>OY757315.1:46076088-46692167 GCA_963583905.1 Stenurella melanura | reverse complement strand
AATTGAGATATTCACTTGAAGGTTAGTACACGTATGTATTGCAATGACATCTGATTGAGATGATTCCGTTGAAGGAGTGGGAGGTGGTAGGTTGTGAATAGCACAAAATAAATAAAGCAAGCTAGAAACTTCATTTTTTTACTTCCATATGCACATAGTGGATTGGAAGAATAGTAGGTAATCAATTTTTCTTTCTTGAAATAGACTTAGAATGCCATGAAACGAGATTTTAAATTAGAGCGAAAATAAATTTTCTGTCTGTCTGTGTCGGTCTGTAATTTTTTTTTCGCCCACACGTTTTCTCCGGAACGGTTTAAGGTATTGACCTAAAATATTGTACACATACATATATTAACGAGAAATGGAACTGGATTGTCTTTTGAACATATCCGGTGAAGGGTTGGGGGGTAAATAAGGGGAAATAAGTAAAGCAAGCTGGTAAGAGTACATAAACTTGAAATTTTATGTACGTACTAGAAGCCGAGGCCTCAAATTTATTCATAATATTTTCCATCCCCCCACCACCCCCCACTCCATATTAAAGGGGCTGATAAAATAAAATTGAGATATTCGCTTGAAATTTGGTATACGTATGTATTAGAATGACATCTGGAACCAGATTTTATTTTGGGATTATTCCATTGAAGGGTTGGGGGTTAAATAGGGGAAAATACGTAAAGCAAGCTGGTGAGAGTACAGAAACTTGAAATTCTGTGTATGTATTAGAAGCCAAGACCTCAGATTTTTTATAATATTTTTCTACCCCCCACCACCCTTACTCCATTTTATTAAAGGGGTTGATAAGATAAAATTGAGATTTTGACTTATCTCGAAAATTGAAGATTCTGCGAAAATATGTTAAAAAATGAAATTAGAAATTGTTTGTAAAAAATGACGTTTTTTTGCGAAGCGAAGTTGTTAATTTAATCGTTCAAATTGTGTTCAAATAAAGAAAACCGCTGTCTAAGGAATCACTACTTCCACATCCAGATTTTTCATCAAAGTCACTTTAAAGGAAACATCTTGACTAGATTTGCACTCTAGTATGTGAAAATTATTGGTCACAGAATTTGAATAATAGCAGATATCATAGAAAAGTTTGAGGCGTTGGTTTCTACCAAATACGTTAAAAATGAAGTTTTTAGTTTACCCAACTTATTTTCCCCTATTCACAACCTACCACGAGCCACCCCTTCAATGGAATCATCTCAATCAGATGTCATTACAATACATACGTGTACTAACTTTCAAGTAAATATCTCAATTTTATGTTATCAAACCCATTAATAATGGAGCGGAGATGGTGGTGTTTGAAAAAAATTAGAAAGAAATCTGGGGCCTTGGTTTCTATTATGTAAACCAAATCCCATATTTATGTACTCTTACTAGCATGATTTACTTATTTTCCCCTATTTACTCCTATTCAACCCTCAACCCTTCAACGGAATCATCTTAAAATATAATCTAGTTCCAGATGTCGTTATAATACACACGTGTCCCAAATTTCAAGTGAATATCTCGATTTCATTTGATCAACCCCTTTAATAATGGATTAAGGGTGGTGAGAGTTGAAAAATATTACTAAAAAATGTGAGGCCTTGACTTCTAGGACATACGCCGAATTTCAAGTTTCTGTACCTTTACCAGCTTGCTTTACTTATTTTTCCTTATTTACCACCAATTACCCCCACTCGTTCAACGCAATCATGTCAAAATATAATCCAGTTTAAGATATCGTTATACGTGTAACAAATTTCAAGTGAAAATCTAAATTTAATTTTATCAACTATTTTAATAAGGGAGTGGGAGTGATGTGGGGATGGAAAATATTATGGAAAAATCTGAGGCCATCGCTTCTAGTATATACACCAAATCACAAATTTCTATACTCTTACCAGCTTGCTTTACTTAGTTTCCCCTATCTACCACTATATAAGCCCCAACCCTTCAACGGAATCATCTCAAAATATAATCTAGTTCCAGATGCCGTTATAATACATGCGTGTACAAAATTTCAAATGAATATCTCAATTTTATTTTATCAACCCCTTTAATAATGGATTAGGGGTGGTGGGGGGAGGGGGGGTTGAAAAATATTAAAAAAAAAATTGAGTCCTTAACTTCTAGTACATACACTGAATTTCAAGTTTCTGTACTCTTACCAGCTTGCTTTACATATTTCCCCATATTTACCCTCCAACCCTTCACCGGATATCTTCCAAAAACAATCCAGTTCCAGATCTCATTATAATATATACGTGTACAAAATTTCAAGTCAATATCTTAAACCGTTCCGGAGAAAGCGTGCGGACAAGAAAAGTTACAGACAGACAGACCGACATTCTAAACCGATTTCAAGAAAAAAAAAATTGAAATTTTTTTCACGATTACTATACTTCCAATCCACTACGTGGATGTGGAAGTAATAAACCTTTTTTGTGATGACGATGACCACTCTGTATACTTTTTTAACTAAAAGTCTGCAGGTTTTCTGTGTAGCAATAGTGATATTCAAATTATTATTCTCCTCTGTCGTTTATTGATTAATTGTTTTTAGAGTAACCATTCTGTATATTTTTACTAAAAGTATAACTTTATGACAGTAGCGACAACCGTATTTTAAATATTGTATTTCGTCGTTTTCTAATATATTTTGTAAAGGGACCACCCCGTATAATTTTCAACAAACATGTAACAGGCTTCCTTCTTGGAATCTGTGTTATGACAAATATTATTTTCCTTACTTAAAAAAGTATACAGGGTGGTCAGTGGTCATCCTAAAAAGTAGCTAATTAAGAAACGGCGGTGAAAAATAATGTTTGGAATATACTTGATACTATTATCGAGGAGGAAATCTTTTAGTCAAAAACATACCGGGTCAGTCACGAATTGCGCTCGCCCCGACATTTCCTAAAATATTTGGAATAGAAAATTGAAATTTTTAGGCCCTATTACACGACTAAAATGCCATCTTTTCAATAAAAAATCAAGTTTGGTGCACATCCAGTTTGACCGGAAATGCCCACAACTTTCGATTTTTAAATGGAACACCCTATATATTTTTACATTTTTGGAATCTAGAGGAAATTTTGAATACAGTACATCTATTTTGGTCACTTTCTGAATCCAGAGTGCTGTGGTGCTCAAAATATATTTTAGTTTGTGTGCTACGTTACTATAAAAATAAAAAGAGCAATATGATTGCATTACTTAATTCTCTAGAGGCGTTTAAAATTTTTAAATGTGATTTTTACCCACTAACTCGGTTTTTTTAAATGGGAATTTAATCGTTCACCAACATTTTTAAATATCTCATTTTCATGCGAATCTAATGATACCAAAATTTTGAAAATCCGCTCAGAAATATTTGAGACTTCAGCCAAAATACAATGCAACCAAGCTTTTAGAAACATGCGGTTAATAGATAATAGATTAGTGGGCTTTGGAAACTAAAATGGCACATTTCTGTGTAAATCTGGTAACCTAATAACATTGGAAAAATCATAGTAGCCATTGAATGTAATAAAACAATATCAGCTGTCAGACAGATACAAAATAAAGTGTTGCGGAAATCTCTTTGAGTAAAAATTAAAGAAAATGAATAATTTTAGTAGAAATGAAAAGGTCGATATGTTACTGATATATGGAGAGCGTCTCAAAAATTCAACTGCACCTGCAGAACTGTATCAGCAACGATATCCTAACAGACGTCATCCAAGCAGACACTTGTTTGCCAGAGTGGAACAAGAATTAAGAAACGAACCCAATCAACAAGGTGACCATCAAACATTTATTGTAAGTGAGGACAAAGAAATTGATGTATTAGGATTTGTGATGGTACACCCAACAACATCGACAAGGGAATTGTCAATGGAATGCGACATTAGTCAGTCTTCGGTTTGCAGAATTTTAAAGAAACACAGGTTTCGGTTTTATAAATACCAAATACACCAACATCTTTATGGAGATGATAACGACAGGAGGCTAGTATATTGCAACTGGTTCTTAAATGCAGTACAACAAAACCTAGGTTTTCCTTTTCATATTTTATATTCAGATGAAAGTAGATTTACGAACCGAGGTATGTTTAACAGAAATAATACTAGGTACTGGGTTCAAGAAAATCCGAGGTTGGTAGGGCGGGGGAATATTCAGGAAAGATTTGGGTTTAACTGTTGGCTTGGAGTACTTGGAGATCGAATAATTGGACCCACATTTTTTGATGGAACACTTACTGGCGAACGATATTATTCTTTTTACAAAACCAGACAGCAGAATTTCTTGACTTACTTCCTCTTGCCTATTTACAAAATCTGTTTTTCCAACAAGATGGTGCTCCCCCACATAATTCCAGAAGAGTGATGGAATATTTAAACAACTTGCATGGTGAACGCCTTATCGCAAATCAAGGTCATATCAGGTGGCCTCCTAGGTTACCTGACTTAACAGCCCTCGACTATTATGTATGGGGCACTCTCAAAAATTAAGTTTATAAAACTTCTTCAAATACCCGTGAAGAGCTGCAAAATAAAGTTGTACGGGCTCTTAATGAAACAACGCCGGCTGAATTGCGTAGAGCCATTCAAGCAACTGTACGCAGAGCCGAATTGTGTATAGAAAAAAATGGTGGACATTTTGAACAATATCTATAAATGTCAATTTATGGTTTAATTATATTAATTATTTTAAAGATACCTACTGTTACCTAGTTTAAGTTTAATTGTTCAAACGGAATTGATTTTTATTTATTTATAGGCCCGATATTTATGTTCATTTAAATAAAACTCTGAAAACCGAACTGATGTCGCATTCTATTGCAAATGTCCTTGTGGATGTAATTATGTTTACCTCCACATACCTATGCTAAACTTAATTGTAACGTTCTTTGCGCTCACAATTATTAAATGTTTGATATCTCAAGATTGCCTATAACTACACGAGTCAGTCTGACAGCTGATATTGTTTTATTACATTCAATGGCTACTATGATTTTTCCAATGTTATTAGGTTACCAGATTTACACAGAAATGTGCCATTTTAGTTTCCAAAGCCCACTAATTTATTATCTATTTGCCGCATGTTTCTAATAGCATGGTTGCATTGTATTTTGGCTGAAATCTCAAATATTTCTGAGCGGATTCTCAAAATTTTGGTATCATTAGATTCGTATGAAAATGAGGTATTTAAAAATGTTGGTTAACGATTAAATTCCCATTTAAAAATACCGAGTTAGTGGGTAAAAATCGCATTTAAAAATTTTAAACGCCTCTAGAGATTTAAGTAATGCAATCATATTGCTCTTTTTATTTTTATAGTAACGTAGCACACAAACTAAAATATATTTTGGGCACCACAGCACTCTGGATTCAGAAATAGATTTTTTAATAAAATGTTTAATGTTTATCAAAAAGTGACCAAAATGGATGTATTGTATTCAAAATTTCTTCTAGATTCCAAAAATGTAAAAATATATAGGGTGTTCCATTTAAAAATCGAAAGTTGTGGGCATTTCCGGTCAAACCGGATGTGCACCAAACATGATTTTTTATTGAAAAGATGGCATTTTAGTCGTGTAATAAGGCCTCCAAATTTCAATTTTCTATTCCAAATATTTTAGGAAATATCGGGGCGAGCGCAATTCGTGACTCACCCGGTATACAACGCCGAACGGAAAAAATAATTAATAAATAGAAGGTGGAAAATAAAGAGAGAAGTTCTGTGTAAATACCTTTACCGATTTTTTATTAAATATATCTGTTGTCGAATTTTGTTTAAAAAATATTGCTGCTTCTGTTTGCTTTAAGTAATTATTATTTTAGTTTTCCATTTCTCCACAATATTATATTGTGAAACATATTTGAGTTTTCTGGAGTGTGCATATTATCGATTAGTAAAAGTTAATAATTAGGGACATGTGTATAATTAATCATGGTAAATATAGTAAAATGAACAACACAACAATATCGAACTAGTTTTGTAAACCTTGATATGGCTATGACTGGGTTATTTCCTATTTTTTTAAAAGTCGTTCGAGAGTAGCTATAGCATACACAATTCATTTTCCTTTAAAAAAAATACTATAGAGTATATAAATTTGAATATAATAAAAACGGTACCAACCCCTTTATTAGTGAAGAAGATAGAGTTAAGGGTGCCATAGACCAGTCAATAATTTCAGTCGTTTGTAAAATGAGTAGATTGTATACTACGGAATATGAGGATTATCATAATTTTTAAATTTAAAAGACAGCAAGTAGTATAGTAAGAATGTTTGAAAAAAATCTACTGCCTAAGGAATCGCTGCTTTCTCATCTAGATTTCCATCCAAGTCTCCTTAAACGAAACACATTTGATATTATATTTGCACTCTAGTAAGTGGAAATAATTGCTCATAGAATTTTAATAATACTGATAATATTGACTTTATTATAAAAAAAAAAAACGCATAAATTACAATATACATTTGTACACTTTATGTAATAATACAACATTTTTAATCGTCGGCCGCGAGTTAGCAATGGGGGTGGCTGATGTCCAAATCATACACACATTAAATAATTCTATTTTGATAACCATTTTAATAATGGAGTGGGGATGATGGAGTTGGTGGTTGGGTGGCAGATGTTATAAAGATAGATGATACCTTGACCTCTAGTACATACACCAAATTCCTACTGTACTCTTACCAGCTTACTTTACTTATTTGCCCCAATTTACCCCCCAACCCTTTAACGGATAAGCTCAAAATATAATAGAGTTCCAGATCTCGTTATAATACGTGCGTGTACCAACTTCAAATCAATATCTTAATTTTGCTCTGTTAACTCCTTTAATAATAGAGTGGGGGTGGTGGTGGGGGTGGCATATGTCACAAAAGAACTTGAGACCTTGTCCTCTAGTATGTACACCAAATCCAAAGTTTCTGAATTCTTGTTAGTTTGTTTTACTTATTTTTCCCTGTTTAACCCTATTCACCTCCCTAATTTCTTCAATCGGAATCAACTGAAAATACAATCTAGTTTTATATGTTGTTATAATACATATGTGTACCTAATTTCAAGTGAATATCTCAATTTTATTTTATTAACCCCTGGGAGTGATGGGGGGGGGGGGGTGACAAATTTGAGGCCTTGGTTTCTAGTATATACACCAAATCTCAAGTTTCTGGACTCATAGCAGCTTCTTTTACTTATTTCCCCTATTTACTCCTATTCATCACCAACCCTTCACCGGAGTAAGCTCAAAATGTAATCTAGTTCCAGATCTCGTTGTAATACATACCTTTACCAACTTTCAAGTCAATATCTGCACTACGTGGATGGGGAAGTAATTAAACTGTATTCGAAAAAATTATATAATAAAATTTTATCGTTGGCCGGTTAACTGAACCTTATTACCTAATATATAGGGTGTTTCACTTAAAACTCTAAGAACCCTAAGGAGAATCCTTAAAAATTAAGATACGGTGAGATAAGAGATACTTGAATTCTGTAATTTTTGTAATTCACTAAAATACATAAATGACTTCAGTTTTTAGTAAAAATGATCTTTCTACAAACTGAGGTACGGGTTACGCGTTACGGTGCAAAGACGTTTTTCGATCGCACGAAACTTGAAAAGTGATGATAATACTTTCTAGGCAACTTTTGTATTACGAATAATTTTGGAAAAATCACCGGTTTTAGCGATATTTCAACTTTCAACAATATAATTTTTTAAAATGACAAAAATTCGAAAATTTTTTTTACATTGCACCGCCATCTATGCCTCAATTGTAGAAAAAACATTTTTGCTAAACATTAAAATCACTCATATAGTTTAGTGAATACGTTCTACAAAATTCAAATCTCTTTTAGTTATCAAGATAATGACCTCGAGAGTATTAAGTATGACACACCATATATTGAGATCGGTTCGCTATTTGTTAATTTTTACGCCTACTTCATGAAATATTATTTCCTAATTTTTGTTAAAAAACTTCCTTACAGCTTTTTAAGGGCTTATTATTTAGTTGCCTATGAGACGAGGTACACCCCACTTTTCTCTTTATTTTTCAAGATAATGATTTGAAATTAGAGTATAGGATATTTAATAAAAAACATATTTTTTGTCATAACCGGATCCAAAAAACACTTCCGGTTTACCCGGAGGTACTGCTAACTCTATTGTTTTAAATAGCACCCTGTATATTTTTTAATCCTATGTGATACAGGTTTCAATTATTTTTGCAATAGTCTTTTAAAAATGAAAATGGCAAATACCCACAAAACAGTAAATACCCACAGCATTTAATCGAAAAGTATTTTTACACATTTTTCACCTAAAACACATGACTAATTTGGCAATTTAATTAAGTTATGGTATTTTATAAGAATAAATATTTTATTGGCTGCCCAAAACTCCCTTTTTAAATAACATTTTTTACGTTCTTTCGGTATAGCTTTGAATTAGCTTTCCAACGCAATTCTTAAATTGAAAATCGATCCATAGATGGATGTGAAACTACAGTTTGAAGTCGGAGTTGACACAATGAGGCATTTTTGCCAGTAATTAACTATAAGCATACTCTTCAGAAGGTCCATTTCTGATCGATTTTGATTTTGAAAAAATTATTGTAAAGGTAATTGAAACCGCTATCAGATAAGGCCAACAAATACATAGAATGCTATTTGAAATCAATCAATTTATCATTGACTGAAGGAAGCTTGGATTTTAGTATTCAGTTTGTCAGTTTATAATATTTTTCAGTTACCATCACAGCTTTGTAATCTGTGACCAAAGAAACATCCAGGTACCGATTTTCAGTCATATCGCACCATAGATGATAAAGTCTGGTCGTTATTTTGAGGTGCCATGTTGAATTTTCAATTTTCATATTCGTAATCAGCTACTTCAATAACCTGCACATACAGAATTTCAGCGGAATCGGACAACAAATAAGGAAGTTATAGTAAATGATGAATATTAGGTTATTGTGACGCCGCCATTTTGAGTTTTTGAGTCACAGTCACATATTCATGATCTGTGACTTCGATAGCACTCACATACCTATTTTAAGATGAATGAGACCATAAATGGCAAAATGTGTCTGCCAACTCGTGCCGCCATTTTGAATGTTTCAATTCGATTTCAGATTCACACCGATTTTCAGCGGTGTGGGACCATAATTGAAAAAATGTCGTCCGCCTTTTGAATTTTGCGATTCCGATGGAATTAGGAAACTCTTTTTTCGTCCACAACTATTAAATAATGTACTTATTATATTGTATGTGCTTCCTTAAAGATAATGCTGTCCATTATTTCCTGCGGTGAATAATGAAGACAGTCAGTTTAAAAGAATTCGCGTTAGTGACATTTTACTAAAATGTCAAAATTGCAGCAACCAAACGACAAGTGTTGTATCTTGAAGTTTTCTAGGAAGCACTTAAATGGTACATGCCAAAGAGGTACTTTAACGAACACTCAAAAACTACATTAGTAAGTTTTCTTCAACGCTTCATCTGTTAGCAATACGCGGCAATCTCCAACATTGCTTTTGAAACCGTTTATCTACGTACCTACAAACTGTATTATTTTATTAGTAAGCATGACAGTGTGTCAAAGCGCAATTTTGCTATATTGATTTGAAACGTCAAAATTTATGCGATTCAAACGTCAACGTTATTTACAATAATTTTACATATTACTCAAAAAGAGTAATTTAATTAAATAAATGGAAATTGATACTGAAAACGAGATTTCTTTGACACCGTCAGAGGCAGGGGAAGGTGTAGAAATCGCCTCATTAAACTTGTTGCCCAAAAAATCGAGAAAATTTATATATGATGGCGTATGAATCTCTCTTAATTGTGCCTATTAACAAATCCATTTTTATGAAAAGTTGCCTGATCAGTGAATAAAAGATTATTGAAGAAGTTGATATCATCTTGCATTTTACCTCTGGCCCAATTACAAAATTGTAGGCGCTTTTGAAAATCGTCATCAGATAATTCCTGGTGAATTTGAACATATGCATGCAACTTATTTGTTTTTAAGATTCGACCCACAGACCGTCTAGTTATTCCTACTAATGAGCTCACTTCTTTTTGACTAACATGGGAATTCTCAACCGTTGCCAGCACCACAGAAAACTCATTTTCTTCGTTCACAACACGTTTTATTCTTTCATTTTTTTTATATTCGACATTTCCAGTTTCCAGAAATCTATCGAGAAGGTTTTGAAAGCTGCTAACATCAGGAATCCTTCTTTCAGGATAGCGTTGGTGATAAATTCTATTGGCAAGTAAACAATTTCTGTCTGACTCGCCCAAAACGTTCCGCTTTAAAATATAATTAATGAAAATGCAAATTCCTTACAATGTAAGAGTACTAGAAAATTGAATTGAGAAAATGAATATATTACTAGCAAAAAATACTCGTAATTATTTTAAACTCTTACTAAAGACTTATCATAGATAAGTACAGAAACACATATTTTTCTAAACAAAATGCTTTGCTGGTTATATGCCAGGAACAACATTGAATGGGCTTGTTCCATGATATTCTTTTTATATGGTTTTTATACTTTTTCATATAGTACTCGATATTCTCATTATACACTTAAAATTTCGTATTATTAACTTTTTCCGTTCTCGAGATATAAGGAGTTGAATTTAGTAATAGTTGCAAAAACCGATCGCTCATTTGTGACGTCACTATACGCAAGTGACGTAAGAAAAATGGCTTTCTACGATCTTTCAAATTTAACCTGAAAAGTCGAAAACATGGGATTTTTAAACGCTGGTAACTAAATAAATACGTCGAGTGGAAGTTCGTTCTATGTGTCTACGGAAAGGAGAAGGTCGGCGATGAATTATAATCGTAAATTGCAAGGTCGAAATCGAAAATTGGTTATGGCAGGAGCGAGAGAAAATTGTAATTTTTTGACATTTCACCAAATTGTACTTCCCTACTGTCAAGTAGTAAGCAAAACAAACAATACTTCGAAAACACTTATAATTATAACCAATAAGGAGCATCAAGTCTATTGAGATCGCCGAGTCTATGCGTATAGTGACGTAGCGCCTGGCCACGCCCCATTTTCGCGAGATGGAAATTTGTAATACTTTTTAAGATACTAAACGTGCGAATAAGATTCTGATATTTTGCAGATCCATTAATTTATACTTGCACTTTCGATTCATGAAATAAAAAAAAAATGCCGAACAAGCCCATTATACAGGGTGGGGCAATAGTGCGTCGGACCTCGATATCTCGAGTTCTACGATAGCTAGAAATTAAAAAAAAAATTGCAAGTAAACTAAATAAAAAGCCTCTTTCTAGTCTCTATTAATTCCTATATTAGCATTGTATATCTCCCAACCACTTGGTTGTAATTAATTTTTTTGTTTAAATAATGCAATCTGCAGATGAATATTAAAAAAATCACCACAGTGACAATTATGGGTTTTAAGAAAAACTTATGCGAATACCAGTTACGAGACATCTAGTTAATGTTTTTGATTCATTTTCATTTCCTAAAACTATACAGGGTGGCCAAAAACCATTTTTCAATTAAGAGCTTTTTAAATTGAATTTTCTCGATTTTTACAAATGGAACACCCTGTATATTTTTCAACGGTGTGATGTATAAATGAAAAACGAACATTTTTCGTAAGTAGGTACTTCTCTATGGCTAATTGCAACCAATTTCGTTTTATTGAGCAATAATTACAAATTCAAAAATAAACTAAAAAAAAGAGGTTTCTTCAAATAACTCAGTAGAAAAAATTGTAATAAATGTTCCACATGTTGCCCATTTTGATTGACTCACACCACTAGGTGCATTTGAAATGAGGTTCCCATTGTTCCTAAAACTGCCGGTGTGATAGATCTAAAGGCAGTTATTATTCTTTCCTTTATATTTTGTACTGTTGTTGGTATGTCTCTATAAACAATCCGTATCCCCATGAAAAGAAATTCATTTTGCAAGATCTGGGGCAGGCCATTTAGTGGGTCCATTTCTTCCAATCCATTGATGAGGGTAGGTATTATTTAAGTGGTCTCTAACTGCATTTAAATAATATGGTGCAGCACCATCTTGCTGAAATCGCATCCTATTTCGAATTCATTCAGGGAGATTTACCAATAATTGTGGCAGACAGTTTTACAAAAAATGGAGATAAATAGCTCCAGTCAATGTACTATCAAAGAAAATGGTCCTATTACATGTTCTCCAATAATTCATCCCCAAACATTTATAGACCATCTGTATTGGTTATCAACTTGCAAAAAGTGAGGATTTTCCGAAACATAATAATGGAAATTGTGCTTATTGACAAATCCATTTTTATGAAAAGTTGCCTCATTAGTGAATAAAACATTATTGAAGAAGTTGACATCATCTTGCATTTTATCACATACAAAATTGTAGGCGCTTTTGAAAATCGTCATCAGATAATTCCTGGTGAATTTGAATATATACATGCAACTTATTTGTTTTTAAGATTTGACCCACAGACCGTCTAGTTATTCCTACTAATGGGCTCACTTCTTTTTGACTAATATGGGAATTATCAACCGTTGCCAGCACCACAGAAAACTCATTTTCTTTTCAAGGTTTTGAAAGCTGCTAACATCAGAAATCCTTCTTTCAGGATAACGTTGGTGATAAATTCTATTGGCAAGTAAACAATTTCTGTCTGACTCGCCCAAAACGTTCCGCTTTAAAATATAATTAATGCAAATGCAAATTCCTTACAATGTAAGAGTACTAGAAAATAGAATTGAGAAAATAAATACATTACTAGCAAAAAATACTCGTAATTATTTCAAACTCTTACTAAAGACTTATCATAGATAAGTACAGAAAAATATATCTTTCTAAACAAAATACTTTGCTGGCTATATGCCAGGAACAACATTGAATGGGCTTGTTCCATGATATTCTTTTTATATGGTTTTTATACTTTTTCATATAGTACTCGATATTTTCATTATACACTTAAAATTTCGTATTATCAACTTTTTCCGTTCTCGAGATATAAGGAGTTGAATTTAGTAATAGTTGCAAAAACCGATCGCTCATTTGTGACGTCACTATACGCAAGTGACGTAAGAAAAATGGCTTTCTAGGATCTTTCAAATTTAACCTGAAAAGTCGAAAAACATGGGATTTTTAAACGCTGGTAACTAAATAAATACGTCGAGTGGAAGTTCGTTCTATGTGTCTACGGAAAGGAGAAGGTCGGCGATGAATTATAATCGTAAATTGCAGGGTCGAAATCGAAAATTGGTTCTGGCAGGAGCGAGAGAAAATTGTAATTTTTTGACATTTCACCAAATTGTACTTCCCTACTGTCAAGTAGTAAGCAAAACAAACAATACTTCGAAAACACTTATAATTATAACCAATAAGGATCATCAAGTCTATTGAGATCGCCGAGTCTATGCGTATAGTGACGTAGCGCCTGGCCACGCCCCATTTTCGCGAGATGGAAATTTGTAATACTTTTTAAGATACTAAACGTGCGAATAAGATTCTGATATTTTGCAGATCCATTAATTTATACTTGCACTTTCGATTTGTGAAATGAAAAAAAAATGCTGAACAAGCCCATTATAAGAAAGAAATATGCACATTACGTACAGCGTAACTGTCACAATAATGTGACAGTGACAAAGGAATACTTCATATCGACACGAGCGTCGACCTACAATTTTTAATTAGTGAATTTTAGAATCACTTTATAATTATTGAAAATATTGTTTCACTACTTTATTCATGATGTAAATGATTTATTTATAATACATTATTTATTTATAGTAAATAATGTTAGTTTAATGGACAACTTCATAAATGATTCAATCAAAGTAAACATAAATACTGTTTAACCTACGGCTATACGACCGGTATAAATGAATCAGACAGAGGGCCTGTAATGGTACAATCGACTCCTTTCGTTTGAGATAAGCGCATAACATATCTGGTGAACAATATTTTTATACGGATATCATTTGCAATATTCAAGCACGGCCACGGCTCTTATTCTATCACCTCAGGATTTGGAATGACTTATCCTGGTAATGCAATGCTTTAGACTGAATTTCCAAATTGATACTAGAAATACTATAATAATGGAAAGTGGCCCTCGATTAGATTGACTTAAAAACTTGCTATAATATAGTTTACGACTCACTGATCAGAAGTTTTCATGGCCACGAGGCCAGAAAATAAATACTCTTCTTCTGTTCCATGAATTATAATACATTATTCCTGAAGATTTCTGCACGAGGAGTTTATAGAAATGCTCCATCACGTACTATTTTTGAGATATTGTGGCTGTAACATATGAAAAATATTGTTTTTGACCAATATTAACATAACAATTTATAAACCGAATGTTTTACAAAGTCGTGATCTTGCCTATGATGAATATTATTCGGTACAGACAATGATGGACATTTTCTTACGATTTGTAAATAGTGACGAAATCGTACGTGTGACAAAATCTATCTTCATGCTTGCCTTAGTTGAAATACTTTATAATGTTATTTGGTTATTTATAGCTATATAATAGCTAGCTAAGAATTGTCTACCTACCAAAAGAATATAAAATTTATCTGTACTTATCTGTTATTATCATCAAAATAGAACAGGCAATTCAAAAAATGTATACATACTGAATATGGATAAAAATAGAGACATGAGAAATTTGTTTTCTACAAGAACTCTTACACTAAAATAAAAACATCTGCGACAAATTGACAAAGCTACAACAAAACTATACAATCTAAAACTTTTATATTCTAAAAAATCCATGAAAGTTAAGTTATGATTAGTTTTTGATTCCTATTATATCGAAAAAAAGTAACACATGTGGGAAATGTTCCCGTAATATCCTTAAGTTCTCGAGAACAGATTATTGAAAAACTGATGCTTTAGTATTTTAATGTTGTTATTGCCCTCCAAATAATTATGCTATTCATTTAAGTTTATCCTTGAACGGAGAATATAAATAATCATGTTACATTATATCAAGCAGGATCGAATATTAATTTTCCTTATTAGTTTTCATATTTAAGTTAAATCATCAATTGTTATAATTCAACTTTGTTACTGTATACGCTCTGACATACTATTGTTATATTTCCAGCTCATTCTATTGATAACAATCATGCCCACGGTCAAGTTCTGCTTCAAACTTAATTAAATTTTCTTACATTTGCTTTTATCTTTAATATTATTTACTTTTCTTGTCAACTAATCTATAGTGTTTCAAAGGTTTGTACAAAAATTTTATCTTAATTGTATTAACTTGTCATTGTACTTTTTAATTGTCTTGTTTTATCATACTTCCCCAAGTACCGTCTTAGTTAAAAAAGTTCTTTTACTGTTAAAAACACGTTTTTATAATTATTTTCTTAGCTATAATTAATAAATATGTCACGATATATTGTTGAAAGGGTATACCCCACCCTGTTAAATGTCACCATGCCTGTTTCATATGTAGATTTTCTTAACGTGTTGGACAGTAAATATCGAAATTAGCCTCATTAAAAGACTCTATTTTGTAAAAAAATCGTCTTATAGTCCAATAGTCCAATAAAGATATCATTTTTCAAAAAAATTTCTCCCGGCAAGCTGATTTTTTCAGGGTCGATGAAGGGGTGTCTCCCGAGTATCCAACCAAAAAGTCACAGTCCACACCCCTTGTAGGGTGTTGCAATAGGGGTGGTTTCTTACATATATATTTTTTGAAATTTTATTTTTCCAGCTTATACATAATAATATTCTCTACAACTTTGCCTAATAAAATTTTTTGGTAACTTTGATTTTTGACGGTCCAGCGCCCATTCACCATATTTATTTATTATGGTTTAGGAAATATACAAACAAAATGCCGAATAGCTGGTTTTTGCAGGGTTGATCGAAAACTGTCACCTGAGTCTGTAACCAAATAATCGCAGTCCAACCTCCTCGGGGTTTAGCACAATAGGGGTAGTCTCTTTATTTAAAAATATCCACTTGTACTTAACAAAAGTCACACCGCATTTCCAGATTGTTTATTTTTTAACATTTAAGCATACATAATAGGGATGCTCAAATGAAATTTTGAGGTATGACGGTTGAAACAAATGGGATGTAATGTCCAAGTAACTTTGTGTTTTCAGTGATGTGCTTCACGTCTTAATGTTATTTGCCAATTGAACTCATTTCCGCACCACCCCTGAGGTACAGTTCTGGGCGCGTTTTTTTTTTACCTTTATCTCCAGAAGGCCTAATTCACGATCGTACAAAGACAGTTTTCCCAAAATTCGAACCATCCTCTCTTTGAGGAGGGACCGGGTTCGCTTATGGCTTGTGCATGATCGTCGCCAGTGGGATTTAAAATGTCCTCGTCGACGAGTGGTTCCTGGGCACTTGTTTGCTTGTTGTAATCGTAAAGATCTTCATCATCGTTGACATTATCGTCATATGAAATTGTTGGTAAAACTTGCACATTCTCACAGGTCTCACCCGCACAGTGTTTGCAGATTGCTGTGCACTTCGCACCAGATTTGCGACAACCGCGGGATGCTCGGCATGGTCCTGCGCACTGGTATGATATGAGCTTCAAAAGATCTGCTGGAGCAGCAGGGTCTCTTGCAGTCAGTCATGCACGACATCCAACCGCGTGCTTGTTTTTCCCAGCCCCATTTATCTGCATCTAGGTACTGGCCAAGCCACATTTACAGTTGGTGGTACGTTCTGAGGGAATGTTGTTTGGCTGCGTCTGTAGTCGGTGGAAGTGTGGAAAGATTGCTTTTAAATTTAGCCGTATATCGGACGAAACGTTTGTAACGGAAAGCGTTCAAGGAATCGTCCTTACCATCACCACCATACAATTAGATCATAATGCGTTCTCCTGCAAAAGTCGCTGTCTGAGTATCATTGCGTTTATTGAAGAAGAACGAAACAAATTTCTGTAGTTCGGGATGTTTTTCTATCATTGTGATGAGTTTTCCTTTTCCGTATCCAACATCGAGGAGGTGGTGTCACAACTACTGAACGCGTGTAAAAACAGTATTCACTTCCGTGTTTGGGATGAGTGCTTCCAATTGCTTGTGGAATAAATATGTTGTGGTTTCTGTTCTCGTTCAGGCTTCCTAAAAAACACGTTGGTGGTTGATTCTGAGCATAATCCGACTAATAACACCAACAGGTCAATGTAATCACCGATTACATATATTTCGTCAAACGCTGCTGATCTCTCCAGAGCTGTGGACACGATTAGTACGTCGGCATCTTCTACAGCTTGTAGAACTTCAATGCCGGACTGCCGCAGATATGTAGAAAGGATGACAAGAAATGTTTTCTTATTTCTTTTATTTGCGATAAATTTTTTTTGACATGCCAGTGGTACTGTGGTGTCGTCAAAAACATAATCAGGCGATGTTTGTTTGATAGCGCGACGTAAACGTTCCTATGTCTTTGCGCCCCAGTTTATTTCGTTGTCTGGATAGCCGTCAAATATGATGAAGACATTCCCCACAAAATGCTGTCTAACATATGCGACATACTGGTCACAACACGCTCCCCTCCTCCTATTGAAATAGGCAGATATTTACTACATTCGGTGTGACTTTACGTTCCTCTCTTAAACCTGTAAATAACAGACAAAAATCAATATTGTAGCTGCATCCTTTTTTAATTTAATGAGGCCTCTACTGGTTATTATCAACATTAAAAAAATAATTATAAGGAAATAACGCTGTAGAGATTTTTATTAAGTGCGTGACCCAAAGAAAACCACCCCAAAATAATCCTAAACCCCGAAGGGGTTGGACTGCGATTATTTGGTTGGAGACCCAGGAGACAGTTCTCGATCAACCCTGCGAAAAACCAGCTATTCAGCTTTTTGTTTGTATATTTCCTGAACCATGATAAATAAATATGGCGAATGTTTTCCCATATAATGGGCGCAGGACCGTCAGAAATCAAAGTTACCAAAAAATTTTATTAGGCAAAGTTGTAGAGAATATTATTATGTACAAGCTGGAAAAAGAAAATTAAGAAAAAAAAAGAAACCACCCTTATTGCAACACCCTACAAGGGATGTGGACTGTGACTTTTTGGTTGGATACTCGGGAGACACCCCTCCAGCGACCATGGAAAAACCAGCTTGCCGGGACTTATTTGTGAGCACCTCCTATAGAGAAGGTCGACTTTGACTGTACTAAAATGTTTTCGTATCTCAAATAATGGAGATAATATTCCTTCACAAGTTAGAAAAGTAGATTTAAAAAATATCTACACAATTCTGTACCTCGATGAAATCACAGAGTGTATGTGAAATAGCAAGGTATAATACTTTCTAGAGAAAATGAATCATATCTGCAAAACGAGGTGATCACCAGAGACGCCTGAACTACCGTGTTTAATATAAAGTACGTTTTACTATAATTACTAAGGCTTTTGACTAAGCATACAAAATAAGAATACCGGGTGAGTCACGAATTGCGCTCGCCCCGATATTTCCTAAAACATTTGGAATAGAAAATTGAAATTTGGAGGCCATATTACACGATAAAATTCCATATTTTCAATAAAAAATCAAGTTTGGTGCATATCCGGTTTGACCGAAAATGCCCACAAATTTCGATTTTTAAATAAAACACCCTATATATTTTTACATTTTTGGAATCTAGAGGAAATTTTGAATACAATACATCCATTTTGGTCACTTTTTGATAAACATTAAAAATTTTATTAAAAAATCTATTTCTGAATCCAGAGTGCTGTGGTGCCCAAAATATATTTTAGCTTGTGTGCTACGTTACTATAAAAATAAAAAGAGTAATATGATTGCATTACTTAATTCTCTAGAGGCGTTTAAAATTTTTAAATGTGATTTTTACCCACTAACTCGTTTTTTTTAAATGAGAATTTAATCGTTCACCAACATTTTTAAATACCTCATTTTCATACGAATCTAATGACAATTTTGAAAATCCGCTCAGAAATATTTGAGACTTCAGCCAAAATACAATGCAACCAAGCTTTTAGAAACATGCGGCTAATAGATAATAGATTAGTGGGCTTTGGAAACTAAAATGGCACATTTCTGTGTAAATCTGGTAACCTAATAACATTGGAAAAATCATAGTAGCCATTGAATGTAATAAAACAATATCAGCTGTCAGACAGACTCGTGTAGTTATAGGCAATCTTGAGCTATCAAACATTTAACAATTGTGAGTGAACCCATTGGTAGCCCGTCTTTTTGTCTAAAGAATTCACCATTAAACTGAAAATAGTTTTGTTCAATACAAACTCTGGACAGATTTTTTAACTCTGTTTTTTCGTTTTCACTGATGTGTGAATTATCTATTAAATTACTTAAAATTAATTTTAGTTCTGTGAGCGGAACTGAGGTGAACAGACTTTTAACGTCAAATGCGATTAATTTTGCGTTATTTGGTATTATTAAATTTTTTGTATTTTCAATAAATTCAAAAGAATTATTTATTTCAGATTTAAAATTTAATAATGTTGGTAAAATGTAATTTAGTTTTTTACACAATTTAAAGGATGGAGCATTGATGTAAGACACTATGGGGCGTATAGGGTTATTTACTTTGTGAATTTTCGGAAGACCATAAAGAATGGGGGCTGAAGGGTTCATAATTTTCAATTTATACGCCTCATTACTTTGAATAACAGTATTGTTAGATACAATTTTGGATTGAAATTTATTGGTAGGGTTTTTATTGATTTTTTCAAAGTCTTCACTATTTAAGATTGTTTGTATTTTTTCATAATATTTTGATTTTGTTAAAATTGTTATGGTGTTACCCTTATTCGCTTTACAGAGAACCAACTCATGACTCACCAGTTTTTGTTTAATGCTTTTTAACGGGCTTATTTCTCCTTTGTTAGTATTACATTTTGTCGAGTTAAATATATTAGCTAGACTATGTCTTTCCAATTCCGAGATTTCCTCCACTGAGAATGTAGCTAGCTCTGTATTAACGGCAAGAAGTTCAAACTTACATTATGTGGGGAATATTTCAAACCGTTTTGAAGGAGGTTTAATTCTTGGCCCGAAAAACTAACATTGGTTAAGTTACTTACTGTGGCAAAAAATGTGAAATTATCCTCAGTTTGAGGATAATTCCTAGCTACTGCGATATTATAAGATGTTTTTACTCTAGTGAACTTTTTCGAAATGCATATTTTTCGAGATATGGCCACTCGAAAAGCTGAAAAAAATATCTGAAAAAGTTCAGGTGAATGTATCATCGAAATACAAGACTTCTTTTATTCGCAACTTGTAAAACTTGTAAACTGCGTTTTCACCGAGTCTTTCCGGAAAAACATGAAAAACTTTGAAATTGTGCTTTAAAAATATGTAATTTAAAAATTTGAAAAATTCAGACGTATGCATTGAGGCCTTCTAAACATTATCTCACTCTTGGAATTTTTTTGTAACTCGCTAATTTTCCGTGTTACAGGCAGTTTTTCACGATAAATAATGTACTATATTTTTTGCACAATTTCAACTTAAAAATTATATTGAACATTTAAAAATGCTCTAACTATATAGGATTCATTACGTTTATTTTTCGAATTTTCATGTATTTTTTATTGTGCAAAAAACGTAGTACATTATTCGTGAAAATCTGCCTGTAACTTGGAAAATTATCAAGGTACAAGAAATTCCAAGAGACAAAAAGTGTTTAGAAAGCCCCAATGCAGATTTTGGTCATTTTAGCGCTCCGTTGACTGGACTATAAATATTATATCTAACCTATCATGGTTAGTCTCACTCTTTGCCTTTGGTACAAGACTTAAATTAAAACAACAAAATACAAAAGTACCAAAAAATCCAAAAGTATACATACCAAAATATTTAAAATTACAAAAAGTAAGATATTTTTATTGGATAATTTCAAAATATTTAAGTAAAGAAGTAGCGTTTGCAAAATGTGTCAATCACAGCGAGGGTTTATGATAACATTAACTTTAAAACTTCTCTTTTCTATGAAGGGTCAAGTGGCATAAGAACTTGAGAAAGCAGGCTACAAACCAAAATAAAGCGTAAGCTTGATACAATTTTATATCTGCAGATAGGCCACAATAACTCGCCTGACTTTTTAAGTCCTTGATTAATTTTTGATTGGTCATAATTTTCTCCACTTTTTGCTAAATCTTAAAAAAATTGTTTCTTTAACTTTTGTAACAAAAAATGATTTATTTCATTGCCTTTCTCTATAATTTAACAAAATGAATTGAAGTCAATTAGTATTCGTAATTGTCAGTTTTTGTCATGATCAGAGCTCTAGGGGGGCATGGCCCCCCCCTTAGGACCGCCAGGCCGTATCTATTCTTAAAATAATCCTTTTTGAAACATCCTTATATTTGTCTTCTCATATGAGTTATAAATTTTTAAATATAACGCTGACAATTCTACAGTATAGCTTTGACAGATTTGTTTAGGTCGCTGTGGAATTTTTTTCTTTGTTGCAGCTGTTAGATTAGTTTATCAATAGTGTTTGAAGTCACTTGCTGCATGGCCGGTAACAATCAACTTATGGTTCTTTTAGCAATTGATGAGGCAAAAGCAACAGTTTTCGTGCAGGGCCGACGTTGGTTAGGGTAGTAAAAGTGTCAAGATGTTGTTTCAGAAAGTCGTAGAAAGCTTTCGTCAAACTGGCGAGTTCACAAGGCGAAAATTATCTGGTAGAAGCGGTGAATAAATCCCCAAGATGACCGTTTCTAGTCGCTTAGTGTGTTATGTGACACATTACTGCTGTTCGGGGAAGAAGTCGATTTGAGGATAGGAGCAAGTGAAGCAATCGTAAAGGCTATTGGGAGAATATGGTTTACATGCAAAAAGACCTGTAAAAGCTCCAGAATTAGCCAGAAATCTAGGAATGCTGTTTTGTATTTGAGCATGCTAGGGAACATCTGAATTGGGACCCAATGCATGGAAGTTCGGAAGTAGTAGTGGTTGCGAGGAAGCTATCAATGCTGCTAGATACATAACGACATCTTGAAACTACACATATCCTTCCTTTGCACAATTTATCGGGAACATGCCGAACGCATGCCAATACTCGTCAATATGTTGCAAAAATAACAGATTTTTGGATGAGACAAAAATACTAAGTATGATTTCGCTAGCGCACAGACCAGACTGAATCCCATTAAACATATCTTGGACATACAGGGTAGAAGGATGCAATGCCGTTCCTGCTCCTGATAGCCTACAGGTACTATATGCAGGAAATGCAGGATTGTTTGAAGAAAGGGAACCAACTGAACATGATCAAATTCATTACCTTATCGAAGGAATGCTAAGGCGTATTAGGCTATAATTCGTGTTCGTGGAGGGTATAAACGTGCTAATCATGTGTCATAAGGGTATTTTCTTATATTTGTTTTAAGAGAAAGATATACGATTTTATCAGTCTTATTTGAAAACTTATATCCTACGCGAAGACAGATATTGGGATTGAACATGAGGTGAATTTATGCCTTCTGCTACGGTCTGAGGATTTCTCCACTCTTAAGAAGGATTCTCACAACTTGCAAAGATCGCAAAGACGAGTAAGGAAAAGTTTACTTACCGTGATTGACAGATATTGGGATTGAACATGAGGTCTGAAGGACGTAAGAATTTATGCCTTCTGCTGCGGTCTGAGGATTTCTCCACTCTTAAGAAGGATTCTCACAACTTGCAAAAATCGCAAAGACGAGTAAGGAAAAGTTTACTTGCCGTGATTGTTACTATCTGTCTTCTTACTTTGTAGACTAGCGATGCACTTTCTGATCAAATAGTCACCGTATAACTAGCACTTTAGCAATTTAATTGATTGAATCTGTGAGCTGATATAGACGTAACAGGATCGCAGTCATTTCGTAAAATCAGGTGCCGATTTGCGCCACAGAATGGCACAAAGGTCATCAATCTTAACTTACGTAGGTAGTCAATGAGAGAGATGAATTTAATAATATTTATATTTATTGATTGTAAAAACGGCAATAAGTATTTATAGGGAAATATAAAATATTAGAACCTATTTGGCTAATTTTATGCAAAGCAACGTAGATTAGAGAACACCATTAATTGCAAGTTGGTTACGCCTCGAGGAAGTTTATAGCAACCTCAGATAATGGCAAGAGTAATGTAACATGACGATATGAGAAGGAAAACTACTTTGTTTTCTACCACTAAAATTTATTGTAACATACACGTTACTGCAGTTTCGGTACTTTAACGTACCATTTTCAAACGTTGATTCAAATGAATGAATTTACAAAGGGTTGTGTTAATTTATACTAAGTACCTAATTACATTATTCTGGGTATTAATTTATCAGATAAATATATTATCTGATAAATTAATCCCCAGAATAATGTAATTAGGTACTTAGTATAAATTAACACAACCCTTTGTAAATTCATTCATTTGAATCAACGTTTGAAAATGGTACGTTAAAGTACCGAAACTGCAGTAACGTGTATGTTACAATAAATTTTAGTGGTAGAAAACAAAGTAGTTTTCCTTCTCATATCGTCATGATTAACTATCACAAAGTAACGGCTTCCACAATCGATTTTTAGTAATGTAACAATTTACTGGCATAGGATTCAAGCTCCCAGTTAAATATGCTTGCAAAATGTGAGTTAGATTTTGGAATTATAGGAAGTGACTGTAAATTTGCAGTTTAAATTTTGATTCGCTTTGCTTTGCCTAAAATATTTCATCAGGATGACATATACTTGACAGCTTTAAGAAGCATACGTGAGTTCTGCGAGGATTTCCAGCTCATTCAAACGTACTAACATCATAAAACCCAATAAAAGGTAAATGCCGCCCCACCACATTCGAGCTACCCCACATTAAGATGTCAGTCAAGTCCTTTTTGCGGGAAATTTAAACGTAGGGAAATTCACTCTCAAAATGAAAATTCGGCCATTCTGGGCTATGTACGCTGTAGAGCACTGGTCTTGAAGCCTACTCAAATTTAAGTGAGGTTCCGAAAAAATATTTCTTTGTTACATTTAGGCGAAGAATATGGTGCCCAAAGAGGTTTTTAGATATTATTTTGCATTAAGAAGTCAAATTTTAGTGTATTTTCAAAAATATATACTTGTGTACAGTGTGTCTCAGGATAGATATAACAAGAGGTGTAATGGACCAAAAATTTTGGAATTTTGGAATGGTATTTGGGGATTGAGTCTTGTCTGTTGTAAAACTAAATTATACCAAAAATGACTTGATTTGGTGTTCTACAGGGTGTTTTGTAAGCAAAGTTGTAAAAATCACAACTAATAAAGTACCTTTATTTTTCAAAATATGAAAAAATTCGACTAAGAAAAGTTATTTAGAATGCAATTTTATACCTCTGTACTAAATTTCAGGAATATAAAATTATTTTTTTGAAACTTCCCATTTTTTGCGAATTAAGAGTTGAATTCATATTTAAAGTTGTGTAGGAGTAAATGTTAATCATCTCAAAAAGTAGGCTATTGGTAAATACAAAATTGAATATACGAGATGTAAGAAGGTATAATGTTAATCGAACTAATTGTAAAACAAGAAACAATTACTAACAGAAGATTAATGCGGTTTAAAAATTGTAACAAGTAATAAATGTCAAAAACATAACAGATTAATTATTGACCAATACAAAATAATGTTTAAAATTTTTTTATTATTCGACGTAGCTACCACCCACATCCACACACATTTCGATCCTTCGCCTGAAGTCCTTAAAACTGTTTCGAATATGATCTAACGGTGTGGAGTTTACGGCATTTGTAATTCTCTACTTCAATACTGCTACATCGTTAGGAGGTAGTTCAGCGTAAGCCAACTGCTTGAGGCGACCCCATCAAAAGAAATCCAATATTGATAGGTCTGGTGATTTCGCCGGCCTCTTGATCGGTCCATTCCTGGCAATCCAATTTTCTCCAAAATTTAAATTCAACCACCGATTACCATTTCTGTGAAGTGGCCAGGGCAACCATCATGTTGAAAATGAACTAAACACATGTCTCTTAAAATATTTAAATGTTCTTCTGAAAATCTTTCAAGAATTTGTAAACAAGTGTGCTGGTTTAACCTTCCCCCAATGAAATAAGATCCAATAACTCCAACGTGATAAGAAACGGCACACCACACATTCACGTTTTTATAATATTGTCTTCTACAATGAATTCTGAAATTTGGATTTTCAGAAGCAGATTCTGAGATGAAACAACACCATTGGTTGTGCATGTGGATTCATCTGAGAAAATTATGAAATGATGAAAAAATCTCTCTTCCATGATTTTTTCTCCAATGGTCAAACAAAAATCCAACCTCCATCATCTCCCTCTTCAAGCGTATGTTTATAATTTGCTTTATATGCACTAATTTTCTTTGCCTTGTAATTTCTTTGGAGTTCAGACTTGCTAATATTAATAAGAGCTGACCTCTCTCTTAGTGGCATTTTAGGATTTCCTATAACAGAGACATGAGCTATAATAGCCCCAACATTGTCTTCACCATATGCTTTTATTTTTCTTTTCATGTTAAGAACACTACCAGTAGCCAGAAACTTTTTAATTATTCTCATAGCATGAGTACGTGACAAAGCAGTGTTTGGAAAAATTAAATTGGCTTACCACTTCTCTTAGCGAGTTCTCACCGCCAATTCCGTAGCATTGCACAATATAAATTTTTTCACGTACTATGAGTACCATTTTCACATAATTTTTTATGCTTAGTACGTTAATTTGAAACAGAAATTAAGGATAATATTGACTACGTTTGAGAGATATGTCAATAATAAATGATAAATGTGTATCCACTGCTTTTCTCATAGCCTACTTTTAGCTTCTACATAATTTTAAATATTAATTCACAAAAAATAATTTCTATGTAGTTTTAATTGAACGGTTCCAAATAAAATACTAATTTATTGAAAAAATCGGAAGCTTCAAACGAAATTTGGTATAGAGGTATAAAATTGCATTCTAAATAACTTTTCCTAGTGGAATTTTTTCATATTTTGAAAAATAAAGGTACTCTATTAGTGGTGATTTTTAAAACTATAAAATACCCTGTAGAACACCGAATCAAGTTATTTTTGGTACACTTTAGTTTTACAACAAGCAGGACTCAATCTCCAAATACCATTCCAAAATTCCAAAATTTTTGGTCCATTGCACCTCTTGTTACATCTATCCTGGGACACACTGTATAAAGAAAATTGTATCTGTGTTGCTGGAGACGTTACATGGGTTCAATAACAGGAACATGATCAATCATGCTGCCTAAATATTCCACAGCGTGTTTTAAATTTGTACATGTTTTCCTTGTTACAATATGACACATTTTCCAAAATCATAACACACATTTCTCTGAAATTATCTACAACTTGTTTAACAATTATTAAATCGGTCTAAGGGTAAGAAGAAATGTTTAAACATCAAATTTTGTCAAAGCTGTATATAGATACATGTTTTTACCGATGAGTGTATTTTGGAAATTTCTAAGTAATTCACCAGTCTATGCAGATAACGCTATTCGAAAATGTTGTTTTTTATTAGTTATCAAGAAAGAGCGGGTCGCGATGATACAAACATTACTTCTTGTCGTTATTACATTTAACAGCGTAAGAAGAACTGTACCATGATTTCAAATCAATATTATGAATTTCAGCCCATCTTTAGGCATCTCTGATTCAAATAATACAAATATTGCGTCTTGTGTATAGGGTATACATAATAAAGAAATCATCAATAATGTGTTTTAAGTTAACCAGGCCGTGTGTGCCACTCTAAAGCATTGTTTTACTTTATAACGCTATACAAAAATACTTACAGTTCAAAGGGCAGACAAAGCAAAAGCCGGTACAGCTCAATGACTGTAAAAAACTGGTAAACAGAGTTTCAATATACATTTACATTTGTTCCACGGAATTACAATAACTTTGTAGGCTTAAGAGTGCAACAGCGTGTAATAAAAATAATTTAAATTACTACGTACCTAGCCATGCAAAATTAATAGACTCTCGAAACGCGCTTAAAATGGAATCAGTTGGCAAGGGTCAAGGCACAAAGTTATTTCCTAATCAGTTAAATATGCACAATTTAAATATTATTTAGACAAAAAATCGGAGGTATCTGCCTGATGGAACATGGTGATTTGAAAGCCTAAAAATCGTATTTTCGACCATACTCGAAAACGGTTAAACAAGCATGGTACCGCGATGGGCTAAAACCTGTTTGTGGCGAACACGCTTATTCACAGTGTCTATTGTGTATTTTATCGGTTCGACATTGTCTATAGTAGGGTTTTGCTTGTTTTTCCCTATATTTCTTGAAGATCACCCACTTATCCAAAATAAATTCCAATAATTCATTATTTAAATTTCCCAAATGGGAAAAAATGGCAACAAGAAAGCACAATAAGTTACCGAAGTGTGCGATCCCAGCGAAAAACTAAAAATAAGCAAATAGTTAAAATCCTCAGCTATACCATCGGCGGCCGTCGTTCTTATATATGCGTCGCATCCATAAATTCGACGAGGAAATGTAAAATTGAAAACATGACATATTTAAGTTAGTTTATTGATTATATACATAGGTAAATAAAATAAACATATTTAAAAGGAAAAAATGGGTTCGATCGCCAGTCCCGATACTGGCAATGTCGGTGGGTACTAAATATTGTCGTGATTTTTTTAACGGGTTGTTTACTATGCGTAGCTTATAGCTCTATGGCTTTATAAGTTAATCTATTCCAGGATCATTGTATCTGTCGATTGTGTCATCGAACTTAGATTCATAATCAATGTCTGGATTGTCAAAGTCCTCTGCAAAATCTTCATCCTGAACATCCTTATTAAGATATAAGTCCAATAATTGTCACGTGACACTGCTTATAAATTATTGGGCATTTCAAGCCTACTTTTTGGCAACTCCATCTTACAATAGAGTTATCACCAGCACAACTGAAACTCAATTGTAAAATTAATTCTGGAATTAAATCAAATACTACTTCTATACGCTGCAGAATGCTATTAATTTTTTGCCATCCCCCCTGCTCAGCTTACTTTTTGTTTCCAAGTTATGTTTGCACCCGATGGTACGTACACTCTAAAAGAATATTGTGTAATTGCTTTTGAAATTGGCTGCAATAATTAATTTTTGTTTTAGATTTGTCAAAAATTACTTAAATGTGTTGATCGATGTAGCTCCCCATAAATGGAAGAAAAGAGTTTCTCCAGTTTATTTCTTTATGAAGAGGTTATATTGGAATTATTAAAAATGTTCACAATATCATATATTTTGTCTTTCCTCGTAAAGAACATCTCACATCTCTAAGAGGGTTTCAAACACCGACAGAATTTCTTGAAATATTAGTATGTTGTTGGGGCTGTCAAAATATAGCATTTTGTTCATTTGCACCGACCTAGCTATACAGGGTGATACAGAAAAATCGGTTCAGAGTGTGAATTATCAGTTGTGAGATCTCATATTCTAAATTCAATTAGCGTCACACTTTCCGACAAAATATGCCTATTATTATTTTGTGTTAAAAACTGTGTACTTTTAAGAAACCAAAGGCAATTTACTACTTCCCAGAAAAATAATCAAGACTCGTTGGATAGTGGCGTCGCGAAATGGCCATTTAAAATCAATTCTTAAGGTTTTTAGAGACTTAATACCAATACAGCATTGTGTTCATTTGGCAGACTTTTCAAAAATATCTTGTGCTCTTATAAATGCATTTAGAGGCTTAATTCAGAGGCTAATGTAGGATGCTAAACGAAGAACTTTTTGAAAGAATGCTGGCTATGGCATGGATTAATATGGACGATGTTGATGTCGCGTTTCCTATTTTACCTTTAAAGTATGTAGCCTTCAAAACGTTTGGCCCATACCAAGTGAAACTAGCTTCAGTATATATTCAAGACACTGCAGAAAGAGAAGCAAATAACGAATTTATTTTCCAACTTCAACAGTTTGAACCTGGATTGTTAGGAGCAAAAACATTTTCTAGATATACTCAGTCTGTAAAACGTAGTATTTTAAATCATATTTGCTTCCTCCAATTGATGATGTTCAGCTTAATACTATCACTGGGACCTATTGTACTTGCAGTGAAATAACCATCATATGGTTTATTAACTTATGTATTAGATGCTGCAAATAGGGCTAAAGGGTCTCAAATAATACCATAATAATTATTATTTTATTCCAAAGTTATTGTTTTGGACCATAGTTTTGTCAAAATGAAACGTTTTAGAGAGGATAACCAGCACGAAATTTAACAAATTGATAGTTAATGTTCTTGTTGTTCCTGTTATAAATATTAGGTTAGTCTGCATATTTATTATTTTAAAATGCTTACTTTTAAGACAATAAAATATAATCATACAGGTAGTTCGAAATTTTCATTAATTTTTATCATTGTCGCTGGACAACTGGAAAAGTGATCCACAACCCCCCCTCCCCCCAAAGATGACGCCACTGTCTAAAATAATATATACACATTTTTTGACCACAAAATAATAAAAGGCATGTTTTGCCGGAAAAGTATGACGCTAATTGAATTTAGAATACCATATCTCACAATTGATAATTCATACTTTGAAACGAATTTTCTATATCACCCTGTATACTAGCTAGGTCGGTCCAATTAAACAAAATGCTATATTTTGACAGCCCCAACAACATACTAAAATTTCAAGAAATTCTATCAGTGTTTGAAAACCCCTTAGAGGTGTGAGATGTCCTTTAAATATTTTTACTAATGAAAATGCAATTGCAAATCCAACATGACAGCCGAGAATCGATTCTATTGTATGTTAATAGGTATCTTTAGAACTAAGTATTATAATATTATAGTCAAATCATTAATAAAAATTATAGTAAGTTACCATATACCCTATATTATATAAAGAATCATATATTTCTAATAGTGCAGGAGCCAACGTGCCGACACAATTGCGTCAATTAGATACCTTAATAATCATGTTCCTTAGAGCATGTTAGACAATTAAAGTGATATGAGGATTTTTTTCATTCCAATAGTTGGCACTTAGTGAATACGAAGATACAATTGGCATACATCCCGATTAGTAGAGGTTCAGCAACACATATCCTAAATCTGCAAGTTATGTCACGGGGCATGACAAAGAAGTATCAATCTGATATCATCTTTATTATCGATTAGCTATCACTATGTAATTATAAAACTACGAACGGCCACATATCTCGGTTAACGGAGGTACAGTAGCAGACATTTTAAACTTGCAAGGTGTAGGTATACTTTTAAGCCATGATTAGTAAATGCCAAGCGACTTTTTTTTTTTAATTAATATCACTTCTCTTGTCTGACATGCTCTAAGGCAAAGGATTAATAATGTCTCTAACTGTTATAAAAGTGTCAGGTAATTCCACCCAGGCTCCTATACCATAATTCATAATCAAAATAGGCTCTAAGAATGGACATGATCTAGATTGTATTGCAACTTACTAGCTGATATGGATGGTGTCAAAGAAATATTTTCAAAATGTTTAAAAAGTATGTCACTTGAGATATGCTTGATTTATTAATTTATCTTTTACTCCAAAAGCAAATCAGACTTAACCTACGTCGGAAAATCTAATATCTAGTATACGAATATTCGCAATGTTCCTTGTTGAGATTACATTTTTCCATTTAATAATTTACGTAAATAGTATGTAATTATAACGTCAACGTTTGAAATTGAGTAATCCGTACTATAGGAACATGGAAAAGTAATTTATCAAATAATATAATTACAATATTTACGACTATATGTAAAGCACATTGAATACAGCTGTGAGGGAAATTTATAATTATATTTATTATTATACAACAAACAAAATTAATTATATATTAATACAATTTATTTTAATACAACATAACATTGGCAGGAACTCCAAGGTACTTTAGTATTATTTTATACTGGGAGGTAAATCTCTCTTTCGGCCATAGCTGATGTAAATACATTTATTTACTAATTGTGTACAAAGACTTTTTAGAAGATAAATAAATAGGTACCAAATCAAAAACAATGATGATTACTATATACCCCAGTAAGAAACAAGAATTCTTCATTCTTGCTTCTTGCTGGGGGTATATAATAATCATTATTGTTTTTAATTTTTTATCGAATCCCATCAACTTTTCCATTCTTCTATAAATAAATGTTATATAAAATATTACCAAATAACTTATAATATTTAGAGTCATATGAAAGTAGCCTTATCAGGCATATCATATTTCATATGGCAGCTGCTCCTTTTGCTAACTCAACATCACCTGATTCACAGGCTCGTTCACAATATTCCTTTGTTCTAAGACTCTTCAAGTCAGCACTTTTAAACTTATAAATATATGTAAAGGAACGTTTGCTCCTCAGTTATCATACTCACTTCAAACCATGAAGTTATAATTATAAAAGTTATAATACTCACTTCGAACCATGAAGTTATAAACTCATTTTCATTCTTTTCACTTCTTCATGTCTGGATAGTACGTACTATCCATTTAAGTAAATAAATCTTTTTAAAAAGTTCTTTGTGTTGTGTGTGATGTAACAATTGGCGCAGTCGGTAGGATCTTCAAACACCCCGTAAACGGAGCCTAACTAGCAGAAACTACCCAAAAGAACAAGGAGAACATCTAGAAAATAGGTGCCTAACTAGTGGGAAAGTCTGAAAGAACAAGGACAACTCTAGTGCGGAGGTGGTGAATCCCAATTCTTTAAGAAGAAAAAGAACCTCAGCACACAACAAATCAATTCCAAGAAACAATTTTTCAAGCAACAAATCAATTTCAAGCAACAATCAATCAAGAATCTTTTAAGAAACACAACAAGCAACAATTAGTTTTAAGAAGCAACCACTCAACGAACAACAAACACATTTAGCAAGTAAGAAAATCATCCCTGCTCAGAAGTTGGTGTCTTCGACGTGGAGAACAGACGGAGCTAGCTTTACGAAGTCGCACTGCAGCTACACGAGTCCACGGAGATGAAAACATTAATGTAAGTACAAATAAGAATCATCTCGTTTTATTTTGTGCTATACATTTAACATTTTTTCAAACCAAATCCAATCATTTAGTTTATTTTAATTTGTACGTAACGTAAAACAACAGTTCTATAACCCAGATTAGCGAAAGACTAATGAACTTATCAAGAAATTTTATACATTTCAACAGATCAAATTTCAATTTTAAGATTAATTTCTAAAAGGTTGTTACACGACCTTTACCTTTGCATTTATTTTGCATTCAAACACATTCCAAGCTAATCAGTATATCATAAATTGTGAAACATTTGTCACACCAGTGCCGTATCATTCTGATTTTCACCTCATAATAATTTTAATTAATTAAAATTTCATTTTCTTTCAAATTAAATAATTAAAACCTAGTAAAAATGACTGACAATCAAGTCGATGGAAATGAAAACCAGAACGTTACAGCAAACGAAACAATAACCATTGAACCCTACAAGTTAAGTGAAATCTTTTCAATAATACCTGAGTTCGATGGGAACCCTATATTTTTACACACATTTATTTCTGCATGTGTTTATGCACAAGGAATGGCAGTAGATGACCAAAGAATTCTTGTAACATTGCATATTAAAAATAAGCTTCGCGGGAAAGCATCAGAGCTAATAAATTCGCGAAATCCTGCTACTTGGGCAGAGATAAAAAGCTTGCTCGAGGCGCACTTTGGCGACTCACGCGACTTAACAGCGCTTATTCAAGACTTGCAACGAATCCATCAATTACAGAATGAAAGTGCATTAACATTTATTTCACGATTACAAACACATAATGCCAAAATGCACGCCGCTGTGCAGAAACAAACATTAACTTTAGAGGAGAAAACCGCCCAATCACGTCTAATCGAAACCATGACACTTAATACCCTACTCACAGGACTAGAATCTAAACTAGGCCAAATAATTCGCGCTGGCAATCCAGGTAATATGTTAGACGCAATTAGTAGAGTCAAACGAGAACTTCAATTATCATACTTTGAGCAACAAAAATTCTCAAATAAACCAGCCAACAAAAACCCTGTACAATCTCAACAAAGACGTCCAAATTCCCAGCAATTTTGTAATTATTGCAAAAGAAGTGGACACAATTTTAACGAGTGTCGTGCGAAACAACAATTTTCACAACAAAATCCTAATTACAGACAAAATTATTTTAGTGGAACTCCAACACAATTTTCTAGGCCCAATTTCCAACAATTTTCGAGACATAATTTCCAAAGTTCGTCAAATCATTATAGTCCAGGCAACTTTGCCTCTCAACAAAATTTCTCACAAAATAATTATTTACAACAAAACAGGCCTTCTGTAATAAGACCTAACCCAAACTACCAACAAAGACCTCCTAATCAACAACCCTCAAATTTCAACCGTCAGAATCCACAGAAAACACACCATGTTAATTTTGACAATTATGATGCACAAAATTGCGAAAATTATAATTCTTATTGTGAACAAGATTATCAACAATTTGATAATTTTGAAAATGTTCCAACTGATTCCAATTTTAATGACAATTACATGCCACAAGAATATTTTTCTGACAATTCCCAAAACCATACTGATTACCCATCAAATCAATTTGAAAATTATTCCGATTATCCATCAAATCCTCACATGAATTATTCTGTTAATCAACCGGATTTTTACCAAGGCCCGGAGTATGCTACAGATACTCCAACGCAGCAACCGGATTTCCAAATCGACCAAATGTCCAGCCAACTACAAACTATGAATCTAGAGGACAATTTCAATCCGTCCCTGAATTTCCCAGAACAAATTATAATGTAATTTCTTATCCATCATTAACGGTAAATTCAAGAAATTTATATTACATCAAAGACATAACACGGACATACAGAATGTTACTCGATACCGGCGCAGGTATATCAATATTCAAACCAAAACTTGCCGAAAATTACAAACGCAGATCTCCTGAGAACGTTGCCATACAAAGCATAACAGAACAAAAAATTCCGATAACCGAATCTGTCCTTATACCTTTTACAGCTAATGACCCGCATAAAGTATACATTTGCGATTTAGACATCGAATTCGATGGATTATTAGGAGCCGACTTTTTCAAACACTATAAATGTGTTATTGATATGAACAACAATCAATTAATTACCAATTTTAAAACTGTCCCACTTTTTGAGGTAAATCAGGATTTACCAGAACCACCACCAAAAAATATTTGCAATTCTCAAATTTCCATTTCAAAGATCCCTCGTGACAACAAAAATCAAAACAAAATTTCTATAGAACCACGTATGGAAAAGATATTTAAATTGAAATGTAATTTGCGGAATACTGAGGTTATACTGTTAGCCCAGGAAAAAGAGAAAGTTCGCTTACCCAATGCCCTCGTTAAGGTAGACGAAAACGGAGAATTTCTCACGACAATAATTAATGCAAATGCCATCCCAAAATCAATCGAATTTTCCAATTTAGACTTAGAACCAATTCAAAAATTTAAATCGATTTTTAATTTCAACACTGACAATTCTGACAACCAAATACCGACAGACAGATCATTTGAAATTCAAAATCAGTTACGTTTAGATCATCTAAATGAAGAAGAGGCCGAATTAGTAACGCAGCTTTGTTTAGATTTTCAAGACATTTTCTATTTAGAAGGCGACAACTTGACGTTTACGAACGAAATTAAACACCCGATTGATACAAATGATTCCCGACCTATATTTACAAAATCTTATCGTTACCCCCCAAGTCCATAAAGAAGAAGTCAAAACCCAAATTTCTAAAATGTTAGATCAAGGTATTATTCAACCCTCGATTTCACCCTGGTCGTCCCCTGTTTGGGTAGTCCCCAAAAAACTGGATGCCTCTGGCAAACAGAAGTGGCGAGTCGTAGTTGACTATCGGAAACTTAACGAAGTCACAATTGACGATAAATATCCTCTTCCCAACATCTCTGACCTTCTTGATCAACTAGGCAAATGCCAATATTTCACAACGCTAGACCTTGCATCTGGATTTCACCAGATCCAAATAGACCCGAAAGATATTAAAAAAACTGCTTTCACAGTTGAAAATGGTCATTTCGAATTTGTAAGAATGCCATTCGGACTCAAAAATGCCCCATCGACTTTCCAAAGAGTAATGGACAATATCTTGTTAGGTATTCAAAATGAACGATGTCTTGTCTATATGGACGACATTATTGTCTACTCCCCTACCATCCATGACCATATATCACGTCTAACGGAAGTTTTCAAACGCTTACAAAAAGCAAACCTCAAAATTCAACCCGACAAATGCGAGTTCCTTCGCAAAGAAGTCGCTTATTTAGGCCATCTCATCACTGAAGACGGTGTAAAACCGAATCCCACCAAAGTCGACGCAATTTTAAATTTTCCCCAACCTAAAAATCCCAAAGAAATTAAGTCATTTTTAGGCTTAGCCGGATATTATAGGCGATTCATCCCCAATTTCTCTAAAATAACCAAACCAATAACGAAGCTACTACAAAAGGACGTACCTTTTAACTTCGACAATGATTGTTCAAATTCTTTTCAAAATTTAAAACAAACTTTAACGACAACACCGATTCTCATTTACCCGAATTTTAACGATGAATTTATTTTAACCACCGATGCAAGTGCATTCGCCATTGGTTCTGTCCTTTCACAAGGCAACATAGGCAAAGACTTACCTATCGCATACGCATCTCGAACTTTATGCGCTGCGGAAACCAAATATTCCACGATCGAACGCGAGCTTTTAGCCATAGTATGGTCAGTAAAGCATTTTAGGCCATACCTATTCGGCAGAAAATTCAAGTTGGTAACAGACCATCGACCACTTACCTGGTTATTTTCAATAAAGGACCCAGGAAGTAGACTCGCACGTTGGCGATTAAAACTAGAAGAATACGACTATGAGATCGTATACAAACCCGGCAAGATCAATAAAAACGCGGACGCGCTATCCCGAATTAAGATCAACCATTTTTCGGAATGTTCTAAACTCCATTCAAAAATTCTAGCCGCGAACGAAACTGACGAATCAGAATATGACGAACCAGACGATGACAAAATCCCAAACGAAAATGCCCAAATAACTAACGAGCAAATCGCTCAAGAATTCGATATTTTTGTTAATTTGTACAAAACAAAATCTCTGATAGACTATTCGAAAATTAAAACTTCCAACAAACAGCTTTTAGATAGAGAACATAAAAATATCATAACCTTTTTTCAGCAAGATAACTTGCAGGACTTACATCATAAAATAATCGAAGATATTTTCGAAGAACATCCGGAATTCTACAAAAACACCATTAATATCGTTTCGAGTAAATCAGTCAGACATAGGAAGTATTTTATAGTCCCTTTGCCATTCGACGTTAAATCTACAGTAGAACATTTGTTCATGGTACTGTATAAAAGACAAAACATTTTAGACCTTTCCAAAACGTATTATGTTGAGAACAATCTAGATCTCCCGATACTAGAAATGTTATCATTCATTTTCGCAGAAAAAGACTTAAAAATCGTAATATGCCAGAATATCGTTCAAACTCCCGATGAAGATCAAATTCCTATCATTTTAGACCAACATCATTGCGGTAAAAATAATCTTCACCGCGGAATAAACGAAACGATGCGGAGAATTAAAAATAAATATAATTGGCAAGGATTATCTAAGGATGTTGAAAACTTTATCAAATCTTGCGAGATTTGTCAAAAGAATAAAGTGTATCGTAAAAACATGACTAGTCCTTTGGTAATTACGGAAACGCCAAGAACGCCATTCGAACGAATCAATATCGATATATTTCAGACCCCAACTCGAAATTACGCTTTGACCATTCGCGACGAGTTGACTAAATTTACCCAGGCATACGCAATCCAAGACAAATCTGCAAAATCTGTAGTAAACACCCTGTTACTATATTTCCAACACTATGGCACCCCTTTGAGAGTCCATTGTGACTACGGTGGCGAATTTGACAACAGACTACTAAAAGATCTCTGCACTTTATACGACATAAAACTAACATATTCAAGTGTAGGACACCCTCAATCTAACGGATCGATAGAACGATTTCATGCCACCCTAGCTGAAATGATTAGAGTCCATAAAGCCGAAAACCCTGACGAACATCCACTGACTATTTTACCCTACGCAGTAATATGCTATAATAACTCAGTCAACAAAACTCATGGTTTTAGTCCATACGAACTAGTATTCGGACATACTTCTTGCAGACCACCCGAAACGTTATACAATCAAAAAGAATTGATAACTAAGTATGTCAGAGACCTTAACAATAGAATTTCACACTACTATAAAATAGCACGTAGTCGTACGCTAGATCAAAAAGCAAAAGCGAAAATTCGTTTCGATAAACATGTCCCCGGAAATCGACCCGATTACCAAATTGGAGACAAAGTCTACGTAAAAGAATCCCAGATCAAAGATAAACTACAAAACAAATTTAATGGCCCATTCAAAATAATAGAAATCTTTCAAAATTCAGCTCTTTTATCTAATCCCGAAACAGACCAAACTACTAAAGTTAACTTTGACAGGATGAAACCATATTTTGAAAATTAAACTTTATTTTCAGGTTTCTCTTGCTGTTCGGATCAGCAGTATCCCAATATACAATAACGCCCATAAACAACACTATCGGAGTGTATTACCACCGAGACACTGACATTGTAATTTCCCACAAGAAATGGACATTACTAGTGCACAAAAATATATCAACACTCAAGACAGCTATTGACAGAAATGACAAAATTTTAGACAAAATCTTCATCACACTTGACCCGGCATATTTAGACATGGTAACCTTCACAAGTGAAGTTAAAACACACCTTAGTCTATTAACACAAATTTCTAAAACCATAAAGAGCAAATTCAATGAAATATTGTTCGATACGAAACGTTACAAACGCGGACTTTTGAACGGTATAGGTTCAATATTTAAATCAATCACCGGCAATCTAGATGCTGAAGACGGCGAATACTACCTTAATTGTATTAACAAATTAAATAATGATGAACACCAATTGGAGAACTTACTCAAAAATCAAATATCAGTTACAACTTCGGTCATAAAGAATTTCAATCTAACTGTTCGACAATTACAAATTGACGAAGAGACGTTCAATAACGACATAAAGGAAATCGAAAAACAGATTTTAAAAATCGAAGGTGAAACGCGAATAGCTTATACAAAATTAAAATTCCTAAGTATTTGCGAGCAACTCATGGCAAGCTATTTATTTATAGAGGACAATTTAAACGATATTTTAAATTCTATCACTTTTGAGAGACTCAAAATAATTCATACATCGATCATCAATCCCCAAGACTTAGTAAATTCTTTGCAAGAGATTTCACAGAACTTACAAAGGAATAATTTACCACTCCCGATTAAATTATCAAAGGTTTCACAATACTTAGATATTATTGAATTGAAAGCTTTTCAGGTAAATTCAGAATTAATATTTGTATTAGACATACCACTAATAGACCCTCAAACGTATTCTGTTTTTAAACTATATCCCATTCCTATTCTGGATAATAGAACTGGTCTATTTCACATTTTATCAACTTCTCAAAAATATATCGCGAGAGATGATGATTCTTTGATGTTCATACCCATCGCAGACCTCGAAAGATGCAAACCAATCTACCCTAATACCAAGCTATGCTCAAATTTATTTGCATATCCAATTGACAACAATGCCATATGCGAAGCCCGTCTCTTCAAGAACCTCGACACACTACCCGAAAACTGCCAGACGTCACTCATCATCAGTCAAGGTTACAACGTACAAGAACTAGGAGAAAATAAGTGGTTAGTGATAAACGCGGAACCTTTACATGTGACCATTAACTGTCCCAAAATAAGATCGACCGACAAAATCTCCAAAAACTCAATCATTAGACTCCAATCAAATTGCTACGCTTTTGTAGGTATTACCAAAATCCAAGCTACCACAAGTGACTTTATCAGTGTAAAAGACAATAATCACCCAATTCAAGTTCCGTTTGAGTGTTGTGGTCAAATTCCCGAAAACATTCGAGTGCCCAATCTAAAACCTTTGAAGTTGAACAATTTAAACACCGAAGACCTCGAGATTGCTAAGCACAGACTCGACCAATATTCAAAAGACTTAGACGACCTAATTAATGAACCCTTTGTCACCAAACACGTCTCTTGGTTCACTTACTTCATAATTGTTTTAATCTTTGGACTATTATTTGTGTACCTATTCTATAAATATAGAATACACCGAAGAAATTCAACCACCGATGTCTCCACATCGCCCCCAGCCCCTCCAAGACCTAATAAACTCTCCAGGACATTTACTAGCATACTTCCTCAACGAAGACGACCTCCACTAAGAAGAGAAGACGAAGAATCCGAAGACATAGAGCTTAGTTAAAACAGTTTTGTGCCTTTCTAACTTTTGTGCTGAAACTCTTCAGTGAAAATTTATTCGATTTTATTTTAATATTTTGATGCTTTTTTATACATGCACTGTATTGCATTTTTACGCTTACTATTTTATATCTTATATTTTTACATTTTATACTTTTACAATTTTACATTTTTGCACCTTTTACATTTTTGTCACATTTTACTGTACTTTGTATTTCATACCTTTCATTTAATTTCAATTTCAAAAGTTGCTATATAATCCCCAACTTTTTCTATAAGGGGGAAGTTGTTATATAAAATATTACCAAATAACTTATAATATTTAGACTCATATGAAAATAGCCTTATCAGGCATATCATATTTCATATGGCAGCTGCTCCTTTTGCTAACTCAACATCACCTGATTCACAGGCTCGTTCACAATATTCCTTTGTTCTAAGACTCTTCAAGTCAGCACTTTTAAACTTATAAATATATGTAAAGGAACGTTTGCTCCTCAGTTATCATACTCACTTCAAACCATGAAGTTATAATTATAAAAGTTATAATACTCACTTCGAACCATGAAGTTATAAACTCATTTTCATTCTTTTCACTTCTTCATGTCTGGATAGTACGTACTATCCATTTAAGTAAATAAATCTTTTTAAAAAGTTCTTTGTGTTGTGTGTGATGTAACATAAATACATTTTAAAATACATGAGAATAAAAGGCAAATGTAACACGAAATATAGAAAAAAATTATAAACAGTTAACAACTGTGTAAACAAATGTGGTGGGTTCACTGACGGTGCTGTCCTCTTGTATGTGAAAAAGGGCAAAGTACATACATTTTTTATATGCACCAAATGAGGTTTTAATACCAGCATAAATATGGATGTGTACAATTAATGGATTAAAACATTTTATTCCTTTTGTGCACACACTTTTACACCAATTGGCTTAATTTTATTGCAAGAGCAATGAAAAATAAAACTGAAGAATACAGATGAAAATATTAGGTACTTAATTTTCAAAAAGGAGGATGTTCTCAATTCGACCAATAAGTATGTATTATTTTCATGTCTGTTCAGCGATTTTCTGGAACTGCCTTAAACGACCTCTACGAAATATTTTGCAAACTGTAGTGTATGAGTCGGTGTTGGTCCCATATTTTTTTCATTAAGCTATGTCTAGTATAAGGCGAGCAAAATTCGGAAAAAATATAAGTAAGTAAGAAATCAACAGAATATTAGAAGTTAGGGCGAAGGTGCCGGTTAATTTTTTCAAATGAAACCCCCTGTATATTTTCAGATAATTTAATAGAGTGCTGAATTCTGCAGATTGATATTAGCATTCCATACATCTATCGCTGTCGGTTTTCTTATTATGGACGCATGTTTGTAAAATGTAGATATACAATCAGCACTGTACAATGAACATACAGCTACATACATAATAAGCCATGAAAAATTTCAGAATGTTTTATTTTTATCAATATAAACATCGTATTAGTGTCGCTGAATCGTAGCGATATAGTACAGGAACGTAGTATTTGTTCACTTAGAACAGAATTCGTCTTCAAGAGAATCATAATTTCTTTTAAAATGAGCTCCTCCAGAATAAGGGCGAAAAATGTTTCAAAGGCTAAGCATTTCCAAAAACAGAATGATAGATTTCATGAAAATGTAATCCATTAGAAAGAATTTTTTTTATGACAAGGTAGGTAAATAAATTCATTTTAGGCCTTTGTTCTCATTTTTAACCGAATCTTCATTACCGTAGGGGGTTATGTAAATACTAGTTTAATCTGCATGGCCGTAGGGGACTGTGTGGGTTCTAGTTGTTGAATGGAAATTTTCAAATAAGAAATTATACAAATTCATTTTAGGATTTTTAACTTGCTAGCATAACCAGAATTCAGGTTATCGAAAGAATGCAATGATTTCATTAATATTTTATACATAGCTTTTCTTTTAGATGATGCGAAAGAGGTTTGGTGGAAATTAATGCATTTTTCACTTAGTCCGTGTCATACCTCCAAAACTGTTAGGCGTACGAAAAAAATGTATAGGACCTTTCAGATAGAGAATTTGCAGATGTACAGTAGGTGTTGTTACCGTTTCGGCCATAAAAACTGAGTTGATCGTGAATCCGCGGTATCCCAGACACTCCAAGTGTTATTCAAGACGTCCAAATAAATACAATAAAAAATATTTTTTCGTGTCGCACGATTTTAGCAGCAAAAGTCTAAAACGCCTGGATTATTAGTAGATAACAAGTTTAAATACCATATCTACGAGAAGAATTTAAATAGCAATATAATAATTTGCCTCTAAATATTTATAATTCTATGTATTCTCAAATGAATTGGTGAGGTCCACATAATACATGGGAAGTGTGTAACGAATTAGCAGCATCGTTCGAAGATAGATGGTTTAGCTGCCGAGGATCTTGGAGATGACCAGCAGGGTTCCCTGATTTTACCTCCTTAGACTTTTACCTTTGAGGTAATATTAAAAGATATTGTTTATGTCACTCCGGCTACTATCAAACAAGATCTGAAGAATAGGGTACGGGTTGAATTTCAGAATATAAATTCCCACGAAATGCGCCTAGCCACTGTAAGTGCCCTAAATTCCCGGATATTGGCATGTCTAGAGCAATGTTTAGGGCATTTTGAACAGTTGTTGCATTAAATATTAATATTCAATATGTTTATTAATTTTGTAAATTTTGTTCCAAAGTGTTTGTTATAAATCTAATATAAAACGATCTCTTGTTTTTGATACATGAGTATTCTCGTTCATGACAAAAAAGGAAACAAGTTAGGTATGACTTGTATTGGCTACTAACAAACATGCAAACATGTACATTTTACAAAAATTCATCCATAAAAAAAAAACCAAGAGAGATAGGTATGGGGAATGCTAATATTAATTTGTGCAGAATTTAATACTCTATTAAAATTGACATTTGAACTAAAATAATGTTTGACTGTGAAAATAAAATATTCTGTATAATATTGTGAAAGCATAAGACCACTTTTAGTTAAATTATAGGGTACTTGTATGAGCTTGAAAAGAACATTCTTAATCGGCTACATGACAGATTTCGATTTTTTCTTTCGGAAGGGTCCTACCCTTTAACACACAAGTTATATTAAGAAAGTAAAGATTTGCTTAGGCGTGCAGACTTAGAATAAACTGAAATTCAACAGAATTTTTACAAAAAATGTGCTTAGCAGAAAAAGGATTAAATTGAAAGAAGCAGTAATAACAGTGTTGAAAGAAGATAAATTCGTATCGAATTGTGCTGCATATGGTTGTAAAACCCGGTTACCAGTGTTAAATTAAAGACAAACTTAACAAATTTCTCGTAGTATTAGCTTCCCAATATCGTACAAGAAATGGAGTTGCTATCAATGAGAATATTCAATGAGCCCTTAAGGTGGCCATTCCCTAGAAGACAAATATTTATTATTCTTGGCCATAACTTTTTTTTCTTAGTACGTATATTTAAAAAAAACTATAAGAGTACCTAAGTAGAACCATAACAAGACTATTACTATGAATTTTCATTCAATAATTTCAGCGGGATGCAAAATAGCTTTAAATTTAAAAATTATGTTAATCTTCCTATTTCGTAGTTTTAAATCGAGCTATTTTGCAAACCACTGAAATTATTGAGTGAAAATTCATAGTAATAGTCTTGTCATGGTTCTACTCTTATAGTTTTTTTAAATATACGTACTAAGAAAAAAAGTTATGGACAAAAATAATAAATATTTCCCTATCGGATGTCTCTTTCTAGGGAATGGCCATTCCCTAGAGCTTAAGCTTAATCATATTAATATTATTTTTTTCTTACAAATTTTCCATTATCCCGTATTGATAGTACCATGGTCTTTAATTTTATGATTTGATTTACCTTGTATGATTTGCTAGGAAAATGTACAAGGCTAAGAATTCCTGTTACACCCAAATGATAGGTCATTTTTGGTTAATTATAAAATAAGACTGGCACGCAAATATATTTTCCATCGATTTTACAATTTAACTTTTCATTTGCTTTGCTCATATACCGTAATATGAGTGCGTTTGAAGTAATTAACGTTGAGTTTTTATACCTTCATGCTCTTGTAATTTCGTGCTCACAGATAATAATAGATTTTTCATACGGTGGAGATAAAGCTTATCTGGATATTTTATTATATTTATTACATACATTATAAATATTTGTGCTTTCACCAGGGATATTATGGCTATCCACGTACTGGTCTTACATTTGTTTTCGCTTGGTAAAAAAAACATCCAAAAACATTAAAAAAGGTAAGTCAATTTTAACGTGTCAACATTTATGAATCAATTAATGCAAATATAAAGTGTTTGTTACAAGAAAATCCATATCTTGCTTTCTAAATGAGATACAGACTTATAAAGTTTAGAGGAAAACATATCAGCATTGGAAATGTTAATTGAATCGGTAGAGAAACGCTAGATGTTTGGAAAATATGTAGAATCTAATAGGGAAACTGTACAAGGTACTATACAAAAGTTGGCCTCTACTCGAATTATTCTCTATTCGACCTTCTTTGGGCTTCGTTGAGTGGAGTATTAGGATAAAATTTAGATACTTTGGAGATAGGGGCTGGAAATATGTACATGTGAATTTTCTTCATGATAACTAGGTTCATTTACAATGTATCAGAAGTTTGCCTGGTGGCGAATTCTGTAATTATTTAAAAAATAAAGCAAGAACGTATAGTAGGGCCAATGAGTCTAGTCAGTAGTGCCAGCGGATTTACGATTTTCGTAAATTTGCACGTACGTAATTCGAAGAAAGAAAGCATTCGGAATGTGTTTATTATGCATTAGCTACCATATGTGTTAAATTTAAAATATTATGCTTAAATCTGGCAACATTATTACAGCGCAGCTGCAAATATTTGTCCGTAGCGTTAAAACCGTTACTATTGTAAATATGTGTGTCGCCGCTGATGTGGAGGATGTGCTCGTGAAGTTTGTTTATGAGAGTTATTCCGCAAATTGTACAGTAATTGAACAAATTATTAGGTATAAAAGCACCACATTCAAAAATTTGTTCTATTTGGTCAATTATACCAATTAAACATAATAACCCAGTCGTGGTTTTCATCTCTGGTACGCGGATAAAACTTAATATATTTCTCTGAATTATGTGGGATTATATAGTAGAACGAGGTGCCGCTTAAGTATTACATAACAGCTACTATCCAGAATGCCGCTGATTCTTTACTCTACTGACAACACTTCTTGGCCTTAGTATAGAGCGATGTCGATATTGTCGATATCTGATTTGCTCTATTATGCAGGGTGTCCCAAAATCACCGGATAAGCTCGAAATGGCAGATTCTGCAACACAATCTGAAACAAAAGTCTTACTGCAATTATGTTGAGGCTCCATCCGTTTTAGAGTGGTGCCCTATTAAAATGTAGAAAATAAAGTTCTCCTTTGCGAGGCTGACGTTTTATTAAAGTATGTAGGCACTGTGAACAAAATGAATTGTGATAAAATAACATTTTGGACATAACTAAGAGTTTTGATTATTGAGTTAAATGTTCAAAATGACCCACATCTATTTGCAAATAAATGTGCTTTCGGCTTTAGCCGAAAGCACATTTATCGCGAATAGAGCTGTGCTGAATTTTAATTCAGCACAGCTCTATCCGCCATTTCTGGCGTAACTGTTGCTAATTCTTCGGTTATTTTGTTATTTAACTCGTCCAGACTATGAACAACGTCCCTACTGTGTATATATTGTTTTAAGTGTCCCGAAGAAAAATAGTCCAATGGGTCTAAGCCGGGTGATTGGGCAGGCCAGTTCATAGGGCCACCACGTCCTATCCACTAATTTGGATACGTGCCGTTTAAAATTGCTCGTACGTTCATACAATTGTGGAGTATATGGAGTTGACACCACATGTTCCGACGTTGTAATAATGGCACATCATCCAACAATTTCGGTAGGCCTTCCCATATCATACATCCATACATGTAACATAATAAAAATTTACAATATCAAATATCTAACAATTTTTTTGAAAATTGAAATTTGAATTTGAACATTTGAACTATTAATGAAGAATGTGTCAGTTTTGTTATAATATACAGATTCGGAAAATGTTGGTTTTTGTATCGCAATAGTTTCAATGACTTAATCGACCACCCACAATAAAGATGCCTACCACTGACAGAGCTGTCCACGCACATATGATGGGGAAAGTAGGTGCACGATATACTATGTGTTATGCGGTAAAAAAGAATAGCCTATTTGCTTCGCTCTCGCTTGCTCTTATTGCTATACCTAAACGAACATTTTCCGAATCTGTAAAGTTTTCCCTCTTTAACCCTAGATACAATGGGAGAGGTTTTACGCCTATGTTTATATGTATCAGTATGTCTATCTGTGACTATATATCTCTTTAACCGGTGACCCGATTTTGATGAGGTTTCTTTAATTGAAAAAGTATTTTGTCGAGAAGGTTAGCAATCTTTCATCTCGGTGTATCATCAAGGAGGTGCACATTATCAATAAGCGAGAATGTAGTGACATGTAGGGACATCTAGCTCCAAATTTCAAATACTTTCTTATGTAAGTTCATTCTGATTTTTAAACGATAATGCCAACTTAGATAGCGAAACTGCAGTTTGTATATTTGCATATTTAATCTTACTGCACCCCTATTTTATTCTTATTTATTCTTAGTGCACTCTTATGTTGCTCTGCGTTTCCTATTTTACCTACAATTATCCTTGTGTATCATTTTAAAGTACATACTGTCCACGTAAGTTAGCGTGCAGTAATGGGTGGCCGGCAATTTTCTTGTTGCCGGGTAATGGAGGCTAGGTTTGAAGTGGTCAGAGCCAGGAGTTGCGCTAATTGTTCATAAGTGGGTAGTCCCAAGCTCGGTTGGGGTTGGTCCGTTATGGCGGCAGAGGGGACTGGGATCGTTTCAGTCGTTTGGTTTTGGAGCACTATTTGTCTTTGGGGCGTAGCACTAGGTCTTGCCGTCTGGTACGGCGGGGTGACGTGGTAGGCGCCGGCCGACGAGGTAGGCGTGACGAAGTACTGTGCGTTGGGCGGCGTGCTTGGACTTGGGCTGGTTGCTGTTGGTGGTACCATGCCGTGAGGGGTGGCCAGCTGGCGGCGCGGTGTCAGCGAGGCGTCGCTGAAGAGTTGGGGACAGTCGGGTGTGGCAGCAATGGTGTACTGACCGCTGGGCAGCCCTGAGCCAGAGTGGGAGGCTTCCCCATGTGTGGAAGCGAATCCAGCGAAGCGGCGATCTCCCAGCGTCGAGGAATCGTCGTTGGCCCGGGATGCTGTTGGGTCCACCATACAGCGAGGGGGCATCACCATGTCATCATCACCACCCAATCTCTGTTCCATCGCCGAGTTTCCATGCCACGATGCTGCGTTGCGCTCCATGCAGTAATGGGGCATCGCCTGAGAATCGTTGCTACTCCATTCCATATTTGTTGCCTGGGCTTCATGCCAGGTGGCTGCGCTGCGTGCCATGCAGCGAGGGGGCATCGTCGTGATGACGTCATGCGTGACCCCAGTGTCGTGTCCTATGTTGGTGGCGAGTCCTGCCTCGCTATGCCTGGGTGCTGAGCCCGGCGACGCACAGTATTGGGGCGCCGTCGTCGCGACGCCATGCGTAGCACTTGTGCCTGTGGAGAAATCAGAGGACATGCTTACCTCGCCGAGCCGGGTTGCTGTGTTGCTTGCTGTGCAGTGTGGGGCCACCGTCGTGGAGACGTCGGGCGTGACCCCCGTACCCCTTGTCAGGGCGTCGTGTTGGCGGAGCACTTCGTGGTCAGATGCTGTGAGGGGCGTCGTGCAGTGAGGGGGGGCCGACGTGGAGACGTCGCTCTCGACCCCAGTGCCTACTGCCTTGCCACTCCGGGTATGCATTGCCACTTGACACTCAACACAATAAAACTCAATTAAAACACACTGTCTGGTTACAACACAAGAGGAAGGGATAACCTCATCAGCATTGGCGTTGGCGTCTGTGCTCAAATGGCTTCTGTTTCGGCAGAAGACTATTAGTTGCTGAAGGCTGGAACATTACTACTTGAAGGATCGATCACTACTTACTCGCTGAGAAAAAGTGTTTTCTTATATAGACTTTTTTGTGCTCAAATGACTTCTGCTTCGGCAGAAGACTATTTTTTGTGCTCAAATGACTTTTGTTTCGGCAGAAGACTAAAACATGAGCACAGCGCGCTAGACAAGTCATAACTTGTTCGCGACGCCGACGCCGATGACACCACCCCCCTTTTTTGTGACTTTATTGAACATTAATAAAGGCATACAGGTTATGTTTCAGTTCAATAATTTCAATTATATAATGTAAGAGTGAGTGGATACAATATTTTCAAAACTATAAACTAAGAGTAAGTGTTAAGATATTTCAACAACTAAGATATTTTAACATATATAGACTAAGATTAAGTGTGGTAAGATATTTTATATAAGTAACTAATAATAGGTCCATTAAGATATTTTAGGTAAAACAAGATATTTAAAATTAAAGTATTTTATGTGACAAATCATAAATGTATTCTAGTTTGAACAAAGTTCTCGCCCTGTGGCGTTGAATTATTTACAATGGTATATTATCGCACGTTTCGTTTTTTCTGGACGTCGTCTCCGCGACGCCCGGGGCTGCCTGATCCTGTTGTGAATTGGGGGCTGCTAAGTCCTGCTGTGTTGCTCGCTAAGGCAACGGGATTCTGGAGCGAACCTGTGAGGCTGCAACGTCCTGCTGTGTTGCTTGCTAAGGCAACGGGAGACTGGAGCGATTTATTGAGGCTGCAACGTCCTGCTGTACTGCGGGCTAAGGCAGTGAGATACTGGAGCGCCTCGTGGGGGCTGCTAGGTCCTGCTGTGCTACGTGCTAAGGTAGCGGGATCCTGGAGCGGTGCGCCAGAGCCGGCTGAGCTCGGGCTGGCGTTCGAGTTGACGAATACTCGTGTCCGGACTGGGACAGGCATCTGGCTGGCGGATGGCTGCTGTCGGTCGTGGCCAGGCGTGGTCACGGCCTTCGCCCAGAACGGCATCGGGAACAGTATCGGCGTCGTGTCGAGCGGCTGCTCTTGTCTTGACGTAGAAGGCCCAGGGTCTGCTGGCGGCGGCGGTGCGGCTGACAGCGCCGGGGACTTCTCATTCTTGTTTGTTTGTCTCCTCTTGGCTGAAGTGGATGGACCAGGCACGACTGGGGGCAGTCGGCGGGCTGGAAATTTTGGTTTAGCGGCGGCTGTGGTGCTATGTCCACGTAGATAGTCGCCATGTCCACGGAAGTAGGTACCAGGTCCACGGATGTAGACTTGTGCGTTGGCATCTGGCTTTGGGGCAGCGGGCACTACTGATCCTGTGATAGTAGGCGTGACTGGCTTCTGGGCAACGGGCGCTACTGGTCCTGTGACAGTAGGCGTGGTTGGCTGTTGGGCAGCGGGCACTACTGATCCTGTGATAGTAGGCGTGACTGGCTTCTGGGCAACGGGCACTACTGGTCCTGTGACAGTAGGCGTGGTTGGCTGTTGGGCAGCGGGTGCTGCTGGCTCTGGGGCAGCGGGCGCTACTGGTCCTGTGACAGTAGGAGCTGCGAGCCTTGGTGGGGCTGGATGTCCTGGATCCTCGGGATCGTCATCCTCGTCGTTGCTGTCGTCATCGTCGGTATCAGCTGCGATGGCTCGTACGGCTGGAGGCACTGGAGGTCGCTTGTCGGGTTTCTGGCCTGGCATGGGCCTGATGTCATCAATGTGAATGGGCACTGGGATCTCGTTCCTGAGAATTTCGTACGTGTTATCACCCAGGGCTCGAATGATAACAAAAGGTCCCTCCCATGTGGGTCCAAAGCTGGTCCGGCGCTCCTTGAAGCCTCGGCACATCACTCGTTGCTGGGGTCGATACTCGATCGGGGCTGTCCTTGGCTCTGGGAAAAGATTCCTCTGGTAGACTTGCTGTCGTTGCGCCGCTTTCTCATGTCTGCTCCTAGCTGCTCGTCGAGGTTCTGGTAGCGGGCGGCGTTGCTCTGGGTGTTGCCAGTCTCCTGGGCGAGGTAACTCGGTCCCAAGCAGCAGCTCGCTGGGTGAGTAGCCGGTGGCAGCATTTTTTCTGTTGTGCAAGGAAAAGATGATCTGCGGCAGCACGACGTCCCATCGGTTTTGTCGTTTTCCCATCAGCTTTTCTCGTAGGGCCTTCTTTATCTCTTGGTTACGCCTCTCCACAGGATTGGCTCTCTGGTGGTAGATCGGCGATGTAAAATGTCTGATTTTATTCCGCTTGCAGAAGTTGAGGATCTTCTTGGCGGTGAAGGTGGGTGCCTTGTCGGTGATGAGTTCATCGGGATATCCCCATCGGAGGCAGACTCGTTCCAAGGCCCCTAAGATGTGGTTGGCATCAGCTTGGGGTGCAGCTTCGGCCTCGATCCACTTGGAACAGAGATCTGTTATCACGATGATAACTCGGTTATGGGTTGGTGTCTCTTCGTAGGGTCCCATGACGTCTAACGAGAGTACTTGCCAGGGTTTGGTGGGTGGTCTCGGGCGGAGTGGAGCGGCAGCTTGAAGGGGTCCTCGCTTGGTTGCAGCACATACCATGCATAGTCGCACATGCGTCGTGACGTTCTTGCGGAGTTGGGGCCAGTAGTAACGGTTGTTCACTGCCCGGTACGTCTCGTCGCGGCCTGGATGACCTGCATGTGGGGCGTCGTGGTAGTGGTGCAGAATGCGGGGCCTCAAGGCTTCGGGCACAACGAGGGCGGTCCTCTCTTCAGTGACATGCCATAAGCGTCCATCTTCTACCCTGAATTGTTCTTTCAGTCGTCTTTCCCAGGGGTCTAAGCCTCGTTCCTGATCCTGGATGTCCCCCCAATGTCCGATGGAACCAGAAATAGCGTAGTCCGCGAGTTGGGCGGCCTTGATCTCATCGAACAGAGTGGTTAGCTCCTCAGGTTCGGCTTCCATCATCAGAAGTTCCTCCGTGGTCGGGGTATCGATGATGGCCCTTGGCGTGGTTGGTTGTTTGGTTGTGGATTCCTCGTCAGGAGGTAGCAAGCGGGAGTCATCGCCGGTATCAGCTGGCATGGCTTCTTGGGGATGACGCGACAGGAAGTCGGGCAGCTGGTTCAATCGTCCTGGACAGTGTTCTACGGTGAAGGTGTACTCTTGCAGCTGCAAGGCCCACCGGGTGAGCTTGGCCCTCTCGTCCTTGAACTGATGTAACCAGTGCAATGCTCGGCTGTCCGTGACAAGTGTAAAGTGCTGGTCCTCCAGCCAGTGGCGGTATCGACGACAGGCCCATACTACGGCGAGTGTCTCCTGTTCATTTATGTGATAGCGTTTCTCAGGTCCTGTAAACTTTGCACTGGAGCAGGAAATGATCCGTTTCTCCCCCTCTGGCGTTTTTTGATACAAAGCCGCACCCATGCCATGGTTGCTTGCATCGGTTTGGAGGTAGAAAGGCAGTCCTGGCTCCGGTCTGCAAAGGGCTAGAGGCTGTGATAGCTTCTCCTTGATCAGTGCGAACGCTGTCTCCGCTTCTGTGTTCCACTGGAACCTCTCCTTTCCTGTTAGGTTTGTCAGCGGGGCTGTCAGCTCGGCAAACTCGGGTACGAACTCTCGTAACCAGTTGGCGGTGCCTAGGAATCCCTGGAGTTCCTTCTTGGTGCGAGGAGTGGGAAAGTCTCTTATTTGGATGACGTGTTTCTCCTGGGGTTGATTTTGAGTAGTAGTTATCCTGTAGCCCAGGTAGTCCAGCTCGGAGGCTCCAAATCGGCACTTCGGGAGTCCACAGTGCAATCCATGTATCCTCAGACGCTCTAATACCAGAGCCAAGTGACGAAGGTGGTCTTGATGATCTTCAGAGTATACTATTATGTCGTCTAGATATACTTTCACGAAGACGTCTATGAAGTCGGCCAGCACTTCTGTCATTAACTTCTGGAACGTTGAGGGGGCGTTGCGTAGCCCGAATGGCATCACAAGGAACTCGAATGTCGCTCCGTCTGGGGTACTGAAAGCTGTCAGGGGTACACTATTCTCGTGCATCGGGACCTGCCAGTATCCACTCTTTAAGTCCAAACTAGTGAAAACCTTCGCTGCACCTAGCTCTCGGATCGTTTCCCTTATCGGCGGCAACTGAGACACTTCTTCCAACGTCTGGGTGTTCAGCTGGCGGTAATCGACACAAAAGCGGGAAGTCCCATCCTTTTTGTTCACAATGACGATCGGTGAGCAGTAACGGCTGTTACTGCGTCGAATTACCCCAGCTGCCAGCATCTTCTTCACTTCCTCAGTGATTATTGCCTTTTTATTCGCCGAGTACTGGTAACGTCGTATTTTAAATGGTTTGTCGTCTTTCAGACGGATTTCATGGGTAGTGAGTTGTGTAGTAGGCTGTTTGAGCGTTTCTTGAAATACATCAGAAAATTTAGTGATGACTTCCTCATACGCACGGCTGTGCGTCTCTGGTAGCTGCTCCGGGTTGGCTGTTACGGTGCGGGCCGAGTCCTCGGTCCTAACCTCCATGTCCCAGAACAGGGTGTGCCGTTCTGACACCCCTGCGTGTATGCAGTGCCGCGGAAAGTCGATCACCACTTCCTGTTTCGCTAGGAAGTCTCTTCCTAGGATGATATCCTTGGTCATATCCTCCAAAATATGCATTTCGACCGAAACTGTCCAGTTTCCGATCTGCAGGGGCACTTCCACGCTGCCTTGGGTGTGCTTGATCTCCTTGGCGGCAGCCAAGAGCACGGGCATCGTCGGGTGATTAGTCCTCGGAAGGTCCTCTACGTAGTTGCTGTGGATGAAGGAATGAGTCGCCCCGCTGTCCAGCAGGGCCAGTAAACGGCATCCGTTGGCCTCGACCCACAAGTGGGATGATGGGCCGGGACCGGCCGTCAGTCCTATTGACGCACTTAGTTCTGGAGCCGGGCACCCTGGCTTGGGCCGGCTCGCTGCTCGTTTCCCGCCTGGGGCTGACTGTTAGCTTGCTGCCGGGGGGCTGCCTGGCTTCGTTGCTGCGGTGGTGCCGTGGATGTCTGTCCAGGGCCTGAGTTATTGGTTGGACCTGCTTGTTGGCTAGGGTTGTTCGAATTGGTGCCATGCCCTCGGAAGTTGTTACCCCCTGTCTGGACATTTTGTTGGCGGAAGTTAGGGTTTCCCTGTTGGTTGGAGTCGTGTCCACGGAAATTGGGGTTGGCTCGCTGGTTGGAGTCGTGTCCGCGGAAATTGGGGTTGCCTTGCTGGGGCTCTGACTGAGTTTGGTTGGTGGGGCAGTCTCGGTGATAGTGAAATCCCGGGCACTTGCGGCACTTTGGTAGACTATTGGTAGTATTACTCGCAGGCGGGATGGTGGCCGGCCTCGGCAGCGGTCGGAGTTGCCTCTGAAATTCCCTGTAGTCACCCTCGGCGTTTTCAGCCACTCGGCTCAAGCTTTCCATCGTGGCCACTGGGACATTTCTAGTTGCGAATCTTAGTTCCGGTCGCAGGAGCTCGCGCACCTCCATAACCATCTCTTCTTCCGGCGTATACCGTTCTACCCTCAGCCAGAGTCCAATTTTGCGTTGTATAAAAACGGCGGCGGGTTCGTCGTCTTTCTGTCTCTCACCGTGTAACCTGGAGCGTAGCTTCCCCAGGGTGGCAGTGTCGTTGAACTGCCGCAAGAGCTTTTCCTTTAAGAACTCGTATGTGATGTTGTGGGACTTCCACATCTCCAGGGTGCGTCTGGCTTGACCCTCGAGCTGTTCTATAGCTACTCTCACTTTATCCCTGCCGTGGATGTCTTCATGGAGCATCGCCTCCTCGAGCTCATCCAGGAAGTTGACTGGATCCTCCCATTCCAGGCCTGAGTAAGTGGGCAGCGCTCTCGTTCTTCTTGTGGGCATCCTGTGATGACCTTGTATTGCGTGTATTGCGGCTTGAACGCTTCCCTCCATTAGTCTTGTCATGCTCTCTGCTAGGTTTTGTGTTGGGCGCCACTGGGGGTCCATTTCCCCAGAATCTGTGTAGTCGGGTCGTCGTGGATCCTCTTCCCTCCGGAAAGATCTGGCCTCACGTTGTTGGTCGCCATGTCCACGTAAGTTAGCCTTTTCCGTGGCGTACGGCTGTGATTCGTTACGTGCAGTAATGGGTGGCCGGCAATTTTCTTGTTGCCGGGTAATGGAGGCTAGGTTTGAAGTGGTCAGAGCCAGGAGTTGCGCTAATTGTTCATAAGTGGGTAGTCCCAAGCTCGGTTGGGGTTGGTCCGTTATGGCGGCAGAGGGGACTGGGATCGTTTCAGTCGTTTGGTTTTGGAGCACTATTTGTCTTTGGGGCGTAGCACTAGGTCTTGCCGTCTGGTACGGCGGGGTGACGTGGTAGGCGCCGGCCGACGAGGTAGGCGTGACGAAGTACTGTGCGTTGGGCGGCGTGCTTGGACTTGGGCTGGTTGCTGTTGGTGGTACCATGCCGTGAGGGGTGGCCAGCTGGCGGCGCGGTGTCAGCGAGGCGTCGCTGAAGAGTTGGGGACAGTCGGGTGTGGCAGCAATGGTGTACTGACCGCTGGGCAGCCCTGAGCCAGAGTGGGAGGCTTCCCCATGTGTGGAAGCGAATCCAGCGAAGCGGCGATCTCCCAGCGTCGAGGAATCGTCGTTGGCCCGGGATGCTGTTGGGTCCACCATACAGCGAGGGGGCATCACCATGTCATCATCACCACCCAATCTCTGTTCCATCGCCGAGTTTCCATGCCACGATGCTGCGTTGCGCTCCATGCAGTAATGGGGCATCGCCTGAGAATCGTTGCTACTCCATTCCATATTTGTTGCCTGGGCTTCATGCCAGGTGGCTGCGCTGCGTGCCATGCAGCGAGGGGGCATCGTCGTGATGACGTCATGCGTGACCCCAGTGTCGTGTCCTATGTTGGTGGCGAGTCCTGCCTCGCTATGCCTGGGTGCTGAGCCCGGCGACGCACAGTATTGGGGCGCCGTCGTCGCGACGCCATGTGTAGCACTTGTGCCTGTGGAGAAATCAGAGGACATGCTTACCTCGCCGAGCCGGGTTGCTGTGTTGCTTGCTGTGCAGTGTGGGGCCACCGTCGTGGAGACGTCGGGCGTGACCCCCGTACCCCTTGTCAGGGCGTCGTGTTGGCGGAGCACTTCGTGGTCAGATGCTGTGAGGGGCGTCGTGCAGTGAGGGGGGGCCGACGTGGAGACGTCGCTCTCGACCCCAGTGCCTACTGCCTTGCCACTCCGGGTATGCATTGCCACTTGACACTCAACACAATAAAACTCAATTAAAACACACTGTCTGGTTACAACACAAGAGGAAGGGATAACCTCATCAGCATTGGCGTTGGCGTCTGTGCTCAAATGGCTTCTGTTTCGGCAGAAGACTATTAGTTGCTGAAGGCTGGAACATTACTACTTGAAGGATCGATCACTACTTACTCGCTGAGAAAAAGTGTTTTCTTATATAGACTTTTTTGTGCTCAAATGACTTCTGCTTCGGCAGAAGACTATTTTTTGTGCTCAAATGACTTTTGTTTCGGCAGAAGACTAAAACATGAGCACAGCGCGCTAGACAAGTCATAACTTGTTCGCGACGCCGACGCCGATGACAATACCTATTAAAAGTTGTACCGAGACCGTTTAAAAAGTATAAAATAAATAAAATTACAAATTAAACAATTTCCGACACAGAAACAGTGGGATCCAGTCAGGGACCCAGTAATCGAAATTCTACTTATTTCTCCATTGCTATGCAACTTTCGGACATACTTTTAAAATTAGGTCTATATCGTGTAAAATTGTCTGCCGAATCCATTTCCAGGGGGCGATTTGCAACATAGGCTTGCGTTCATCCCTTTTTTGTAATAGATTTAGAATGCCAAAACGTGGAAATTTTAAATTTGAGCAAAAACATTATTTTCCAAAATGGTAAAAAAATTAAAAGGTTTAGGTTTTTTTTGCTAATCTTTTGGGACTTCTTGCCACATGTATTTTTTCTTTTTAACCGGTTTAGAATGTTTGTATGAGCAGAAAGTAAAAGGTCCAAATTTAATTTCAGTCGAAGAATTCTTACAATCGGATTATTCTAGCAAAATATATCGATTTATGTCTGAGAACTATAGGCAGCGCTGGTTGAATATGAGTCATCTTCAAACCCGGCAACGTTCAAAACTGTCGTGTCAATTGATTTCATGTACTATGTCCAAAAATATCAAAACCATAATTACAAGACGTATGAAGATTTATGTTTCCAGTACATTACTTCTCTTGCTTTTATCTGGATAGAAGTGTTCCGTCCTATTACCCAGGCCACTCCTCTGCTGGTCTTTTCTTTGTCTCCCCCGCTTAGATTTAAAAGACTAGCAGAGGAGTCGCCTGGGTAATAAGACGGAACACTTCTATCCAGATAAAAACAAGAAAAGTAAACGAAAACCTAACCACTTCAGACTTACAAACTGGAAAGGAAAACATATGCATCTTAGGAGTATATGGGCCCTCTGAAGAACGAACAGGACGAATATTCAGACAGATCACCCAAAAGACTAGAAAAAATGGGAACAAAAAAATGAATATCATAATATTAGGAGACTTCAACGCGCATATGGGAAAAGATGACCAAGCACATGAAGATAAGAACATCATAGGAAAAACCTTACTCCACACATGGACAAACGATAATGAGAACTCGTAAAAAAAATTATCTATTCAATCTAACAATAAGAATCACACGGAGCAAGAGCCTAACCTGCTTTGATACATGGAGCGATGGAAATCTGAACTCTCAAATAGACCATGTTCTAGTGAATAGAAAAATAAGGGACCGGGATTCAAAACATTAAGGCAAAAAAGCAACAAACGTCAAAACAGACCACAATATATTAAATGGAACAATAGAGGGAAAGAAACAAGAAATACAAAAAAGATACAACAAATCAGCAAATGACACTTGAAACATCTCCCTATTACAGAACGAAGAACTAAAAAAGAAATACCAGGGGGAAATAGAAAAGAAATTAACAGGAGAGGAACTAAATGTGTTCAAAAATAAAAATAGCGGCGAGGAAAACGTCGAAAAGGAACAAATCTCCTATGAACCCAACAAGAAAATATACTTACAACAAATAAGAAAAACTAAAAAAAATAAAGGCCACAGAAAAACAGCACTCACCAAACATAGACAGAAAGATAAAAGAAGCAGTGAAAGAAAATAGAGACGCAGAGAGAAGGCACGAACAGAAAAAGTGCAGAGAACTCTTCGAAAACATAGGAACCTACCCAGCAGGACAGAAATTAAATCAAACTTTCAGACATCTCAAAACATACAGAAGAAACAACAATACGCACCCAAGAAAATACATTCCACTGCAGCATTGGATGAGGAAATTAGAAGAAGAAGGAAACGCAAAGGGAAAGCAAACAGAACTATTACAAGAAAACGGATCACTGGCCTTTGGGAAAACCACCATCAAGGAAGAAATACTAGCCAGAGCTAAGAGAAACACGACGCCTGAAATAGATAAAATAAACAACGAACTACTACACTATGGATCGGATAACGTAAAGCAGCTAACTCTAGAAACTATCACCAACGCATGGATAGAAACCATGCCCCTGCTTGCGGAGTGGAACATAATCATACAGATATCGCTTCCCAAAACCAATTCACCACAAGACGTAGACGATTACAAAAGAATAAAAGAATAACAGTATGTAGTGTAGGGTACAAATATTACGCACAATTCCTTCTCAAAAAATGGATACATCGGCGAACTACCAGAGCACCAAGCGGCATTTATCTAGGGCAGATCCACGGACGATCATATGTACACCACCAGACGGATCCTGGAAGAAAAGTGGAAAGAAGGAACAAAACTACATATAGTGTCAGTTGACCTCCAAAAGGCATTTGATACCATAAGTCATGAGGCTATAGTCAACACTTAACGGGGAGTGTCGCACTACCTAATAAACAGGATAATAAAAGAATGCCTCCACGAAAACACCGCAATACAATGATTTGGAGAGACGTCGGAATCAGAAATGAAGAACATAGGAGTCAAACAAGGATGTCCGTTATTCCCCCGACTATTCACCACAGTCCTGGATGAAGTGATAGAAAGCACAATAAAGGATTATGAAACTTTCAATGAAAACGCTGAAGCGATAAAACCCCTAATCGTGCTTGCATACGCCGATGATATACTCATCATCACTGAAGAAGAACAAGACATCGTTAAATTTCTAAGAACCATGGCATCACATCTGGACTCCTCTGGAATGAAAATAAACTTCAAGAAGAGCCTGATAGTGGTGCGAGACCCACTGACAAAAACAAGCCCAACCAATGGGGAAGAATACAAAATAGGAGAATACCCTGAGAACCACGAACAGAATGAAATACCTAGGAATATATCTGACGAATCAACTGAAAAGGAGGGAAACAGTGAGGGAAACGACCTACAGAGTCTCAAGAGCTTTCATTGAGGAAAATAAACCACCATGAAGTCTAACTAAAAAGATATACACGACCGTCATAATGCCTACGATGACATACTGAGTGAAAAACGCAGCAACGATAGAAGACGTCTAAGAAGGGCCGAAAGGGACATTGTACAATTGCTAGTAAAAACAGGAAAACCACAAAAACGACAGAAAACGTCAGAATTACTAGAGTGGAAAACAATAATTAAAAGAAGAGAATCATGCGCAATGAGATACTGGGGACATGTCCAAGGAAGAGACACAACACACCTACTAAAGAAAGCGCTAAGACTGAACAGCAACAAACTGTATAATATTGACAATTTGTCCCCATTTTTCAACCCCCAAATTTAACTTGGCCAAAATTCTTAAAAAACAACAGACTCGTTCACATACTGCCAAAAACACAACTCTAAATTTTTTCTCACCAAAACTTCAGCAAGAAACAAAAATTTCATCCACGACCTCCCCCCCTCACAAACCCCCAAACCAAATCTAAACCTCTTAAAAATTACAACCGACCTGTAAAAAGTTTCAAAACACCGAATTTCACACAGCGATTTTCAGCTACTTTCCGATAATCATAATTTCTAATTTTTCAACTCGGCCAGAAAATTTTCAATAACCCACAGATTCGTTCACATACTGCCAAAATCGCAATGTGATACTTTGCTCATAAAAACACCAACAACAAAATATCACCCCGACCATCCCCACAGCCGCATCCCAGATTCTCTTAGAAATTACTGTCGACCAGTAAAAGTCTTAAAACAACGAATTTCACACAAATATAAATTTTCATCTTTCTCTGATAATTATGACGTTTTCCATTTTTTCAACCCGCCAAATTCAACTTGGCCAAAAAATTCTTAAAAATCAACAGTTTCATCCACATACTGCCAAAGACGAAACTTGACATTTACTTTTCTCACCGAAACTTAATCACAAAAAATACATCTTATCTCCAACCAAACCACCTCCTTCCTCCAAGCACACCCCGTATTCCCATAAAAATTACAATCGACCCGTAAAAGGTCTCAAAACACCGGATTTCACAACATCGATTATCAGCTTTTTCCGATAATTATAACTTTTTCCCATTTTTCAACTCCCAAATCCAGCTCTGCCTGAAAATTTGAAAAACCCACAGATTCGTCCACATAATGCTCATCAAAACATCACCAGGTTAAAAACGTACGTCAAATTTACACCCCTCTAACTTCACCCCTGTGCATCACAGACTGCAAAATAAGCCGGTATGATAAGCGCTGGTTCATCCTCTTTCCAACTAAACCAAAATCAAATTTGTATCTTTCAAAAAGTATGCGATGTAACAGGACCGAGCGCTTTCGTGTCCAAAAAACGTTTCAACCCCCGTATTCTCGCCCCCTTGAAATTTAAATTTTCTAAACTACTTCCAATAGTTTACAGTTGACGAAATATTCAAAATGACATCAAGAACATCCACCTAGCATACATAAAAGTTGCAAAAATTCGCAAAAACAACGAAATTTCCAAGCGTTACACAAATCGCTACTGGACCCCCGTATTACCGTTACACTTTCGATTTATTAAACATTTTCAATGTTAAAACACTTCTAAAGTAAATATGAATTTAAAATAATTCTCAATAGAGTAGTTTAATCAGCTCCAATATAAAACAAACTGTGGTCACCGCATATATACCACTTTACTCGCTCGAATAAAAATAATTGAAGTGTGCATTTCTGAAAGTCTAACTGCCATGTCCAATACAAAGATTTAAATCAGATTAAAACTAGTTTCTGCTCTACTTGTTTATTTTCAATTTCTCTCGTTTATAATGAAACTTGAAATTATATGATCCGGAAAAGAACACCATGTATCAAGCTGTTAGGGGTTGAAATTTAGAATTATTGGCAAACTTTCAACATTTTACAATTTATTTGAGGTTACGGATGAAATGTGGTCTGTGGTATTGCCAAGCGTGAAATGCACCAACACGCTTGTTGCACTCCTACTTTTGACAATAAAGGATACAACTTTTAAGCGACTTTAAAACAATTAGAAAAGAGGAAGTTTAGCTCATTTACAACAAACAGTGCTCTTAAAACTAGCGGTAGCTCGACATGGTATACCAGTACTCAACATCCGAAGAAGCCACTGTGTGGCGAAACAATTGTCATGTTGACAAAAAATAAAGTGAAAATCAAAAACTAATATAGTTTTCTTCTCAATTATTATCATGGATTTTCATCAAGTTACGGCCCAATATGTTCAATATTTAAAAAGGCATTTGTTTATTAAAAAGGTACTATTTGAAAATTAATTTCTATAGCTTTAGGGATGTCGTAGAGAAATATGTTTGGTTTTATTTTTTTCCTAAAGAGTTGTACTCTCGATTTCCCATTTATAGCAAATCGATTCTTGCAACGTAGGCGTCGCAAAATTGAGTACAAGAAAGTGCTTACTTGTAAAATTGAGTACCGTTGGGCGCAAGGAAAACTGGACATTCAAAATCATCCTTATCTTGGTTTCCTGTGGACGCGCAAAAAGGTATAGCCAATCAATTTGGGGCAGCTCGACGAGATAGAACAAAACTTCGAATTAGTTTTGCAAAAAAAAAAAATCTCAGTTCGTAAAACAGACCTCTTTTAACTTTCCTTTCCTCTGCACGTGTCTTTACCCAATTTTTGTTATTTGTATTGCTATTCTTGAAGTCAGTGTTGATGTTGCTGTTGTTAAAAGTGCAACTTTTGAGGAAGGAAAAGGCCAAGCAAATTACGCTACGACATCCATAGTAGAAATGAATTTTGCAAATGCTTTTTTGCAAACATTATAAAAGTACGCATTTCCAACAAAAAAAAAACATTCATTCTACACGGCACAATCTATAATCTATCAAAGTTTGTTACGTCTATGTTCATTATTTTTAAATTTAAAAAATAATTAAGGAACAGCGTTTTTAGCAGTAGTTTACATTTTGTTAAAAAACTTATTAACCGACTTTTATTCGGTTAGGTTCATTTCAAAACCTAAAGATAAATTTATACAAGCCAAAAATTCGTTTTCCGTAACTTTACTTATTAATTAAAAAAACCGCTGCCTAAGGAATCGTCACTACTTCCACATCCAGATTGTCCATCCAAGTCACTTTAAAGGAAACATCTTGACTAGATTTGCACTCTAGTATGTTGAAATTATTGGTCATAGAATTTTAATATTTGGAGCAGATGTCATAGAAAAGTTTGAAACGTTGGTTTCTACTATATGCGTTAAAAATTAAGTTTTTAGTTTACCTTACTTATTTTAACCTATTCGCAACCTACCACGTCCCACCCCTTCAATGGAAACATCTCAATCAGATGTCATTACAATACATTACGTGTACTAACTTTCAAGTAAATATCTCAATTTTATGTTATCAAACCCATTAATAATGGAGCTGAGATGGTGGTGTTTGAAAAATATTAGAAAGAAATCTGAGGCCTTGGTTTCTAGTATATACACCAAATCCCACATTTCTGTACTCTGACCAGCCTGATTTACTTATTTTCCCCTATTTACTACTATATCCCTCAACCTTTCAACGGAATCATCTCAAAATATAATCTAGTTCCAGATGTCGTTATAATACATACGTGTCTCAAATTTCAAGTGAATATCTTAATTTCATTTTATCAACCCCTTTAATAATGGATTAAGGGTGGTGAGGGGTTGAAAAATATTGCTAAAAAATCTGAGGCCTTGGCTTCTAGGACATACACCGAATTTCAAGTTTCTGTACTCTTACCAGCTTGCTTTACTTATTTTTCCCTATTTACCTCCCATTACCCCCACTCCTTTAACGCAACCATGTCAAAATATAATCTAATTTAAGATATCGTTATACGTGCAACAAATTTCAAGTGAAAATCTAAATTTAATTTTATGAACTCTTTTAATAAGGGAGTGGGGGTAGTGGGGGGATGGAAAATATTATAAAAAAGCCTGAGGCCATCGCTTCTAGTATATACACCAAATCCAAAATTTCTATACGGTTATCAGCTTACCCAACCCTTCAACGGAATCATCTCAAAATATAATCTACTTCCAGATGTCGTTATAATACCAAATTTCAAGTGAATATTTCAATTTTATTTTAGCAACCCCTTTAATAATGGAGTAGGGGTGGTGGGGGGCTGAAAATTATTATGAAAAAATCTGAGGCCATAGCTTCTAGTACATGCACCGAATTTCATGTTTCTGTACTCATACCAGCTTGCTTTACTTATTTTCCCTTATTTAACCCTATTTAACCCCCAGCCCTTCAACGGAAGCTTCTCAAAATATAATCTAGTTCCAGATGTCGTTATAATACATACGTGTAACAAATTTTAAGTGAATATTTCAATTTTATTTTATCAACCCCTTTAATAAAGGAGTAGGGGAGGTGGGGGGCTCAAAAATATTATAAATAATCTGAGACCTTGGCTTTTAGTAGGTACACCGAATTTCAAGTTTCTGTACCCTTACCAGCTTGCTTTACTTATTTTTCCCTATTTACTTCTATTTCAGATGAGTATCTCAATTTTATTTTATTAACCCCTTTAATAATGTAGTAGGGGTGGTGGGGGGTTGAAAAATATTCTAAAAAATCTGAGGCATTGGTTTCTAGTATATACACCGAATTTCAAGTTTCTGTATTCGTACCAGCCTGCTTTACTTATTTTCCCCTATTTACCCCTATTTAACCCCCAACCTTTCAACGGAATCATAATACATACCTGTACCAAATTTCAGAATCTCAATTTTATGTTATCAACCCCTTTAATAATGAACTAGGGGTGGTGGGGGGTTGAAAAATGTTATAAAAAATCTGAGGCCTTGGTTTGTAGTACATAGATCAAATTTCAAGTTTCTGTACTCTTAACCAGCGTGATTTACATATTTTCCCATATTTACCCCTATCTACCCCCCAACCTAGTCTTGCAAATTTGGTACAGAAGTTCTAAAAATCCTATCCAAGGTCCACCAAGGACTGTAGTGGAGACAGAAGTAGAGCAATTTGCCTTTGCACAATTGCACATACTCTCGTAAATTCTACTTAAAACTATTCAATCCGTTGCCGAATGGACGTAGAATTAAAATAAAATTTAATTAAACAGGTATTAATAACCATACATACCGTGTAACTATACGGAAGGCTTTTGAATAATTTTACCTATTTCAGTCAATATAATTAAATCACCATATTATAGTCATATTCTCCTGTACAATTTGATATTCAGAACAATTCTTAAATAAATGAAATGTCAAAACTTTGAAAGGTTTCAGACTCTACTTTCAGATTATTGCACGATTATTGTTTTTTTCCACCAATAGTTAACATCAAGAGCATTTTTTGTTCTTTGGCTAATGTCTATTTTAATGATTATAATAATTTAGACAATTTTGAATTGGGGCTATTCATCTGTAACCAGTGTAGTTTTTGCTTTCTAAAGAAAAGCAATCAGGATAATTGCTGGCATTAATTATAGAGCTGAATAGTCTCGGTTGACTATTCTCGCATTGTGATGTGCCTTTATCTTATTATCTATTATAATGTAAAAAGTGAGGAGACCTGCCGAGAACGTAGCATACCACAAGAAACGGAGAATAATAGGATAAATGTCTTCAGGCTAAGAAATAAGAAATGGTGTTAATTGTTCCGTTATGACTTTATGCGTCTAGTTGAACAGAGAGTAACTGTTGGATATTGTACACAGGCCGTAAAGCAATACTTTTAAACAGGGTACGAGCAACAGTGTATTGCTGACATCAAAAAATTGCAACGTCGCTGAACTTACCTTAGTCCAAAAGTTGATATTAACTTAGATACTTAGTTTTAGGTCAATACTGTATTTTTAATACTCTCAGATCACTTTTGAAAATTCAAATTTGTTCCCATTTTTGGTTGTAACATATTTTGATACCTAAATATTAAAACATGTTATTCCGGTGCGAACGGCAGCCGATTTTTGTTGGAGAGCATAGGGCCGTGGGTTAGGATTGTGTGTGGACACTCCAAAGGGCGCCACCGGCTGTATGTTACGTAATATGATTTAAATAATTTTGCCAGCCAGGAACAAAATTAGGTTACTAGCAACCATTCGATGAAATTCTCAAAATATATCTATGATATCAAAACTCTTACTTTACTCTCTGAAATCTCAAAATTGAAACAAATATCAGGTGTACCAGTGCAAATAATAAGAACACGTAGTCATTAGACATTTATTACAACATACATGAGATGTACAACAATAAAATTATTCCCTGAACATAATCTGTATATGCAAAAGAAATTCAAAATATGTAAATGACCCCATCAAAAATTGTTTCAGTGATTTGACCTTTTCTTTATAGAAATGCAACTACGGCTTAAACGATACCAACAGTGAGTTTTAGATTTACAACAACGAGTTAAAGGTTTACAATGGATTAAAATTACAGCTCATCACTAAAATATTATGTAACTAACAAGATTCTATGAGCTAATTTTCGCTATGCTCGCTGTGTGCACTAGAATGTTAAAGAATAATCTAAAATAATTATGTTCTATTAAAAATACTTCATATGAGACATAGTGGAAGGTAAATTAGTATCACGTGGTACCATGCGTTACTTACAGTAAAAAATCTTAAGATACTTCATCATGCTCGGTATGTAGTTGCAAAATCGTTGTGCAATTTACTCTAATATTTCACAAAAAAAATCACTGAATGAAACTATAATAATTTCTTTAAAATTGTATAACTAAAACGAAACAATAAAACCTGGTTAGAGCCTTGGCGTTTTCTCTGACGACTGCAACGGGACTTGTCACCATTTTTCTAGATGTTCTCGACGTTGGCTGCAACTACGACTCCGTGTCACTCCCAAAATTCTGCTAAAATCTCTTGGAGACTGCTGCGAACAACTCTCCAACCAAAACTTCTCTAAACATCAGCAGGACCCACATAAAACCAAATATCTGAGTAATAGACTTCCTCCTATTACTCCTCTAACAATACTGGGCCCCCTTACATAACCAAAACGACAGCCCCAAACATGTGCTTATCCCAATTGTAAGCTTCTCCAAACATATATGCCCCTCCAAAACATAACTTATCTTCAAAGGGCCAGTCCCTCCAAACACTCTGTAATAATTACAATAAATAAGAACTAAATAAAACACCAAACTAAGTAAAATAAGAGCTCACCTCATTTAGAGAGTACTACATAACCTCACGAGACACGTGGCGATCAAATTACGACAAGCAACAGAATTCCTTCCTGGAATTTACAAAATGTTTCCGGAAAAACGGTAAAGAAACAATGGGTACATCAAATCAAATCCCTTTTCAGTGTAAGCGATGTAAAACCCAAATTCTTCAATACAAAACCGGGACCGCCGCCATTCAGCTATCTCGTCGCTGTCGAAAAACGAACCCCCAGACGGAAATCTCCTTCTACCGTTCTTAGTGTTGCCAACTTGAGCATCTAGAGAACACTTTTTCCAGCCAATAAAAATGCGCCAACAAAGGATTTTGCATTTAAAATACTGAATTACACAATTATGTAATACCTCAACTACAAGAATACATGACTAACACCTCTAACTCAAAATTATGCTTAAAGAAAACATGCTTACTACCCATAATTTCTCATCAAGATAGGCAACCATCTACTATCGAATTCTAGATCGTGGGTTGCATACTCAAACCAATTAATTAATCGAGGTTAATTTACTGTATTCAAACTGAAATTATTAATGTAGCTTTTTCAAATGCTACATGGTGTAGATCCTAGAGGGCGCAATATAAGCAATGACTGTAATGTAAATATATGCTTAACTGTTTTACCCATTACGTTATCGCCTTTTTTATTGAACAATCCTAAGCTTACACACATTTTTATAAATATTTGTAAATCGGTCGCATAATTTATTATAACGTATTAGCTGGAGTTCAAAGTGGGTCGAATTCGGTGGCCGACGCGTATTTGGTAGCGCCACAAAATCTCGAATAAAGAAGGTTAAAACGGTGAGAAATCGTGTAAAATTGTGTTGAATTAAAGCGTGCATAATTCTACATTGATTCATATAAATTAGCATAAGTATGGATATTTCATATAGTTGATATTTGGTTAAATTATGTTAGTCAAACATAGCATCACAAAACCGTATGCACAACTTGAAAAAAAGACAAGACAAGATAACATAAACTGTGAAAAACCGACCGGCGACCCAGTGTTAAGCGGGCCGTGTCATAAACTCATAAATTACCCTGCAACACAAACATGGGGAGGCATCAGTGGCAGATATACGAAGTGAAGTGCAAGAGATCAACCCAAGAAAGGAGGATAACCAGCAACCACAAACCAGGCGACTACAGAAAGCTAAACTATATTAATTTAATTTAATTAATTAAATTAACTCAATGTATTGCCTTGGTTTATTAACTCTATTAACGATGTTAACTTGATTTATCGACTACGGTTATGCAGAGTAAACGAGTATCCACATAACCCCCTACGGCTATGAAGATTTAGTTAAAATAAGAACAAAGGCCTAAAATGAATTTATTTACATATCTCGTCGTTCGGAATTGTTTTTCATTCAAAATCCACATTTTCATGAATTCTATCATTCTGTTTTTTTGGAAATGCTTAGCCTTTGAAACGGTTTTCGCCCTTATTCTGGAGCTCATCAGAAAGGCACAAAGCCACTCACACGATGTTCCATGCAAAAACCAAGACAATTACCAACTTTTTTGACATTGTTTGACATTGACTGAATGAAAAAACAGATTTTTACCTAAGTGTTACCTAACTAGTAATGGAGCCTATATACTCTATACATGTTTAAAAGTGAATTATTTTTTGTTTGCTTATACTCGTAATGGAACATACTTTTTATAGGATTTTGCAAACAGCAGAAAAAACTATCTATGAGAACTAATAAGAAGGGTTCTTAGACCAGTAAATGAAGTGGAGTTGGTGGACACTTTTGAGCCAGCGATACAAGGGACCTCCCCCCCCCCCCCGTTTTTTGGGATGGGAAATTATTTGCTATGAGTACCGGGTTGGTCTGCAGGGTACATCGTAGAATGTATGGTTTGTTACTGAAGATTTTTGTTGGGAACATTTATGAGATTGATGACGAAGAACACGGGGGTAGGTAGGGCCAACGAGAGGGTTAACCAAAGGGTTGAAACTACCCCCTTGGTGAGAAAATCGAGCTGAATCGATTTAACTCGAGTTCTTCGGACGGGATCGAGTTGGGATTTGGTCAACAGAAAGGAGTGGTTTCCACACTTTTAATGGTATGAAAAGATGGGTGGATGAGTGAGAGATCATACTCTCCTGTCTTCTCCAACTCTCAACTTGATTGCGCCGAAAATATCCGGCGAAAAATTGAATTACAGCAGCACTTTCTTCAGAGGGTACTTTTCACCCTCTTGAAGGGATAAAAGTGGTGGTGAACGGTCAAGGAGCCTAAATAGCCTCCCCTGACTTCCTTCTGATGGAATGCAATCGAAAAACATAAGGGAAATCGATTCAGCTCGATATTTTCACCAAGGGGGTGGTTTCAACCAGTGTATAACCCCCTCGTTCATCCTACCTACCCCCGTGTCCTTCGTCATAAATCTCGTAAATGTTCCCAACAAAAATCCTCGGCAAACAAACCAGACATCCTGCGATATGCCCCGAGATCCAAGTTTTGGGGGTGGTTCTTTGGCCATTAGGGGTAAATAGGACAATTTTTCAACCCCGGAATCTATTGCAATCGATTCCTGCCCCAAAAAACGGAGGGGAGAGGTCCCTTGCATCGCTGGCTCAGAAGTGTGCACCAACTCTCCGCTTCATTTACTGGTATATTTTCCTCTACGCATGTATTGTATTTTCTGACAAGAATCATATCAGTAAGTTTCAGCATTGGAAGTAGGAATGTATTATCTTATCTAACCCTTCAAAGTAGTGAATAAATAGCATACAAAACTCGCATAATATTAGAATGTTACCTGCAGTTATTTTAATCTGCTTTGGAACATTAGCGTGGATTGCTTCTTATTTATGATTATTAAGTTATTATTAAGGTATTATTATTTTATTAAGTTTTAATCATATGGTAACATAAATAGAATAGGAACCTTCAGCACAGATATACAATGAGAATAACATTTGTATCGGTAGATCTGGTATTTTGGAATTTGACGACGTCAGGAAGTATCTGTTTTGGTTGGAAAAATGAATTGCACATGAAGTTGTATGACTCAACCGACTCCGTATACATTTACATATTGTGATGTCCTGTTCACTGTTCGTATTCTGCATCAACTGATTGACCAGTATTTATCAAACGAATGCAGCGTCCATGTCCCTTTACCACATGGACTGGCAATACCGTAGACAGCTCCAGTTTGAAAAGGTATATAATACTAATTAAGGATGATAGAATCAGCCAGTATAAAAACTCTTAGATTAGGTAGTCAGTACTTAGTAGTAAATAGGAATATGAATGGAGAAATGAGGATTAGGGTAGTGTAGATTACCGCATGTATCACAAGAATTAAAACGCTTTTTCCAACGATAAACTTAGGTAATAAATAAATAAGTGAATAAATAAATAAATAAATGGATAGATAAATTAATAAATAGATAAATAAATAAATAACTAAATAAAGGCACTAGTTTTATTTGTGCAGATAAACATTTGAAACTAGGGTGCTGTAAAACAGATGATAAAAGCGAGGGATAGGGATGTGATCAGTTGGTGTCTGCTCGAGATTGCATCTTAACCGGCGTTCCAGTGGCGTGCAATTATAAAGGGTTTATGGTAAAATGTCACCATTATTATTAGTGAGTAATTATATGATACCTGTAATTCAAGTAATGAATAATAGCTAAAAATATTAGATTAAAAATATTGTCAATATGTACAAATAATGTAATGGCTGTTACCACTATCAGAATAATTGTCGGTACTATTACCGTCTCCTAAGTAAATAACTAATTGTTCAATTTAATTTAACAAGCACCTTCTTTTCCAAATACTTGTCCTTTATTTTAATCACATGGTCACAGCGTTTCTTCTAACCTTCTGGCGTTGTTTGGATAAATATCAATGTTAAATAAACGACTATTTTGCCCCCTTCGGACAAAAGTGAATAGATAGTATAAAATAATTGTTTTGGTCTCCAAGTATAGAAAAATATACTTATTTAGCGGAAAGCAAAATTCTTATATTGGAAATTATTTAATTTTCTTTAAAATCGAAAGGATGTGGGTATATCAGCTCATTTTTGACTCTTGACAGGACTAAAAATTATTTTTTTTCTAAAATATTTTGACTGTTTTGATAAAATATAGGATTTAAATGTGCTATGATTATTTATTGTCTGAAGACTATTTTAATGTGTTATACAAGATCTGAAATAGGTTATTTGGCAAATTCTAATGTGTTTCGGTATTGTTTTAATTATTTTAATTTCTTTCCTATAAAAAGCTCATAACACCATGGTAGTTTTCGTATATGTTAATATTTGAATAATAAAGTGAAACATATATAATGATTAGGTTGGTGTTATGAGCGCATCTTATCGAAAAAGAATAAAATTTATTTAAAAAATATCGAAATGTATTAAAGGACAATGTTACAAATAAGCGATTTTTGACCCCTCCGGGCAATGAATGTCGACATCAAAATTCGATTCTCTATGGTTCATAGAAACAGAAAATGCATATTAGACAGCCTAATTTTCCGGGGAAAATTAGTAACCTTTAAAGTATAAACCCTCAGACCAGCAGTGGTAATGAATACAAAAATCCAACAAAGGTGCCATTGTAGTGATGACTTATACATATTTATACGTAAAATTACAACACTGGGCATCTACATGTACTTGAAATTACTTGTAGACCATGTACCACCCCCAACTATCCCAACTAGAGGGTGTCAAGCAAAAGAGATGGGTAGCAAAGATTGGCGACTTTTTGGCACTGATGGAAAACGACTTTAGACCCATAATGGCGATTGTTTATTGTATATACATATAAGTAGTGCACATTAATAACTCCCATTAAGCGAGAAAAATGTTAAACTACCCGTAAAGTACAAAAACCACCCCAAAACTTGCAACGGAAATGTAAGAATGATAAATATCCAGAAAAAGTGGTACGAGTACGACGACTTCATTATGTTTGTGTGTAAAATAGCAACAATAGGATTTAAGATTTAAAATTGTTTATGCATAATGTTTTATCCCAACCTACCCCATCTAGAGGGTGGCAAGCAAGAGCGATGAATAAGGCGACAGAATTTTTTCCTCCCAACAATTTCCGTTATATTGAAGATAAAATTTTCAAGTTTTCATGAGACCTGTATCTCTGTAAGTACTCTATGTAAGCTTGATAACAACGAAATAACTTTTGTTTCTCAAATGCGATAAGTTTCCTGTTTCACAAGCACCTACAGAGAAAAAATGATAATTCTTGATTTTTCGTTGATATTGCACAAAATTTTAAAAGTATTAATTTGTGTACTGAAACGGGTGGATGTCATGTGGAGCATTTTTTATTAGTGCAATTTTTAGAATAAACTATAATTTTCTGTTATTACAACATTTATTCATGAACTGTAAATAAATGTTAAATACAAATGGAGCAAAAAACGATAATACCTTGTATATTGATTAATATTACAAAAAATGTTAAGAGTACCTTATTGCAGTTCTCCTAATGCTCTGCAAAAATATTCAAGTATTCCGCAATTTTACAGGGCGATTAAAAAAATATAGCCCATCAAATATTAATTATTATGAAAAAAAAATAGAAACAAAAGATATTTGGTTGTTGTCAAGTTTACATATAGTACTTATAGAGATATAGCTCCAACCAAAATTCAAAAATTTTTATCTTCAATATAACGGATATTATTGGAAGAAAATGTTTTTTCTGTCACACTTTATGAGGATGTACTTCCTCAGGGATGCATTTTTGGACTAAGGTAAGTTGGGTCATACAGGCCCAATATGAACTCAGGAATCACAGGCTCACGTCCGGGAACTCAATTCTGGGACACCCTGTATATATAAGTCGTCACTACAATGGCACCTTTATTGGATTTTTGTATTACATTACCACTGCTGGTATGATGGTGGATTTTATACTTTGAAGGTAGTATACTCATTTTCCCCGGAAAATTGGGGTGTCTAATGTGCATTTTCTGTTTCTATGAACCATACAGAATCGAATTTTGATGTCGACATTCGTTGCCTGGAGGGGTCAAACATCGCCTATTTTTAACATTGTCCTTTACTAAATAACATATGTTTCAGATCTTGTACAACAAATTAAAACAGTCTTCACACAATCACAAAACCAGTAAATTTAGATCCTAAATTTCATCAAAACCTTTTAGACAGAAAAAAAAACAATTTTTTTTTAGTTCTACCAGGGGCAAAAAGTGAGCCTTATCTATCAACCTCCTTTGAATATAACATATGTCGGACTTTGTAATTAGCACTTTCCAATTACTTTGTGTTCTCCATCTAAGTCCCATGTTACGTAATAAAACTCTCAATCTCCATCATTTGTAACCTTTAAACACTGATATCAGGTTTGGACGAAGTTTTGAATTTTAATTGATCATACTTATATCTTTTACGAATTTTCATTTAGCTAAATCTTTAAGATGACTATAGTTCAAGTAGGTATTTAGATTAAATTAGATTTTTAAAGGTATCAAGGTGCTGACAATTAGGCTGATTAATAATGTTATTGACAACTAAAAATAAACACCAACAATTAATTAAAAAATATCGTAAATATTAATTAAATCTCAATTTTTACACGGTTAACATTTAAATATTGTAAAAATATTCCCTTTCTAAGATACTCTGGTTGGCTATCTATTTTTATTTTGTTTCTAGTAGGAATGTTTTTATTTTTAAAATGATTGACACCTAAACAACTATTTGGTAATTTTCATTAAGTTGTAAATATGTATGTACTGTAGCATTGCATTTCCTAATGTGTAAATAAACTTAAATGATATAGCGCTTTAATGTTAAAACTAGCTGTCTAAAATAATTCTGGATCTGAAGTAGATTTGATTTTGAGGAAAAACACAACAATTTAAAGGGGAAGTTCGAGAATATTGTCGATTTAATTTTATGTTCCATATTGTCACCCCCAGTCACCTCAATTTTGGAATTTCAAATAGCACCCCTATTAGTTAGGGAAATGGCGTGCAAATTCGATGACAAAAAATTACCGTCTGCCAGTTGGTAATCGAAGAGGGCGTATAACTACGAAACTTTTCTCTCTGAAAATGTTTGGTATGGTGGGAGAATATGGAGGAGGGGGGCATTTTTTTAAAACAAATGTTTGTCGATATCTGTCCGCATATGTCGATATCTGTCCGTAGTTAGCATATATACCTGACATACTCCAATTACAATGGCAGATGAAACTTCTGGTTGGAACGCAAATTTAATTTTTTTTTACAACAGGAATAGAAATACAACTTTTTGTTAGAAAGTTTACGCCCTTTCCAAATGATGTGGCAGAAGATAGGGGAAGGCGCCACTTGAAACTTCAAAGTAGTGGTGGCTGAGGATGAAAAGGTGGAACGTAAAATTCAATAAGTGGTTTCAAATTTCCCCCTTGAAAAATACATCAATGTGTCTTTTGTCAACTTACGATAATGTAGTATATTTACTTACTTTCGTTATTTAGAAGTTCCAAATATATTTCTCAACTAGAATAGTTAATTCTGGCATAATTAATTAGATATAGTATTATGATTATCCTGAAAATTCTCAAGGTCAACCGTAAATAACTTTTTCTCTCTCAAATTTAAGACAATATGTCAACAAGTACAAGTACATTATTCATATCTAGTTTATGGTAATATGTAAAAAATACCTCAAACTATCAAATCAAATTCCTAAATGATAATTAATATGTATATATATAATGTATATCTATAAGCTCCCTGTATAAAATATTTAAAAAACATGTATCCTAGTGGACGACAGGACACAAGCCATACTGGGTAGATTTTGTGCAGGATGATAAAAGTAGAAGCTCATTGATATTCCAGCAACGAATCTCTCACTGCAGAGAGGTCTCTTAAACATTTAATCCAAAATGTACACATTTAAGGCACTAATAGAACTTACTTTGCATATGATTAATAAATACCAGAATAGTGAAACGATTTGCCTCTAGGATCTATGCAGGGATGTATTTAGAATCTGTAGACCCCTAGGTTGAACCTATGGTGCGGAACCTAACGGAAAGTCGGGGGAGGGGGGGTATGGTATACCTTCCCAGTAAATCGAGGGCTTCGAGGTCCTCCACCTGAAACTTTTTGAACCTTAACTTGAAAAGAAACATTTAAAGGTTTATTATTAAATTGTATTTCTACAATGTGAAGTAAAATTTTCATTTTACTACACTATATTTAGAAGTAAATGAATTGATGAGATAAAAATGAAAAGAACTTAAGATTATCAAGGCATTCAACATGCTTTATTAACATTGCTATCAATAATGAAGAACACACAGTTTGAGATTCATGCCTATGTTCCCAAATATGCAAAAATCAGTATTTCAATTTTAAAAATAACATATTGTATTTTTAAATAAACATGTTACGTAAATGCAAGATAAAAAAAGAATGTAATAAACAAGCAAATTTTACGTATATTTGATTCAAATGCAGTACCTACTTTCTCAAACAATCAGAATTTAGATTTAAAATGAAAGTGTCAAATAATTTGAAATAAAATGCATAGAGATACAATGGAAACAGGTCTGAAGTAGGTCACAGACTATCATTCTAAAGAAACAGTTTGTTCAAACAATACTGCAATCAGAGCTGGGCAAAGTACTCATTTAAACTACTTCAAGTATCAAGTACCAAATAGTTAGTTGGGGTACTTGTTGCATCAAGTATCAATTACTTTTCAAAAAGCAGAATACTTCAAGTATCAAATAGTTCGAGGCAGTACTTGCAATTTTGGGTGTAAGTACTTCTTATACTACTTCAATTAGTCATTTAATTCTAACAAGTACATGTAAATACTTCAAGTATTTTCTTGTATCAAGTATCAAGTACTGTTTGAGAGTAAAAAACTTACAAGTACATTTATCTACTTCAAGTTGTTTAAATTTTGTATTTTTATCTAAACCAATCTTTATGTGTAAATAACTCTGTACATTGACATATCTTTTTTATATTTAGGGTATATTTAAATAATGATACAATTTTTTGAATATATTTTATTTATTTACTAAATGAGAAAATTTTGCATTTTACATAACATTTCATTTTATTAACGTAACTAAGAAAATTTCTTGAAGATTATAGTTAAGTAGATAGCTCGGTATAAGGGGCCTGGGATATAACATGTTTATCATTGCTGTTATGTTTTAGCAAATATTTTTCTGAGTATTTTATGTTATGTGAGTCAGACCTCCTTACATTGAGAAAAAAATGTTGGCACTCACAGACTATTGTTTCGTACAGAAACTATTTGAGAAGGTGCCAACATTCTTTTTGAAAGGCATCAGTTTTGGCCAAAAGTCCAATTTTCTATCAAAAATCTGGAAAACAGGCAAGCAGAAAATGGTGGCATATCTTTTTTCAGCAATGAGCATTGATAACGAAAATTTTCCGCCTGGTCAGAAAGTGTTTTACTATACTGTCTAACACAAACTAAAAGCAAATGCTCTTTTAGCAATAATGAATATCACTCTCTGCAGGTTTCAACTGGATTGTAAATTACTTGCAGTACTTAAGGTACTTGAAGTAATTTGTAAAGTACTTCAAGTACTGTAATTCCGCTTAACACGCACTAAGCACTAAGTACTATTCTAACATATCTATAAGTATCAAGAACCAAGTACTCATTTCTTCGGGTATTTGAAGTAAAATACTTCAAGTTAAAAAGTAATTGAAGTACAATTTATACTACTTTTACTTGAAGTAGTGCTCAGCTCTGACCGCAATGCATTACTAGAAGGCACTATTTTCAATCCGTCGAGGTCGCTCGTCACGCAGTTTAATTTTTGGCCACCGTAGTGGCCAGGACACTTGAGAGGATAAGATGGCTCGCACCACAGTATTAAAATAAAGAAATTTTTTATCTTAGCGTTACGTTTATTCACCTTTTAGGAAACACCCTGTATGAATCCGTGGGTTCTAATAATTTCAACAAGAGATAAACACCACTAACACTTTATTCAATAATTTACTGACTATACAATACTTCAAACATTCAAAATAACCTTTACAACTCTTATTTAACCTCACTTTTTACCGAACGTGTCACTTCTCAAATAAACTTCTCTTTAATAAACTTCCTCTTCCGCGCTGGTAATCGCGCCTTATATACTCTGAAATTAGCTCTAGATTGAACCAGAATCTTCTTCCACCACACTCTAGAACAGTCCTTGGCTCTTTATAGAGTCTTTCCAGTCACTATCAGTAGGCATAGGCGTATCATCTCCAGTTCCAAGGGGGTGTAATTCATAACATTAGTTTATTCAAAAGTAAAATTTGTAAACAGTTTTTTTGTGTGGTGCGGGCCCTTTGTGGTGCGATCCAGGGGCTGCAGCCTAGGTAACTTGTGAGTAAATATGGCCCTGAGCCTATGAGTGTACTTTCATCAACAGCGATAGCACGATATTTTATTTACAAAAGCAATAGTCTAAGAGCAACTGATCTCGACGGTATATTCATTTTCACAGGCTGAAAATGGAACAAAAATGTAATTGAAATTTAATTATTTCTACAAAGCTGAAATTTTCATACTCCAGTCAGGTCCCTACCACGGCGACTGGTGCAGTGGATGTTTGGCTGACTCCGGGCTGGTGGCTCGGATGTTCTTTGCACTACTATGAATTTAATAATCTTTGTTTTGATTTGATTTTTGATATGCGTGAGGTCCAGAGGTCAAATCCTATTCGCAAAATTATTTTTCTCCTGCTCGAATATTACCTGTATTTCACATTTATAAATGCTTCTTTGACTTTGATGTTTGTTTAATTAAACTGGGTCATTGGGAACTTCTTTCACTTTAAACTAATTTTGCTGGAATTTAGTAAATAAAAGTAGGAGAAGAAATTATATTTGATCCCAGATTTTTATGAAGATAGAAATCCGGACTAATAAGAAACGGCCAAATTAATACTTTATTATACTAGGTGTTACTTTTTCGCAACATAATAAGAATAAAATGTTGTGTTTTGAAAAATAACGCTCAGTATAATAAACTCTTTTATGTCTATAAACATAATTATTATTATTATAATATTATTTACTTTTTTATAGTGCAATTTTAAACAGTTTCAGTTTGTTTAAGTTTGTTTAAGTGTGTTTTTTAATTTTTTAAAATTATTTAATTGTAACATATTCGCAACTGATTGTTCTGCTCTATGGCATGTATATAATGTACATAATAAATCTAGTTTCATTTTGAGAATCGCCTAGGCTATAAGGAAAAAGTTCCCTGTTATTTTTGCAAAATAATTTACAAGCATTATTAGATGATATTCCTTTAAACATAAGAATTGCTATTATGCATTATCAACATGATGAAGCTCCTCCACATTTTGATCTGGTCAAACAGCATTTAAATATAACTTTTCCAGGGCGGTGGATAGATCGCGGTGGTTCTATTAGTTAACCGACAAGATTTCCAGATCTCACACCGTTAGACTTTTGTTTGTGGAGAGGGATAAAAAGAGGAGTGTAATTAAAAGTGGTCAATCGCATTGTCAATGCATTAATTTTTCGTGTTTTGAATGCTGCAGATCAGGGACACCAAGATGAACTCGGGAGGGCAACACGTTCTCTTCGTAAACGAGCCATAAAATGTCTAGAGGTTCATCAAGACAAATTTGAAAATTTATTGTACATTAAACCATTATAACTCAACTTTTCTAATTTATTATTAATAGTAGGGCATGGCTGAGCCCATAAAAATTGATACCACCTGCTGAAAAATGTGAGTCATCATTTTCCCACCCTTTTACGAGTATTACCAATCTGAAGTAGGAAACAGACGGCGTTCTAACTCGAAAGTGCTTAACAATTTTGTAATAAAAAAATTCAACCCGTTTGCAGACAACGGCTAAATTGTCAGTTAATATTTTTCCTAGGTTCTCTGTCACCAAAAACACGTAATTATGTGAAAAATTGACGTGCCGTGATGACAAGATTTTCCAAGTGTCAGAAAATTGCAAATTTTCCCCCACTAGAGATGCGGGCGAGGCGGGAAATGCCAGTTATTATTTTTCTGCATTGTCTAACATTATCATTAGAAAAACAAGGAACTGAGCGCGATAAAAAAATGGATCATTTATTTTTACATGTTCGATAAACGAATTCATCCTTTTAGCAACACCGAAATGTCAGTGGTAATGGAACTTTTTCTTGAGGGAGTGATAAACTATTGAAAAATAATCGAAAACTTCATGTGGTCTAAATCCTGGTCGAGGGCTCCCTACTATAGGTAATAATTTGAGATGCTGTAATTCGAGACAAATAAAAACGGATTACAACTATTATGTTTTTAGTAATCACTTGTGAGTAGTACAAACTCTCAGAGTCTGACACTTTCCTCTCGACTAGTTTTACTCTGTTATAAACAGTGAAATTAAACATTATTTTCTTTAAATTGGTCTATTTTATATCGGAGACTAAAATATAGCACATACTGGAGTGACTGTTCCGAATCTGTCTCTGATATTTCGGATTTTTTATGTCAATTTATACTGTACATCTAATTGACTATTTATATTATGTAGAAACGATTTGTTCAAGGGCATGGACCTGGAAATGCAACTGAGAGCGGCCGAGGCCAGAAGGGCTGAGTTAGAACGTCAACATGCGGAAGCCCTTCAGGCCCTCAGAGGATGTGGACCGGAGACGCTAGAAGCCAGACAATCTAGGGTTAGGGAACTGGAGAAAAAAGTTGCATTGGAAACGGTTAGGTGAGTTAAAGACGATAATCTAATACTGAACGGTTTCTAGTTCAGTGATACTGAAATTTACGTTAAATTACCAAATCACATTTATTGAATTTTTTATTTTTTAAATTTATTTAATGGTCTTATTTATATTAACGTCCTGGCGGAGTTTACCTATTGCTACTCCACTACTCAACCAGGACACATACACATTGACATTAACACAACAATTCCCTGCGGTATTGCCATCTATTACAGCTGAGACTCGAAGATTTTCGCAATAAACATACTCAAAAGAATAATACTTTTCCGACGCCATTTTGGAGGTCTAAAATATAAAAAATAATATTCCCACAACAGTTTCATAAAATATAAGTCTCGACAAAAATGAGCTCGGATGAGCATTTTGGTAAACGGGAATAGGGTCAAATTCCGTTAACATTTAAGATATTTTTAATAAATAAACAAATTTTCTTGTTAACGGATAAATATTTTTCGATGAAATCTTTATGGTAACTTGAGGGTTATAAGAGATATATTTTCTGAGAGTTGCAAGGATATAGAGCTTTTCTCACGAAATGAAAAATATTTTAAAATTTTGAAAATAGTGTTATACTATTATTTAAACAAATTAGTAGGGAATCTACCTTGCCGTACGATGCGTTTTAAAGGTGGGGGGTCAACTCATATGTATACAATAACTAAAAACAGTTTTCTATGTAAAATTGTCTGCCGAATTCGAATTACGAGTTCACCACTAAATTCGGAATTGCGAAATTAGAGAAAAAGTTGTTTATTTCCAAAAGTAAGAAAAACACAATAAACATTAATATTCTCATTCCCCACTCAATATCTCATTTACTGGTAAAAGTATCGATCTGAATTTTAGGAGAATAATCTTTTAACTTTCTTCTTGGGCTCTGTATAGAGCCAAATTATTGTATCAATATAATTTTTTTATAAAAAGAACTATAGTCCTACATGTCGCACAAAAGTTCAAAAATGTATTGCAAAATATAGTATGCGAGAAACTTTTTTATAAGTAGAGATAGAGGTGTAGTTAATCGACATAAAATGATGATAAAAGACCAAAGAAGTTTTTGCATTTGAATATGTTTTTATACTTTGGCTTAATAGTGAAAAAAAGGAGATTATATTGGTTCAGCGTTGGCGCACATGTTGGCCCGGCTCGGTCAAATTGGTCTAGCTCGGTGTGTACACTTCATTGCGTGCTCTGCTAACGATTGTGTATCTATTATAAGATAAAAGCTTCCATATTAGTAAGAAAAAGGCTTACTGTCTGCGACTTAATGAACCATATTTATATTGTGTCAGTCCGATTAAAATGTTTGTATTTTATGTAAATAAAGAAAACTGTTTAATTTTTATAATTAGTTTAATTTAAAAGTGAGGAACATTTGCCTTCGCACAAACAACTTATACCACATTTTACTTTTGCACTTAGACATCGACAGCGACTGGTACAAGTGTACATTTTACATTTGCAATGTGAATTTAAGTGTATATATTCTCTGGCTTTTGTGTTTACTCATCATTATCGGTATAGTGTCTATATAAAATAATTAAAACAATTACCTCATATCTGTGTTATATGAATTATATGAAGTGAATAAATGTGCTCGTAGCTCATCAAATTTCCTCTAAATAAAGGTCTGCCATAAAGAATCTTAAAAAATAACCTACAGGAATCTAATACACTATCAGTTAGTTTGTAAGTTCCATCTCGGTTCGCTGCGCCAAAATGTGTTAATTCTTCTAACATATTTAACCTTTCACGTAATATTTTTACTACTGTCTTTTTGCTTTCTTAAAGGGATAAATAACTAACAGTATCATTTCCAGAGGGGCAGTAAACAGCTAGTAAAATGTTGGTCAGATTTCTTTTGTCGAAATCAAATGTACTAGATATTTGGGTAATCACATCATGACAAAAAATAAAAGATTTTTGCCGTTGAAGCCATATTTCAGTGTTTAGTATAGTCGCATAATACAATGAAAGAACAAAAATATCAGTGTCCACAGTATATAAAGGGTGATTCACGCAAACCGTTCATTAGAAGTTTAGGACTTGTAGAGATAATATAATTTTGAAAATTTGGTTACTTACATAGTTTTTTATGCTCTTTTCACTAAAAATATTTTCAACGTCATTGCACTTCCGCTTATAGTGGAAGTTACCATTAACTTCGTTATTTTAAATGGAATGATATATATTTTCTTGCATTTCTGAATTCAGCTGGTCATTTTAATAGGACTTTGATCATACTACCATATCCCTAAATCTAACCCTTCTCGAGATATATTGACTTTTCGGAAAATTTGTGTCTTGACACCGAGTAGTTTGAAATTTGCTGTCTCTAACATAATGAAACTGAAAGTTACCATTTATACAACACGAATAGTGGAACCCTTAAGCTTCCTAATCGTGCTTTGAAAGTAACCTAATTGCTTACAGGGTGGTTTTTTAAATGGAACACCCTGTATATGTTTACTGTTTCTGATGAATAAATTTACGACAATTTCTGCTAATAATTCTGTGGCATTCGCCGTGAATAAAAAATAAGTTTAAAATATCATTGTTTGAATGTCCATTTCTATTATTCTCCATGACTGATAACCCTTTACCAAATTTATTTATAAAATCGCTATAAACACTGACGTATTTGATAGATTAATGATTACAACAAATGTCATTTCCACAGCCAACTATTGTAAGACATTAATACTTTGTTTGATAGACGCTATTAATTGCAACAAATGTCATTTTCACAGCCGACTATTATAAGAGCAACACATACTTCGATGTATTTCGCGCATTAAAATACAAAATTATCAATAACACAAAAACTATAAAATATGAGTATAGGGAACCCTAATACAAATCGATGCAGAATAAAATTCTACATCAGAAACTGTAAAAATATACAGGGCATTCCATTTAAAATAAAATACTTTTTGATGTTTGAAGTTTACCAAAATTGGCAGTAAATTCTGACCACCCTGTAAGCAATTAGGTTACTTTCAAACACGATTAGGAAGCTTAAGGGTTCCACTATTTGTGTTGTATAAATGGTAACTTTCACTTTCATTATGTTAGAGACAGCAAATTTCAAACTACTCGGTGTCAAGACACAAATTTTCTGAAAAGTTAATATACCTCAAGTAGGGTTAGATTTAGGGATATGGTAGTATGATCAAAGTCCTATTAAAATGACCAGTAGAATTCAAAAATGCAAGAAAATATATATATATATATATATATCATTCCATTTAACATAACGAAGTTGATGGTAACGGTATAAGCGGAAGTGCGATAATCATGAAAATAGCACAAAAAACTATGTAAGTAACCAAATTTTCAAAATTAAATTATCGTTACAAGTCCCTAAACTTCTAATGAACGGTTTACGTGAATCACCCTGTATGACTGTTCTAGTACATTCATTTCTAAAAAATGACAAGATAGCAAAATGTCTGGTACCTGCTTCTTCATGATCGGAAAAATGTAGGGATTTCATGATTTTCACATTATTTTGATCGCATAAAATAGTTTTGCTATTTTCTAAAAACATACCTGCAATAACAATCTTATCGTTTTGATCTATTCTGAAATAACTTTCCTCAAACTTTCAAGCAAAAAAGTTCAAGAGTTCTCGTTTATTATCAGAATGAGAAATAATATTTTTCCAATTCGGTATACCTACCCCATCGTTTACCTCATACAGACAGTACACTCTTCTTACTTTGGTCCGTCGGTAGGTTACACCCTTTTGGTCTCATGTTTATAACTAATTTCAAAGACTTTTCAAAGAGTTCTTTGAAAGTTGAACAGCCATAGCTTTGATGCCTTTGAATTAAAGATATGATGTCAATAATAAAAACAGTATTTTTCGGTTCTACTTGTAACTGATAAACTTCCACTGGTACTATTTTTAAAACAATAAAACATGCATGAACTAAATAATAAATTAATACCTACGTATTTCTGATATGACTGAATACGGTTGCGAGTTGCTAGTAGAGAGCGCTCGCGCCGGCCGAGGAGAACGCGCAATATTATGAGTCGTTACACTACTATTTATTTACAACAGTCATAACAGCCAAACTAAGCATTCTAGAAAAAAATTCTTCAAGTAAAAAAGTTTCTATAATTCATAAGCTTTATTTTCTCTCGATCATATGACCATGTATCTTTAGTAATAAAAAAGTTTCTAGCATGTTATATTTTGCGATGCATTTTGGTGTTTTTGTGTGTTAAGCGAAGATTTTTATTTTTTTTGCCAAAAAACGACGTTTCCGAAAAAAGTTTCACATAAACTGTAAGTGAGGCCAATTTCCAAAGATATTGGTGTCAAAATTTGAAACAGATAACTCGAACAGTTAACGAGGTATTGACTGAGAAACAAAAAAATTAATGTTGCCCGCAGTTTTTAGAAATTTGCCCAAAATTGCATTTTTTTCCCATTTCGCAATTCTGGATGAAGGGGTGAACTCAAAATTCGTATCCGTCATGAAATTTTACATGGGAATCCGTTTTTGGTTTTTGTATATGTCACAGTTGACCCCCCCTTGCTGAATTGGAGGTCTTAGATTCCCTACTAAATGACCAATTTCAATCAATAAAGTCTTAAGGAGGTTGAGGCGTTACAGTCCCAACCAAAAGTAAGTCGAATTCTAAATTAGAACTTTTCCATAACAAATTATTACAAAAGGTTATAAGTCGATGATACCAATAAATATTGCCATAAATCATTTTTTATTATTAATTAATTGTTTAAGTAGATTTAATTATTTTACTTAATGAACTAACTTGTTTTGTCCGACCTTTTTGAAAAAAAATAATTATGTAAATATCTGTGTATTTTACAAATTTGTTTCAGTAATTATTTTAAAAAAAGATGAGAAGAAGTAAACATTAAAATTAAATCATTAAATAATTGAAAAATCAGTAAAAAATCATTAACGAAAAGCGAAATTTGACAGTTTACAAATGTTTAGTTATTTTTTATTTATTAAAAGTCTCCTAATTAAATTGGAAACAATATTAAAATATGCACAAAACATCAATGCTTTACATAGTTAGTTTTCGGAACTGCTGACATTAATTGGTTATTTACAATAAATTAAAGTGTAGCAAAAAATTTATTGAAGGAGCCGTTACCACTATGTGGTAGAAAACATACGAGTGTGTTTTATTTAGTTATTTGTTTGTGTTAAAATGTACCGTTTGCACGCTGGGTTGACATATTTTCCATAAGACTACATGTATAAGTTTTTTAAAATTTTAACTTTATGTGTTTCCTAATGACTTTGGATTCTTTAGAGAACATTGTGTCGTATAAAAATCTATTAAAAAAACTTTATTTCAGATTTTTTTCATTATTTTCGTCTAACGCCTCAACCTCCTTAAATTAACCGTTTTTCATTACCTACACACGATAAAAAAAGGGAGACTTCTATTGACAATAGTTTTAGAGCTACTTAAAAAAAAACAAATTTAATGATTTTTGCACATTTAAACTTCGATTTAACAATGTTCCCACTATTCAAAATGGGATTAAATTAAAGGCTATGTAAATCTACTAGTAAATCTAATCATTAAACTATGTGGTTTCCTCTGGCGAATTACGTCTACTTTTGCCTAATTCCAATGGCCTAAGCGGTCTAATCCACTTTTACCGTTTCGGTAAGATATTCAAAACGTCACTAGATATATATCTATACCCTGACCAGGATTCGAACCCGGGACTCTGCTGTCGCAAGCCAAACACCTTAGCACACTGAGCCGATATATGAAATGAGACTTGATATTCTCGGTATAGTGGAAGTCTAAAATACTAACGTGGTTTGCTACTTGCAACTTTGGCCACTGTTCAAAATACACATATCCGCTCCATTATTAATGGGACTGATAACATAGAATTGAGATATTCACTTGAAAGTTAGGACAATTATTATGTATTATAATGACATCAGATTGAGATGATTTCATTGAAGGGGTGGGAGGTGGCAGGTTGTGAATAGGGGAAAATAAGTAAGGTAAATTAGAAACGTCATTTTTATCGTATATAGTGGAAACCAACGCCTCAAACTTTTCTATAACATCTGCCCCAAATATTATTAAAATTCTATGACCAATAATTTCCACGTACTAGAGTGCAAATCTAGTCAAGATGTTTCCTTTAAAGTGACTTGAATGAAAAATCTGGATGTGGAAGTAGTGATTCCGTAGGCAGCGGTTTTTTAAACGCGAAAAAAAACCGGTTAATATTCCGCTGAACTCGATGAAATTTAAATGGTCTGTAGGTCAGAAAATTCTGCGTAAACTGAGGTATCATGATTGAGGAGCAAAATTCACTTGAAATTAATATTTGAAAATTACTGGTAAAGTGTTAATTTTTAATAATTATACTCTGCTAAAAGGATGTAAACACGTGCAACCGGACCGACCCAGTGCTAGGTATCAAGTGGGTCATAAATTATCGTGCAATAACAGACCAGTGACAGATATATGAAGTGAAGTATAAGAAATCAGCCGAAGAAAAGAAAATTAACCAACAATCACTAACCGGGCGATTACAGAAAGCTAAGCTATATTAATAAAATTAATTCACTAGATTTAGTAATGTAAAACTTAATTCTAAATAGTTTCTTAATAATTTGTTGGGTTAAACAGAAGGCAGGCAATAAAATAGAAAAATACCTGGAATTGGAAAACGCAATCCTGCTAACAAGCATGTCCTATAACCAATTTGGCGTATGTAGCGTATGTAGCCGGTGGTATATAAAACATCCAGATGTCCGGAAGTGGCAGCAAAGCCTACCATACGCTGGCGAATCAATCAATCAATAAATCACTCAATTAATCAATCATTCAATCAATCGTTGCACATTCTATGGGATATTCTTCGCGGTTTTATCGCCAATAATATTATTCTTATTCTAAAGTGCTGTGACTAGTTTTCATCTTAAAAATATATTTTGTACAACAATTCAATTATTTTCCAGACACCTTTAAATGTTTTATTACTTAGACTTTATTCGTGCATAAAAAATGTGCAAGGTTTTCTTGGAAACTCAGCTTTTCTAGTAAAATATAAAAGGCTTTCCAGTTACATTATAAATGGCCTCTAAATTTACAATTGTTTCATTCCTCAATGTCAATAGATTTCTTAGGGGCTGGTGTTTAGTGATACAAACAAGAATAAAATCCACACGAGCAATGGCTCTCGACAATGCACTAGTAAACGATCAACCTGATTATTAGTATTTATTCGCGCTTTAAAATATCAAGCAGCCTAATAGGTTTTAAAGTACCCTCTACCAATTCGTGACCTAAATATTGATTTGTCGTTATACTAATATTGTTAATTCATCAAAACGGCTTATATTGAAATCTTTACTACAACCCACAAAGAAGATGGACTTTAGAATTATTCCACGAAAATAAGCTAAGGTTGTATAAATATAAATTATAAATAAATTTGGCGATCGAAGGGATGTGACTAATTGTGATCAATTTGGAATAATGGCTTGTAATCTTACCTAGGGCATTTTACTTATTATTTTTAAAAAAATCGGTAAAGACATTTATATTTATATTTATTCCATCTTTATTTATACAGGGTGGTCACTCTAAGAATGATATATGAGAATAATAATCAGAATGTAGTTAACACTATTATTACAAAGAAGACCTGATAACTTTGGTTTAAAAAAATATGTGGTCATCCGACAGCAAAAATTCAATATTAAATAGAAGATGCCAAATATGGAAGGCTTGCGTAAATATAGTATGCGTAATTGCTAAGAAGCCAACTGTTAAGGGACGGGTGAGACGCAAGACGAGGTAAAAGGCAGAGCCGGATTACCGGTATTGTTCGCTCGATTACTATTTCAATGTAGGTATTATTTGTCAGCGGTGTCTTGTGAAATTTAGATTAGTAATATCTTGGGATTGAGCCATAGGACAAAAGGAATATTTTATATCATGACTACCAAGATCAAATAAAGCAGTTCTGCGAAAAACATTTCCATGGAAATTTGCGAAAAGAGTTTTAAAAATGAGTTGTTTTTTTTGTAAAAAGACTTTTTGAATAGTTAAAAGATTCGACCTTTACTTGGTGAAAATTCATGTAAACACTATATATAATAATTTAACAAATAAAGCATTGAACTGTTTTTTATAATTTTAACTGATGTATTGTCAACATGACAATTGTTTCGCTAAACATTAGCTTATTGATTGATTGATTGATTGAAGTTTATTTATTTTTCCCCAATTTACATTGGATATACAAGTCAAATATAAAATATACATATATGAACACATATACATAAAGGTGTTGCACAGGGTTCTATTATAGGCCCGCTCCTTTTTCTTATTTTTATAAATGATCTGCCAGGGTTCATTAAAGATGGGGAAAATTCATGTACGCGGATGGCACATCTGTTATAATCCACAGTGACAACACAAAAGAGTTAGAAACTAAGACAAACAGGATCATTGAGCAATTTGAAGATTGGTGTCATTGAAATTCTTTAATCATTAATAAGAATAAAACGGTTTTTTCATATTTCACAAATATAACATCTGATGACATCCCAAAAATAAAGACATCCCAAAATTAGAATATGTCAACACCAGTCAAGAAACTACATTTTTAGGCTGTGTAATTGACTCTACTTTAAATACTGCCCCTAAAATAGATAGCCTATGTTCTAAGCTAGCAAAAACAACATTTGCAATTTTAAATTTAAAGAAAGACGTAAACACTGGAGGTTTAATAACGTGCTACTATTCTCTAGCATATTCCGTAATATGCTATAATATCAGTATATGGGGACAGTCAGCTAAGGCAAACAGAGTCTTTGTCATGCAGAAGAGAATCTGAACTATGGGGAATCATGTAGGGATACATTCAGAACAAAAAAAAATTATGACGGTTACAGGCATTTATATTTTTAAAATTTCCTGTTTTGTTCACAAAAACTTGCATAAATTTAAAACTAATAGTGCCGTACAAAACTACCACACAAGAAGGGCGCCAGAAATTCATACAAAAGGTTTTAACCTCAGCAAGTATGAGAAATCACCCTATTGCGCCGGTAGTTATATATACAATAAGCTTCCTTCAGAAATAAAGTCACAAGATTCTTTCAGCCTATTCAAAAATAAACTTAAAATATTTCTAATTCAAAATTGCTTCTATAACATGGCGGAGTGAGTTTCTTCAGCAGTAAAGGATGATAATTTTTGTTTCTTGTTTTTTCTTTTCGTTATTTCATAGTATCACTACATAACATGTAAATTATGCATATGTACCTATATGCAGTATTTTGTTTTACACATCTTGTTTTATAAGTATATGTTTGTTAGTCTATCTGTAACCCTGTTTTGGTTTTATATATTTTATATATTTTACTTTGACAAAATCAATTTGTTCATGTAACAAGATCTTACAGTTAATAAATTTATTATTATTATTATTATTATTATTATAAATATGTCATACTAAAAAAGGATATAATCAGTTATCACAAATATACAGAATATTTAGGTATTTTGTACAGCGATAATAAATTATTTCTATTGAATAAAATGTATTTTAATGTAGAAATTCTTCTTCTTAACAATAATTTGAATCTATTCAGGCTGGTTGCGCTATTCAGATGTGAGCACAAGACTAACGTAATACATCAGTAAGACGGTCCTGACTATTGTTTGCATGCTTTGGTACGCGACTTGAATAGCCCATGACCTTCTGTCTCGCTTTATAAAGTAAGAGGTGAAAGACGGACGATGTTGTCGGCGCCTTTTACCTCGTCTTGCGTCTTTTGCGCCTCCCTTTTACCAGTTATGCATACTATACCTTTACAAATTGCCACCATGGTTGAATTATTTTTTAGGATGACCACCCTGTACAGTTTTTAATAAAACTCTAATAGGTGTCTTGCTTGCTAATTGTGTTAATTATACAGTGTATCTTACTTAAAAGTGTAACAGAGTAATAATTCCTTTGTTTTTCGTCCGATTAGAATTAAACTGATCTTAAAAGATAGAGGTCACCAAGGTCTATTTAAGACCACAAAACCACTTAAATGCCTTAAATGCAAGGCCATCTACGATACCAAATTGTATGAAAATAATAAGAAAATCATAGAAGGCATTTTTTAATAAGAAAAATTTGTTAACAATACTTGTTCGAAATCATTAAAAAAACCTGAATCCGAAGTTTAGTTAAATTATAAAAAGAATGAAGTTCTGATGAAAGAAATTTCAGTCTCACTCGTTTTGATAAGCATGCTCTGACTCCTTTATTACTAATATTTAATTATTTTGGTTGTATTTATTATTCATTTGTGTAAATTGCTTCAAAAAAATACATTTAGAAATAATTTGTATTTAAATGTCTCAAAAGGATTGTTTTCATCAAGACCACATTTCTTTTAGAATTGAAGTAAACTTCGGATTCAGGGTTTTTGAATGGACAAGTTTTGTTATCAAATTTTTTTGATTATAAAATGCCTACTATGATTTTTTGATTTCTTTCATACACTTTAGTATCGTAGATGACCTTGCATTTAAAGATGGAAAGTGATATTGTGGTCTTAAATACACTTTGGTGACCTCTATCTTTTAAGATCAGTTTGATTCAAATCGAACAAAACACAAAAGTATTATTACGCTGCTACACTCTTAGGTGAGACACACTGTATGCCAAGTATTATTGCCTTCTGTCACATTTTTAGTTGCACTTCCACGTAGTGAAGTGGTAGTATAGTAGGTAGTGGTTAAAAAATTTCCCATTTTTTTTTTAAATAGGTTTAGAATATTAGTAAATATCCCCTATTCAGAGGTTAAAAATTAAAAACCGCTGCCTAAGGAATCACTACTTCCACATCCAGATTCTTCATCCAAGTCACATTAAAGGAAATATCTTGACTATATTTGCACTCTAGTATGTGGAAATTATTGGTCATAGAATTTTAATAATATTTGGGGCAGATGTCATAGAAAAGTTTGAGGGGTTGGTTTCTACCATATTCGTTAAAAATGAAGTTTCTAGTGTACCCTACTTATTTTCCACTATTCGCAATCTACCACCTCCCACCCCTTCAATGGATTCAGCTCAATCGGATGTCACTACAATACATACGTGTACTAACTTTCAAGTGAATATCTCAATTTCATGTTATCAATTCCATTAATAATGAAGCGGAGGTGGTGGAGTTTGAAAAATATTAGAAAGAAATCTGAGGCCTTGATTTCTAGTATATACACCGAATCCCAAATTTCTGTACTCTTACCAGCTTGATTTACTTATTTTTCCCTACTCCTATTAACTCCAACCCTTCTACGGAATCATCCCAAAATATAATCTAGTTCCAGATGTCGTTATAATACATATGTCTACCAAATTACAAGTGAATATCTCAATTTTATTTTATCAACCCCTTTAATAATGTAGTAAGGGTGGTGGAAGTGTTGAAAAATAGTATGAAAAAATCTGAGGCCTTGGCATCTAGGACATACACCTAATTTCAAGTTGCAGTACTCTTATCAGCTTGCTTTACTTATTTTTCCCTATTTACCTCTACTTACTCCCACTCCTTCAACGCAATCATGTCAAAATATAATCTAGTTTCAGATATAGCTATAATACATAAATGTACCAAATTTGAAGTGAAAATTCAAATTTAATTTTATAAACTCTTTTAATAAGGCAGTGGGGGTGGTGGGGAGATGGAAAATACTAATAAAAAAACCTGAGACCTTCGCTACTAGTATATACACCTAATTTCAAGTTTCTGTAGTCTTACCAGCTTGTTTTACTTATATTTCTCTATTTACCCCAAATTAACCCCCAACCCTTCAATGGAATCATCTCAAAATATAATCTAGTTCCAGATGTCGTTATAATTCATACATGTACCAAATTTCAAATGAATATCTCAATTTTATTTTATCAACCCTTTTAATAATGAAGTGAGTTGGGTTGAATTATGAGGGGGTTGAAAAATATTATAAATATTCTGAGACCTTGGCTTCTAGTATATACACCGAACTTCAAGTTTCTGTAGTCTTACCAGCGTGCTTTACTTATTTTTCCCTATTTACCCCTATTTAACCCCCAACCCTTCAACGGAATCATCTCAAAGTATAATTTAGTTCCAGATGTCGTTATAATACATATGCGTACTAAATTTCAACTGAATATCTCAATTTTAATTTATCAACCCTTTTCATATTGGAGTAGGGGGTGGTGGGGGAATGAAATATATTATTAAAAAATCTGAGGCCTTGGCTTCTAGTACATACACCGAATTTCAAGTTTCGGTACTCATACCAGCTTGTTTTACTTATTTCCCCCTATTTACCCCTAAATAACCCCCAACTCTTCAACGGAATCATCTCAAAATACAATCTAGTTCCAGATGTCGTTTTAATTCATACGTGTACCAAATTTTAAATGAATATCTCAATTTTATTTTATCAACCCTTTTAATAATGAAGTAGGGGTGGTGGGGGTTGAAAAATATTATAAATAATCTGAGACCTTGGCTTCTAGTACATACACCGAATTTCAAGTTTCTGTAGTCTTACCAGCTTGCTTTACTTATTTTCAACTATTTACCCCTATTTAACCCCAACCCTTCAACGGAATCATCTCAAAATATAATCTAGTTCCAGATGTCGTTATAATACATACGTGTAACAAATTTCAAATGAATATCTCAATTTTAATTTATCAACCCTTTTCATATTGGAGTAGGGGTGGTGGGGGTTGAATAAAATTATAAAAAATCTGACCATTTGGCTTCTAGTACATACACCGAATTTCAAGTTTCTGTAGTCTTACCAGCTTGCTTTACTTATTTTCCCTTATTTACCCCTATTTAACCCCCAACCCTTCACCGGATATCCTCAAAAAACAATCCAGTTCCAGATCTCGTTATAATATATACGTGTACCAAATTTCAAGTCAATATCTTAAACCGTTCCGGAGAAAACGTGCGGACAAAAAAAAAGTTACAGACAGACAGACAGACCGACAGACCGACATACCGACAGACAGAAAAATTTTTTTCGCACAAATTTAAAATCTCGACGTTTCATGACATTCTAAACCTATTTCACGAATAAAAATTTTTGAAAATTTTTTTGCGATTACTATACTTCCAATCCACTACGTGGATGTGGAAGTAAAAATATCAATAAATCTGAAAACAATTCTATTTGTTTTATATCCATTAGATCGATCTTAAAAAAGCGAAATTATGTATTTTCTATTAAGAAAGGTTAAAATTCACCTATAGGCCCTCGAAGGGGGTGAAATCATCCCCAAAGTATGAAAAAAATTAAAAATTGTTTTAAAAATTCAGGAAGACAGTTAGACAGACAGTCGGGCAGACAGTCAGGCAGACAGTCAGACAGGCAATCAGACAGTCAGACAGACAGTCAGACAGACAACCAGACAGTCAGCCAGACAGACAGACAGACAGACAGACAGACAGCCAGACAGACAGTCAGACAGACAATCAGATAAACAGTCAGATATACAGTCAGACAGATAGTCAGACAGGCAGACAGACAGTCAGACAGACAGACACTCAGACAGACAAACAGTCAGACAGACACTCAGACAGATAGTCAGACAGGCAGCCAGGCAGGCAGTCAGACTGACAGCCAGAAAGACAGTCAGACAGAGAGTCAGACAGACAACCAGACAGTCAGCCAGACAGACAGACAGACAGACAGCCAGACAGACAGTCAGACAGACAATCAGATAAACAGTCAGATATACAGTCAGACAGATAGTCAGACAGGCAGACAGACAGTCAGACAGACAGACAGACAATCAGATAAACAGTCAGATATACAGTCAGACAGATAGTCAGACAGGCAGACAGACAGTCAGACAGACAGACAGACAGACAGTCACACAGACAGTCAAACAGACAGAAAGTCAAACTGGCGGAATTGAAAAACCTATATTTTCGTAATCTGCATGATCTGAAACGTGAAAATTCGGAGAAATCTCGGAGGGTGATTTTTCTCGAGTATAATATTTTTCTTCGGTATACGAGGAAATAAAAATAAGATCATTTGAAAATGCGACATTTTGCATGGAGTCTTACGGTGGATAAGTTGACTTAAAATTCATATAGAAGTATGGAGTAGAGTTGTTGAGAAGAAAAAGAGATATTTCCTGACGAGTATTTTGAACCGTGGAAAATCAATTTTCACTACGGATTAATGGAGAATTTGAAGAATGAAAATAAAGACTCAAGTTTCTTTAATAAGATGGAGTCGCGACGTCGCGCGTCGTAATGTCGCGCAGTCCTCCATGTATACTATAGATATACTCACGGAGATAGGGGACGCAGACAACAAAATCTAAGGTTTAAGAGCGGAGATTTCACAGTTATTTTTTGGATCGCAGAATTCTTGGATTGCCGATTTTTTTTTTACCAATTCTCCATTCATTCGTAATTTTCATCCTCAGAAAATATACAAAAGAAGTCTTGAAATGTTTTAAAGCGTTAAATTCCTTTTACCATAATTAAGGCGTTTGCATTGAAAATAAGTATATTTTTATTGAACTTATTGTGTTCCAGCCAAGTTTTGCGTTCTCTCTCGTCTCCACTAAGTACATATTCAGAATTTAAATACAGATCATTCCGTTAAACGAATTTGATGACGTGCTAGATTTATTTTAGCGTGTGGTGAACTTTGGAAGTAAAAATTGGCTATTGACTACACAGGGTTGGGCAAATGTGTGGAAACACCTGATTTCTGGCTAAACTATAAGTGCGATTAAAAAATACCCTTAACAAAAGTTTTTGTAGTATTTTTATTCTATTCAGTGATGTACTTTGATTTTCAACAGCTATCCTATTTTTCGAGATGTGACGTCATCGACAGTTTTTTTAAATGGATAACCCTGTATATTTTTACATTTTCAGATAGACAATTTTTCATCAATTATAGTGATATAGGGTTTGGTGGGTGTGCGGCTTGTGGTTTTTTAAATATTAAATAAAATATTAAAGCAAAGACATGGCTGTTTACATTTTAATTATTGTCAACAGGACTATCTGATAAAAAAATATTCGTTTTTTTCTTGCCATGCTTTTTGCAAACTTTCTTTAACTGAACTCAAATCATTCGTATTACTGTCAATTGCAGTCAATACTGTTAGAGAGTTTCGGTCTGAAATATTAACATTGTTTTTTAATTATGGCTGAACTAACTGAACGTGAAAGAATTACGTTGTTAATGATGGTTGATTTTGGAGACAAGCAGAGATCTCTACAAGATGCATGCGATATTTTTAATGTAACATTCCCTGATAGAAATTCTCATATTTCAAAATCAACAGTTTCAAAGGTTGTGCAAAAGTTTCACGAAACGGGAAGTGTTAAAAATCGGCCAAAATCCGGTCGAAGTAAATCGGCTACAAATGAAGATATTTCACTTGATGTTCTTCTTAGCCTACAAGAAGAACCAAAAATTTCAGTACCAAAACTAGCCTTACATCACAATATTAGCGAGAGATCAGTAAGAAGGATATTGTCCAAAAATAAATTTCATCCGTATAAAGTACATTTAGTACAAGAATTAAATGAAGATGATCCTGATAGAAGGATGCAGTTTTGTCGGGAAATGATGGATACCATTGGAATTAATGGTAACTTTTTCAATAATATAGTCTTTTCCGATGAAGCGACATTTTGCCTGAGTGGTTTTGTAAATCGACATAACTGTCGCTACTGGGCTGATCAGAATCGTCATTGGATGGAAGAAAGTCACACCCAATACCCTCAAAAATTAAATGTATGGGCGGGGATAATCAGAGGACACATCATCGGACCATTCTTTCTCAGAGAAAATTTAAACTCCAATCTTTATTTACAACTTTTACGCGAGCAAATTATTCCAGTATTAAATCGTTTATTTCCAAACCAGGCAAATCCTGAACGACTCTCAGATGAAATTTGGTATCAGCAAGATGGAGCTCCGCCTCATTATGGAGTTGACGTGCGTCAATACCTTAATGAAATATTTCCACAGAGATGGGTAGGTCGAAGAGTACATATTGAATGGACACCGCGATCGCCAGATTTAAGTCCTTTAGACTATTTTCTTTGGGGTCATTTAAAATCCGTTGTCTATAGGACCAAGCCTCAGTCGTTAGAAGAGTTGGAAGATCGAATTAGGATGGCTGTTCAAGAAATATCACAGCATGCTATTCAAAACTCTTTAAGAGCTTTCGTTGATCGAATAGGATATTGTCAGGCTGCTGAAGGTTTCCAATTTGAACATTTATTATGAATATTTTCTTCGTTTCTCAATATTAAAGTGCTCAATATTTTATAATAAGAAATTTAATTATCATTAACTAATAAATATTTATTACACTTTATTTTATTATTTTATTTAATATTTAAAAAACCACAAGCCGCACACCCACCAAACCCTATATCACTATAATTGATGAAAAATTGTCTATCTAAAAATATATAGGGTTATCCATTTAAAAAAACTGTCGATGACGTCACATCTCGAAAAATAGGATAGCTGTTGAAAATCAAAGTACATCACTGAATAGAATAAAAGTACTACAAAAACTTTTGTTAAGGGTATTTTTCAATCGCACTTATAGTTTAGCCAGAAATCAAGTGTTTCCACACATTTGCCCAACCCTGTATAATCGAATAGGGAACCAGTGCATTAAAGATATTTTATTGTTTGATATGTTCAATTGTACCCGAAAGATGATAATTCCATAAAGTGCTATTAAATTTAGTCTTGGATTTTTGAAAACGGAGCATATTTGTCCAATTTTTAATTTTTTAACTATAACTCAAAAACTCTCAACCGAGAGTGCGGCGACTGACTTCTTGGAATTTGTGTACAATCGTATGGATAACAAGAAGTACGTTGCTGCCCTTTTCTTTGACCTTTCCAAGGCATTTGATTCTATAGAACCAACATCTGTGACAGAAAAACTTTTTACGATAGGAATTAGGGGTAACTTTCTTTCGTGGATGGTATCATATCTCAGCTTTAAAAAATTTGTTGTAAAATTGGAAGAAACTAGTTCAGAGAAGTATAACGTTAATCTTGGAGTCCATCAGGGCTCTGTTCTGAGACCACTTATTTTCGTTTTGTTCATAAATGACTTACCACTTCATATTAGTACTGAGTGCGTTGTGCTCTTCGCAGACGATGTCTCCATAGCAGAAGAGGCAGACACCCCTAAGGAACTGTAGGAAAAGCTCAGTACTCTCTTTGAACAATTTACACATTGGTGCGGTATTAATAAATTAATTGTTAACACGAAAAAAACTGAATTAATGCAATTTTTTGGCAGAAAAAAATTTCACACTGATATAAATGTAACAATTAACCAATTAACACTTGGCCCAAGTGCAACAACATAATTTCTTGGTATACATATTGACATTTATATGAGCTGGAAAGACCATATTAGCAATGTTTGTCGAAAAATAAGTAGTGGCTACTATGCAATCTTGCAACTAAAAAATGTTTTAGGCCAATTCTCACTATTAAATATTTATCATGACATCATTAATTCTAATTGCTCGACGGAGAGCAGTCAAATTTGGTAGGTAGTTGACGCTACTGTCAGCAAAGAAATGGTAGAACTTTCAGTGGAAAATATACAGGGTGGACCATCTAAAGGGAATAAGTAACGAAAAAAAAAATGTTTTTTGCTCAAATTTAAAATGTCCACGTTTTTTTACCAATATTTTTGAAAACATTTTTACCACTGAAATAGATGAAAAATTTTTTTCTTTGTTCAAATTTAAAATGTCTACGTTTCATGGCATTCTAAACCTATTTCAAAAAATAAAATTTTTGAAATTTTTTTTACCAACATTTTTGAAAATTTTTTTACCACTAAAATAGATGGATTTTCCTTTCTTTGTTCATGTTTAAAATGTCTACGTTTCCATGGCATTCTAAACCTATTCAAACAAATTTAAAAAAAATTTTAAAATTAAAAAAAAAATTTGAAAATTTTTTTAATCTATTTATCACTACTACTATAGAATAGATGAAAAATTTTTTTTGCTCAAATTTAAAATTTCCATGTTTCATGGCATTCTGGACCTGTTTTAAAAACAAAATACCACATCTACAGAATAGAAGGAAACTTTCCCTTTTACTAAAATTTATAATTTCCACGTCTCATGACATTATAAATATATTTCAGAAGAAAAGAAATGAAATTTTTTTTACCAACATTTTTGAAAAATTTTAAAAAAATGAAATTTTTTAACCACCACCATATTCCACTACGCGGATGTGGAATTGAAAATGTGACAGATGGCTATAATATTTGGCATATGCACCTATTATATATTTATTGAAAAATGTACAGGGTGGTCATCCCAAGAAATAATTCAGTTATGGTGGACATTTATAAAGGTATTTGCGCAAGCGTTCCATATTTGGCACCTGTTATTTAGTACTGAACTTTTGCTGTTGGATAATCACTCTGTAGATTTTTTTGACCAAAGCTTATCAGGTTTTCTTTGTAATAATGGTGATAACTATATTCCGATTATCATTTTCAATGTCAATTCGTAATTATGAATTTTTTAGAGTGACCGCAATGCACAAATAAAGAGGGAAGTTCTATGTAAATACCTTTACCGATTTTTTTAAATTTTTGTGTACAATTTTTTTCTGAGTGGATTTAGGTATATGCATTGGTACATAAAAAAGAAAGCTGACGTAATTCTCGTCAAAGTGTGACCGATAAAATTATTTTTTGATAAAAATTGGCTGAGATACAGTCGATAAAGTTTATTTTACGATTTTATCACTTTTTATTTTTATACCATGTTATTTTTAATTTTTACTTGCAAAAATTATTTTTATTTAATACAAAAGTTATTTTAGGTTTATCAATGATAATGATAAAGGCATTGGTTTAAAAATTTGATATTCATATGATCTTAGACATAAAAATCTTTAATGTTGTTTTAAAGATACTTTTTTTTGAAAATTACACATCTATTATATTTATCCCATAATGTTTTCGAATTAAATATCAATATCTTCATCAACATAGTTTTCGACATCTTCTTCCGCAACTTCTTAAACATCAGCGTTTTCACAATTTAAGTCCATACATTCTTTGTAGAACATGGAGCAGTTAATTGCTAAATTTCTGCAGCCGCAATTTCCCTGACATTATTCTCCCAAAATGTTGGTTACCAACATTGACAAGAACGGTGCAGATCTTGACAGATCATATAACGGCGAAACTAAAAACACCAGAGTTAGGACAATGGAGAAACTTAAAAAATGGTTGTAAAAATATTAGGTACATGCATTAACAGTGTAGTGGTTTTGACAATAACATACAGTTTATACAGCTGTAAAATGAAACGATGCATTTTACTCACTGCACTGTTAAGATATCAAGTCATATGCCAAAGTACTATTGCTTCCACTAGTAAAAATAACTACGTGTTTTTGGCAATAAATAAACTATAAATAAACAGCTCCATAAATAAGGTGATTTACTGCTACTAATTTCTAGGTTATATTTATGCAAATTGAACCAATTCTGTATCCACGGCTGCGTTTACAACTCACTCAGTCCTAACAGATTTATCATAAGTGCTACTAAAGTATCGTGAAAGTGAGCGGCCTATTTTATAAAATTCACGAAAAAGTTATATGAAGGTGCATTATTTTATAGATGTCTTATAGCAATCGTCTAATAATTTAATTATCGTGAAGTGCTTGCTACTAACAAAAGTATTTTATAGAGCGAGGCTATCTTGAAAGGCCAGCGTTTGTGAAGGTAAAAATGACATGATATGAAAATTTAAAATATCAAATATTTATTAGAATTTATGGAGTCAGAAACGTGTTATGACTACTAAAACAAATTAGTGTAAGTTACATTGCAAAAAAAGTAAAATTCATAAAAAAGCAGTTTTTTTTAAAATAATGACTATTTAAAAGTTCTTATAAAACAGTTCTTTAGTTGTTTTATAGCAGTAATTTAACAAACAGTGAAGTGTGTTTTATAGTACAATTAAATGAAGCTTTAATAAAACTGCTATATAGTGATGGTACTAAATTTTCATAAGGCTACTGGAAATGTTTATACAATTATTTTGTAATGGTTCCAATAGGCGTTACAAAATATCAACAGCGACTGAAATATTTTATAAGATGGTGCCAATTTTGAATTTATAGCAGCTGTGGAAACGTTATGAAAGTGTTTCTGAGACTATCGTTGTTTTATAAAATTTGTGTCAGGAACATTCCTACAACTTCAATAAAATATTAAATTGCTAGTTGGGCGTGGTAAAATCGTAAAAAAGTAGGTTACTTTGAACGACTGTATCTCAGCCAGTTTTTATCAAAAATACTTTTATCGGTCGCCATATTGACGGAATTACGTCAGCTTTCTTTTTTGTGAACCAATGCTTATACCTAAATCCACTCAGAAGAAAGTTATACATAAAAAATGAAAACAAAAAATTGATATTTCTCTTTTTTTATTTGTTTTGTTTAATTTTTTTTTAATTTATAAAGCGCCATTTCGATGGGAAATTTGATTCTCTACAAAAAACCGTAATATGTGTATATACTAATAATATATAGTTTTTCAGCTATAGTTAAAAAACTAAAAAGTGGACAACTTCACTCCTTTTTCAAAAAATCCAAGCCTAAATTTAATAGCACATTGTGGAATTATCATCTTTTTAAACATATGAAACAATAAAATACTTTTAACGAATTAGTTCGTTTTACTGTTTTTTTCCCTACATAGTCAATACCCTCAAACCCGATATTGCAGAAACCTTAACCCATAAAGTGAATATCATTATTCTACCTGTGTTAATACCAAAGGTTCTTCCATTAAATACTTTCTTTTGCAGATGTGAAGAGTTACAATTGGAATTAGCCTCATCCCAAAGAGGGCGAATGGGTACCAACGTACAGGGTGTTCAAATATCAAGCAACATGGGCGGCCAGTCGTGGGGCAATAAAGGTACAGAAATAGAACGAATTATGGCTAAAATAGAACAAGATAACAGAATATTAGCTGAATTAGACCATAGTCGTTCAACTACGTTGGGTAAGTTAGATTAGTGGAATGTGTATCTAGTAGAGACACGAGGTATATTCTAAAATACGTCAATACGTGGTGGCATATTTATTATGGTCGTCAATATTTGAAGTGAGTCTAACTTCAGACTGCCTAGAGCATTTTGAGTTATGCCCTTCTTAGTACTCCGTACCAAAATGGGCAAAACAGAACTCTTGTGGAATCCTCTCGGTGTCTGTCTATCCGTCCGACTGTCTGTCACGCATTTTTCTTAGATACTGTTTGACGTTGAAAGTTACAGACGTGAAGCCCAAAATTTTGATTTTGGGGTTAGTTTCTTCGGAGGAGTAAAATGGGAAGTTAAAAAATAATTTAAGGTTATCCGGTTTGATACATCTTTTTATTGACCTAGGGAAATAGGACATTTTAAAATATCCCAAACATTTTGTACAATTAAATGAGTAAAGCTACTTGATCACCCATTTTACTATTTTAAAAACAACTGCTAAAAAACAATTATTCATAACGATAGTATTTTCTTTAGTAATATTCTTCAAATATTGACGATTATATGAAATAGTATTGGAAAATAATCTAAGTTATATTGTATGTGATTGTAATATGCCTCAAGAAATTGCTGTTGAGATTTTATTGCTATACGATTTTCCGAGGATGCCAATTATGAAACAATTTATTGATGAAAGAATAATCTTAAATAAACGGATTTTTTTGTCCCTCCGGACAAAAGTAACCCGATGGTATTAAACAGTAGTTTGTGGCCCTAAGTAATAGAATAAATAAATATGTATAGGCTGTCCATTTTAACAGGGGCCTCGAGGATATTTCGTTTAATAGTAATAATGCAAAAGAAATATTTATAGAAAAATGATGTCGATTTTTAAGAGCTACCGAATGATTTAAATATGTTTCAAATCCATAGTCTGTTTTAAGTGTTTTAAAGGAAACTCTCTAAAGTGCAAAATAGATCTAAGCCAGATATCCCTGTCATTTGAAGAGCTACGAAAAAACTTGTAACATGAAATTTTTTTTGTAAAATAGAGTGCTATAACGAGGTATTACCTTTTTAGAACCTTTGGATTCCAAGATTTACTCTTTAGAGCATTAAAATATACATACAGGAATATCTGCCTTAGTATTGAAATAAGACTAAGAGTCTAAATTGCCTAAAAGGGAATTGTTTTACAGGTACATTTTTATTTCAACTATTAAAAGAGAATTAGATTTTAGTTTGAAATTTTCACATGATTCTTGAATGAAATAAATTAAAATTTGGCAATAAAACTGATATCTACAAGAAAACACAATTGTTTAAAAGGAAACGGGTCATCGTGATACGATGAAGTTGAAGGGTGGAGAATCGGGTATTAATTATGCCGTGAAAATGACATAATTTTTAAAAAACTCTTCGTTTTTTGTTTGATTTTAACATGTACCAATATTTTTTATTTTTGGGGAAAATATTGATGAGTAAAATGCATTTTGTACAAAATTAGAAAAATTAGTTTAAAAAATGGTAAACTTAATTCTGTTCATATATTTCGCATATCACCATAATAGTCCAGTCGTTAAAGTAAAAAATACACCAGAAGCTCGCAGAAAATGTTATCTCAGATTATCCTTCCGTAACCGTTAGTGCGAGGATTAAACATCACAATACCACAAAAATCAGTTATGAGGGTGCCGCGCAACCCTCCAAAAAAGTCACCTCTTCGGTGAAATAAGCCTTTTTTACTAATAACTCGCTAACCGTTGAAGATATAAAAAAATCGCCCATCATAAAAAAGAAAGCTTGACTAATTGCCTAAATAAAAGTCCTCTTGTAATTTTCTTGTATAGTTATCTCTTGATTTTTCGTGCATCTAACTATTCACAGGCCCATAAACAATAACTGACTATAATATAAGTTATAAATGCATTATCTTTTAGTTCAAAGTAGTATTTCAACGCAGAAAAGTTAGGAATAAAAATATTCATATTTACAAATTTAGCAGTATGTTATAAAGTTGGCCAAAAGAAAATCCAAAAAAGGCTGCATATTCAATTTTTTTTTATGATATTTTTTTAATACAATTGTTTAACTATTAAATGGTTAGAAACAATAGTTATATGATACATAAACTCAAAAAAAATTTTTGAGCTAAATTTTCAAGATGTTTGGGTCTTTTATTATTTTTAGGAAACAATAAAAAATTGACCAAAATTTGACTAACTTCAACATGCTGGTAAATTTGTAAATGCGAATATTTCTATTCCTAATTTTTTCTGCATTGAAGTACTACCTACCTTGAACTAAAAGATAAAATGCATTTATAACTTATATTAAAGTCAGTTATTTTGCATGAGCCTGTGAATAGTTAAAAGTGCAATAAATCAAGATATATTGTTATTTTTATATACTAATAGATATCAGAAGCCATCAAAAATGGAAACACAAGAGTATTTTATATCCCCTTTAAAACTCATTTTGATTGTTCTTTCTAGCATGTTTGGTTTTCGAGCAATTCATTTTTTTCTGTAGGCCGCGCGCAAAAAATTTCAAATAAACTTAAATTCGCGCGCATTAAAAACACAAATTTTGCAATTTTTTTCAATACCGATTTTCTCGAAAACCATGGCGTATACAAGAAAATGACAAGAGGACTTTCTTTAGGCAATTAGTCAAGCTTTCTTTTTTATGATAAGCGATTTTCTAATATCAACGGTTAACGAGCTATCAGTAAAATAAGGCTTTTTTCACCGAAGGGGTGGTTTTTTGGGAGGGTTGCGCGGTACCATCAGAAGTGATTTTTGTGGTTTTGTGATGTATAATCCCTCCACTAACAGTTACTCAATCTTTCTTAAATATCTCTCGTTATATATAACGAGACCAATTCTGAATATTTCTTTGTTCGGATTTAATTTCAAACATTTTATTACACTTCTTGAAATGTTTACAATAAGATCCAGTAAAAAATTGCTATAGTAAGACAGTTCCCCATAAATTTTAGTTTTACTCCACTGTAGACATATTTCGCATATTCGAGATCTTTCATCATAACGATTAAATTATCAATCTGTAACTAACAACAAATTTGACGAAATGAAGTCCGACTTTACGAAGGTTGTCACCGAAAAAGTTTCCGAAATCGCCAAACCCACCTCACTTGCTCCCGCCATACCCACTGTCTCATATGCGGATAAGCTACGTCTTGGTAACCAGCAAAAAATTATCGTTAAACCGAAGAATCCCAATCAAGTCAATGCACGAACCAAATCGGACATATTAAATGCAGTTAATCCAATTAACTCAAACATAAAAATCGATAATGTAAAACACATTAAGAATGAAGGGATTGTATTGGGATGCAGCACCTCTGAGGAAGCTACCAAGTTTAAAAAGTTAGCACAAGAAAAACTTCCTTCGCACTATGAAGTTCATGAGTTAAAAAGTTTCCATCCACAAATCAAAATTGTAGGACTCACGCACAATATAGAAGAAGAAACTCTACTGCAGTACATTAGGAAGCAAAATGACGCCATCTTCGATGCTAGTTCTGAATGCAAACTAATACGACTTTGGCTTACGAAAAAAAAAAATAGAAACATTTATCAGGCTACATTGCAGGTGGATATTTCCACATATCATAAGGTACTTAATCAAGGTCATATACTTATAGGGCTGGATGGATGTAGTGTGTATGATGCAATTTCTGTGCCGCGCTGTTTTTCATGTAATGGCTATTTTCATAGTAAAAAGTCATGTAAAAATAATATGTCATGTCCTATATGTTCGAAAGATCATGATTTAAAAGTCTGTCCAAAAGATAGTAAACAATGTTGTATTAATTGCCATAATGTCAAACTAAAACAAAAAACAGATATCAATACAGATCATGCAGCCTGGGACTATGAAAATTGTTTTGCATATAAAAAAGCGCTAGAAAAACTGAAGAGCGATTTATTTGGGGTACCCATATAGCAAATATCGACACCTACTTCCTTGAAACAATTAGCAACTGATAATATTCCCTCTTTAAATGCCTCTTCGAAAAATTATAATCGCGTCTCTAAATTCTCAGTATATTATCAGAACATGCGTGGAGTAAATAGCAAAACCACTCGCCTATTTAATGCTGCCAATTCCAGCGAATATTCTGTCATTGCGGTCACAGAAAGCTGGTTAGAATCAGGAGTAAATAGCTCAGAGTTATTCGATCTTAATAAGTATTGTATATATAGATGTGATCGCGATTTTATTAATACCAAATGTACACGAGGCGGGGGGGGGTCATGCTTGCTATTGACGCCTCTCTCTGCTCTGCCGACCTAAAATTAAAAGCAACCACACTTTTCAAAGAATTACCCTTTATTGACATTCTTGGAGTTCAAATTAAAATAGATTTTTATTGCTATTGTATAATTTTAACTTATATACCTCCCAATACAACCCTTGAATGTTATGATTCGGTATTTGAAATTATTGCTTCACTGGAATTTATTCATAATAACAATGTTCTATTTCTAGGTGACTTTAATTTTAATGAATATTCCAGTTACTTACTCTCGCTAAAGCCTACAAGTCGTCTTACCTCTCTAATTAACTTTAGTAATTTTCTAAATTTAGAACAATACAATTATATAAAAAACAGAAACGACAACATTTTAGACTTAGTTCTATCAAATATGAACTGTGTAGTAGACAAAGCTCCAGACATATTAGCTCATGAAGATGTTCATCATCCAGCACTCCTGATACTATTTAATGTACATGAAAAACATAAAAATAACAAGAACACCGTTAATCTGACTTACTATAACTACCGCAAAGCCAATCTGATTGATCTCTATCAAAACTTAGCAGATATTGATTGGCATTTTCTATTCAATATTTATGATGTAAATCATGCCTTTGAACAATTTTATGAAAAAATATATGCCGTTCTTGAGTCAACTGTTCCAAAAACTGTAATCAAAGGCAAGAGCTACCCTCCTTGGTACAATTCTAATATAATTAAAAGTATTAAACTGAAGCATAGAGCATGAAGCGATTACAAAAATTTTGATGATCCTCTTGCACTCGAGGAGTTTAAATTATTAAGAACTTATGTCAAAAATCAGGTTGATATTGAGTATAGAAAATATTGTAGTGACATTGAAAATAATATCAAGACTAATCCCAACAAGTTTTGGCAGTTTATCAATAAGAAAACTAGTAATAATTTACCGGCTGATAAGTACTATAAGGAGAGACATTATGTTGGCAACAAAGAATTGGTAGATGGTTTTGCTGATTACTTTTGTAGTTCTTACATCACTTCTGGTGTTCCAATTGAGGACAACCATGATGCAATTACTGATTCTTTAACAATTGAACAGTTTACAGAGCAAGAAGTTTTAAATTCACTAAAAAAAATCAAACCTAAATGTACGATGGGCCCTGACAAAATTCCCGCCTTTCTATTACATGATTGTGCTAGCGTGTTTGCAATTCCTCTCACTTTCTTATTCAATCAGGCCATTAAATCTAACAGATTCCCCGATTTACTCAAATGTTCTAAGATAATTCCTGTATATAAAAAAGGTGAAAAAAATAATATTGAGAATTACAGACCCATAACGATTATCAACAATTTCTCCAAAGCTTTCGAAATTTTGCTGTATGAACCAACATTTTCCTATGCAAAGAATCGGATTACTGAATACCAACACGGTTTCTTCAAGGGAAGATCTACCTCAACCAATCTTTTTTGTATCACCCAATATATAACTGATGCTATCGACGCAAACTCACAAGTTGACGTAATTTACACAGACTTCACTAAAGCATTTGACAGACTGGACCACAGTATTTTATATTCAAAATTTCAACAATTTGGTTTCTCAAAAAATCTGCTATTATTCTTCAAATCATATCTTGAAAACAGACATCACCACATTGAATACTGTGGTCAGCGGTCTGTAGAATTTGTATCCACTTCAGTCGTACCCCAGGGTTCAGTGTTAGGTCCTTTATTTTTCAATATTTTCATTAATGACATAACAGTAGAACTGGGTGTCAATTGTCTCTTATACGCAGACGATATGAAGTTGTACAATAAAGTAAATGATGTTACTGATTGTGTTGCTCTACAAGCGGCCCTCGATAAAGTAAATGAATGGTGTAATTTGAACAAACTACAATTGAATGCAAAGAAGTGCAATGTTCTAACTTTTACCAATAAACATCAGCTGGTCGAATTCAATTATTGCTTAGAAGATTCAGTGCTAACACGTCCATCAACCTTCCGCGATCTCGGTGTAACATTTGATAGTAAACTTAACTTTAATTGCCATATAAACACCATAACCAATGAAAGTTTTAGAACACTGGGATTTATAACACGATGTTCTCATGATTTTAATGACAGTAATACGCTGAAACTACTTTATCAGTCTTTTGTTCGATCAAAATTAGAATACTCGTCAATTATTTGGTCTCCTCATTACAACCTACATATACAAAATATAGAGAGAACTCAGAGACGTTTCTTAAAGATTTTAAGTTACAAGGAGGACGGTGTCTATCCTGCTATTGGTTTTCCCCAGACTGCACTTTTAAACAGATTTTCGCTTTCGAATTTGGAGACTCGCCGAACTATTTCACAACAAATATTTTTTTTTAAAGTAATACATAATATAACAGATTGTAGTGCTATCTTAAGCTTACTAAATTTTCGAACACCTAGACCAGGTTCCAGACAAAACACTTTATTTTATCTGCCGACCCCCAGAACTAACGTACAGAAAGTTTCACCATTGTACAAAATGTGTGAGAACCATAATAGTCTTCAAGGCCAGTTTGATATATTCCACTGCAATGTAGCTGAGATAAAGAGATTAAATGTATAAATTAAAACACGTTACCATATTTTTATTTACTTATATTCTAATATATTTTCTATGTACTTATCATCTCCTGCCCTGTAATTGGAATGCTCTGTTGGGCAGTGTATCGTTAAATAAATAAATAAATAAATAAATAAATAAATAAATAAATAAATAAATAAATAAATAAATAAATAAATAAATAAATAAATAAATAAATAAATAAATAAATAAATAAATAAATAAATAAATAAATAAATAAATAAATAAATAAATAAATAAATAAATAAATAAATAAATAAATAAATAAATAAATAAATAAATAAATAAATAAATAAATAAATAAATAAATAAATAAATAAATAAATAAATAAATAAATAAATAAATAAATAAATAAATAAATAAATAAATAAATAAATAAATAAATAAATAAATAAATAAATAAATAAATAAATAAATAAATAAATAAATAAATAAATAAATAAATAAATAAATAAATAAATAAATAAATAAATAAATAAATAAATAAATAAATAAATAAATAAATAAATAAATAAATAAATAAATAAATAAATAAATAAATAAATAAATAAATAAATAAATAAATAAATAAATAAATAAATAAATAAATAAATAAATAAATAAATAAATAAATAAATAAATAAATAAATAAATAAATAAATAAATAAATAAATAAATAAATAAATAAATAAATAAATAAATAAATAAATAAATAAATAAATAAATAAATAAATAAATAAATAAATAAATAAATAAATAAATAAATAAATAAATAAATAAATAAATAAATAAATAAATAAATAAATAAATAAATAAATAAATAAATAAATAAATAAATAAATAAATAAATAAATAAATAAATAAATAAATAAATAAATAAATAAATAAATAAATAAATAAATAAATAAATAAATAAATAAATAAATAAATAAATAAATAAATAAATAAATAAATAAATAAATAAATAAATAAATAAATAAATAAATAAATAAATAAATAAATAAATAAATAAATAAATAAATAAATAAATAAATAAATAAATTAGGTTATGGATTTCGAATATCTTTAAACCGTGCTCGTAGCTTTTAAAAATCGAAACAATTTCTGTATATACTTACATTTCTACTGCACGATTGATAATAAGCAAGATATCCTCGAGGGCCCTGATAAAATGGACAGCCTGTATATAAAAATTTTCCGATCGCCTTCCGCGAAATAAATATTTGTTTCTGTTACTTAAGGACCAAAACAACTATTTATACCATCGGTTAATTTTCGTCTGCAGGGGCAAAAAGCTGTTTTTACTATTGTTCTTTACAACTAATACAAATATTAATATTTTTTTAATAAAGATTACAGAAATAGAAGTAGCTCAACCATAATATTGAACAAAAAAAAATCTAGTCTGATAATAGGCTATTGGCTTAGGAGCACGATTTTTTGCCGACAGCATGTGTTACGAGATTTATTCTATAGTAGATTCGCAAAAAGTAAAAAGTAGAGTAAAAAATTGACGGGTGAAACTCTTATCGGTCCTAGATTGCACATTGCAGAAAATAAATAAATAACAATCAAAACAAATTATGGAATTTGCGAAACCCGTATAACCGCACGCCCGTGGATTTACTTTTCACTCTTTTTGAATCCAATCAACTACTGAATTGATTTTTCTCCATTTCAGTGTATCATATTTAATAATAATTACAGATTATGTTGTCTTGTATTGTGTATTGTATCCTCTGGCTCCTATTCATATTCCTGCCTGCAATATCGACATTGTTTGGACCGAGTCTTATCTAGTATATAATTTTGTGTTTCTCTTCTTGATAGATTCCTCCGTCGTTTTCATTGTAAATTATCAGACGTTTCCTCACATTTCCGTCTAATTTAGAAGTCATATATACATATTATTCTCACTAGCTCATGGCATCTTGTCTTTAGTTAGTTGTTTGCAAAGTATTGCCACTAACGGTAGGGTAGATGTATTGATATGGCGATCTTGAATGGTTCTAGCAAACATAAAACCTAAACTGAATTAATAGAATATTAATTGATAACGTGAAAACCTACATAACATTTTATTAGGTAATTTGCCACTTCTGTAAAAATATTTAAACGTTTGATGAAAGAAATCTCTGCATCGAGTGTACCAAGCAGAGGTTGGTTTTTGAAAACTAAAGATGATCATAGAATTGAAAACTAAACCGTCTTAGCTTGTGTCGTCCTTGTGTAATAATTATGTCAAAGTTTCTCAAGTTACATTCCATCACTTACATCATCTGCAATATTGTGCACGTATTTTTATTTCTAGAGATAAGATAATAATAAACTAAATAAAAGACTATTGCTACAAATTGCCTAAAATGTAATTGTCTTACTATAGGAACTTTTCTGCTGGAACTTGTAAACATTATAAGAAGTGTAGTAAACAATTTTGAATTAAATCCGTGTGGTGGAAAGCTTTTGTTTAGACAAAAGAATTTTCATAATCGAATTTTCTTGCAGTTCATCTTAAATATCTCTTTTTATATAACCCGTATCGTAATAAAGAAAGGATAACAAATTGTTTACAACGAAATTGTAAAGACTAGATTTGTCCGTTTAAAAATGCGTTTAAAAATGACCGAGGGAAGCCATTTTTAAACAATTGATGATAACTTGTGCAATAAGACAGTGTCCTAAACATTTTAGTTTTACTCCATACTAGTAAGGGGGCCGGAACTCCAGCTTAGATTCGTTTCAAAACATAACTTCGTATTTCATCGATTTCTCTTACATCTCTAAATCGACACAAACAAATTCACAGTGTTTTAAAAGCCCTTAAAAATTGTCGAAATATATCGTTTTTCTAATAAAGCCCTCGTACTTCGACAATTTCTTCTACATCCAAATCTATTCAAACATTTTTTACGAGCTTCTAGAATAATACTACTTCCGCTGGAAACATATTTCTAGCTAATTTTCTGACACAGGTTTTTTTAGGGAATATTTTTCTGTATTGAACCTGTTTAAATTAATATTCCCTTTCAAAAATAAAAATTGTAACGATCAGGTAATTCAATTACCGTGCAATAACACATTTGAAAATAAAATTAATAAATCCTGGAATTGTAAAACATTCATGTTTCCATAACAAAAATAAAAAATCACAAAAATCTAGTGAAAAATGATAAGATATATTTTTTTATTTAATTCGATTACCGTGCAATGACACATTTGAAAATAAAATTAATAAATCCTCAAATTGTAAAACATTCATGTTTCTATAACAAAAATAAAGAATAATGTAATATGTATTGTATAAAATATACATTATACAAATATATATGATGTATATGATATATTACACATCGTGTATAATATTAAATATATCATATTATATATTCATAAAGTATGTCATATTATATATGTATGACATATATATCATATCTAAATATAAAGTACACCAAAAATATGTGGAATATTGAAAATTCGTTAGAATTACATTCGTAGTATAAGTACATCTCAAACAGAATAATAAAACTGGTAATTTTCAAATTAAAAATGAGATCGTGTTACCGTGAGCAATCATACATTGATCAGGCGGAGTAACAGAAACTGAGCATTTAAACTAAAGGTAATTACGTCTTCATTTTTATTTAGGGTTTTACACCTGGAAGTTTGATTTATTGGTTGAAAAATTTCCAAGATTTTTTTTTTCAAATTGCTGTAAATTTTACAGTATCAAACCTACAAAAAAAACAGTTAAATTGAAGATGAAAGATAAAATGACAACTACAACTTTAGTTCTTATAAATTTTTCGAAAAAGCTAACAGGATCGGAGATACAACTTAATCCCCCTTTTCAAGATAGCGACCGGAAGCCAGCAGGTACAGTCCCGAGTTTCTGGTTTTAGACTCTTCCCATATCCCCTTCCATTTCGGGTGAAAATCTTCACTCGTGCATTTTTTCAAAAACCTTATGATGTTTTCTGTCTAAATGCAATGGACTAAGACCATAAAACGATGACGTGCCAAAGAAGCTATTCAGCTCCTGTACTATTATATATTAAGTTAACAAAAAAGAGATAGAATTTTTATCAATTATTTTTAACATCCAAAATACGACGGTAACGTTTATTTCGCATAAAATCGCCAATTTTTTGTTTCTATACAAGGTGTTTCAGGTATGCGGTCATTAATTTCTAGGGCTGATTCTACATAAAAGATATGAAAAAAGTTCATATAAACATGTGTTCGGATATTCCTCCTAAGGGCGCTGGGGGCCTTTGAAGAGGGCACCCAAAATTGACAATTTATTTAATATCTCATGAACCCTTTGAGCTACAGTGTTCAAATCAATAAAGGTCATTATCTGATGTTATCCACCAAGGGTAAATTTAATCAGGGGTGCACATAATTGAAAAGGGGACACTTCTTTCTCCATTTTTTTTAATGTAAATTTTCTGTGATCGCTTCATCCATTCCTTGGCTATAAATGCACAAAAAAGTTATCTTTTTTGTAACGCCGTAGGAGCAGAGAAATTTGAACCTAAAGGAATTTTTCCAGTCTTTTTGCGTAAACAGAATTTTTGTGGAAATAAATGGCGCCAATTTTGAACATTTAATTTAATTTGTTAATCTTTAAAATGAGTTGAGTACTTTAATTTAGTAATAATTTGTTATTTTCCTTTAGTTTATTCAAGGGAATAACAAATGAAATTTCACTAATTCTGGGTGCCCCATTCAGAGGCCCGCAGCGCTCTTAGGAGGGATTTCCGGATCCATGTTTATATGAACTTTTTTTCAAATATTTTTTGTAGAATCTCCCCTAGAAATTAATGACCGCATACCTGAAACACCCTGTATGTGCGCGTATTAAAAACTGTTAAAAATGTTTTCTTCTATTATCTAATCATAAGTTTAGAGTCATACATAAGCGTTTAAAACCCTTTTAGGACCCAGAACTGCATCCAAAAGTGCATAATATTCGTGCGCTAGGAAGTAGCATGAAATAACCGTGTTAAAATTTAGCATTTCCAGATGAAAATGTATACTCGGGGCTTTTCATGGTCGCTGATTACGAATCTGATAAATAAATTGGAAAATTCAGAATGGCTGACCCAAGATGGCGCGAATTAAAAATAAAAATTGAAATTTTAATTTAATAATGAAAATTTTTATCTAAAAGTGTATACTCAGAGAAAAAAAAAATAAAAACATAAAAATCTAAATTCTCTGAACAGCATTGCATAAAACGTATTTTTTTTTACTTGAACTCAAAGACAACGTCAAAAAACGCATTTATTTATTTGAAATTCGCGCCATTTTGCGTCAGCCATTTTGAATTTTCCAATTTTTTTCATCAGATTCGTTATTAGTGACCATGAAAATCTTCGAGTATACATTTTCATCTGGAAATACTAAATTTTAATGTTTATTTCATGTTACTTCCTAGCGCATGCATACTATGCATTTTTATATGCAATTCTGGACCCTAAAGGGATTTTATATGCTTATAAATGACTCTATATGGTAAAAGAAAACATTTTTAACAGTTTTTAATACATTTGAGCCTAATACATCAGAAAACCATCCGAAGAAATAGCAAAAATAGTGAAGAATGCACTTCTTTTGCTTAAAAGTGCATATAATACTTTGTTGCACCACCTAACTAGTGTCCGTTATGGGTTTCTGATTGTCTACAACCCATACAAGAATTTCATACAAAAAAATTCGATTGAAGAAACACTTCTTGGGAAAATCGTATTTTTGACGGACATTTTGTACATATAAGTGTGTGTGGTACCCTTTTGTTTATAATCGTAACGTACCTCATCAGTCATAAGGTTATTTAGTTGTTGCCGATCTCCAACTAATCTTTGTTACCAGAATTACTTCAGTTCGCTCCAGTAATACGTCATTATATTTGAATTTCCAATTTTGTGAAAGGCAAATTTACCTATAATTGTCTACAAATTTACCACTGTGGGGAAAGAAATTAATACATACGGGTACAGAATTTCAAGTGAAAATCTCAATTTAATTTTATCAACCCTTTTAGTGGTGGGAAAATGGATGGGGGGAGGGAGGATGGAAAATATTACAGGTCTTCGCTTCTAGTATATACACCAAATTGCAAATTTCTGTACTCTTACCAGCTTACTTTACTTATTTTCACCTATTTAGCCCTATTTAACCCCCAACCCTTCAACGGAATCATCTCAAAATATAATCTAGTTTCCCATGTTGTTATAATACCAAACTTCAAGAGAATATCTCAATTTTATTCTATCAAACCATTTAATAATGATGTAGGGGTGATGGGGGGTTGAAAATGTTATAAAACATCTGAGTCCTTGCCTTCTAATACATACACCGAATTTCAAGTTTCTGTACCCTTACCAGCTTGCTTTACTTTTTTCCCTCTATTTACCCCCATTTAACCCCTAACCCTTCAACGGAATAATCCCAAAATATAATCTAGTTCTAGATGTCATTATAATATATAGTATACCAAATTTCGAGTGAATATCTCAATTTCACTACACCAAACTTCAAGTTTCTGTACTCTTATCAGCTTGCTTTACTTATATCCTCCTATTTACCACTAATTACCCCCATACCCTTCACCGGATATGTTCTAAACACAATCCAGTTCCAGATCTCGTTATAATATATACGTGTACAAAATGTCAAGTCAATATCTTAACCCGATCCGGAGAAAACGTGCGGACCAAAAAAAGTTACAGAAAGAAAGGCAGACGGGCCGACAGACGGACAGACCGACAGACCGACAGACAGATTGACAGATAGATTTTTTTTTATCTCAAATTTAAAATCTCGACATTTTATGATATTCTAAACCTATTTCAAGAAAAAAAAAATTGATTTTTTTTACGATTACTATACTTCCAATCCACTACGTGGATGTGGAAGTAAAAGAAGTCGAAAGTAAGGAAGCATTTCATTCAAGTGATTAAAGACAGCGAAATAATCTTTATTAGTAAATTAACTCGTGACAATGTTAACTAAGGTACTTGTTTCCTATTAACTATCTAAATAAAGACGTATTTATATCGCAGAGATAGAAGTAGCGGTATTTAGAATTGCATGCTGGTGAATGGCTGAATGAGACATCCCCACACAAAAAAAAAATAGTTCAGACCCAGAAACCATACCTACCAATCTTTATGTATTTTGACCTCCCTGCTATCATTATTTCATTATATCGTTGGGTTTTTTTTATCTTAGATTTTATCTTTGAAATAGCGCTTTTATATTAAGATAAAATCTAAGATAAAAAAAGACTCAACGATAAAATGAAATTATGATGGCTGCATCGAATTCAGGAGGTCTAAATACATAAAGATTGGTAGATCTGGATTCTGGGTTTAACCTTTTCTTTTATTTTGTGGGGCTGTGTAATTATTAAGATGAAACATATATTAGATATAACTTTGAATACATGATGCCTCTATCCTTAGTCACTAGTACAGTTAGTAATAGAAATACCTAAATAAATTATTTTAGGGTGCTATTTTCTTGATACAAGAAAGAAAAGTTGCGAATACGAGATTCCTGTAAATATAGCCTATTGTACTTTTAAATACTTCAAAAGAACTCAAAAACGGTTATTATTTTTTCAAATACGATTAATAATCTAAGAGCCTAAAAGGCCCAGGTGGATTTACAAAAGTAATTTATATTAAGGGTCTCAAAAATATTTTTTATTTCATCTTTAATCCTAAAATAATAACATATTTTTCATCGTGATGTAATTAATGATACTATTAAATACAGGTGTGTTACAATCACATTTGAAAGTTTGATAGTTCTCTATGAATCTATAAATGGAAATTAGGCTGAATACAAAATTACCAAATGTTTTCAACTTTGAAATAAATATTCCCTATTGAAACATATTCTTTATAGGATTTTGTAAACATCAGAAAAAATAACCATCTAAGGTAACTAAAAGAAAAGCTATGTGTAAAAATATAAATGAAAACCTTGCATTCTTTCGATAACCTGACTTCTGGTTTGGCTTCTTTTTTAAATTAAAATTGCTTAAATGCATTTGTATAATTTCTTATTTGAAAATTCTCATTCAACAACTAGCATCCACACAGTCCCCTACGGCCATGCAGGTTAAACAAGTATCTACATAACCCCCTACGGTATATGAAGATTCAGTTAAAAATGAGAACAAAGGCATAAAATGGATTTATTTACCTACCTTTCTTAAAAAAAAATTCATTCTAATGGATTACATTTTCATGAAATTTATCATTCTCTTTTTGAAAGTGCTTAGCCTTTGAAACCAGTAATCGGTTTTCCTTTAAAACAGCTTGCTCATTGGTGTAGCCTGCGAGAATCGAAATGTTTATCATCGACAGAAAATGTGATAATTATGACCTAAATCATCAGGTCCTTCTTCAAGAAGATTATTATTTTTAGACAAAGCTGCTACTTGCTTTCCATATAATCTTGCATCAATCTTACAAATTCTTCTACATTTTCAGGAATGTTCTCCACAACTCTGTAATAGGTTGTAGAATATCTATGTGGTATGAACTACATGTTAATATGCTGCATACTTTATTCTTCATAACAGGTCCATTTAGCGATATAGCAATTTTTCGTTATTTATTTCTCATTATAAAGTATAATATGCCAGTTGCGTCAGAAAGAAGCTCAATTGGATCAAGAGCAACAAGACATATTCACATTTGTATATAAGTACACTCGGTGAACGGAGGCCCGATAAAGAGACGTCACTGTTATACTTTTGATACAGTCCATTAGAACTGTCCGTGTTAAGATTCGATGACAAGAGTAATTTTTAGTTGGTTAATTTTGCAAGGAATATGCAGGGTGTTTCAAAGTTAAAGGTACATATTTTACTTGTGGATTGAGGGCACATTAGGCGGTTCCAAATTACCCGGCAATAATGTATCTATCGTCCTTCCTTACCGAGAGACGGGATGTTTTATTGATTTTGGCCAAATCTTTCTTTGACCATAACTATTGAACCACTCTGTATAATCGGTTCATACTTAAAATACATGTTTCACTTATTTTTTTTTTGGTAGAACTTCATAATAAACCAAATAGAAATCCAGGTCCGGCTTAATAGAAAATTGACAATATATTGTATGACAAAATTTTCTAGATATGTTTCGATATTCGAAAAGAGTGGAAAAAACTGAATAGAGTAGCTCACTTAATTTGTTTGCGCATTTCGTTCATCAACCTTGATTACTTGCTGTAAATCCAATTTCATTAAAATGGTCCAGTCAGTTGGAACTTGTATATTTATTTCAAGGTTAATTACAAAAAAAAAAAAAATGAGTTGTAGCAGTGACAATTCCTTCACTTCTAGATTAGGTAAGTGAACTATTGTAAAATAATTTTGAAAACAATGTAAATTTGCCCACATAAATCAAAACTATTACTTAATTTTGTGAGTCTACATTTAAAACTAATATTATTTTTAATGCATATATGTACAATAACAATAAATACGTGAAAGTAATAAATACATAACTTACAATAACTGTTCAAAGTGGCTTCCGTTTCGTTGAATACGTTTCCTTGTTCTAGTAGTAATATTTCTAATTGCACGTCTAATCATATCTGGATTATTTCTAACTTCTACGCAAGCGTTCCTCTCTACTATTAATGGCTACGCCATATACCTTTGCTTTTAAATGTCCCCAAAGACAATAATCAACAGGATTGAAATCTGGTGACCTTGAAGGCCAATGATGAGGTCCATTTCGACCTATCCATATATTTGGAAAATTGTCATTTAGGAAATTTCTCACAATATTCTTAAAATAAGGTAGAGCGCCATCGTGTTGGTAATACATTCCCGCAATATTTTCATTTTCCAATAACACGGGTAAAAAATTTTGCAAAATGTCTAAATAAAGTTCACCTGATAATCTATCAGGAAGGACATGTAGCCCAATCAAATGATTGTTGAATACGCCGCACCAAATATTAACAGGAAATCGATATTGGGATTTATTCTGACTTACAACCTGTGGATTTTTTTCGGTCCAAACATGTGAATTTATTAAATTATAAACACGATATCTTGTAAATTGTGCCTCATCTGTAAACAGACATCTGTTAAGAATTCTTCGATTCCGAATAATCCAGTTGCTAAAATTTAACCGATGAACTTCATCCCCTTCCTCTAACCTATGAACTGGTTGAGTATGAAATGGATACAGATTTTATTTTTTTTAGTGTTCTCCAAACATTGACATGTGGAACACTTAAAGCATGACCCACTTTTCTTGTGCTAATTTTTGGATTATTTGCAACAATATTTAGTATATTCTCTTCTACAGCTAAAAGTTGCCTTACTTGATGCTCATTTAAGGTGGCCGTTGGATACCGACCATGATTTTTAGAATAATTGACAACTCTAGCAAAAGTTTTATGATCAGGAATTCGGCGTCCAGGAAATCTTCTCCCACAGTAGCCCGTCCATTGCCATCACAAAATCCATACACATGGATTATATCCGCATATTCACCATTTGAAAATTGATAAGGCATATTATGTACTTTGTAATGTGGGTAATAATATCAATATAAATAACAAACATTTTAGAATAATAAAACGCAAATATGTCGAGCCAGTAAATATGAACTGTCAAATACTAAAATTTTCAGCATTGAGTAGGTACTTGACGACAAAGCAGCTATGTTATAAAATCATCTCTTAAGTTTTAGTAAATGAATTATTCGGAATCGAAGCATTCTTAGTATGTTTATAGATGAGGCACAATTTACAAGAGTTTATAATTTAAGAAATTCACATGTTTGGACAGAAAAGAATCCATATGCTATAAGAAAGAATAAATCCCAACATCGATTTGCTGTTAATGTGTATGTATTTGGTGCGGAGTTTACAACAATCATTCGATTGGGCCACATCTCCTTCCTGATAGATTATCAGGTGAACTATATTGCTCTTAAAATTATTTTACAATAGTTCACTTACCTAGTCTAGAAGTGTAAGAATTGTCACTGCTGCAAGTTAAATTTTTTTGTAAATTAAACACTGAAATAAATATTGAAGTTCCAACTGTCTCGACCATTTGAATGAAATTGGATTTACGGTAAGTAATCAACGTATAGTAATCATTCATCAATGAAATGCGCAAAAAAATTAAGTGAGCTACTCTAATCAATTTTTTTAGCTCTTTTCGAATAACGAAACAGATCTACTTTTGTCATACAACATATTGTCAGTTTTTTATTAAACCGGACCTCGATTTTTTCTTGGTTTATTATGAAGTTTTATCAAGAAAAATAAGTGAAACATCTAAGTACGAACCGATTATACACGGTGGTTCAATAGTTAATGATCAAAAAAAGATTTGCCCAAAATCAATAAAACATCTTGTATCCCAGTAAGGAAGGACGAAGGATGCATTAATTCGGGTAATGTGGAACCGTCGAGCATGAATGAGCCCTTTAAATTACTTCTCCTTACCAAGTCGCTTAAAATACGTATGCGCTTGTGAGTAAAATTTACGTGGGACCGATAAAGAGACGTTACATCACGGTTATAGTTTTGCTATAGTCCATTAGAACTGCACGCCCGTGCTAAAGTTCGATGACAGGAGTAATTTTCAGTTGGTCAATTTTGCAAGGAATATATCGCTAGTTGGGCCATGATCGAGCGTGAATGAGCCCTTTAAATCACTTCTCCTTACCAAGTCGCTTAAAATACGTATCCGTTTGGGGGTAAAATGCTTTGAACCACCATCCAAACATACATGGTCTGCTGATTCCCTAAAACCCTTCAAATAGCCCACCATTTAGAATGTTTCGCTGAAACCCGAATTCCATTTAAATTGAACAAACCACGCATGTTTGGACCATGCTTTGGACAGTGCTTCTTTCGACGAAGCGTCTGTGGTTAACTGTCAGGGAATATCCAGTGCAGCGTTGCCAATGTGTGTGTAATTGCTCACATTGTGATCGTTTGGAAGGTTGTGGAGGAAATGTGTGAGGAATGACCCAATTGTGAGGATTCTGTGAGGATTGGGTGAAGATTTCGGTATTATTAAATAAATAATCATATTTAATGAGATTCAACTGCACACGTTGACTCATTACGCTACAATGTGAAATGTGAGCTCATTAGCAACGTTGCGACAGTGGTCGTGCCCGTTTCTCACAGAGTGACATCTGTCAATAAGCCACTTTTAGCTGGCCCCTGATTCCTGTCTCAGATTTAGTTTATGTCCAGTGATGTCACAGTTACCGATTTTTTGGTAGATCTACCGAATTTGGATGAAGTCTACCGAATTACAGATTTATTCTGAAATTCTATCGAAAATTTAAGAGTGTAGGTAGCATATGAACCGAGCTGGTCCTAAAACCTGGAAAAGTCCCCAATGGACTTGAAGCAACTTGTGTATAATTTTTAATAATTTCATTTCCGGATCGTATGTGCAATAACTAATATCTCAACCAAATCTAAAATACTTCGTGTCTCTCACTAAAGTTGATGTAGTACGCTTATCAGTAGAATTTGTTATACTTTATTTTTATATTTATTATATAGAAACGACACCTGTGGGATGCTTATACTCAATAAAAGTGTGCATGTTAAAATTCTTATTATTACAGTTTTCCAAAGTAGTTTTACATTGTTAGTTTAATTAGTTAGTCTTATTTGAATTATGAATAACACTGCTATGAATAGAAATATCGAGCAAATTCTTTTATCTATGACTATTTAAATGTTACATTTAAGTACTCTGTACTACATGTAATTTACAGTTATATTAAAAACTGTATTATTTAATTAAGTAGTAATATAACGAAGTCGAATAAAAATTAAATTCAATGAAAAGTGTAAAGAATATTTCGAAAACAGTAAGAAATTTATATCCTATAACCTCCACTTTGTTATTGTTATTATTATAAAAATATTCATATATCTCGTGGTACTTCTGCGATGAACCTTTTAACATTTTAATTTGACAAATTAGTCGAGCCGTTTAGTAGCTACTAGGTAACACGTTAATATAGTCACCTATACTGACAGACAGACATTAGACCGACCGACAACGACATTAGTTCCGTTACCATTTATCTGCTGTTTTTAGTAATAGAAACTAGAAATTTATTGCAATATATTTTGCAATACAAACAGCCCTATTTTACACTTCTTGGATGAAAAATTTCATTTCCAATCTAAGTTTTGATTTCTAAATAGCAATCTAATTCTTACATATTTGCCTTTTTTATGAAATTCTCATTAAGACGATGTTATAAGCAAGTATTTGTTTGCAAAACAGCATTATAAATTTGATCAAAACGTACTTAATCAATAGAAAACATTACGCAATAGTTAGCGACGTCCTAAGTAAAGGCGGAATAATTGGGAAACATGGGGAGTACCACAAGGAACAGTGTTGGGGCGAACCTTAATTATAGTATACATTGACGATCTATTTTCACTTACGGAAAAATTACGAGTTTGTTGATACAGCAGTTTTTTTCTCGTGGTAATAATTGAACCGTTATAAAAGTCTATGTAGAAAATGATAAATATCGTCAGAGACTATCTTGATTATAGATTATTGTCAATAAATCTAAAAATACATTCTACTTACAGTATTTGCCATCTTTTCCATACGTATCTGTGCAAGAACATATTACCTGCAACACAAATAAAGTATGGTTATAAGATTAAATAGTCATTTAAAGTGGAAATTAAATCCTAATTATTGTATAATAAAACTGCTACTTTTCATTCAAATATGTAATAATGTACAGGGTGTAATTAGTTTCATGTCATTAAAAAAACTGGTGGTAGGGAACGACAAGACAAACAAAAAAACCTTATATAACATGGGGTCTAAAGCTCATAATTTTGGAGAAAAAAAATAAACAAAAATTTCGCAAATTTTTAATAAAAAATTTTGAGAACTGCTGAAATATTGAGGTAGGTTTAGATGTAGATCTGATCTGAAGAAAAGTATACTCTAACTCTCCCTTGTGCAATATTTTAGTTACTGTCGGTGTTTCGTTATGTACACACGTCCAACCCGCCGTTCGTTGTTTTTGTTATTTTTGAATTTCGCGTCACTGTTTATTTATAGTTAAGATTTATTTTATTGACTTACCGTTCAAGTTGTCAAATTCTTGATTACGTACAGACACAACTTACTTGTTCGTTCTTTTTCTATTCCTTTTTGGCTTTTGTACCAAGTTTTTATTTTATTCTTCTTTATTGACGTTAGTTGATAGTTTAGCGTTTAGTGTTGAACGAAGTGCGTATGTACTTAATTCGACGTACCGAACAGTGTATTGATACAGATGCAGAGATTTTGAATCATTTAGGTAGGTAGTAAGCTTTTAACCCAGGACACTCATTTATGTTACAAATGTTAATAAACCACATTTGAATTTTCTAAATTATAACAATCCAATATTTAGTTCCAAATTAAAAAACACACATGTAAAGAAATGCTCTGTTTAAACCTCTATGACCTAGAGATGTGAAAAGCGGTTCCACTTATGTAGCGTTGCAAGCGCTACCGCTCCAGAAAAATACCGCGACAAAAAAACGCTATTTTGGAGCGACAGAAACTACATGATCCGACTAGCGCTGCAAACGGAACGAGAGTAAAAGCGATCGCGTTTGTCGCGTAGCGCTGTCCGATCTCAGGTATTTCAGAGGGTAATGTAACGTAATCTATTCAGTTCTTTAGTCGCGTTGGCAATTTGTTAGTTCTACTAGTTCTAGTTATATATAGGTTAATTAGGTTCTTATATTTCTTCAATAAATAGACACCAATAAGAATAACATACATACCTATATTAATTTATGAAACCGCATACTTCTTTAAATACGGTGTGATATAAAGGTGTGTTAACTTTTGTTTTATATAAATATGAAGAATTATTTTATTAATTTTCTACTGTAGGTACTTATAAATTATGAAATAGGGCTCCAAATAAAACATTAAAAACATCTACCATTTATAATTATTTTTCTGAAAAACAAAAGTTGTAAAAGTAGATATTATAGAAACTACTGAAAGTTGTAAAAGATCCGTTGCGTTGCAGCGACGAGGCAGATCCGTTGCAGGCGCAGTCGTTGCTCAAAGCGAGTGATGGTGCTCGTTGCAGATAACCGGTTATTTTAGCATTTTGTAGCGCGATGGTACGTTACATAAAAATACCGCGACAAAACAACGTTACACAAATAACGACCCATCCCTACTATGACCATTATTTGCTTGCAATTGTGCACGAAGAGAGAACGAATTATTTATCTCTTTATACTTGCCTCAGTTCACTTGAGGCTGTACATCAAAGGCGGTCGATGATCCTTTGACACCGCGTGTGCCGGCCAGCACTTTTTTATGACAATTTAAAAGATGTATAATTGGGAAGTACAAGTCCATCGACCAAGAAAAGCAGTGGCTCTCAATAGTTGTCTACCATAATATTAAATATGTTAACCTAGATCGGTGTTTTTCAAAGTGCCCCTAGAGGGAAAAGTCATAAAGGTTTTTTGTTTGTCTAGTCGGTCCCCATTACCAGTTTTTTTCAATGACATGAAACTGATTACACCCTGTATACAGGATGCTCTTTAATAATCAAAAGTTGATACTGCGATACTTCGATTAAATAGGATTTTTTCAAACTATCGAGTGTTACTCGGCAACGTTGTTATTGTAGTATTGTTGCATTCTGTGTAAGGTGGATTAGATAATTCTAATGTGAAATATTGCTCTAGACGAAAATTTTGAGTAATTTGAAAAGTGATTTAATCAATTTTACATATTTCCATAATTACAACAAAGAATCCAATATGTATTTCCGTTGAAATAATTTATGGATATTTGATTAATTTCAGGTGCGTCACATTAGATTAAAAATTGGAAAATGTAATGTGTAAATTCCAAATGCGCAAAAATATACGCGGTGTCCCATCTAAAAATTACAGACTGAGGTCAATTTCGGTAAAACCGAAAGTCGTAGAAACTTGATTGATAGATGAGGAAATACCGTTATGATAACATGTGACACATCAAGTTTAATTTCTATATGGGTGACAAATGTTGCAACAAAAATATGGAATCTTGGCTTCTAATATACAAGTACACCAAATAACAAGTTCCTGGACTCTTACTAGCTTACTTTACTTATTAACGCTTATTTACCCCCAAATTCTTTACTGCACTAAGCTCTAAACATAACCTTGTTCCAGATCTCGTTTTGATACATACGTATACCAAATTTGAAGTCAATATCTTAAACTGTTCCAGGAGAAACCTGCGTACAAAAAGACGGACTCATAGACAGAACTTTTATTAGCTGAAATTTAAAATTTCGACGTTTCATGACATTTTAAACCTATTTCAATAAAAAAAATTATAGAATTCTCCACCAAGCCAATTTCTAACGCAATGCAAACGTCTGTAGTTACCATGCAAAAAATGCACATGTACATATTTTCACTCTCTATCTCCAAATTACCAAACAACTCTGAAAACCGCCTAACCGCACACCTCTTATCTGCATGTTAATAACACTCGCTATCATCTACAATCGCTAACCTTCCAAAAAAGGTGACCCATATGTGTGCCAAAACTGGCGTGGCATAACCCACAGTTAACAAATTACTGTCTAGAGTAGTATTGGACCACTAGACCACTGACCAAATCAACACCCTCAGGATAATCCCATGAATAGCGCTCGCCACTCTTCCTGGTCGTCATAGATTTTGAAAAAGCGCTTGACACCGTGGCCCACATCAAAATCTGGGATGCCATGGGACAGAAAGGGATCCCAGGAAAGAGAATAAGTATAAAAAAGAACTTTATATCGGTGCAACGTGGTAAGTACTACATAGTGGGCAAATGAGTGAAAAAATCCCTGGTAACAGAAAAATGAAACAAAGATATGTACTCTCACCACTACTACTTAACATTACACTATATTGCGTAATGAGAGAAGTAAACCGTACGCAGGCAGGAATTAGATGGGGGCTGACGGGTAGAGTAGAAGACCTGGATTATGCAGACGATATCTGCCTCATATCTCACACCTTAAGCGATATTAAGGCAAAGCTCGAATTCCTGGAAAGAGAGGGAGCCAGGATGGATAAACATCAGTAGAAGCAAACTAATGCGCTTTATGACTCTGAACCAAGAAGAAATCACCGAATCCGAGTAGGCAGCATAGTCGATAATACGGGAGGAACAAATCGTGACATACAACAAGGTCTAAGAAAGCGTTTGATGATCTTAGTGGCATCTGGGGATCCTCCGTGTACTCGAAGAGAACCAAAGTACGTTTATTTAGCAGCAATGTCATATCAGTCCTACTATATGTATGTGAAACGTGGAAGAGCACTAAATCCACAGATCATATGATACAGGTCTTTGTCAACCGGTGTTTGCGCAGGATAATGCGCATATTATGGCCAAACCAAATCGCTAATAGGGAGTTACGGAATATAACGGGATAGAGAGAGGCAGAGAGAGAGAGAGAGAGGGAGAGAGAGAGAAATGCGACTAGAAATAAGGTCGCGGAAGTGGAAGTGGATATGCCACACGCTTAGGAGACCAGAGGACACCATTTCAAGAGTGGACCTCGACTGGAACCCACAAAGCAGTCGCAGAGTGGGAAGACCAAAGGTTACGTGGAAGAGAACATAAGAAAATGAACAAGACATAGGGAGAAATAAAACTATTTGCCAGAAACAAAGTCAGATGGCGACAATTTGTATAGATTTTGTAGATATACATCATCTACAAAATCGTTTTGATATATTTTCCTTTTTTCTCGCCCTTAAAAGCCATGTATTGACTTGCAACCCCTACATACAAAATTAGGCCTTGCTCCAAGTATCTCGGAAAAGTTCACTCTCCTATTGCCACCTCCGTATCCGTGCAACCTCCGGACGCTGAATGGTCCAACCTACACAAAGATAACAAAAACACTTTGATCGGGCTACCTTTACCTCAGCAGTCGCGATCAAACATTTGTTACACTTTAAACGTTTATACCTCCCTATACACAGGACTCACACAGCATATACCGCCTATAACTTCTGTGATTCCCTTGTTAGGCTGAACATATTTTCATAATATCTAGCTTTACACTACCAATTCCTTAGACATTTCCAATGTTACTTTTTTTTACGATTATTATACTTTCATTCCCCTAAGTGGGTGTAAGTAATAAAGAAGCGATCCCGTTGACATCCGGTATAGTATAAGAGCTGGGTGGCTTTTTCGACACGAGATAGTTTGACATTCTAAAGATATTTTAATTGGTTTATGAATGATGGCGACTCACATAATCGATTTCTGGCGGTGTACTTCGATCGGGTATGTCACGAGTAGTCAAAGTTGTAAGAAATGGAGTTATAGCACGTGACGGTTACAAGATATTTTTTGGATTGAAAATATTTATTTAAACATTTTAAATACAGAAAAACATTCCCAGAAAGAAATGTCTGCCAGATAATTTAGTCAGAAAGAAAAATGTTTCAAAATTTAGAAGGAATTCAAATTTTTATTGTATATTTTATCTCAGAATCCTAAATTCATTGATATAAGTCATTTATCTATTTTAAAATGTAAACATATGCTCCCTTATCAACAAAATAACATTCCCAGATAGTTATTATTACGGTTCTTAACTACATGGGAAGTATTTTTCGCAGATTGGTTCCATTGATGAAAAAGAAGGTTATGTAAAGTTTAAGTCTTGTCGGATGAAGGGAAAGGGGCCCCTGGAGCCTTAAATATTAAAATAAACATCTATGTATATAAAAAATTGATTTTATTTGATCATCTCTTGGAATTTTAATTTTAGAGGAAAACAGGTCAATCAAAAGTTGTAGATTCATTGGAGCACAATATTTTGAATGTAAAACTTTTTTTATATTAAAAAAATACTGCTTTTATTTATAATTCTTGTCGCTGTGATATTTTATCTTTTATAGCCAGGATGTTGACGGGGGTAATCGTTGAAAACTTAAAGAACATGTTGGTTTTGTTCTTAATTTTGGATTATATTCTTTCATTAATTTAACTGTCCTCTCTGCCACATCTAGCAAATTACCCACGAATTTTCAGCCTTTAATGAAACTGTAATTTTTGTGCCAAGTTGACAAGTGTGTTTGCAAAAAACGATCATTGATTCCAAATCTTTTGCAAAATGGTTTCGTTTCAGTTGAAACGTATTGTTCAATAACCTTTTCAACGATTTCAGAAATTCTGTCGTCTCGTATTGTTGCTCATTTAACATTTGTCTCTTTATCCAACTCAGGTTCGCGATTTAAAGCGTTAACCATTTTTTTTTACAATTGGCAAACTTCGATCAAAAAAGTTAATGCTCTAGCGTCATGGCTTAAATAACATAAATGATTTGAACATTTTTTTTTTTAAAGCAGCGCCAGAAATATCATGATCGATAGTTTGATATTGGTGAATCCTGGACGGAACCCTGAAGACCTGAGTAAATAACTTTGCCATCCATCTCGCATTATGGGCGACTCCTGGAACGTTAAACGATATTCTCCGGCGACTTGGTGTTTCTCCGAGGAATACTGTACTACGCTGCTAATTCGAGAAATTCTCTAGAATCGTCTCGCGGTTGGTTTTCCTCTAGCACAGTTTTAATAAAATTGATGATTCGCGATACATCATCTTATTTTAGGTGTTTCCTGACTTTTTCGCCTCCAATTCCGATTTGAAAATTCTTGACATTTATTTGAGACCAAGAGTTCAAAAATAGTTTGAAAATTTGTAGCTTTCGACTTGTCAAGTTATTCATTTTAACTTCGAAAACACTTTTAAGAACAATCTTATATACAGGGTGTAATCAGTTTCATGTCATTAAAAAACTGGTAATGAGGACCGACTAGACAAACGAAAAACCTTTATGACTTTTCCCTCTAGGGGCACTTTGAAAAAAACTGACCTAGGTCAACCTTTTAAATATTTTTTAATATTAATGTAGAAAATAATTGAGAACCACTGCTTTTCTTGGTCAATGAACTTGTAGTTCCCAATTATACAACTTTTAAATTGTCATAAAAAAGTGCAAATGCCTTGGATCATCGACCGCTTTTGATGGACTGCCTCAACCGAACTGAGGCAATTATAAAGAGGTAAATAATTCGTTATCTTTTCCTGCACAACTGCAAGCAAATAATGGCCGTAGAAGTTTAAACAGAGCATTTCTTTACATATGTGTCTTTTAATTTGGAACAAAAATTTGGATTAGTGTTTATAATTTAGAATATTTAAATGTGATTTATTAACGTTTGTAACATAAATGAGTGTCCTGGGTTAAAAGCTTACCTAAGTAAATTATTCGAAATCTGCATCTGCATCAATGCATAGTTCGGTACGTCGAATTAAGGACATACGTACTCCGTTCAACACTAAACAATCAACTAACGTTGTCAATAAAGGAAAATAAAAGAAAAACTTAGTCCAAAATCCAAAACTGAATACAAAAATAACGAACAAGTAAGTTGTGTCTGTACGTAATCAAGAATTTAACGACTTGAACGGTAAAGTCAATAAAATAAATCTTCACTATAAATACACAGCGACCCGAAATTCAAAAATAACAAAAACAACGAGTTGGGTTGGACGTGTGTACATAACGAAACACCCACAGAAACTAAAATATTGCACAAGGGAGAGTCAGAGTATAGTTTTCTTCAGATCAGATCTACTAAACACTCAGAAAACGTCGACGTCTTTCATCTTATTTACCGCACCGCTAAAGACCGTCAACATTTTATAGCTATCTACACAAATATTGAGTATCATAGGCAAAGCCACGCGCGACGATCTAAACCTATCTCAATATTCCAGCAGTTCTCAAAAAAATTTTATTGAAAATTTGCGAAATTTTTGTTTATTTTTTTTCTCCAAAACTATGAGCTTTAGACCCCATGTTATATCAGGTTTTTCTGTTTGTCTTATCGTTCACTACCAGCAGTTTTTTTAAATGACGTGAAACTAATTGCACCCTGTATTAATTATATGATACATACAAGCTAAAATACAAAAGATCTCTTTCTACAGATTTTTCTATTAAAATGCATGCAGCATTTAAACGTCTAGTATTAACCGCTGCGGTATCAAAAACTAAGGCTTTTACAGAATCTGGGACACCCTGTTCAGAAAGCGATACGCAAACAGCAGATACCTTTTTTCTCATTGCAAGCATACGTCTTTATATAACCAGATATCGATATTGAATGTAGCTACTTGTGACGTAGGTTCTTCTCGGAAACCTTTGGAAGCGGGGAAAAACTTTTTATATGAAAAATGTTCTCCTCGACTAGATCTACAACTTTTAATTGTCATGTTTGTTTCTAAAATTAAAACTATAAGAGATAATCAAATCGATTTTTTTTAATATATATGTATATACATTTTAATATTTCACGAAAAAAATTCCTACCTTTGAAAGTAAGGACCACCCTAATAGTTATATGGTTGTAAACAAAACCATTACACGTCCATAACTGCAGAGGAATTTCATTTTCCATTAAAGTAAAGTATCTACAGCATCTTAGATGTATCGTGTCAATATTAAGAGGTCGTTCTGATTTTTAACAGTTTGTTTAATTGTCTCTGCCAGAACAGAGAATGATGAACAGCAGCATCTTCTGTAGGTGGCAATCTTGCAATATTAAAATCACTTTTGGCAGATGTGACTTTTTTCAAATTATGTCGTAGTAGGTTCAACGTAGGGTCTTTTGCCTATAAGAAGTGGAGAGCTCTCAGTAAATCTCACTGTTACTGACGATTGCTTTGTGCATATCTGATGCTCATCTTTTGTACTGGAGATGGCATAGCCATCAAATACAATTGTCACAACTTTATATTGCTTAGTAATATGACCGCTATATAAGTGTAACACATCTGAAAATATCCCAGTTTTTGGTTATGGTAATGTGTGTAGTCGTGCCAAGAACACACGATGCTTCCGTAGGTAACATGTATGTAATTTAAACTAGTTGCTATGTCATCGAAAGTTCTTGCCAATGATGACTTGTCTCATTCTTTCAATGGATCAAATAGAGTAGGAGGAAGTATAGATAATTCATAATTGAAGTTCTCCTTTAATGTTTGCACATCAGGAGTTACAGACGACCATAGAAGCATTCTTTGGGTAAGGAGTCCTGTATCAATATACTGATTAGCACCATCGATGACATTACCTTTTGTTAATATCTACATTGTGACAGCTCCTTTATAACCATGGCAACAGAGGTCGAAAGCTTTTCCAGTGATTTATTTATTGATTTTTATTTTTTAAAACCAATATCACAATTTTTCCCAGCTTGAAATTTCTATAATTTGATACCACACATGATTTTCCATGGTTTTTTAAAAAATTTTCAGGATGGCGGCCAAAAAAAGCGTATTGTACACTCAAATTTTTTCTAGACTTTTAGTATGTCAAAAGTATCAACAACGAACTAAAAAATTCAAACTCCGTTCTTATGGGAATTAGTTCCATCCAAAAACCAATATCTACTGTACTACAAGTTGGTATACTTGGTATCATCGAGAGATTAAAACTAAAGTATGATTTTTAATCTTTTTCCACGGTTAGCAAACCGCGTGTAACAAGTCCTCTGGCGTCCGAAAATTACTTCAAATTACTACATGTGCTGTTTAGGAAATATCTCTAACTTGAAGTTTAAAAATTGTGTTTTCATTTCCAGGAACAGGCTTAGCCACAAGTGTAAGTTCACATGCTCTCGGCGAAAGCAGTCCCCCTATCTCCCCCATAACGATGTCCCACACGACACCCAGTTTATATCCAAGTTTAAATACCATCGGACATAATTCGTACCAAACCGGAACCACCAATATCTCCAGTAGTTATATGCCAACTAATCCAGTAAGCGTTGGTAGTTACAATCCCAGTTCTACTCAATACAACAGCCTGGGCCACCATTATAGTAACAAATCGACTCTTATGGGTACCACTATGAATAGTCTGGGACATTCTGTGGGAATGGGTACCACGCTGGGACAGAGTAGTGTATTAGGTAAGTGAATATAATGGCCAGTAAAACCAGAAGCGCAAACCTTAAATTGTTTTATCCAATAATAGTACAGGGAACATTATTTTCAATTACAAGGTTCCAGACATATAATAAGTATAGTTCTTCTCATCTATATAATGGGTTGAAAAAACGATGCAAAAAAAAAACATTAGAGACACCGGCGTTACGGTGTCAAGGAAGGACAGGGCTGGCTTCAATTTATCCTAAACAATGACAATTAACTTTGAATCATACTTGATACTTCAATAATTAATTGCATTCAAGAAATGATTTCATAAGAATAAGAGTACCACCTCCTCTGCTTAATTTTCTACAATAGCTTGATGATACATTGTAATCGCAAATATTTAATGATTCTAGCTCGTCATATGTTAAAATATGCTCGGACGCACATTAAAAATCAACACTACTTTAAACCAGTATTGTTTCCAGTTCATTTATTTTGTTTCTTATTGATTCCATATTCATATGTAATAGAGTCTGCGATTTTTCGTTTTTGTTGATAGTTCTGGATATTGAAAATCGCCTTCATTATTGCGCTCATTGTCATTGTCATTTTCACTTCCCTATCACTACGTGTGGATTATTTATCAAGATAATCAAAGATTTCTCCATTTCTGTTGTTGCATCTGATTGATCTATAAGAGTAATTGCATCAGCAGTTTTTGAGGTTGATTTTTGTGCCGCACTATCAACCACGTGAATAAATTGTAAATTTTTCATTAGCTCTGTTAATAGAATTGGCTAATATAAGAGCAACTGAAGCACTGCTATGTTTCTTTGTAGCTCTGGAGTTAATTTCCGCGTAATTTACATGCCCTTCAGTACAGCTATTAAACTTGCAACAAAATGTATTTAATTTTGAGTTATACTTATAGATATGCCTCTTTTTTTATTGCATTCTGATGTGGCACTGATGAAACCTTATATTTGTATGAGTACCGAGTTTCAGTTCATTACAGATGAGTCCGAAAGAAGGTGTTTGGCTGATACTTAAGTCATTTGATCCTTCAATTATTATAATAAAATCTTTTAAAGCATAATCTTTGCTTAACATTTCAATATTTTCCATTACTTGATGTACTTTCGCACCTGATTTGATAAATAACATTTTATTATAAGCATTTAAATCAAGATAATCGTTCATTAATTAATTATTGATGTGAGTTCCAAATTCATCAGTCAATAATAACATTTCGTTTTTCTTTGTGTCCCTTGTACAATTACTATTGTTTTTTAAGCCATTCAGAGCGAGAGGTGGGGTTTCTGCTTTCTTTGCAATTTATTCAACCCTTAGTGGGTTGAATAGATGAGAAGAACTATAATGTATACTTAATGAAATGAAATTGTTTAAGAGAATTACCTACCTGCCAAACGCAGGAGGTGGAAGAAATGGGTGTCACGTTGTGATTTTGCATATTTTAGTAAAGCATGATGCTTTTAATTTTATTATTAAAAATGAGTTTATTGAAAAGAACTTGGAGAATACTCTTTTTACATAAGAATATTATCCTTTTGTAGGTTATCAAAATGCTTTCAATTTGCTTTTTGTTTTATTTTTTTAAATGAAAACTGCTTTTTTATGGCAATAGACATAAAATATTTTATAGATTGTAAATTTAAAAATCTAGGACAGGCTTTTAAAACGAGTTCAATTATACCGGGTGAGTCACGAATTGCGCTCGCCCCGATATTTCCTAAAATATTTGGAATAGAAAATTGAAATTTGGAGGCCTTATTACACGACTAAAATGCCATCTTTTCAATAAAAAATCAAGTTTGGTGCACATCCCGTTTGACTGGAAATGGCCACAACTTTCGATTTTTAAATGGAACACCCTATATATTTTTACATTTTTGGAATCTAGAGGAAATTTGGAATACAATAAATCCATTTTGGTCACTTTTTGATAAACATTAAAAATTTTATTAAAAAATCTATTTCTGAATCCAGAGTGCTGTGGTGCCCAAAATATATTTTAGTTTGTATGCTACGTTACTATAGAAATAAAAAGAGCAATATTATTGCATTACTTAATTCTCTAGAGGCGTTTAAAATTTTTAAATGTGATTTTTACCCACTAACTCGTTTTTTTAAAATGGGAATTTAATCGTTCACCAACATTTTTAAATACCTCATTTTCATACGAATCTAATGATACCAAAATTTTGAAAATTGAAAAAAAATATTTGAGATTTCAGCCAAAATACAATGCAACCTAGCTTTTAGAAACATGCGGCTAATAGATAATAGATTAGTGGGCTTTGGAAACTAAAATGGCACATTTCTGTGTAAATCTGGTAACCTAATAACATTGGAAAAATCATAGTAGCCATTGAATGTAATAAAACAATATCAGCTGTCAGACAGACTGGTGTAGTTATAGGCAATCTTGAGCTATCAAACATTTAATAATTGTGAGCGCAAAGAACGTTACAATTAAGTTTAGCATAGGTATGGTAAACACAATTACACCCACAAGGACATTTGCAATAGAATACGACATCAGTTCGGTTTTCAGAGTTTTATTTAAATGAACATAAATATCGGGCCTATAAATAAATAAAAATCAATTCCGTTTGAACAATTAATTTTTACTCAGAGATTTCCGCAACGCTTTATTTTGTATCTGTCTGACAGTTGATATTGTTTTATTACATTCAATGGCTACTATGATTTTTCCAATGTTATTAGGTTACCAGATTTACACAGAAATGTGCCATTTTAGTTTCCAAAGCCCACTAATCTATTATCTATTAGCCGCATGTTTCTAAAAGTTTGGTTGCATTGTATTTTGGCTGAAAACTCAAATATTTCTGAGCGGATTTTCAAAATTTTGGTATCATTAGATTCGTATGAAAATGAGGTATTTAAAAATGTTGGTGAACGATTAAATTCCCATTTAAAAAAACCGAGTTAGTGAGTAAAAATCGCATTTAAAAATTTTAAACGCCTCTAGAGAATTAAGTAATGCAATCATATTGCTCTTTTTATTTTTATAGTAACGTAGCACACAAACTAAAATATATTTTGGGCACCACAGCACTCTGGACTCAGAAATAGATTTTTTAATAAAATTTTTAATGTTTATCAAAAAGTGATCAAAATGGATGTATTGTATTCAAAATTTCCTCTAGATTCCAAAAATGTAAAAATATATAGGGTGTTCCATTTAAAAATCGAAAGTTGTGGGCATTTCCGGTCAATCCGGATGTGCACCAAACTTGATTTTTTATTGAAAAGATGGCATTTTAGTCGTGTAATAAGGCCTCCAAATTTCAATTTTCTGTTCCAAATATTTTAGGAAATATCGTGGCGAGCGCAATTCGTGACTCACCCGGTATGTGTAATTATCTTCACTAGTGAAATAATTGTAATTACAAAATTTGTTTGTCACTCTTTTCGTGAAAAATTACAAATTTTGCTACAATTTATTTAAAAATCAATGCTTTGATTGATTGATTGATTGTTTTGCCAGCGTAAGTGGGCATTGCTGCCGATTCCGGCCATCCATGGAGGTTCGTTCCAACACGCAGCTTGGTCGTCCGTCGAACACATCCAACGAACGGCCAAACCGCGTGCCGGAACCAAATCTCGTATGTTTTATATACCGCCGGACCGGCTGCATATGCCGGGTTGGACATTGGACATGCTTGTTGTCAGCAGCGAGAGCCGCATGACGCATGGGGTGGGAATATAGGATGGGAAGTGTAGGTGTTTGTGAGATGCTTCTTTTTAGTTTCCTTGCTTCTATTAAGTTTCCATCTGTCATCATCGATTGGGTTGTGCAGGTGTTTGCGAGATGCTTCTTTTCAGTCTCTATGCTTCTTTTAAGTTTACTTTTATCGTCATCTCCTTATTTTCCTTCTTCTAAGTTTTCCTTTTCTTCTGTTTCTGAATCTGGCAGCTTTAATTTTGTCTATTATTTCTGTTTTGTGTTTATTCATTAACCGTTCCACAGGTAAATATCCATTTACAGTGGAGTTGCTGGGAAGGGCCCTATCTCGCGGTAACAATATTTTTTTTGCGAGTTATGAGAAAACAGGTCCGAAGGGATAGTTTGCTCACCCTATATGTCGTTTCTTTGAGACAATCGGTTTCAATTTCCGCCTTAAAAATTAATAATAAAATATGTTTTGAATCAATAGATCGAGCTGACAAAAATCAGATAAAATAAAATAAATAAATTTATAGCTTATCTGTCTTTCTGCAGCTTCTTGTGATTGCTGTTTTATTTTATTTCTTTTCCTTTTCTTTCTTGGGTTTAGTTGATTTTGTCAATTTAAAAACGTTCCACTATATATAATTACTTTAGGTCACAACACAGCTGTATTGCTTTATAAACATATGTACCTCATTTTGACACTGACTATGCTATTATTTATTGCCCATGAACCTATTAAAAAGTAGTCTTGTTGGGTCGTGTAGGGTGTACGTAGGGACACTGCACTTCACTAGAGCTTGTTTGCTTTGTTTGATTTAATATTATTAGAAAATCTTATAATTATTAATTCCATATGAACTCTGCTTTTCTATTGAGGCGCTTAATTTCACGCAGAATTTCTTCATCTACTGGTGGCTGAAATTTTTTCGAGTTTAACGGGGTTTTTACTGCTTTTTTACCGATTTTTTTAGAGGGCATTTTAAAAACACGTCTATTTACGACGAAACTTAACTCACTCTCCGTTTAGATACCAATTTTATAGATGGGTAAAAATTTATTCGCTATAAAGCTTATTAAAAGAGTTCTCAAATATGTGACAGTATCGTTTAAATCAAGCTATAGAGTACCTTATTTAAAAATTAATGCTTTAATACATAAATGTTTAATTACAATAGGTACTGTTTGAACTATTTACGAAGAATAGTCTTTATAAAGTGGGCAGTTTTTATGGAAAAAATACCTTTCTTTTCTTTCTATTTGATTTTATCTCAGACACAGTAGTTAGTTTTTAATTTCTTGTCCATTCAACCAGGAGGGGTGGAAACCACCCCTCAAAAAAAAGCCGACATTGGGAGTTTCTTAATATTAGTTTATATATTTTTAAAAATTCATACACCGGACGAAAATTTTGAGGTAAAAATCTATATTGACTTTACTGCAGATCACATTACCAACCTTTAACATAATAGAGCTGTAACAGTTGACATTTCAAAATTTCACTTTTGATGAATTTTAATACTAATAAAGCATGACTCAAAATTTCTTCTTTCAGGTACATCCTTGACCCAAAACTTGACCTCGATGGGCACCGGCGTAATGGATACCTTGCCATCGAGTCTAGGCACTTCCTCCATGATCCCGCCGACGAGTTATACGCAGAGTTCCATCTCTAACACAAATTTCTCCTATCGCCTCGCCTCCAGCAACCCATCAGCCCTCCAGCAAACTTCCTTCAACAATCCAACGTTCAACAACCCTGTAACCAGTACCTTAAATCAGTATAGCTTGCCATATAGTAATCCTATGAATCCTGTCAACCCAGTCACCACCAGTTATAGTAACAATAACGTCACATTCTCGAATCCACTTAGTTCGCAGTTCAATAGTTTGCCATTATCTGGAGGTCCTATGAGTATCAAGATAAAGCCGATGGATGATGTGGACCTCGGTAAGTAGTCTTTTGCCATATTAGTCGTCTTCACAATAGTTTACATATTTTCTTATGAATAGTTAGCTTGCATCATCTCCCGATGATTGAAACTTGGTTGACGAAACGAGAGTAAAATTCTGCGTTTTTGTTATTTGTGGTAAATAGTTTGGTGTCGAATATATTTATTTCTCTTCACAGAATCGTATAAACTCTTGGCAATTTGAAACAGATTACATACATTTCTACAGAATTTTGAAGTACTGTAATATCAAAAATTACCTCCGTCGAAGATGGTCATGGAATTTAAAGTTACTGTTTTACCTTACATCATCTTTTTGTATAACGATGATGGCCAGTTTTTGAATCATTTCAATTATGGTGTTCACTACAGGGCACAAAACTAACAGAATTAAAGCCTGTTTTCGAACCGGAGTGCTAGTTAATGGAATTTGGGATATAGTCAGCATTTATGTTTGGAGCACTTTCCAGACTTAGCCTTAATACCAAAGGATACAAGATACAAGTGTTACTAATTTAGTTGTGTCAATAGAGGCTGAGAATATGTATTATTTCGGAACAATTACGGGAAGCTTCGATTTTCCTAAAACCTTTTCAGGCATTATAATTTGACTCATGGCCCTGTACCACGTGAATATTTTAAATGTTTTCGATATATTAAACACGACAAAAATTTTTAGAAACATCAACAAGGAGTCGATTTACCGAAGAACTTGATTATTTTCAATATTTCGTGAAAAGCATAGGTTTATATATTGCTGTGTATCCACACTGTGGAACACTACCTGAGTATCGTGTTTGAAATCATATATAAAATTCACAAATTTGTATAAATTTTAGAAAACAACCATGATAGTTTTACCTTAACATACCATACAAAGACAGGTATGTTTGTTGTTTGCTTAATTGATATAAGTTTACTTGTTCTGAACGAGTAAGATTCAGAGAATGAAACTTGGTATTGAATTCGAACAAAATATTTAAATAAACATAAAATGAAGTTAATTTAGTTTTAACAAGGTTATTCTAAATAGTATATTATAAAATATGAACTTGTAGAGACTTTCAGTCTCATTTAAAATGGTTTAGGATGAACTTGAAAAATAATAAAGTATAATTTCTAAAATCTGACATTCATGTTAAAACCTAGGGCTGAAAATCTATAAATTGTGTTAAAAAATTTTAAACCTACACAAAATGAATCTTAAATTAAAGACAATTACCAGTAGTTGCATTGCAGCGTGATTACTTCAGAAGTAGTAAGTCCATAGATTACAAAACACCGAATGACATTTTAAGTTTTCAGATATTTTCAAGTATCATTGCATAAAGGTGTTGTGTGAATGATATTTCACATCGTGCTGAAAGAAAGGACTAATATTATGATATTAAATGTTTATTCGTAGAGACGTCTGCATATACTCGTATTTCGATACGCAAATGCAGCAACGTCGGGCGCGGTTAGTACTTGGATGGGTGAGCCTCTCCAGGGAAACACAGCGTTCTCGCTCCGTCTTCTAACGGCTTGTATATCAGCGCATGCGTAGAAGGTATGTAACTTTAGGCGGGGGTTACATAGCGGATATACCATCCTTCGGAGGGGATGTAAAGCAGTCGGTCCCTTGTCTATTAAATGTTAGGCAAGTAAAAGATCCCTACTCTTCGATAGAGAAGAGGTTCGGCAAAATTTCCAGGTTGGGGGTAGCTCGTCTCCTGGCGTCGGTGATTGGCCTTGGTAGCGGAAATAGGCCGACGTTAAATAAGCGATTAAAAAAAAAAAAAAAAAAATGTTTATTGGCGTATCAATTTCTTGTGTTTGTTTTGATATACCAATACTCATGAATCTGTCAGAATGAAACATTGCAATATGTTTTTTAGCTACTAGCATTTTTTGTTTATGATTGCTATTCATCTAAATGTATGAAATAGTATTTATGAGTTTGGAATTGTTAATTGTAATTGTAAGTAGCTTTTCAAGGAGTACATGTAATATGTCAATATATTTCGAGTAATTACAATTATTCACTTAATAATGAAAAGTAGAATAAGAAATTTATCAGGAAAATTAAAGAATTAGAAACAGTATACAAATCATATAAAGAACAAACAAAACTGAATGGTTTAAAAATTAAATTAAAATAAATTTTTGAAATAGAAAGAAACAATTGAAACATTGGAAATTAATCCAATTAAACGACTTTATATTACAAATCAGTTGATCATCGACCGCTGAATAGCGAGCAGCTAAAAATATTCATCCAAGAATAACCAATAAATTTATAATAAAAGAAAAAGTGGTGAATAATTTGAAGGTTAGATTAATATTACAATCCAGATATATTGATATCAAGAAATATTGGTACAAGTATATAAAATATAAGAAGTGAGTAAATGTTGGAAGTATTAAGAAGAATATTATCCTGAGAGCAGATTTAGAAGAGGGAAGTATTTGTTAATCCAGTTATCCATAATTGATGGTGGAGAAATTCAAACGTCTATCAAGTGACAGAAATATTTCAAGGAAATATTGAAAATAATTTGGAGGTTATAAATAAACGTCAATCTAGTGACATAAGAAGAAGAAGAAACCTTGAGAGGTTATAAAAGTCAGTCAAGTGACATAGTATTTCAAGGAAATTATCATAACCAGTTAGAGGCTATAATTAAACGTCACTCGAGTTATAAGAAACCTAGACAAGATAAAGCTTTATAATATTACAAATCCATGGTACACATTTTATTTTAAATAAATTATTTAAATACAAGGCCATATTTATTAGTTTTTAATTAAGTTAGAATTTGTTATTTAAATTTGATAGTTACATTCCAAATTGAGATTTATTAATAAATTAATACCTTGTTCGTTCAATATTGAGTTTGATTTATTTTGATTGGTATCTTGATCGATGAGCATTTATTGAACTTCGTTGAACCTTGAGTAAGAGTCATTCTATAGATTATAGAATATAATATATATATGATGTTCTATAATTTGTAATTTTTAACAGTTTTTGAAAAAATTGTTTGGCGTCCATAATTTCAATTCAGTTTACTTTCAAGAAGTAAATTCGGACATATAAAAAATACAAATAGATTGAGAATATAGAAGAATATATTCCAAAAATTGTTGTTACATCAGATATACTTATTTTGAGGTATTACTCTAAATATATGATGGATAGGTATGCTAAATAATTTTTTTACAAAAGTTATTAACGTTTATTTTACCCCTATTTTCGAGAATTTTGGGGCAAAAATTTATTCTTTTATTTTCGTAAAATAAAGAGATTAATTTAATTTTAAGGTAAATAAATAATACAGTTTTTCTGCATGGGGCTTTCCTACATATTCTACTTCAAAATTTCACTGCAAATTTATTTAATTGATGTCTAGTGGTATACAAATAAAGAATTATTGAAAATACCTCTGCCTAAGGAAATACTGCTTCCACATCCAGATTTTTCCTTCCCTGTCTCTTTAAAGGTAAACTTCTTGACTATATTTGCACTTTAGTATACGGAAATAATTGGTCATAGAATTTTAATAATATTTAGGGCAGATGTCACAAGAAAATTTACAGAAGTTACAATTTAGCAAGCTTCGTTAAGACATTGGAAATAAACTTTCAAGCCTGACGTGATACGAAATAAAGAAAAGTTTCAGAAATTTTCAAACCTTTATTAAGCTGCGAATAAAAAATTTAAAAAGTTACACAACTCGGAGTAATTGTAATAGGCTTTACATTAATATTCCACAAAAACGGGTTTCGTAAAAATGCGAGAACTTGATTCTAGGTATCAAAATTCATATACACAAGTTTTACAAATACGATGCTAGATGTCGGTCAGCGGCGAGACGTAAAAGTGCAAGAACATGGATTTAGATATTAAAACGATCAAATACACTAGTTTACAGAAACGACACAAGGCGTGGGTAGGCATCGAGACGTACAAATATAATCTAGGTAGCAAAATTTATCAATTACAAGTTTTACAAAATCGACACTAGGCGTCGGTCGACGTCGAGACGCAAACATGCAAGAACATAAATTGAGGTATCAAAATTGATCAAATACACAAGTTTTACAAGATCGAGGCTAGACGTTGGCCGGCGTCGTCGAGGCAAAAAAATCGAAGAATATGAATCTAGGTATCAAAATTTATCAAATTCAGAAATTTTACAAAAACTACGCCAGGCGTCGGTCCGCGTAGATATGTAAAAAGGAAAGAACATGAAATTAGGTATCAAAATTCATCTAATATACAAGTTTTACAAAAACGACGCTAGGCGTCGTTCGTCGTCGAGACGTGAAAATGCAGGAATCAAAATTTATCAAATACACGAGTTTTACAAAAACATGTAAAAACGTAAATTTAGATATCAACATTTATCAAATACACAAGTTTTACAAAATCAAGGCTAGGCGTCGGTCGGCGTCGAGACGTAAAAATGCAAGAACATAAATTTAGATATCAAAATTTATCAAATACACAAGTTTTGCAAAATCGAGGCTAGGCGTCGGTTGGCGTTGAGACGTAAAAATGCAAGAATATGATTCTAGGTATCAAAATTTATCAAATTCAAAATCAAATTTGGATCTTTCAGAAAGTATGCGATGTAACAGCACCGAACGAATTCATGTCCAAAAAAGCATCCGAGTTTCCATGCGATTTGTGTAACAATCGCTACTGGGCCCCGTTTACATTATCGATTCGTTAAACATTTTCAATGTTAAAAATTAAAGCATTGGTTTCTAGCACATACGCCAAAAATGAAGTTTCTCGACTTAACTAACCTGCTCTACTGATTTTTCCCAATTACACACCCCCTCCACCCCTTCAACAAAAATACATATGTGTAAGTGAATATCTCAAATTTATTTTATTAACCCCCTGATTAATGGAGTGGCGGCGGTGGTGGTGGGGGGTTGAAAAATATTAAAGAATTCTGAGGGCAGTTTGCTTTACTCAATTTCCACTATTTATCTATACTTACATCCCCACCCCTTCAACGGAATTATCTCAAAATATAATCTAGTTATATATGTAGTTATAATATATACGTGCACCAAATTTCAAGTGAATATCTAAAGTTTTTTTCCCCTATATTATTAGAGTGGTAGTGGTGGTGGTGGGGATTGAAAAATATTATAAAAAAATCTGAGGCCTTAGCTTCTAGTACATACACCGAATTTAAAGTATCTGTACTCTTACCAGCTTGCTTTATTTATTTTCCCCTATTTATCCCTATTTAACCCCCAACCCTTCAACGGAATAATCCGAAAGTATAATGTAGTTCCAGATGTCACTATAATATATGCGTATACCAAGTTTCAGGTGAATATCTCAATTTTATTTTATCAGCCCCTTTAATAATGAAGTAGGGGGTGGTGGGGTGATGGGAAATATTATAAAAAAATTTGAGGCCTTGACTTCTAGTACATATACATTGAATGTCAAGTTTCTGTACTCTTACCAGTTTGCTTTACTTATTTCCCTCTATATACCCCCCAACCCTTCACCGAATATGTGAGAAAAACAATCCAGCTTCAGATCTCGTTATAGTACATATGTGTACAAAATTTCAAGTCAATATCTTAAACCGTTCCGGAGAAAACGTGCGGACAAAAAAAAAGTTACCGACAGACAGGCAGACATTTTTTTTTCACCCAAATTTAAAATCTCGACGTTTCATGACATTCTAACCTATTTCAAGAAGAAAAAAAAAACAATTTCTTTTTTACGATTACTATACTTCCAATCCACTACGTGGATGTGAAGTAAAATGGAGACGTAAAATAATAATGAAGAAACTTTATGTAACCATATACCTTTGGCCGGTTTATTGGTGTTTTTGTGAAGTTTATGAAGTTCTCTTCCCAGTTTTTTCTAAATATAACTGTTATAGTTTTAAGTTCATATCCTGATAATTTCAGATTGGTTGTTGAAAAACTCGTCAGTATAATATGAAGTATTCTTGTTTCTGTAGGATCTTATCTAAGGGTGCAAGTTTGTTCACGTATATCTTATTTTTTTTTAAATCTAATACTTTCTATAGGTATTGGTTTATTAAAAATAGTGTAGAGTTCTTGTTTTAGTTAACAATAAATTATATTTTTTTCTAGCGTATCGTACTTTTTCTTCTAAAGTTACAAGAAACATGAAACCATCACACATCCAATGAATTATATACACTAAACTTGTTCTTTATAAAACCAATTTCAACTGTTTAATTTCCTGCACGCCGCAGTCAATTAAGTTCCAGCATCACCCTCTTCTTTCATTAAGTTTTAATCACGTGCATAATTTGGCATGTCTTTAGTTGCGGACTACTCTTTGCTTGTCTAATCTCAAAACCAAATAAAGTTGCATGACGTACTAGGACATTTTCTTTGATATTACACATAATAAGTCTTCTTTATTGATGTTGACTGTCTGGGATTGTTTAAAATTTAACTTAATACAAATTCGGTCTTTGCATTATTCTCAAAGAAAAAAAGAAAATTGATATTACCATTTATGAATACTATGGATATTTAATAGACGAGACAGCACCAAACATATCAATACATTTTTCTAATAAAGAAAAATCTGTAAAGGTATTTACACAAAACTTCTCTCTTTTTATGACATCTCTTATTCCATAATTTTATTTTCTGTTGGATGACCACCCTGCATACTTTTATTACTAAAAATGTATCAGGTTTTCTTTCTGACAATAATGACAACATTTTAAATATTATCCAAATATTTTCCTTCGCGTGTCGTTTCTTAATTAACTATGTTTTAAAGTAACCAGCTTATATATTTTTCACTAAGTATATATCAGGTTTTCTTCTTAAAATGATGTTTAGCGTCAGGTATAGAGCAATATAGACATATTAGCTCTATTGTGACTTAAGAGTAATAAAACTCCAACTAGAACTGCCTGAAAAATGTAAATAAACAATAAATGATAAATTTTGTGAACAGTGATTAAAAAATTTAAGTGTAAGAAATCAGCCCAAGAAAAGAAAACAAACCAATAACCACAAAACCAGGCCCAGGCGATTCCAAAAGCTAAGCTACAGGTCTCTTTCTCACTTGCAACTTGCTGTAAAAAGCTCTTTTACCGCGATATAGATAATAATAATAAAAAAATATCTTACAGCAAGTTAACAAAGGTCTTGAGAAACAAATAAAATGGACACACTAAATTACTGGTGTAATAAATCTACGACGACGGAAACTGCCGATACGGAGCATTAAGCCACCAACTGGAGGGAGAAAATATAACATCCCAGCCACATATCAACGAAACAAATCCCACGAAAACAAGTAGCTGATTATATGGAAAAGAAAATAGATTGTTTCATGTCATTCATGTAGGCATTTATTCCGGTACAACCAGTACAGCACTAATACGGGAAAAATAAATGCGCCCATCCGAGATCTGAGAAGGATTCTGGGGGGAGAGACTAGGAAACGATTGCAGCAATAGTAAACATGAGGAACAGGCCAATAATTATACAATAGGAAAAAGGAGAGCTTATAATCTTCCATCCTACGAACCAACAGGAAGAACATACCACTGGAGATAGTATATAGAAAATATGGAAGGAAATGAAATCACTACAGTAACAACCAGAAGAAACATCCACTCGAATGAGGGCAATAACATCCCGCCCAGAATTAGAGGAAGCAACGCATATAAAGACGTATCAAATATCGCAAAGAACGGAAGAAGCTCACAGACATTGTCCAACTACAACTTGCAAAAACAGGAAAACCACAAAAACTACAGAAAACGTCAGCATTACTAGAGGGGAAAACAGTAATTAAAAGAATTAAAATCATACACAATTAAATACTGGGGACACGACAAAGAAGACACACCTATTAAAGAAAGCGTGAAGACTGAACAGCAACAAATGAAAATAGGGAGGCCATGCTACACATGAAGATTGAAGAATAACAATCGAGAGGATTATGAATAAATTAGGAAAGGATTATACACATTGTATATAAAAATATCCAGATTGGATATCCGGATATCCGGAAGCTACTACCGCTTCCGGATATCCAATCTGGATATTTTTATATACTTACCAAACGCTGGCTAATCAATAAATCAATCAATCAAGTGTGTATCAGGTTTTCTTCTTGTTAATGTTAAATTCCAAATATTATTCTCCATCATAGTTTCTTAATTAATTATTCCTTCTTCTGTAGGAACGCCTTACCCACCAGCATCATTTTTAGGTATCAGACAGCCAGTTTCGCGAAATACACTAATACAGTTACACGTACGATAGCTCAGCCGACTAAAGCGCATTAGTATCAAGCGTACTTAATGAGACAGTATATTGTGTACTGGGTTGGATCCAAGGCTCCTAGATTTGCAATGTTGGTAGGTTATTGATGTTGTCTGTGTTTTTTTAAATGCGTAACCCCCTCTTGGACAACCTAGTCTTTGAATTTGTACATAGTAATGTGCGGTGTGTTTTATTAGTAACACATGCATAAAATATATTTTGGTATTACTGCTAAGTCCGGGAAGTGCTCTTGCAAATCGTCCAAACATAAACCACAACTTCTCAGCTGGTAGCTGAGGAAGCTATGAAAGAGTAGCAACCGGTTAGCTCAGGGCTAGTCGAGGGTCACTCGGTGGCGAGAAGAGTTATATATTTTTTTGAACCATTATTTGCTTGTTGAATTAACCAAACAAAACTTTAATATACTACAAAAATTTGGACGCCAGCGTATTCAGTAAATAACGCTCTTGCAAATTTTATCAGGGGGAGAAAACAATCAGAATCAAATATAAAACAAATAATATATTAACATAGGTAAGTATAAGCAAAAATTTTTCAACATTTTACAAATGACTGCAAATATTTAAGTATGGGGAAATTTGAATTAATTAATTAACAGACAAAAAATTGAGTTAAAAAAAATTAAATTTGAAGATTAACAAAAAAATTACAATAAGAAACAATCAACTGGTTTACAATTTTTCTTCTGACCAAAAGTTGAATTTTCCACATAAATTTGGGCTACTTAGCTTAGCGGAGACGTGGAATCCCGACGAGGTCTGGTCCTGAAGATGGCCGCGGCTACCCGGGAAGGAGGAGGTAATATTCAGGTCCTGACAACGCTGATTTCCAGCAGACGCTGCGTCGGAATAATATCCAATACTTTTAGGATAACTCCAAATATTCAATTTATGCCTCGTGCCTTGCTTCAATGGTGGTTTGGTCCAGGATTTTACATGAAAAAGGGGTAATGTAAAGAACCAGTTGATGATAGAAAAAAATTTAAAATTGTGAGAAAAAAGAAAACTACAAAAAAACTATGGTGACGAAGGTCACTGCAAAACCAAACTATTAGCAATTTAACAAAAAACCTGAGTTTTGATAAAATTTTACTTTACTACTGAAAATATATGAATAAGCTACTGATTAATATAATAAATGAAATGAATAAATAAGAAAACTCTACTCTCATGAAATTTTAGCCGTTCACAAAATGGCTGACTGGTTATGAGCAACAATTTGAATAAAGGTAACAAAATTTACTTAGAATTGAATTGAGAGAAAATATCTGAATTACTATCTGAAAAAAAAATAAACTAATAAGAAATGATCCCTTAACCTCTTGTACTAAACGAGGTTAACTAAATGCGACAAAATGACTTTAGGTTTCGACTTTTAATGAGATAAGATTGTCTACATACGATTAAGAAACAAAGATTTTAATTTATCCCTTGAATAATTTCCGAGTTTAATCCTCGTCCGCAATAATTCAAATAATGGCAAAACACCACGGTATTGTGTTTCAAGTGACCACAAAATACAAAATTGCCGCGATAATTAATGAGTTAACATGTGTCCAATGGACGCGGAAATCACACAAACATGTGCGTTAATAAGAATTAATTATTGCACGGAATATCCTTTAATTTCCAAAAATAACTATACAGCATCGTTAACTCAATAGTATGACATCATTTAATAATCAAATATATTCAAAATATCAAAGGATTAGAGAAATAAACGTGAAAATCCCTTAAAGAATAAGTAAACGATCTTAACTCACCCAGGTCAAAAGCGAAAGTAAAGTAGCATAGATATTTAAAATGGCGTCAGTTCTGTTTCTACCGCGTATGCGCACTTGTTGACTTTGAGTAGGCATTTCCGCGGGTAATTCAAATTTATGTACTGCTTAAACGAAAATAATTTTTTCGTTACAAACTGTATTCCCAAAGTAAATGAAACCAACGCACCAGTTGGTAAATAGGTTTTAATTATGTAAATTGTGTGCACTATGGTCAAAATCATAATTGAAATGGTTCAAAACTGATTTTAATATTAGGAAAGAAAGAACACTTGAAAAGAACTGATTGTCATATTTGGCATTCAAAAAATTATTGACATAACAATAGGATATCATAAGATAAGAAAGTAGTTTTTAATTCTATGACCATCACCAAGAAAATTTCTGACATCGCGGCACCAACTTTAAGTTCGCGAACTCTACAATACCTTCTTCTACACCACATTCTATGCATGTCAAAGTACATAAAGTGCACTACTTTATAATTCACCTCTGAGTAGAATTACACATTTTTACCTTCTGGACTGACTCGCAAATCAACTCTATCTCACATGTACCTTCCATCTTCTCTCATTAGAGCTCCTTATCATCAGCATTAAATTATTTGCACAGCTTTTAACACCATTCAAATTGGAATTTAAAGGTACACGCCGTGTTGCGACCCCCGTAACGCCCCATCCGCCCCCATGGGGCGGTACTACCATGTCCGGTATATCAGATTTGAGACCCAGGATGCTTACAGATGGGATCGATTCCGACTGGAGCGGGCTACACGCTGGGACGGATAGGAATTACTTAAATGGACACAATCAAATTTCGTCAGAGGGACAGGTGGATATGTTGGATATACCTGGCAAAGGACGTTGCTCTGTTTACATAGCAAGGTGAGTTTCAGAAAATATATTTATTTTAGTAAATTTGTTGACAGAGTTTATGGCCACTGTGTCAATGGTCTCATTTCGAAGGCTTCTTTAACGGCTACTAATGCTATTTAGTTGTGAGTAATTCACCCTATAAGGTCATGACTCATTACCTTATTTTATTTATTGTCAAATTAAAATAATTTTATAACAGGACACACAAATATAAATAATATAGCTTTATAGCATACATATGTACATTGAATAGATGTACAGGTTCTGGCAGCCAAATACAGACACGAAACGAAGTTATGGGTAACTAAACATTGATATCCAATAAGGGTATGGAGCAAGTAGAATTACGATGGGGGTGGGGGGTGCTCAAGTCGAACAAGACGGCGTGCAACGTTCAACGTACGCACTATTCCGCATTGAGCAACCTGAGTACAAAGAAGTTTATTTTGTAAAGTAAACTTCATATTTCTAAGTCAGACAAAGAACTTCAAAGCTTTGCGCCTATTATCACTAGGATAGAGCGAGGCATGGATTAAAATAAGAAATTAAGGGAAATTCGCCAGTATCAGTTATAATTTCTAATAATTACGTCACTCACTCCTAAAATATTTTACGATCTAACGGTCACTACTGTTTACTTAATTTTTTACACACATACATATTGCTGTATAAGGGCAAGCACTTTTATGGCCGTATTTTATGGCTTTTATTTGGGTGTCTCGCGCCGTTGGGTGTCTCCTTTGTCGGGAATTTTTTATTTCACTTAGAAATATGAAGTTCACTTTAACAGAATACATTTTTAATGTAACAAAATGAACTTTTATATGGTTATCGACAAAAACCCAAATAACTAAGTGGTATTATGGTTGCCTTTCAGTACGTGGAGTTAAAGATCTATTTGAAATTACATTTCTAAATAGACTTCCTCCTACGTAAGACACAATTCACCGATTCATAGAAAATTTTGAAAAACATGCGTTTCTCCCAGAAATCATAAAAGAGAATCAATTTCAGAAAATAATAATAATAATAAAGATATGAGGGAAGTAATAATTTTGGTCACCGTTAATGAAAAGCTGACTATTCCTGCTACTACAATTGCTGGAGAGGTAGATCAAGTCACAGAATAGTAACAGCGATTGTCAAGAGATATGATTACCGACCTTACAAAGAAATAAAAATACATCACATATTTCGAGGACGACAGATGAATGAACTTTTGTGAAAATGTAATAGACACGGCAAACAGCAATGAAAGTTTTATAAAAATATTCTTCGCAGATGACTCATTCTTTGCATTACATGGTCGACAAATCCTTCAATCGCTTGTTATATTGAATCCTAAGGGAAATATCGAATACTTCCCCGTCTTAAAATGTTGCCTTAGGTTCCAACTACAACTGTGGAAAGCGGCAATCCATATTCTAAAAGTATAGTATACAGAGTGTTTCATGTATGCGGTCATTAATTTCTGTGAATCTTGATAAAAAATATCACAGATTTCGCAATCCTTGTAACTATCGGGACCTTGGAAATGATAACACCATACATAAAATATAAGCCGAGTCCGGAAACAACTACGATCCATCCCAAAAAACATGATTTTAGGTACTTGTTACAAAAATAACTATTCGCTATTTGCCAAACTTTGTGAATCCATGGCGACTACGATTGGCGCTGACCACAACTGCATTATAACTTCATGTTCTCCGCATACTCATACTGTGACTCTTTCATGTAAGCGGCCTTGAATAAAACTCGTAACTTTGACCCCGCATACGAATATTAACATTTCCGATGTTAAAAAGCGGTGGGACGCCCCCGACACCCCCTTTCTTGGTCTGCGACGCTAATACTGCCTACGGCGCTGATAGTTATTAACAATTAGATAGCAAAATAAAAATCAACCTAACTAACCTAACTACCTAACCATCCCATGAAAGATTGAAGTCATTATAGGAAAAAGAAAAATAAACATTATTTCTGCCGTCAAATCAAACCTGAATTTGTGAAAAAATTCGTTAATCGTTCCAAAATAAAAATAAAAATTCGACGTGCCCAGGAGTTAAAAACAGTGCTATAGCACGGAAGAAATAATTGAACAGACAAGACGGTACGGAGAGAGTAAATTTTGTAGCATAGAGTTAATTTTCTGTTATTCTGTGGAAAAAAAGTGGGGGGACACCTCCTGCATCCCCCTTTTCTTTGTCTACGACGCTAACACTGCCTGCGGCGCTAATAATTATTAACAATTAGATATCAGAATAAAAACTTACTAACCTAACCTAAGGAAATCATAGAAAAGAATTTGTGAAAAAACATATTAATTATTACAAAATTAAAGAAAAAGAATCAGCGGGCATAGGAGTTTGAACCCGGGACCTTTCGCACCGTAAGCGAGAGATAGATAGATAGACAACAAAATTTATTTTTAATTTAAACTTGTAAAACATTGCCTTCCCGGATCAAGATCCGGAGCCAAGCTTAAAATTTACATTAAAATTAAACATATTTAAAACTTAAATTTTAAGGCACTGTAAACTAAAACACACAATGGGAAATGGGGTGGTTGCACTAAATATATTTTTGTTGCTGTCACGGGAAAGAACTAGATGAAAATCCCGTTCTAAGTAAATGGTCCGTCCTAGTGGTCTGCCCGCCACTAGGAAGATAGGTGAAAAGGAAACATTCGAGTTTAAAAGGTTCGAATTTTTACAAAGGTTCTCGGTCTAAAGTGAATTTTTAGAAAAAAATGACAAAATAACAAAAAAGACAAAAAGATAAACAGATTACAAACAATAGAAAAGAGAAGATAGATGCAGTTTAAAAGGTGTGAAAGGAAAAGTGTAGGGTGGATAAAAGTTTTGGTAGGTGGAAGTTTGGCTAGATCGGCTGCCGAAAGATAGGCAACTCCTAGTATGGTAAGGGGTGTTTAATTTGGAAAGGGGCATTATGCATTCTGATTTGGGTTATGTTGCGCATTAGCGGGCCTTGATACTTTCATGTCGATGGCCTTGGGAAAAACTTGTAACTTTTGTCCTATACCGAACATTAACATTTCCAATGTTAAGAATATATGAAAAAAAGTTCATATAAACATGGGTCCGAAAATACCTCCTAAGGGCGCTGCGGGCCTCTGAAGAGGGCGCCCAAAACTGATATTTTATTTAATATCTCAATATCTCTTTGAGCTACAGTGACTAGTTCTTGCACGTGATTCGATATTAACAAAGGTCCATTATCTTATGTTATCTACCAAGGGTAAATTCAATCAGGAGTGCCCAAAATTGGAAAGGGGGACTTACTTCTCCCCCCAAATCTTTTAATGTGAATTTTCTGCGATCGTCTCATCGGAATATGATTCCTTGGCTATAAATACACAAGAAAGGTTATCTTGTTGTAATGTCGACAGTGGGGCAAAAAGCTACATTTGTGGACAAAAATCGTCTGTCAGCTCAAATTTTGACCAAATTTAATAATTTTTTTAATGCTCGTGAGGAATGTAGCTTCAACGCTCGACTGCTCCTATTTTCAAATAAATAAAACATAACCGAAAAAATTAAAAATAATATTAGACAATTTCTGTACAATATTTTTATCTAGATCAGATGAATCTAGTATTGCAAAAAATGTTACGTAAGGGAATCTCGAGGTAGAAAATAGAGAAAAATACTATTGAAAACATACATTCGAGTATGTATTACACATCCTAAAAATTTTTAATAAATCAATTTTATTGGCTAACATCACCTGTCAGCTTTATATTTAGCAAAATTTCTTTTTTTAAATGTTCAGGATGAATGCATTTTCAATGGACATCTGTTACAAATTTGATATTAGTAAAACAGAACCTAACAAGATACATACAAATTTGTCTTACATCTTACCTAAAAAATAGATAGAAATGTAAACGAGCAGAAAGGTGCACCCGTTAAGCTATAGAAATCTACCATAACCTAATGGATCAATTCACGAACTGGCAGTAAGGTATACACAAGTCCTAAACTTAACATAACTTAATGGATCAAATCACGAACGAGCAGAAAGGTATACACGACAAGCTCAAAACCTAACAAAATCTAATGGATCGAATTATAAACAAGCAGAAAGGTATGCATATAAGCTAAATCAAACCATACCTTTCTATACACGAGAAGCATAAAACCTAACAAAACATAATTGGTCGAAATATAATTGAGCAGAATGGTTTACACGACAAGCACTAAACCTAATTTAATATAATAGGTCAAATAGTTAATGACCAACAAGGCATATACGACAAGCACTAAACCTAAAATAACTTAATTGGTCAAACCATGAAAGAACTAAAGGCTTACACGACAATAAACCTGAGCCAAAAACAAACAAAAAAATCTGATAATTTATTGTAGGCTTTTGATTAAAAGAATCAGAGGGTACTTGCCTAATTTACACGTCCATTATTCCATTCTAGAACATTTTTTGGTTTAATAGGCTCATTTGATATACTTAGATACAAGATTTAAAAAGTGTCCTGCTATTATTTTGGATTATTTAGGTTATGTTTTACTGTTATCAAATTTGTAGCAGATGTTTATTGAAAATGCATCCTGAACATTAAAAAAAAAGAAATTTGGTTAAATATAGAGCTGACAAGCGATGTTAGCCAATAAAATTGATTAATTCGAATGTACTGTTGTTCGCAAAAGTATTTTTCTTATCTACCGTGAGATTCCCTTACATAATATTTTCTGTGATAATAGATTCATTTGATCTAGATATTTTTTTTGTAAAAATTGTGTAGCATTATTTTTGATTTTTTGGGTTATGTTCTATTTATTTCAAAATCGTAGCAGTCGAGCGTTGAAACTACATTCCTCACGAGCATTTCAAACAAAATTATTTTTGGTAAAAATTTGAACTGGCAGGCGACTTTTGTTTACAAACGTAGCTTTTTGTCCCACTGTGTGCCGTAGGACCAACCGGTTTTAAAATTTGAAAGAATTTATCCAGTATTCTTGTGAAAACAGAATTGAATGGCGCACATTTGGAACAGTTAATTTAATTTTATAATCATTAAAACCTGTTGAGTCCTTTAATTTAGTAATAGTTTGCTATTTTTCCTTAGTTTATTCAAGAGAATAATAAATGCAATTTCAGCAGTTTTGGGTGCCCCCTTCAGAGGCCCGCAGTGCCCTTAGGCGGGATTTCCAGACCCATGTTTATATGGACTTTTTTCATAATTTTTTATTTATTTAATTAATTGATTTATTTATTGCATACACTGTTCAACAGGTAGATACCCAATTACAGAACAGGAATAAAGGCATACAAAGCATTATTTAAGTAAAATACAAGATATATAACAAAATAGAAAGTGAAATAAACAATAAATTGACATGTATGTACGAACTAAGAATAACTAATGAGACGAAGAAAGAAAAAAATAACATACAAGATATTTAAATAATAACAAATTTATATACACATATACTCATATAAACATACATATACACTTATACGATTAACAGTAAATTAAGAAAAACAAAAATAATCACTAGGTATTTAATTTAGAACATTTTGTTTTATGTCATTAAGGCTGCAATTAAAAATATCGAAGTTGCTACATAATTTGTTAGAAGTAATGCAGATCGTATATAAAAGTGAATTATTTAGTACGTTGGTACGCACCGTAGGTAAATAGAAAACTTGGGGATTACGAGAGGTTAATCTGGGAACATAAAAATTAAGCTTGCTAATTATTTCAGGTGCGTCAAAATCATTGTGTAATAATTTAAACAAGAATACTCCAGAAAACTACATACTCCTATCCTCAAGAGTGGTCCTAGAGTATCTTTCAAGCAAGTTACTTTGCGGAAAAACAATCACGGGATAGATACCGTCGGATTTGAATTTGAACCACATTAATTTAAGAAATCTACGTTGAACCGCCTCCAAGTTATTCTTGTGAACATAACTGGAACACCGAACTAGCCATGCATACTCAAGTTTCGATCTGACGAAGGATTGATAAAGAATGTTCAGAGTATCAGTATTAGTGAACTCTCCACTAGTACGAACGATGTGTCCAAGGGTTGTGGAGGCTTCAGAGACAATGGTATCGATATGATTAGTGAAGGATAATTTACTATCAAAAGTTACGCAGAGGTCCCGAAATGTTATAGGTCTTTGAAGTATAACATTATCTAACCTGTAATCAAAAATAATAGGTGCTGTTTTTAAAGAAAAGGACATTACGTTACATTTACTAGGATTCATAAATAATTTACTTACTATGCACCAGGTGTTTATTTCGTCTCGGCAAGTTTGAAGGTGAAAGCAGTCATCGATTACATCACTTACTGTGAAAATATTTAGATCATCGGCATGTAAAAGGCGAGGCAAATCAATTTCGTTCACTATATCGTTAATAAAACAAGGGCCCCAGAATAGATCCCTGGGGAACTCCAGATGTGGCAGCAAATTTGATCGATTTGAACCCATTTAGTGCAACGTACTGACTCCTATTCATTAAATAAGATTTAAACAAAAGGAGCAAATAATATGAGAAGCCGATTTTTTCTGATTTATTAAGTAACAACTGGTGATCAAGTCTGTCGAATGCTTTGGAGAAATCGGTATATATGACATCTGTCTGCCCACGTTCATCTAAGGATTCGGATTGAGTTACACAGAATAAATTTGTTGTTGTTGAACGCCCTTTCCATGTTGGTTAATAGAGATTTTGGTGTTTATTGAATGGTATATTCTATCATGCAGTAATATTTCTAAAACTTTACAGAAGTTACAAGTTACAGAGATTGGTCTAAAGTTCTCAATTTCCAGTTTGTTTCCCTTTTTGAAGATGGGACATACTTTGGAATGTTTCCACGGGTCAGGAAATAGGCAGTTAAGTTAAAAACTAAAGTTAGAGGATGCGCAAAGATGATGGCGCAATCCTTTAATAAAAAAGCTGGAATGGAATTAGGACCAATCGTCATTTTGGGTTTAATTCTTCTTAGAGCCCAAATAACCTCATCTTCACTGAAAGAGTTTATGCTAACAATAGGGATATTTTTCGGAATATGGGCCTCAATGTGTTGTTACTCGACTCATTATAAGATTGACCGAAAAAGTTGGCAAATGCATTTAGTATATCAGAAGGATTGTTTAGCGAAGATCCCTCAAAGTACATCTCTTCAGATACACTGGCCGACCCTTTTCTACTGTTAATGAAAGCCCAAAATCTATTGGCATCATTTTTTATATTATCTTCAAAGTACTGCACGAAGTTTCTGTAGGCTAAATTGGTATGATATTTTATTTTCCGCATGATATTTTATTGTGTGTAAGTGGATCAATGGTTCTTGCACATTGTCTTCTAAGACGTTCTTTAAGGCTAATTTTTTTGTGATACTACCATTAAACCAAGGAGGATACCTGCTGCTACGAGAAGTCGATTTCATTGGTACACAAGACACAAATACAGAGTCAAGTTGGTTATAAAAATGTTATACAAATGAGTTCATTATGTAGAATCACCCCTAGAAACTAATGACCGCATACGTGAAACACTCTGTATATTTGCGTACGGCTTCTACCATTAAAGAGGTATTGAATAAGATTTTCTGTCATAAACAAATCGATACATCTCTTTAAATGTACATAACAAATTAACAAAATATGTTGATATACACTTAGTTATTAATAAGCAATTTTATTTTATGCTAGGTATGGTAACATTGTAGATAAAAGATTTAATGTGTATTAGATACGTTCTATCATTAGCATACAAATATGTAATATCGATTTTAGATTAACTTATAAAAATACGAAAGATAAATTTTACACGTTAAACAAAAGATATGGCTTAACTATACTAGTACATACCCCTATCAATTCATAATTTAATGATGAAAATTTACTAAAAGTTTTAAATTGTGGGATGCATTTGAATTAAAATATTGTAATATTATTTTGACTTATCCTGTGAGTGCTAAAGAGAATAAAATAGTATGTGTTTCTAAATGACACATGTTTCAAAATTATATACATATCACAAACATCACAAAACCACAAAAATCAGTTCTGAGGGTGCCGCACTACCCCCCCCCAAAAAACCAACCCTTCTGTGAAAAAAGCCTTATTTTACTGATAAAATGAAAATCATGGCGTATACAAGAAAATCGATATTGACAAAAATTGCAAAATTTGTATTTTTAATGCGCGCGAATTTTCGTTTATTTGAAATTTCTTGCACGCGGGGCAATAGAAAAAATGGAATTGCTCGAAAACCAAACAAGCTAGGAAGAAAAATCAAAACTGGTTTTAAATGGGATATAAAATACTCTCTTGTGTTGCCATTTTTGATGACTATTGATATTTATTAGTATATAAAAATAACAGTATAATATAGTTTTCGCTTGATTTTTTGTACATCTAACTATTCACAGGCCCATAAAAAATAACTTACTTTAATATAAGTTATAAATACATCATCTTTTAGTTCAAGGTAGTACTTCAATGTAGAAAAAGTTGGGAATAAAAATATTTACATTTACAAATTTACCAGCATATTGAAGTTAGCAAAAAAAAATTCAAATAAAGGTTGCATATTCAATTTTTTGATGATATTTCTTTAATGCAATTTTTTAATTATTAAATGATTGTAAACAATAGTCATATGATATATAAAGTCAGAAAAAAAAATTTAAGCTAAATTTTCAAGATGTTTGGTCTCTTGTTTATTTTTAGGAAACAATATAAAATGGACCAATATTTGGCTAATTTCAGCATGCTGGTAAATTTGTAAATGTGAATATTTTTATTACTAACTTTAATTAAAAGTTAATGCATTTATAACTTATATTAAGTTATTTTTTATGGGCCTGTGAATAGTTAGATGTACACAAAATCAAGAGAAAACTATATTATACTGTTATTTTTATATACTATTAAATATCAGTAACTATATTATATTGCTATTTTTATATACTAATAGATATTAATAGCCATCAAAAATGGAAGCACAAGAGAGTTATTTTATCTATGATAAGTCTTTAGTAAGAGTTTGAAATAATTAATAGGATTTTTTTGCTAGTAATATATTTATTTCCTCAGATTCTTAGAGTACTCTTACATTGTAGGGAATTTGCATTTGCAGTTTTAATTCTTTTAGACTACTCCAAAGCGTTTGATACCATCAATCATGAGATGTTGATATCCATTTTGCATTTCATCGGCTTCACTGTAGGTGCAATTAAATTATTAGAGAATTATTTAAAAAATAGATCTCAACTGGTAATATATGGAGGAGAATCCTCAGATATGTTAACCATTAGCGCAGGTGTGCCATAGGGGTTAATTTTGGGTCCTGTACTTTTTGTAATCTACTCGTCTAACTTTTCATCCGTTTTTCTCTCATGTAAACAACATTATTACGCAGATGACACACAGCTGTATTTGTCTTTTGACGCGAGTGAAACTAAGCAGCCAATCGCTGTCATAAACTACGATCTTAGCTCTTTATTTGATTCTTCAAGTAAAATGTGCCTTCAACTGAACTCTAGCAAATTAGCTGTGATTGTGTTCGGCAGAAAATAGGAAAGAAATGAATTCGCTTTAGAGTTTAAGAACAGTATCAAAATCAAAGATGAGCCTATTTTATTTCAAAATACTGTGAAAAATTTGGGACTCATTATGGACCAAGAATTGAGATTCACGGCACATATTAATAAATGTCTACAAAAGGCGTACTTAAATTTAAAAGTAATGTATCAAAATAGATTCGTATTTACCAAAACCTCTAAATCTGTACCCTGTGATTCTTTAGTATTGTCACAGAAGAATTACTGTGACACAATATATGGACCATGTTTAAATGGTACTGATAGTAATCGGATTCAAAAACTTCAGGACTCCTGTTTGCGGTTAATTTTTGGTATAAGGAGGTTTAATCGCTTTAGCCACACACTAAACCTAAATAACTGGCTTAACATGAAAAATGGACGATATTTGCACTCTGTCAGTATTTTAATATACTGATTAACAAGATCCTGCCATACTTGTATTTTAAAATACGTTTTCGGACTAACGTCCACAATTTAAACATTAGTTTTAAGGGTACCCTTACTCCTCCCGTTCATCATACCCAATTTTTTAGGTCATATTCGTACAATATTACAAAGTGTATTAACGAATTACCCCAGGAATTCAAAACTAAAAATATATCTGGTTTTCAAAAACATGTGATTGAGTTAATTATGAACAGGCAGTGATTTCACACAAAAATTTGTTGTATTTTTTGTTGTTGTTTCCTATATAAAATATAGCCCATTGTCCAGAAGTTAGTTTTTTATTCTTTCTTTCTTGTAAGCATAAGTTAGGAAAATTTCGATTTTGTTATTTAGGCTATATTAGAACAGGATGCCTTTAGGCTTTACTGAACCTCGCCCAGTAAAATCGTTATTATAAATTGTAATATTAATTTGGTTAATAGAGTCCTTTATGATTATTATTATTTAATTATATTTTATAATTCAAATCGGTTCAACAATCGGTGTATTATGGCAGAACGATAAAAAACATATGATACAAAGACATGAATGGTCTGAAAAATGATAACCAATGTTTTGCATCATAGTCGTATACATAAACATTGATCAATGAATAGTCAATAGACAATTAGTAAGTAACACTCGATTATAAATAGAAAGATACGAAATGAGGAGCCATAATATTTCACTACTTATTGATCTACACGTCGTATTCTATTACGAACAATTGCGTAACAGAAACAAGATAAAGAAACATGTCCATAAAATGTTCTATTTATAATCCAGCAAATCTATAGCTAACATTACAAAAACATGGACGACGAGAACCAAATGTTTCCCCAATGTCTTCCTACTCTTTTTTTCCTCGTTATAATTCACACTATTATGAATCATATAATACTTCTCGAAATCTTGGAACAACACTCTGCTTTTAATCAAGAATTCAGTTACTTAGTATATTTAGAAGCAACCACAACTAATAAAGTGTAGTACCTAGCAGGAAAATGCATTTTTTTATCTTTACACTTTTTTCTTGTACTTTTGTACCTTATAAAAGATTTATTTTGCAGATTTTCGAACGACCCAGAACCAGACGCAGAGGAGGAACTGAGTATTCAAGCTGGTGATTATTTACTTGTTTGGGGTGAACCTGTCGGACCTGGTGGATATTTAGATGCCGAATTATTGGACGGAAGAAGGGGTTTGGTTCCATCTCATTTTGTCCAACGTCTCATTGGTAAAGAGCATGTTAAAATATGTTAATTATTTTGCATTTGGTGTAGGTCTAGTGTTAGAATAAAAATATCCATACACAAAAAGAGGACATAAAAGCCTCATCATTCTTTAAAACCATATAGGTACTGTTACAGGAAGTAGTTATTGGCGGACATTTCTAATGCATAATATTGTACCTCAAAATTATTTAGATGTTTCTCGATTTTGCAACTTTGTCATAAATAACTCTTTTACAATTCGTCCTGATATGGTACCTTCTTAGTTGATATTATTGTTAAAATGACATACTTTCTACTAGTGAAAAGAGCGAGAAAATTGTTAAACTACCCGCAAATTACAAAAACTATCCCTAAACTTACAACGGAAACGTAAGAATTATAAATATCCAGTAAAAGTAGTACGAGCATGACGACTTCATTATGTTTGTATGTAAAATAGCAACGATAGGTGACTACAAAGATTCAAAATTGTTTGTGCATAATGTTTTATCCCAAACTCCCCCATTTAGAAGGTTGCAAGCAAAAGAGATGAGTAAGGCGATTTTTGGTAACGTTGAGGTATGAATGCACCTCCAAAAAATTGCGATTGCAAACTGCAGGAAGAATTGATAAACTACCCTGAAAGTACAAAAGCCAACCCCAAATCAGCAATAGGAACGTTAGTCAAAAATCCAATGGAATAGTATTTTACAGCATTTTACATTAGGGCCGGTTTCGATATTTTTTTTTAGAAACAAGATTTTGATAACAATTTACGCTATCTCGGTCACAAATATTTGCAACTATTCCACTGGATTTTTGACTCACGCCTATTGTTGGTTTGGGTACTTTCAGAGTAGTTTATTAATTCTTCCTGCAATTTGCAATCGTAATTTTTTGGAGGTGCGTACTTTACGGGTAATGGAGTTTCTAGTGTGCACTATTCATATGTATATACAATATACAATCGCTATTATGGGTCTAAAGTCGTTTCCCATCAGTGCAGTGTCAAAAAATCGTCAATCTTTGCTACACGTCTCTTTTGCTTGACATCGAATTGGGATAGTTGGGGGTAGTACATGGTCTACAAGTAATTTCAAGTACTTGTAGATGCCTATTGTTGAAATTTTACACATAAATATTGTTACGTATTTCCACCTCTTAGGAAACACCCTGTATGAATCCGTGGGTTCTAAAATAATTTCAACAAGAGATAAGCACTAACACTTTATTTAATAATTTACAGACTATGCAATACTTCAAAGTAACTTTTACACTTTGTTTACTTGATATTTAACCTCACTTTTTACCGAACGTCACTTTAATAAACTTCTTCTTCTGTGCCGGTAATCGCGCCTTATATACTCTGAAATTGCATCTAGATTCATCCAGAAACAATCAAGAATCTTCTCTCACCACACTCTAGAAAACTCTATTTCTTTCTAGAAGTTTTCAGTCACTCACTATTAGGCATAGCCGTATCAATCTCTAATTTCAAGGGGTGTAATACATAACACTGCCCCCTCCTTAAGCCTGATCGTCTCGATTAGGCAATTCAGAATTATCAGTGTATTTCGCCAGTCTATTCAAATGCACGATCTTCATCCTGGACTTTCTGTTTTGCTGAATCCGATAGACGACATCATTAATTCGGGTAATAACAGTGTACGGTCCATCCCAAGGTGATTTCAGTGACTTTCCTTTCCTTCGCTGCGGGTTGTACAGCCAAACCAGCTCTCCCACCTTAATGAACCCTTTTGGACTACCCTTCCGGTCATATCGAGCCTTCATTCAGTCACTAGCTGGCGATGGCTCCTCTATATCGTTAGCCAACCTCTTGAAAGGAGCTCCGGCGTTGAACCCTTGACCCTTAGTTCCAGTCTGTGGTCCCTTACTGGCTGCACAAATCTTGCATTTGCGGCAAGCCTCCACATCCTGACGACTTTTTATCCAATAAAATCGTTCTCGTATTTTCTTCAGGGTCTTGTTAACACCGAAGTGTCCATCGGATGTTCCATTGTGCACTTCCTGAAGCACCTTCGCTACTCGACACCTGGGAATCACTAGACGCATAACCACCTGCTTTCCATCCGGGCTTTCCCATGCTCTCCGCAACAGCCCGTTCCTGACTTTCAGTGAGTCCCACTGCGCCCATAGTGCCTTCAGTCCCACTCTTTTGCCTGAAACATTCTTCCATTTTGGACGAGTTCCCCTTTCTTTGGCTCTCAATATAGGCCCAATTTCCTCATCGTTCAGTTGCTCTTGTCTGAGCGCTTCATCTGTCCTGTCCGACACCTCCACCTTGACAGTGTTGACTAGTCCCGTGACCTGCAGTTTCTCCTGGTGGTAATACTTACAATCTTCCTTGCACCTTCTTCCGGATGAAATATCAGCATCTTTCTGGGGTTTCGATTTATTTTCACATCCTGGTAGCAGTGGACTTCTCGGAATGCTTCGAAGTTGGGAAATCTTTATTTCTCTCGAAGTACCACATTCCCTATCTGCCACAGTCTCTCTGGTACCAGCTTCCTTTGATTTTCCCTTCAGTTTCACAGCATCGGCCTCTACTCTCTCCAAGCTCTTCCGTGCACACTCTAGCTGGATATGTCCCAGTTCTCCGCACCTATAACATTTCATACGCCGTCCACTTGGCCTTCCACTACTTCTATTCTGACAATTTCATCTATTTGACACCTATCCCAACAATTAAGACAAGTTCGTTTCCATAGCAATAATAAAAAATAGCCACCTATACTAAAAATTGGCAGCACTTTTTGTGCACTGTTATCTTATTTACAAATATAAAGCTAAGAAATTAGGTGCAAAATAGTTCTACAATTTTTTACCTTCCACCACTAGCGTAGAATTTGAAAATAATGTCGATGGCTTGGATGTAGCTGTGAACACTGAATTTGAAAGTAGAGAGCAACATAATCGTTTGACTTGAAAAGGCTTTTAATGTGTGTTGAAACAAAAATGTATAGCTAGAAACAAAACAGAAAGAACGGTGTTTTTGTTCTTACTTCGAGCTAGCTTTCAATCCCTGTTTTATGCTTAGTCTGCTTTATGCTATAAGTTATGAAGAATTAACGCCGTTTTAATATGTGTCAGAAAACTTTCATTTTCTTTAAATAAGTTTTTACATAGGTATACAAAATTGGAAAACAAAACGGGCTACATCTTAGTCACACAGGCATATCTTTGATTTTGCACGTTTGTTATAATTATATTCATCTTCTAATATTTCTTACAGGTGACGATTTGCTCGAATTTCATCAGGCTGTCTTGAGTACCCTCAGAGAGGAAGAAATAAATCAGGAAAACTTCGCCGCCGATGTACAGAGGCTCAACGAGTTGGCGGAAATGTCGGAAGCTCATGAAGATGAAGGGCCGGAAGGTGAGACAGGTAGGCATTTTTCTGCATGTTTCTCTATTATTATTATTGGTATTTTTTGGTTGCCTATTGAGAAGTGTTCAAAAAGTCAAATGCTTATAATGCATATATACCCACATTTTCGAGTATTGCCAATTAAAACAAATAAAAAGCCGATCTACTTTTATAATGCCGTGCAGGTCTTAATTGGAACCTTCTCTTTGCAGAACTTAATTTGTTAGTTGAAGATACGGTTACAGAATTCGGTGTCATGTGCGGGTATGAGGTATGGAATGTTATTGGCGTAAAATTACAACGTGTATCGCGTGATTTAAAACCGTTATTTTTTATTTCATGTTAGTTCGAAACAATTCAATGAGGAAGGTGTATTTGTCTTACTAGATGATTTGCCGTCAACTTATCGACACGTTAAGATAAATAGGAAACAATATCGCGTGAACATTATGAGTAAAATTGATTATGCATATCTCGGATCCTGTAACTGATTGACTGGAAACATTAAAATAACCAATACAAAAGACCAACAGAATACAAGATGCAGGTACGGAATATAATTCCGTGACAAAATGGTGCAAACTATGAATTGTTCGCAAGTCGTAACTTAAATAAAGTCATTTTAGATTCAACAGTTAAATGTTACCTTGTGGAGTTCAAAATGTGTCGCAATCGGTGACAGACGCGTGTTTCGTGGCTCCGGATAAAGCGGCAACAAAATGTCGAAATTGTATTGAATTAAAGCGTAAACAATTCTACATTGATTGATATAGATTAGCACGAGTCTGGCTATTTCATGTAGTTGATATTTGATTCAATTATGTTGGTTGAATAAATCAGCACAAAAGAGTGTATATAAACAATCTGAGAAAGTGTGCTGCTTGACCGTAAAATCTATACCTCGATGAATGCGGTCCCTTTTTCAAGTGGGTGATATAAAATAAGCAACAGCCAGCCAGGTGTGGATGTGAATGAAACAGATAAGTTTTTGTTTACTTTACTTTTAATTTAGTTTAGCTCATTCATGAAGTCTATTTGTTTATTTAAATTGATAAATTAGAAATTAAAATTGAAAAGATATTTATTTATTGGTAATAATCCTTGTCACGGCACAGTTTATTGAACAACGGAGAAAAAAATAGGTGATGCAATGAAGAGTACCCGGAATTGGGGGGGTGGCAGTTGAAAATGGTTGCTGTAAATTAAAACCGATTGTTTCAAAGAAACGACATACCTACAGCGTGAGCAAACTATCCCTTTGGACCTTTTTTCTCATAATGGGCAAAAAATATTGTTACCGCGAGATAGGGCCCTTTCCAGCAACTCCACCGTAAATGGATATTTACCTGTGGAACGGTTAATAAATAAAAATAATAATAATAAAAAAGCTTCCAGACTCAGAAACAGAAGAAACAGAAAACTTAGAAGAAGAAAAATAAGGAGATGACGATAGATGGAAACTGAGAAGAAGCATCTCGCAAACACCTGCACATCCCAGCCGATGATGACAGATGGAAACTTAATAGAATCATGGAAACTTAAAAGAAGCATCTCACAAATACCTACACTTCTCATCCTGTATTCCCACCCCATGCGTTATGCGGCTCTCGCTGCTGACAACAAGCATGTCCAATGTCCAAACCGGCGTATGCAGCCGGTCCGGCGGTATATAAAACATCCGAGATTTGGCACGCGGTTTGGCCGTCCGTTGGGTGTGTTCGGCGGACGACCAAGCTGCGTGTTGGAACGAACCTCCATGGATGCCCGGAATCGGCAGCAATGCCCACCTTACGCTGGCAAATCAATCAATCAATCAACAGTTAAATGTTACCTCGTGATATACTCATAAAGAGAAAAACGGACCTAATCGGAACAATTAACTTTAAGTGCATATGCACAGTTTTTAGTAGAACTAGCGCAGTAAAAAAAGGTTGCAGTCATTTGAATTTGAACCTGAAACACCCCTATCTTAGGCTGACCATCTTATATGCTGAGCTATTCGATTATTAATGTATAATGTGTGAAACTATATTATAAATCTGCGCCTGTAACATTCCATACTCGAATTTGGCACCGAGTAACATTCCGTACCCGTACTTCGCACCCCATTACTGATTGGCTGGAAATATTAAACTGACCAATACAAAAGGTTTTGGTGCCAAATACATATACGGAATGTTTGTATATGTACTATAGTTTCCTTAGAAAATGACAAGGGTCAACAGCTTCTTACATACCATTTCAAATATTGAGAATTTGGAACATTATAAATTACATTTTTTTGTTTTGTTCAAAACTAAAGTATTGGTACATGAAAAATAATTTTCAGTTACATAAAGATACATGACTTAATTACCACTTAGTTGTTACAATAATGCGATCAGCATATATCCCGGTTCGTGGACGTTCAGAGGCATCCATATTAAACCAGCAAGGTGTCTGCCTTTAAGCCATGATAAGTCAAAGCCAAGCTGATTTTTATAAGAATAATTAATTTCACTATTAAGAGGTACAATTCCTTATGTGAAGAAGTTACTTAGTTTATATTGATGTGTCTTAGGTTTTGAACAAAACAGTATAATAGTTCCGCCGAAATAGGAAAATGGACGAGGTTTTTCAGAAGAACGTGGAGATAGTACTTTTTTTTAAGTTGTAGGTTTCGACGTGCTGAACACTGTGTTAGGAGTTGTTTAAACATACAAGAATATCTCGAAACCCGCGCATTCTATCAAAAATATCAAAATAAAAAACATGTTCGTAATTACATTTTCTATATATTTATCTGGGAAAAATTTTGATTTTCCAAACCGCTTTTCCGCAAGAAATGAAAAAGTAATATAAAAAGTAATTTACAAAATTGTATAAATATTGCTTATATCATGAAAACTACGCAATTTTCTCGATAAATGACAGAGAATGAAAAATACTCAATCGACGTTCTCAATAAGAAAATAAAACAAAAATCCGTCATTGTTCATCCGTCTTTCTGTAATCACGAAAAAACGCGTGTTACATAAATTGGAAATCGATGATATCTCGAAAACCGCACTTTATCGAATTATATCAAAGAACAAAAAACCTATAAATTCAATTAAAAAATGTGAGACTTCCACGTTTTGCTTAGAAGAAATTCTATTTCGGCTGGACTATAGGACAAATTTATAATAAATGGTCAAAGACCATTTTAAAATTTAACCTAACGTAACTTTATTATTCTGTAGAAAATTTTCGACATATGAATTTGAAAGTAATGAGTGGATAAACTTTTTATTTTGTACTCGATTAACAGATAGATTTTTTTCAATAAATAAATTTTCATTTTCAAGTGATAGCCTAGGGTAATATATTCATAAATGGCCCATATTTTCCAAAATCATGTCCGCAATCTATAGAAAAAAAATGACTCACAGTTTTTGAGAGAAGGTTCCAATATTGCACATCCGAACTTTTTTTATAAGTGAATTTATAATTCATAGGGCATAAGCCACAACTTTGGCCAGACCATATATCTTAGTTTAAAAATGCAACAGAATCAAAAGCTAACGAGAGCACAACCTATGCCAAGAAATTCTATCGTACTAAAATAAACAACCACATTTAAAAATTATGTATCATCATATTGTCTATAATTGTTTATTTGTGGCATATTCAAATTTTCTTACTTTTTTTTGGGTATTTTGCCACTGAAAAATATTTAAAAATTTTAATGAAAGAATCTCTGCGATCAGACAGAGGTTGGTTCTTGAATACTTGACTGTTTCAAAAAGTCTCACACCTAAAAATATATAAACTAGAACGACGTTATAAGCTAAAAAATGAAAATGAAAGCTATAGGCAGTTTCGAAAGAGAATCTACTTCCGTTCTCAAAACTTTTTGGCCGTCAACCATGACAGTTCTTTGTTTATGAATTTCCATAGTCACGTGAGATATTAAATTATATTTACCTTATTTTTACTTGCTTCGTCTCTAAGGATGGGCAACCAACTAGTACAAAAATCTATTGAATAATTTGAAATGCTTCTATCCTCGTTTAATAAAATAACCGCGCATTCTTTAAGTTTTCTTTTAGTTCCGTTGCTCTCTTTTTCCAAAATTTTCGCCGAGTCCCATTTAATCCTGTGATTATTATCTCACGCGTGTTCACAAATTTTGGGATTTTTTAAATTCTCCCCTTCTATCTTCATCAAGCCTTACGTTGAAAGGTCTAGATGATTCACCTACGCCATGTTTTCCGCACACACACGGAAGGCTATAAATACAATTTTTTGAATATTAAACAATATTTAGAGTCTTGGTTTTTGATAGAACCGATCTTAGCGTGAAGCCGGTTTTAAAAACCGTTCGTGCGGAAAACCAATTCACAATTTTTCGTAGTTTATCCGATAAACCATGAATATATGGAATTACTGCCATTGACCTAAATATCTCAGGTTGTGATAGTATATTCTCTCTACTGCCAATGTTCAATAATTGACTATCAACAAACCTCTCAGGATATTGATTATTTAATAAGACACTTTTTATAAATTGCTCTTCGTTCCTTAATATTATATCATTTGAAGAAATAATTTTGGCTCTGTCATACAAACACTTAACAACACCTTTCTTAACACTAATATATTGATTTGAATTGAAATTTAAGTATCTGTTTGTGTGTGTTTGTTTTCTATACACACTGGTTTGGTATGTGTTATCTAATTTTTAAATTAAAATATCTAAGAAAGGAAATTCATTATTATTTTCTTTCTATTGTAAATTTAAGTGAAGTTTCTTTTTCGTTAATCTGATTCAAAAAATTACTTAAATATTCTTTACTATAAGGCCATATAGCAAAAATGTCATCGACATATCTCCACCATATAATGGGATTATAAGCTAGATCATTAATATTACTTTCCACAAAATTTTCCATGAAAATGTTACTTAATATTGGAGATAATGAAGAACCTATGGCCATCCCAAAGTCTTGTTGATAGAAGTCATTATTTAATTGAAGGCATGTTGTTTTAATGCAAAGCATAAGTAATTCCATTATAGTTTACAGGAACATTTATAAATAGGCTTACTACTTCAAAACTGACCACCAGATGATTATTGTTAAAATTATTTTCTGACACGTTTTCCAAAAAATGTTTGCTATTTTTCATATAAGACTTGGAGGAACCTGATGATGGATTTAGGATTTTTAATAAATATTTTGAGAGTTTACTACATGGAAAATTAACTGACTCAAAATTGGTCTTAAGGGGATGTTAGGTTTATGAATTTTTGGCAAATAATAGAAATGAGGAGGTTTGCTGTGATGTGGAGTTAACATCCTTCGTTCAATAACTGTAAATTCGTTTTTGTGTTTAAATAAGACTCTATATCTTTTGCTTCCTAAAGAATTTGTAGGACCTTTATTTAATTTGGAATAATTTCCATCATTTATCAAGTTCGTAATTTTTGTATAATATCTAGCTGTATCTAAGATGGCATTTCGTGTACCAGCTGGTAAAATTTTAATACTATGATCATGTTTTAGAGATGAAATGGAACGTTTTTCATCGGATGTTAAATTATCTCTACTCATATTGTTTCTCTAATTAAATTTTAGAACGAATTCGGTATTCATTAGCATCATCTAATGGTAGCTTCTGTGCAGCCTGTTCAATTGCAGTTATTATATCAAATTTAGGAATAGCCTTAGGTGTTAAAGAATAATTCAAGCCTTTAGTTAATACTAGTTACTCGGATATATTTAGTTCGCGATTTGACAGGTTGATGACAGTTTTGTCAATAAAAGGTCATGGTTGACGGCCAAAAAGTTTTGAGAACGGAGGTAGATTCTCTTCCGAAAAGTTAACTGCCTATTATAGCTTTCAGTTTCATTTTTTAGATTATAACATTGTTCTAGTTTATATATTTTTAGGTGTGAGACTTTGTGAAACAGTCAAGTATTCAAGAACCAACCTCTTTCTGATCCATTTGGCGCAGGGGTTTTTTCATTAAGATTTTTAAATATTTTTCAGTGGCAAAATACCCAACAAAAAGTAAGAAAACATAAATATCATAATTTATAAATTTTGAAAAAGTTATGACTTTTTGGATGTATCTTGTAGCACAATACTCACAAAATTTGCACAAAATTCAGTCACAAAATAAACAAGTTTTGCTGTAAAAATTAGAAAGATAATTTATTATTAAAAAATTGAGAATATAGAAAGTAATTTATTTTTATAAATATGGCATACTCAGTACAGCTACATCAACGTAAGTAAAGTTAAATAAAAGAAAAATAGAAAGTCGACAGCTTTTTGAACATAGTTTTTAGGTTAGTCTTGCTATTATTTGCCCATTAGTCTTAAGGCGTTACTTTTAGTCAGCTCAAAAAATGCAACATTAACAATAATTATGGAATTTGTGTTAAAGTGATGATTAACAATATATTTAAATGTTGCATTTTTTATATAGGTAATAGATTTAGTTCCCTAGGAAGTACTAGATTATATTTTTTAGGTATTTATATATAAGATAAATACATTTTCAGCTTGTTTAGGTAGGTTTTTACATTTACATAGCTACAACTTTTTTAAATATTTTTGATAAGTATCATTTTTCAGCGGCTATGGTAGCAGTGGATTGCAATTAGGTTTTTACTCCGAACAAATCCTTAGTCGTTGACATTTTGAGAATATGTTCTTAAAGTTCATTTTATTTACCTGTTCTATTCAAATGGGCTTGTTCGGATTTTTTTTTTTTTACTTCATAAAGTATAAAATAATGGATTTGAGTAATTAACTCGCAAAAGTCGGCTATCTCTCTCGCCTCTTAAATTTAGCATTAACTTATATATGAGCGATGAAAGATTTGATGTTTTTGAATTTTTTAGGTTACGTTTTAATACTTTTAATGTAGGCATTATTTTCTCGCTCTTGCAGAATCGAATTTTCAAATTTTCCTGCACAATTTGGTATCAGGAGAAAGGGCTAATCTTGTTCTTTACATATAGACCTAGAACGGACTTCTATTCCACGTATTTACTTAGTTATGAATTTTTGAAAATTCGATGTTTTTCAATTTTTAACAGAAAAGCCATCTTTCATTCGTCCGTGCCAAGCCGGATTTCCGGTTTTGCCCATTCACTTTATTATCAGAACAAAACGCCACCCTTCCCCTTTCCATAGACACCTAAAATGAACACGTATTTACTTACTACTAAACGGCTGTTAGTGGTCGCGGTAGATCTCCGAGTTCAAAGTTGTGTATAGTGACGTCACAAACAGATGCACTGTTTTTGCAACTATTACTAATTTCAACCCCTTATATCGCGAGAACGGAAAAAGTTAATAATATGAAATTTTAAGTGCATAAGAAGAATATCGAGTACTATATAAAACCATATAAAAGTAATATCATGGAACAAGTCCACTCGTTGTTTGACGGAAAAAACTGATAAAGTTTTGAAATGTGGCAGGGAGGTTCATTCAAGCGTACTACTGATCATAGTAAAAGTCCCCACCTATATCTTTTGTGCTCGGACCGCTGTCTTGGAAAAATGGTGCTCTGATTTGGTTTTATTCTTACAGAATTAGATACAAACAGTATGTAGAAAGGATTTTGTCAATTCGGGAAAAGTTATGTTATCACTAGACGTTAATGCTCTAAAATTAAAACTTATAAAAACTGTTTTGTCGTCATTCAAAATGAGCTTATTTCTCTGGCACCATGCGTGTTCATCGTCTAGTGTAACATAAATTTTATCATATAATTCCTCTTGCATGACAGTTGATACCGAAACAGTGGTATCATCTGCATACACCGTGTTAACGAATGCAATTTGGTAGGTCGTTAATGCATATCAAAAATAACAGAGGGCCTAATATTAACCCTTGGGGAATCCCAGCGTTAAATCATGGATATTCGATTGAAATTCATTACACCTTACTACTTATTTTCGATTTTCCATATAGAGTTAGAGGACACCCTCTTAAAGGTACCGATACTTTATATCTTTTTGGATAGTATATTTCTGTCAACAGAAGAGAAAACTTTCATAAATCGAGAAACAGCAACACAATATATTTACCCTCATCTAACTAACTCTTTGTAGATATATTTGAATCATGTTTTCTAATTGTTGATCACTTACCAAAAAAATTTTCTAACTGTTCCTTTGACTTAAAAATCAGAGGCGTAGAGTATACTTTTCAGTAATATATTGAATAATTTTATTATTTTGTAGATTCCTTCTACACTAGTTAAAAAAAATATGCAAAAATGTGGTAGTAAATGTTACAAGAGAAAAAGGAAAAGTTGCTTATTTTTATTTCTGAAAGATCCAAAAAGGATCACGTGTTTTCAACGGGTAAACCATTAATCAGGTAACACATAATGCAAAAGGTTTAAGGTGAATATATTGACTTCAGATTTATTAAAAAATAATACACTTTTGGGAACTAATTGCAATCCACCAGAGATAATGCCAGTTATTTGGATGAAAAGCTTATATGCATATAATTTTACGAAATGGCTAGCTTGATCTACTTATATTTTGTAAAACTTTAGGAGAGCAGTTAGAAATTGCTATGGCTTAATTTTACTTTTAAAGAATGCCTAATTTTACAGTGTCTGTACACCCAATTAAAACTACACAAGTTTCGACTATTTTCTTATCTCATCCTTCTAATTATTGGAATTAATGCATGAAGGTTAAAAGCAACATTTTGTGTTGTCATTTTATTTATTGGTAAGAATGTGTTTCAAGCTTAGGTTTTCTATAGTACAGTATACTTTAACTTGGCCGGTCCAAAGGTTGCTTCGTCGGATGAACTAAGCTTTGTCGACATACGTGAACAACGTTTTTAGGCTATGTGCAACAGAAAATAAAACCGTACGCGTACTTATTAACTCAAAACAAGTTAGAGATTATAGTTCACTACACATATTTAATGCACATAAAAATCCATAAAAACCGACCATAAATTTCTGTCTTGTTAACATGACTGGTATCCCGCAGAGCTGTACTTAGTATTTTTGTGCACAAGAACAGTAGAAATTTAGAAGTGTTATCTTTGGTAAATAAATAGTTATTTGGTACAATAATAAATTTAAAAAAAATTACTTTGTATTGCTTGTGTCAAGATATGTTTGTGGGCCATTGACGAATTCGATATTCCATGATACACTGACTCTGTTGTGGGAGGGTTTACATATCTGCTGTAAACCGTTGCATCCTGAAATATTTTCGGTAGGTGGGAGTCGGGTAATTATACCAAAATAATTTGAATTTATAATTGGAACATGTGTGTTTCAGTTAATTTCTTATTTTAAACAAGCCAGAACATTTTACATGAGAACAATGTTGTTCTATGTATTAAATAAAGCACTATATTTATGATTTAACATTTTCTCAAAAAATAGAACATGCCCTGCTCTCCCATCTATTCGTAAGCGATGAAGATTTCTAGCCCGAGAAGTCACGACACCGAGGGTAAAAGAGATTTCTAAAATCTAGTATTTATTCATTGGTTTGTTTATTTATTAGTTTATTTAAAAATATTGGCCAGCCTGTACGCTGATAGAACAGCGACGGTTTTCTATTTCTATAAAGTTAGATATTTTTCCTAAGAGAGTTTGGATAGTATCTATAATGAAGGTGCAATTTTACCAAATTCTCAGTGGTGCATAAATGTGTAAAAAATTAAACATGTTGCAAAAAAATAGATGGACGAAAATTTCGTTTTCGCGCTCGCTCCTGCCGGCCCCAATTTTCGATTTTCACCTCGAGATTCATGTTGTACGGTCATTGCCGACCTTCACCTCGCCATCGAGATATAGAATGGGTCTCCGATCGCCTATTTATTCAGTTCTTACGTTTAAAAAATTGACTTGCGTTCGTGCTAATCGGCGACTATTTTTAAGTGGTTTACCGAGTTCGAATCCCACCAGGGGATCCTTTTTTTTTCGTTTTGAATTTTTCGGCAGATATTTTTGATTTTATAATTGCTATTCGTTCTATTGCATTTCTCGGAGAAGTTTTGCATTTTCCACCGCGGAATATTAATCTGCACTATTTCGATTAAAAACCACATTCTACCTCCGCTATAGGGTGGCTAAATCTTTGATAGATGTTGCTGGAAACACAGGACATAAAAAAGTTTAATAAAACGATTTGTAACGTTCTGAGTTTATTTCCCGATTGTATCAAAAATTTAGTTCCCATCATTTTCATTTCTTCTTTTCATTCAATTTTCGATAGTAAAAAGCAAACATTTCAGATGGTATAGAGGCGTTGTGGATAGAAATGTTAGAGATAATGCAATTTTATTTTGAGTGAATCAAAAGTACGTTTCTTTTTACTTACACCAATTATTAACATTATAGTTTTATGTAATATTTTCTATATCGATTAATAACATACAATATCTCAATAAAATAAATTAAATTGTCATAATTGATTATTGTACATATTAGTGCATACTTCTCCGAGAAATGCAATAGAACGGAGTGAATAGCAATTATAGAATAAAAAATATTTGCCGAAAAACTCCAAACGAAAAAAAATGGTATCCACGGGCGGGATTCGAACTCGAGAAATCGAGTCAATTTTTCAAACGTAAGAACTGAATAAATACGGTGATCGGAGACCCGTTCTATGTATCGATGACGAGGAGAAGGTCGGCAATGACCGTACAACGTGAATCGCGAGGTTGAAATCGAAAATTGGGGCCGGCAGGAGCGAAGGCGAATCGTAATTTTTTGACAATTCGTGACAATTCGAAAAACGAAATTTTCATCCATTTATTTTTTTGCAACATGTTGCTTAATTTTTTACTCATTTGTGTACCACTAAGAGTTTGGTAGAATTGCATCTTTATTATAGATACTATCTAAACTCGCTTTGGGAAAAATCCAGCTTTATAGATATACACGCGAAAAATCTGTCGCTGCCTCCCGGGCTATATGTAGTGAACTATACTTACTTGACTCCATTAGCTAATATATACCGGGTGGCCACGAGTCAATGTACGCCCCCAATATTTTGGTTGTTTTTGTATTTAAAAATTTGGTTTTTGGTACAAATAAATTAGACAATAATAGACTACTTTTAGACTAACAGGAATGAAAATATCACTTCCAGTTGAACCGGAAGAGACATCAACTTTTTTTTCTTAAATGGAATGACTATATTTTTTTGATGGTTTCTCATTAAGCATACATTTCTAAGTGCAGCAGATTTTTCAGATGTAAAAAATTTCAAAAAATAAGTGAGATACGAACAATTTTTTAATTTTTTCAAAATGGCCGCGTCAGATGAATGCGATGTAAGAAAATTACGAAGTAGGCTATGAAAATTATTAATAATCTTGTAGACTTGTCTGTAAAGCAGAAAATAGTTGTTTGAATTACTGATAGGTACTAGTATTTTTAGTTAAAAAAAAAACCGGAATTTCGTTTTCATTTTCATTTCCGTAGGGGTCCTATGGATTTTTTTTAATGGAACTGTGCTATTTCTTTTATTAATCAGAAATAATGATTCATAAACTACAATTTTTTCGCCATTAATCATTTCTTAACGATATCCTTCATAATAATAGAAGTATTTTTAAAAAGTAAACACAAATTAAACAAGAAATAATTTTAATAGGTATAACGTTACAACCATGAATAAATTACCAAGAATAACAAAACTATTTAAAACCTAAATTATAATAAACCATTATAAAAATTGTTCAAACTGTTCACCGTTATGATTAATACACAGAGTAGCGCGACTTATCGTTGCATGTCTAACATTCTGTAATTGTTGAGGTGTTATTTGTGCAATTTCGTGTCGAACTCTTTCTTACAGATCTTGCCTTGTGGTTCGAGCAGTCATGTAGACTCTATTTTTCAAATGCGCCCAAATAAAAAAATCGAGTGTGGTTAAGTCAGGCGACCTTGCAGGCCATCTGACTGGACCATGGGTCCCAATCCAACGATCTGGAAATAATTGATTTAAGTAATCCCTAACGATAATAGCATTGTGTGGTCCAGCCCCGTCTTGTTGGAAGTAAACCTCGTCAATATTGGTATTGGGAATTTGATTAATCTGTGGAACTATTATATTCTGGAGAAATTCTAGATATCTTGATCCAGTTAGAGCTTCGTTAAAAATTATTGGACCTATGATATGGTCGCCCAGTACGCCTAACCAAACATTGCAGCCAAACCGCTCCTGAGACCGCCCCTGTCTCATAATATGAGGATTATCAATTGTTCAGTATCGAGTGTTGTTTCGATTAAATAACCCAAGGATTGTAAATCTCGATTCATCAGTGAACAAAATGTTTTTGATAAAAATTATCATTTCTTAATTGGCGTAACTGTAACCAATTACGAAAGGTTATTCTTCGTTGATAAATAATCATTCTCACACAAAAATTGATGCAATTGACATTTATAAGAACGATAGCCGTGTTTCTTTAAAATTTTTCTGGTTGATTCTTTGTTGGAAACTGGTAATTCGTGTTCAATTTGTGTTATCGAAATGGTTGGGTCAACATGTACTAAAGCTAATACATTAATTTCCGTTTCTTCATCCACAATAAATCTTTCTTCAATTTCTACATTGGGTTCAGTTCTAAATTGTTGCTCTAACCGGGCGAAATAGTTTCTCGGAGGTTGTCTTCTTTTGGGATATCTCCGTCCATACAGACTTTGTGCTGTAGTTGCATTACGTCGAGTCTCTCCATAAATAATGATCATGTCAACTTTTTCATCTCTTGAATAATTTTCAGCCATTTTATATTAATTTTCTTGTTTATAACAACTTTAATACACTTGCTTCAGAAAATTAGTGATTAAGTCAAGACTAATTCAATTGTTGCGAATGTCTGTAATTTTCATGGCTATCTGCAATTTTGGATTTAAATGTAGATAGGTACCTTATTAAAATGATTTGCTGGTGCTTGCTTTTTAAAACTACTTCTATTATTACGAAGGACATCGTTAAGAAATGAGTAATGGCGAAAAAATTATAGTTTATGAATCATTATTTCTGATTAATAAAAGAAATAGCACTGTTCCATTTAAAAAAATTCCATAGGACCTCTACGGAAATGAAAATGAAGTTCCGTTTTTTTGAAAAAAAAAACTAAAAATACTGGTACCTATCAGTAATTCAAACAACTATTTTCTTCTTTACAGACAAGTCTACAACCTTGCTAATAATTTCCATAGCCTACTTAGTAATTTTCTTACATCGCATTCATCTGACGCAGCCATTTTGAAAAAATTAAAAAATTGTTCGTATCTCACTTATTTTTTGGAATTTTTTACATCTGAAAAAACTGCTGCACTTAGAAATTTATGCTTAATGCGAAACCGTCAAAAAAATATACTTATTCCATTTAAGAAAAAAAAGTTGATGTCACTTCTGGTTCAACCGGAAGTGACATTTTTATTCCTGTTACTCTAAAAGTAGCTTATTATTGTCTAATTTATGTGTACCAACAACCAAATTTTTAAATAGAAAAACAACCAAAATATTGGGGGCGCACATTGACTCGTGACCACCCGGTATACCTATGACCCGCCTGAATTCGTAGATATCAGTTCAGTGGAACCATATTCAACTACGGTATGATAGACTGGACGTTTTGAAACATGAAGCCAAATCAAAGACAAATACATTTGCTTTTATGTAAAATATTCCATTGCCTTTGTTTCTAACAATAAAACATTAGTAGATTTTCCGTATCCACCTCATTTTACCCAGAATAAAAGAATAATGAATATTACTGATATTTTTCAAGCTATATCTATACAGTGTGCTCATAAGTTACGGAATATTGTCCTAGAGAAAATCGTATCACTTACTTGTGTTTAACATTTTCATCACGATGATGTCATTTTGTATTTATATTCCAATCTGAAACCATAATTTCTTAAAATTAAATTCGAGTTATATTTTGACTTTAAATTTAACAGTTCTTGTGTTAATTTAATAAAGAGTAGTATCCAACATATTATCACGCTCTTTAGAGTCCACTACCTATAAAAAGTTATGAAATATATAGTACCATTTGAATGCATTTTTTTCATTAATGCCATGCATACTTTGAGTTTTTATCTTAAACCTAACTAAAATAACATACATAAATACGGCACCATACTGAAAGAATATTTTATTTCATTTCCACTAAAAAGTTTCATGTATGCACCATCATAAACAAATAAATCGAAACAGTACAGTCATGCAGATACTGTCAAAACTAGACAATTCTTTAACACACTGTATTACTTGTTAAAATATTTGAAGTTATCAACCTAAAAGCTCTGACACTGACGTCAACTACGATAGTAGAACACTTTGGTTGGGTGAGTGTACCGTAGCCTACGTAGATGAAATAATGGGTATCATAATATTCAAAACGACCCGCGCGACGTCCTTTTTTAGCGGAAATATTAACGGAAAAGAGTAAAGTGTGATTGAATTAAGAATAATGTCTTATCTACCAAGACTTTGTGGACTATGTCACTAACTTTTGCAGCAGGAGTCGTTGAATATTTATTTCCAACGTAATTTAAATTTTAAGATTTATTTAAGTAAGCAAACATTTAAACTTTTAATGATATCACAATTACGTTGGCTAAGATGGGGTTATAGATTTGAGGCATTTGAGTTGTCCACGCTTAGTGTCAAGTTTTTAAAAATATTGTCATTATAAGCGTTAGAAGGATCAAAATTATATCCATACTAACCATCAGTGGAGAGTCTAGAGCTCTCTAGGATGCATTTTAAAGGAGGGGTCGACTAAAGGGTAAGTATATAAAAGCGAAGAACAGGTTCTTATGTAAAATTTTCTGATCGATACGAATTTCGAGTTTGCCAGTTAATTTGGAATTGCGAAATTGAAGAAAAAAGCATATTTTTGTCAAAACTGTCAAAAGCATGAACATGTGTATTTTTTTATTTCTCACTCAGTATCTCGAGCCTTGTGAAAGATATTGATCTTTAATTTTATAAACATATTCCTTTGATATTGTTCATGATTGAAGTATGAAGCAAATTTGTTTTACCGTGATAATTTTTTCATAAAAAATATACAAACTATTACATGTTATGCAAAAATACGAAAACGCATTGTAAGTAAGATACAGTAAGCGAGACACTTTTTTATTATTAAAGATAGGAATATAGTATAACGACAAAAAGTGAAGTTTGAAAGTCAACGAAGTTTTTGGAAACTATATTTCTTAACTTAACTATTATATAACTTTGCCTGCTCGAGAGAGATAGTGCATTGTAAGTAAGATATAGTAAGCGAGAAACTTTTTTATTATCAAAGATAGGAATATAGCATAACGACAAAACGTAAAGTTTGAAGGTCAAGGAAGTTTTTGGACACTATATTTCTTAACTTAACTATTATATAAGTATGCCTGCTCGAGAGAGATAGTGCATTGCGTACGGAATAACTGTTGCTCTCAAAGAATTAATTCATCCAAAAGGAACACCTTATTTTGTTTCATTCCAATTATTAATTAAGAAACACACATTAAAAATAATAAATTTGAATATTTCATTTAGATTCGATATGTTTGTACACAAACACAAGAATTAAAGAATTATAAGAATGAATAAGCGATTTCCTTAAGGGCGCCATGTTCGCAAAAGAGAACAACCTCGACAACGTCATAGAAAAGGGTAGTCGTTAACCATCCGTTAAGTGGTGGTACCTAGCGGGTAGCGGACGAATCATTTACTATAGATGTTTATTCGTGAAAATTCAATAAAGAATCCTATAAACTAATCCAGTTGTAAACATTACTTCGCTTGAGCAATCCAAATAACAAGTGTTCCAAATCGAAATAATGTAAACAACAAAAACATCTATCTACCTGCTTTTAACCGCATGCCGATCCCCTGTCCCCCCTTCCATATCGAAACCCTTGGGTCGAAATATATTTCTCATTATTTTACTGGATTTTAATTTATAGGTCAAAGGTACATTTGAATGTTATTCTTTATCCAGAAGAGCTTTCATGTGAAATATTGGCATTTATAATTATTATATTATTACATATATCTATTATATTACAATTTATTTATAATATCTACTGTAATAAGACTCGAACAAAAATATACAGGGTGGACCGTCTAAAGGGAATAGATAATGAAAAAAAAAATTTTTCGCTCAAATTTAAAATTTCCACGTTTCATGTCATTGTAAAAAAAGAGAAACTGACAATTTTCCACTACTATACTTCCACTCCACTACGTGCATGTACAACTAAAAATGTGACAGATGGCAATAATATTTGGCATAATATAGTTAACAGAATTGTCACCTTTTATTTAATATTGAATTTTTGCTGTCTGTATATTTTCTTGGCCAAAAGTTATCAGGTTTCCTTTGTAATAATAGTGATACCTATATTCCGATTATTATTCTCATATGTCCTTTCGTAGTTAATAATTTTTTAGAACGACCGCCCTGTATAAATAAAGTTTTTTTTCCTTAAAAAATCCCCTTGGAAATCATTAAAAAATTTTAAAATGTAAAAAAATATATACTGAAAGAAACCCCAAAGTATTTCAAACATATTCATTGGATTACGGTTTAGAGCAATTATTTGTATGAAATCTAATAAGATGGCGATGGTCAAGAGAGGGACATTCCATACATAAGGCCGTTACAGAATAGTTAACCGTAAGACTTAAGAGTCATAAGACGTATGACATTAAAAAGTGATTTTACACAATACTTTTTTTATGTTCTACGGCAAGCCAATCACAAGTCAGTTTTGTGAGATAATTTTTTAGGTTAGAAGAAAAACGGTTTCAATACCAAAACAAAGTAATAAAGAAGGGATTATTTTATTTTAATCATTAAATATTGAGGCGATAATGGATGAATTACCTCTTATATTGTTGGCTGGAAATTTAATGGGGATGTTTCTTTTAATCAGAAAAAGGAAAAAACGTTGGTTAAATAGAAGGTGGTGGACAACTTAAAATAGGCCTCAAAATTCTTAAACCAGTGACACGACTAAATGGCAGTGGTTAGTGACAACACGTTTCATTTATTATAGGTTAAACTTTCATTTTAGCGGGAATGGTTTTCATTGGTTGAACGTTTTACCGCCAACGTAAGAATTCCACCATACGGAAATTTTCAACTTTCTGCGTAAGCTTTTACGTCTTAATGCAGGTTGTGTAATGAAACATTTAAAAGTACATATTGGTTTTCGTTTACGTTATACGTCATACGTCTTAAGTCTTACGTCAAGCAATTCTGTAACGGCCTATAAATATTTATTATTTTTGGCAATAACTTTTTTACTTGGTAACGTATATTTAAAAAAGAACTATAATATTACCTAAGTATAAAAATAACCAGTTGAGTGAAGTGAATGAAAAGTCATAGTAATATTCTTATGTTTTTTTTTAAATATACGTAGTACGAAAGAATGTTATGGCCAAAAATGATTTCCCCATCCCATGTCCCTTTATTTGGCCACATATTGAGAAGCCAGTATATATTTTGTTCAAATTTGGTGAAAATGGGTTTTTGATGGTAGTGAATACAAATCTAAAATAAGAATTTCTATAAAAAAGTCGATAATATTTTTTCTTCAAATTTTCCTTAAAGTAACGCCACACTGTAATGAGCGATATCAAAGTTCACTACTTCAATGCAATCACATTTTCAGTCTGCACGTACCGCCTAAATTTGAAATAAATCCCGCTCCTAATTCGTGAAATATATACTCATGAAAAGCGGATGACAGTGTAATTTTTTCAAACATCTCTAATGAAAACTCTCTAAAAAAATATCGATCGCCTCTATGGGATAGTACTAAGATAGAAACTTTTTCAAGCCACTTTAATTTTTACAAACTAATATGTTCATAGCCTGTACAATAGATAAAGATAAACGCAAAAAATCAGTAATATTGACATTTGACCATAAATTCAAGGTAAAAATTTAAGATAATAAAATGAAGACATAACACATCTTAGTACTTCATTTAAGGTGGCCATTCCCTAGAAAGCGACATCCGATAGGGATATATCTATTATTTTTGCTCATAACTTTTATATCAGTACATATATTTTAAAAAACTATAAGAGTACCTAAGTAAAACTATAACAAGACTATTACTATGAATATTCACTCAATAATTTCAGTGGTTTGCAAAATAGCTAGATTCAAAACTACGAAATAGGGAGATTGACATAATTCTTAAATTTAAATCTAGCTATTTTGCAAACCGCGGAAATTATTGAGTGAAAATTCATAGTAACAGTCTTGTTATGGTTCTACTTAGGTGCTCTTATAATTTTAATAAATATACGTACTAAGAAAAAAAAGTTATGGCCAAAAATAATAAATATTTCCCTATTGGAGGTCTCTTTCTAGGGAATGGCCACCTTAAGCTTAATTTAAGTATGTTTCCAATACAAGTTACTACACTATATAGTATTTGTAAATTTATTTGAATAATAAATATTATGAAAATTTCATAAATTATATAATGTAAACAAGGTGCACATACTTTAATAGGGAAGATGCATAAATTTTAAAAATGGTTTAATTATTTTGCCATAATAGTATTATACCACCTTAGAAACTTTTTAAATTTTTATCCAATTTGAACAAAATTTCTAAATAATAAACTGAAAAAACTAAAAAAAAAATTAAATGAAAATTGTTTAGAACTACACAAAATGATTAAATCCAAAGTTTCATGAAATTTAAGATATTGATTGCAGAATTTTCAGAATACACAAAAAGCAAAAATAAATTTACAAACTACTTCTCAATTACTTGACAGTTCAGGTTACATTAGTAAAATTTACGAATAAAAGATGCTTAATATGCTTTTTTCATTTTTTTAGTACATATAGTCAAAAGTAGATCTAACATGTTGTATCTTTGAGTAAAATTTGATTCAAATCGGGAAAAATTAAAGTTAAGTTTTACACTATAATAAAAAAAGTCACAAAAGAGGATTCTTAAATATATGAAATTTGAATTTTTATGTAACGAAAACCATGTGACTGAGAACAGTACAATGTTGACCTATATTATGGATGACTGACGTCAGTTAGATGCACAAAGCTTCAATTACTTGTTCTACGGCTACCTCAAAAACATGCTTTTGTACAGAGTTTATTGTAATAACGCTCGTACCACAACTCGTAAGAAATTTGCATTATTCTGCACTTTCGCACAATATGCTATATATTCTAAATAATTATTATAACCCATCACTTTTGACAAAACATAAAAAAAAAAGAAGATACGATTGAGCATATTGTTGTTTTCGTCGATCAATCTGTCATCTGTGAAATCGTGCTTGTCACTGAATAATAAAACCTTCTGTTCTGTACTGAAGATGTGTGAGGGCCGATTTATCAATGCGTGGATAAGTAGTGTCATCCTATAGTGAAATAATAGTTTAATAATATAGTAGGACACTTCCCCTACCGAGTTAGTTCACGCGTCGATAGCAGGAGTGAGGCTATCACTGTCAGAGGAAGTGACCCTACCGTATTATTACAAACTGTGCTTTAACTATAGGATAACTTGTTATCCTCGCATTGATAAAGCGGCCCTTGCTTATTTTCTTCTGTGATATTAGTGATACTGTTATTACAATTTCATTAATATTATCAGTACCTACCTAGTACGTCATATATACTTTGTATCCTAGTAAGATATTCTATAAATATGTACAGATAATATAATATTGTATAATATATTTGGCACTTTTTACTTATTAATTATTCTGGAGATTATTATTTTCTTCCTTTACCACATTGTATACTTTATCTAATTTTAAAGTTATAACAGGTTCTCTTTCTTAAAGAGCGTCAACTATATTCCACTTACGTATACTCATTATGCTTCCCTGTCACATTTCTTTTATGTTTTGGTGTCCACCCTGTGTATAAAGTATGATTTGGTTTGATTCTTGTCAGTTATTATAACGAAATGTCATGTTTTTTCATAAAATAGTTTTATAAATATAGCGCTAACAGATCGACATAATTGAAATATATTAATTCTTGTAATCGATATAATCTGAAATATGAAAAATCGAATAAATGCCGGAGCGAATGCTTGTTTCACGAATACAACAAGTATAGTTAGTTACCTTCGGTAACATTAAGTCAGTAAAGAAATGGGATCTCACGACTCTACCACACAAGGTTTTTAGCTCATCAGATTTCTTTACTTCTCGAACATTTACCAAAACAATTTATCCTAATAGCGGTTGTATTCAATATAAGTATAAACAAACAACCGTTTTTTGTCCATGTTAAAATAATATATTTTTACCGTAATTCATCCAAAACAAAGAAATTTACGTTAGTGCACGAAAACATAAACAGTATGTCATTATTGTAGGTATTATTAAACATCGGAAGTTTCCTAAAGAGCCTATACATTTTCAAATTTCACATTTGTAAATGCAGAACAGCTACAAACCTTTAAAACTTAATAAATGTTTAAAACCAAGAATAAATGTGAAATTTGACTTTTTTAGAGCAGATGTTTTAAAAAAATAACTGTGGGGAATAATGATTATTAACGATTATATCGATTTATATTGGATCCATTTTATTGATTTTTTTGTCCACCCTATATAAAAATATAAAATTCAGATAATTCCCTTTTTCTGTTGCGTCATCTATGAGACAGTGACCGAACTAAGACAACAACTTTTAGCTGAAGAAATCTTATAAAATTCCATTCTATTAAAAATAAATATGTCAGAATATCAGTAAACATGTGAAAAGTGCACCTCAAAATTTAATTCGAGCTTTCTAGTACATGAAGGGTCTAATGAGACTTTTTCTTGTTTCATAATATGGGTGAATGTTTAAGTTAGGACTTGTCTGTATTGGTTTTCCCTATTTTTGATTTTAACTAGTGCAAAGTAATTATTGAAGTGGCGAGCTGACATCGTTTCTAAGGTACATGTTAAGCATTTTTTTTATCTATGAAAATATTACTTTTTAACAATATAAAAGCACACGTTTCCTAAGTTAAAGTTTCTAGTTTCCGTTTATGTGCAACTTTTATAAATATGACCTATACTTTTTAAAATAGCTCGCTTTAAAATCATGTGATTATACCCACAATTTAGCACATAAATATGGCCACCTTAAAGTAACAAATCTGAAAGGAAAATGTTTTCGATTTTGTTTCAGAATTAAAAAATCATAATGCCTAAAAGTAATGATAATATAAACTAGTACATACATAACAAATTAATTGCTAAGAGAAAAGTGAAAACAAAAATATAACAATATCTATTAAAAAATCTACTGGAAGATTATACATTTTGACATAAAATCATAAGTGGGCATAAATTTGTTACTATACCTATTTGCTGAACATATTTAATAAAAAGTAAAACACCTTATTTACCTATTTTGTGTGTTAAGCTGCTTACTGTTACTGCTAATATCATAATGTCTCCTATAAAAATAATATTAATTGGTGAATTAACGCAAATATTTCATCGCGGGTATGTACGCTTTTCTATTCTCGATAAAAAAAAAATTCACAAAAAAATTTTCGGTTCCACACCTATATGAAGTTTTAAAATGAAAAAAAGGCGCGTCTCCATTATCGTCGGCTTTGCCGATCGGCATTTGTTGGCAAGTGGGTACGTACAATTCGGCTTGTGCCGGTCGGAAACTTCAAGAGAATCCAAGCCGAATATACTAGTGGGGCAATGCCGATCGGCAAAGCCGACCATAATGGAGACGCGCCTTAATGTTCTTGCAAATAATGATGTCTCTGAATATTTTCCTTCGCATATGCAACTAATTACGTATCGTACTTTTCATCATTGCAGTTATAGGTTTTACATTTACAAAATGAATGTAAATTGAAACTTTTAGACTTTGATTATTTGGTCGTCATTATTAGAACCATACTCTTGTCTAATTTACACTAACCAAAATTAAAAATATCAGGCAGATGTAGATGAATAGGATGTTTTATAAATTGCAATCTGGAGGAAATTTATTTTCGCACAATATAAGAAGTAATTTTCTGTTGGAGGAAGGAATAATTTGAAGGCAAAATTTAACATCCTTAATAAAGAGCACTAACTATTGATATGAATAATGTAAAAAAATATGTTAATGCACTTGATGTATTTACATAATACGTGAAAGAAATTATAATCAATTATTAGATGAAAGATCCATTGCATTTAAGTGTGGTATATTTAAACGTCATACGTTTTTCTTAATTCCTTTTACACACAGAAGCTCTTAAGTATTAAAAAATTGATCATGCAATATTTATGGTATTACAGTTCATGAGCTATCATCATATCTATACAGATATCACCATGTCCTTGAATTTTGTCTAGTAATACATTATTTGTCTTTTTTAGCCCCCTTTAAAATTTGTATTTGACTATTAAAAGTGGGAACTGGGATGAATTTCCTATTTTCCCTTAAATCCTTGTCTTTATTGCACAGAAAGCACACCTTTATATTAATAACGTAAATATTTTTTGCTTTAGTTCTTAAATAAAGTACTTCAATTTTATTTGGAGACAGCTCCCTTCTTCTTTTTTTTTTTTAAATTCTCGCGTGTAGGAACTCCTAGATTGTGCGTGAAACACGGGATTCTTACTTAAAAATAAGTGCTTGTTTTATAGTACCGTGTCCAGTTTTATGGAATACAAATCCGCTTTTGTACTCACCGCCTCTTTTAATAAATTAAAAGCCTCACTTGATACATTTTGCAATGTTTCGGCACTATCTTTTTGACACATAAGACATTGCCTTATAATCTATTTTTGAAGTATTTATTCGAATCAAATAATAAGTAATACAATAAGATTAATTATTTCAAAAACTTGCCTTCATCTTCCATGATTCAAGCGATTCTAAATATTTGCAATAAAATACTGTATAAAGTGACTTTCCAAGATAACTAATAAAAACTGAAGAAAACACTTTTTCATTGCCTGCACTAGCCAGCAAGATACACTAGTATACCAGTGTTACAGTGTGCGCTCTGTTACCAGCTCTAGTGTGGAAAAACTAACAATCACATAAAAAAAAATCAAATAAAAAGTTTCTTTGGACTTTAAACCCCACTTTACTTCGGTGCACCACCCATCTACCTTTAATAATAAAAAAGTTTGTCTCATGTCTACGATGCATTTTACAATTTTTGGTCAACATCTATGGGTCTTTATATTTTTTATAAAAAATGTATCATAGGAAAATAACTTTTTTAGTTTCCCTATACCTAAGATAAGGTTAAATTATAAGCATTAATTTGGTTAAATTTTAAGTTCGATATCTCCAATAACAAGTGTGATATTGATTGAGAAATAATAAAATACATGTTTTCATGTTCTTTGTAGTTTTTGCAAATAAATGCCTTTTTTACAATTTAGCAATTCCAGATAAATTGGCGACCTCGAAATACGAATCCGGCAGGAAATTTTACATATGGATCTAGTTTTCGTTTTTGTATATCTTTTAGTCGACTCCCCCTTGTCGATTTTGAGATCGTAAATTCCCTACTACATATCCATATCTGTTAGCAACTAGGTATCATCAAACTTTCCGTGCCATTCAAAATGCTCATCCATCATGCCTAACTTCGACACAAGACTCGTCAAGAGTACGATAAAAACATTTCAGGACCCTTTCTTTATAAAATGGCTGAGGAAATATTAAATTACTTCGTACTTTATTAGCCCACTGTATATACAGCTGAGATAAAACTTAAACAATACAGGAATTTTAAGGAGGAACTTTTCAGATGAACTTTATTAAAACTCTTAAATAAATGTTTGAAAAATCGTGTACGCAAATCTATTCTTCGTAACGTCTAATTAGGTCATGATAGCTGCTAGTAATAATTGCCCATTTATCTACTTAGTGCAAACGATTTTGATATCTACCGTGACTTACCCAGAGGGATATTGAAGGTCACTGTAGCTAAGTGTCTGTGGCTGTTTCCATCAGAATCGGGCTACGAAAAGAGGTTTAGGAAACAGACAACAAAATATAAAGAAATATTAAATTAATTTTAAATATACAGAAAAAAATTGCTTCTTAATATACCAACATGTTTTTTTTCTATATATTTAAAATATCAGATAATGTTCCACAAGGGGCCAACTGCAGAATCAACTCGGTTTATTAAAATTTATTGTACAAACGTACAATTTAATATATATAGCAATTTTGTATCTCTTAAAAACATTGATTGATTATAAAAATAATTACCAATATTCTATAATATCTGTATCATTTCTTTTCTCAAAAAAGTATCACTTTTAAAATCAACCTAATCCTTATTTTTACAACATTTTACACGCTTTTTCACATGTTTATGCACGTTTATTTTATTGATATTATATGCACTAACTTGTACACACCGTTCTACTTCCTTCTTGTAATTACACGTCCTCATACACAATATTCGAAATTAGGGCAAACACTACGAGGTTTAATCAAAATATATTTAAAATACTACTTATGCGAATCTCCGGCTGTCGAGTCAGGTATTCGCAGGACAACCCTAGCGTTTTTACCTTTGTCACTGTAAATACTATTGTTGCTAAAAATTTTATTATTTCAAAAATACGCATAGTAAAACTCTTGGACGAAAAGTGATTATTCATTATATGGAACTAATTTCATATAAAGGAGACAAAATCAAATGTATACTTTTTTATTCAAGGATCCTGAAGGTGGTTGGAAGCTTTGGTATTACGCTGCCTCTGGAAACGTAGTTTTCTGAAACATCAAAGCTCTTGAACACGAGATTACGATGGGAGAGGATTAAAACTGCTTTAATTCTCTCCTGATGATGCTAACGTTATTAGCGAAACGCGCGTCGAGTGTTGGTGTTCCAATGTTGTCCTCAAGAGTTTTGGTATTTGTGGAAACTAAAAATATTTATTACACTCATTAAAATATATTAAAATAAATCCAAGATGGATCATGTCCTTGCATAGGCGTACTCTTTTATATTTGCCAAACTTGACTATTACGTATTATCTCTACTATTTTCAATCGGACACATATACACATGCACAACATAATTCTTAACTTTCTCTCTTTTCGATTGCCTTTTTTCTATTTTCTTCTGATTATCTTGCTATTTCCTTGCTAAATATTTAATTGCTTCCTCTCTACTTTTACTGCATTTTGTTTCTCAATTCTTTCTCTTCCTCTTGTACCTCATTCTCTCGTTTTCACATAACCTCAAAACACATAAAAGGCAATTTCTCCAACACAAATTATCCCCGTCGAGCTGACTAAATAAAGAACGACCTTCCGACCTTGGGTATCCTCTTTGCACCTGTAGCATTAGACTGACCTAGATTTGACCTCCAGCTGACCTTTTCTTCTCGGTGTTAGTGCCGGCACCCAGGCAACTGACTCTGGAAAGGCAGCTCAACAAAAGTGTGCTGATTTCATGGACGGCGCCCGATGGGACTGGACCGGGGAATCAGATCGAAAGTTACCATGTATACGTGGATGGGGTGCTCAAGACTACTATTAAGGCGACTGAACGAACCAGGGCCTTGGTGGAAGGAGTCGACAGTAACAGGGTGAGTCTAGGTTTTAGATTCATTTTGCAACCATATAATGATTAATTTAATTAGGCAAAAATTTTAATTTGTACATAGCCCAGTCAACGGGTTCTCGCCTCTAATTTAAGTGCTAATGAATGGATTTTAATGAAATCTTTGCAATGTGTTTGTAGTGACGTTAATAAAAAAGTTGAAAAAAATGTTAGAGTAGGAAATGATCGGAAGGGGTAGAAAATACCCCCTTTATCACGGGTTCCGTAACTAGTAGAATTAGGTCAAAAATGAAAAAAAAAAAGACAATAATGTATTTACCTCATTTGGTCTAAAATAAGATAATTCTTAATTATAAATGGGCTTGTTCAGCATTTTTTTTTTATTTCACTAATCGAAAGTGCAAGTATAAATTAATGGATCTGCAAAATATCAGAATCTTATTCGCACGTTTAGTATCTTAAAAACTATTACAAATTTCCATCTCGAGAAAATGGGGCGTGGCCAGGCGCTACGTCACTATACGCATAGACTCGGCGATCTCAATAGACTTGATGCTCCTTATTGGTTATAATTATAAGTGTTTTCGAAGTATTGTTTGTTTTGCTTACTACTTGACAGTAGGGGAGTACAATTTGGTGAAATGTCAAAAAATTACAATTTTCTCTCGCTCCTGCTAGAACGAATTTTGATTTCGACCCTGCAATTTACGATTATAATTCATCGCCGACCTTCTCCTTTCCGTAGACACATAGAACGAACTTATTTAGTTACCAGCGTTTAAAAATTCCACGTTTTTCGACTTTTCAGGTTAAATTTGAAAGGTCCCAGAAAGCCATTTTTCTTACGTCACTTGCGCATAGTGACGTCACAAATGAGCGCTCGGTTTTTACAACTATTACTAAATTCAACTCCTTATATCTCGAGAACGGAAAAAGTTAATAATACGAAATTTTAAGTGTATAATGAGAATATCGAGTACTATATGAAACAGTATAAAAACCATATAAAAAGAATACCATGGAACAAGCCCATTAAACACCGCTTTTAGATGAATCAATCTATATATTATAAATACTCCACATATGTTTCGGCTTAATAGGCCTTTATCAAGAGTATTACATAGTGAATACTAAAGTTTCCGACGTGCTTATTCTAATTTATAAATACAAGTATTTATATCTTAATCTATTTATGACTTACTCTATTTAAGACTTAATTTAAAATCCTTAATTATGGCAAAGTTTGGAGTGGACCTAAACTGATTATATAAATCAATGGATACTTTTTATCTATTTGTTTATTATAGGGGTATTCAAGAAATTTTGCTGGTCGTTCGTGGTACAAGGGTTGTACTTGAGAGATTTTTTGATTTCTAGTTGTTCTAGCAGATCTAAACGTTTACCTTTTCTTTCTGAATGGAGTAAATTTATGTTATCAGTATCTATGAAATGGTTGTTTTCAATTCAGTGTGTTGACATTCCTGTATTTTTATTGTTATTTAAGATAGATTTTTTATGTTCTTTTACCCTGTTTACAATGCTTCTACCACTCTGACCGATATAGACAGCATTACAATCTTTACAATAAATTTTATATAGGTACACCAGATTTATCCATTTTATTTAGCTTCCCTTTGTTATTAACCAAAATGTTTTCTATATTTGTTTTGTTCACACTTATTGTAGAGATACCTAAATTGTTTAATTTTCTAGAAATTTTGTTACTATATTTCGGAACATAATTAATAAAACTGTATTTTGTAGGTTTATTAGGCACAGTGAAAAATTCTTTTTGAAGCATTTTGCGTTGTTTGTTTTTGACCATGTTATCTATTAGTGATTCGTTGTATCCGTTGTTTCTTGCAATTTGTTTAATTATATTTAATTCTCTATCAAAATCACTTTGATCTAAAGAAAAATTCGTGAGTCTATGTATTAGACTATGAACGGGTGAAATCTTAATTTGCCATGATTGCTGCGAATTATAATGTATTACTGTATCTATAGTAGTAGGTTTGCGGTTGAAATTTAGCATTTACATATTTATAATATATAGATTGATTCATCTACAAGCAGTCTTTAATTTATAATTAACAATTATTTTCAAGATGTTTCACAAGGTACCTACCACAAGTTCAGTTCAGTGTATTAAAATAAGATGTTCTTATTCTTGTAAATTGTTTCGAAAAATGCGTATTTCTCGAGATATGCCCACTTGAAAATTCCTCAAAGTGGGGGTGGGGAAATGTAAAAGTTAAAAAAGAAATCTGAAAAGATTCAAGTGATCGTATCATCGAAATACAAGACGTATTCTTATTTGCAACTTTTCTGTAAAGTGCGTTTTCACCTAGTTTTTTCCGGAAAAACATGAAAAACTACCCCTTTCTTTGAAATTGTAGCGCTTTAGAAATATATAATTTAAAAACTCAAACGTCATTGAGGCCTTCTAAGCATTTTTTGTCTCTTGGAATATTTTTGTAACTTGCTAATTTTCCGAGTTACAGGCAGTTTTTCACGATAAATAATGTACTACATTCTCTGCACATTAAAAAATAGTATTCGGGAAAACTTTTTCACATTTTCAATTTAAAATTTATATTGAACCTTTAAAAATAGTTTATCTATATAGGTTTCAAATTTTTTTATAATAATAATATATAAATCACTCTCATTTTTCGAATTTTCATGTATTATCGATGTGCTGAATTTATCGTGGCTGTACGAAACATTAGCAAGTTACAAAAAAATTCCAAGAGACAAAAAATGTTTAGAAGGCATCAGTCCAGACGTCCGAATTTTTCAAATTTTTAAATTACACTTTTTTAAGGCGCTACAGAGAAGTTACAAATAAAAAAGTCTTGCATTTCAATTATACATTCACCCGAATCATTTCAGATTTATTTTCAACTTTGACATTTTCGCTTCCCCACTTTTAGGAATTTTCGAGTAAGTACCCATATCTCGAAAAGTGCACATTTTTCGAAAAAATTTACAAAAGTGAAAACGTCTTATTTTGTGCCAGTTGTCACGTGTTTCAACCCCTTTTCGGAAACAACCCTTTAAAATCCGTAGATTCAAAATAATTATAACAAGTGATAAAGACTAACACCCTTTATTTAATAGCATTGTGAAAACTACACAATACTTTTATTAACTAATATACACCTTTTATTGACTAAAAATAATCTTTAACAATGCTGATTACTTGATATTTCCACTTTGTATTTACTTTGGAATTCTAATCCTCACCAGTCAATCAAAACTTCTATCTTTTGTGTTTACACTTGGCTTACTGATTGCCTCTAGAACTACGAAGCAAAGTCCAGAACAAGGTAGAAATTTCCATCCTTTTCTATAAGCTTCTGGAAAGCATATTACTACTGTCGGTGTTTCAGAGATGGCGTGCATTACAAGCTTTACAGTTGCCTGCCTAACCCTTGCAACTTAGTTTTGGCCATTTCTCATGAGTGTATCAACCTCCCGTCCATAGGGTGCGCCAACGCGTAACAACATATTGTTTTTTTTTTCTTTTTGGACTAATTCTACTAGTTACTGAACCGGTGATAAAAGGGGTGTTTTCTACCACCTCCGATTATTTTCTGCCCCAATCTTTTTTTCCAACTTTTCTATTAACGTCAAACACATCGCACAAGGTTTCATCAAGATCCAATCATCAGCATTCAAATTAGAGATGTTTGTCACTTTAGCGCTTCGTTGGCTAGACTAACATACCTACCATTTTTCTAACAAATAATCTTCAATAAAGACCTAAGTAACCCATGAAAAGAAAAGCTTTTACAAGTGTCAATTTCTTTTGATTCTTTTTATTTCATTTGTAGTAAAATCAATTCAAACTAGTACAATACATTATTCTCCTTATTCTCCTCCTAGCGAGAATTCCGCTTAATTCTCACTTTTCTTGGAACCTACGAATCAAAGAGAAATTGTTAATATTATACTTTCTTTAAATCAAATAAAGCACCAGGACTGGACCTACTCAAATCAGAGACCCTTAAAGAAATATCTGAAGAAATAGCGTCGCCTTTAACTTATCTAATTAATAGAGTCATTGAAAGCGGAGTTTGCCCACCTGAATTTAAAACTGCGGTTATAAAACCATTGTTTAAAAGTGGCGATAAAAATCTGGTATCAAATTATCGTCCTATATCTTTAATTACAAACTTAACAAAAATATTTGAGTTATTAAAATTAGATTAATAAAATATTTAAATAAATACAATTTGATATCAGATAAACAATTTGGATTCAGGGAGGGTAAGTGCACCCAGGATACGATTTCTTTTCTCACCGGCAACATTTACAAGGCATTAGATAAAAGCAAAGCATCGCTTTGTGTATTCTTAGATCTAGCCAAGGCCTTTGACACTGTCAGCCATGTCCAGCTGTTGGAGACTCTGGATCATTTTGGAGTTAGAGGAAAGGTGCATGATTTGATTACCAGTTATCTGAGTGATAGAAAACAATTTGTTAAAATTAATGACAGTATCAGCAATTACAGAGTTGTGAAATACGGTGTACCCCAAGGAACCGTGTTGGGTCCAGTTCTCTTTATTATTTATATTAATCATTTATTAACCATTTATAGTTCTGGCAAAATAATTAGTTTTGCAGATGATACGGCAATCTTTTATGAAGCACCATATTGGACTGATCTAAAAGTAAAAGTACAAAATGATTTAAAAAATTTAATAAATTGGTTTGACCATAAACTGTTGACTATTAACTATAAAAAAACTACTTATGTTCCTTTCAACTGCAACAAAAGTAATTTACCTGGCTATGATAAACTTGAAATATATTCCAATGGTAACTTAATTGAAATAAGTAGTTCCAGTTTTACTAAATATTTAGGGGTCTATATAGATCAACATCTAAAATGGGACATACATATTAATTCTGTCACCAAAACACTTAGAAGCATATTATATAAATTTAAATTCTTAAATAAAATATTGGACATAAAGCAAATGAAAATTATATACCATGCACTAGTAGAGTCCAGACTATCTTATGGAATCTTGGGATGGGGTGGTGCTTTGAATATTCATATAAAAATGCTTGAAATAACACAAAACAATTTCTTAAAATAATGTTGAATAAAATTCCAACGTATCCGACTAACCTACTTTTTACAGAATGCAGACTCTTTGATGTTAGGCAAATATATTTCTTTCAGATTATCGTTAACCAATTTAAAAATAAAAATAATTTGGAGTTACTCAGCCATACATATACAACAAGAGGTAAAACTAATTTACAAGCAAAAATTCCTCCCTCTTCTAAAACTATAGGTCAAAGAAGTTATATCTTTCTTTCACCTCGCCTTTATAATATCTTTCCAACTGATATAAAACAGTCTACTTCATTAAAACATTTTAAATATAAATGCAAAATGTATATTCTAAACTTGGACAGAGATTTTATCCATTTCCTGATCAACACTAAAAAAAATTAAGAAAAATGAAAAAAAAAAAATTAATGTAATAGTCAAGTTCGCATTTAGATGCATTTAGATGTACTTTCAGAAATATTTTCAACAGTTATACTACATGTCTTGATCTTATATATAATAAGAAAGCACACAGATTCATTATTTATGAATAAGTACGTACAAATTAATTTTTGTGGGTTTTTTCTGTTTATTTATAAATATTACTTTACTGTAGTGTTTCTTCTGAATTAGTATATGTTAGTTATTTAAGTATAGTTCTGTATTTATGTATCTACATATCTACTTACTCAAGTTTTCAGAAATGTGTATTTTTATATTATAAATAAACATATTATTATTATTATTATTATTATTATTATTCTGAACAAAAAATGAAGAATAAATGGGAAAGAAACATATTGATTGTAATGAAATAACGAAGAAAACCAAGTGTCTGAACAATAACTTCTTTCGAAAATTGACGAAAACTAGGTCTAGCTCAAAATATTTCCGCGTAACTGTTTTTCACAAACTGAGAAAATTGCCTCCTGAAGTGATCTCTAAATTATTCTCAATTCAAACACAAAATAAAAACTACTTGCTTACTTACTTACTCAAGAACATCTTCTATAGTATAATAGGATTCCTAAAGAAAATGAATTGTGAAATTTTGAAAAGTGTTAATTAATTTTTTTAGCCTCATCGTATCAGCGTTCGATCAGTGACGGCCAATCGCAGGACCTCACGGGACGCAGCCTGCACCATGATCATAGGCCGTGACACGCACTCTTTGGGTCCAAGTGCTGTTCGAGCATCCAATATAACCTCAACCTCAGCAGTGATAAGTTGGTTACCAGCAAACTCTAACCACCAACACGTCGTTTGTGTTAACAACGTCGAAGTTAGGACGGTCAAACCTGGAGTTTACAGGCATACGATTACCGGTCTAGCACCTAACACGCAGTATAGGGTCACGGTAAGAGCGAAACACCATAGAGCTGCCCAAAATGTAGCTAATCTAGCTGAGGAACTTCCAATGCCAGCAGCCGCACACACAGACTTTAGGACTTTACCCAAAGGTCTTCCCGATCCTCCAAGTGATATTTTAGTAGAGCCAGGTGAGAAATTTATCTTAAGAAAGCATGAAGTTTTGTGAAATGTTTTATTTCAATACACAATGATACTAATTGTCCATTTTCTGTGGATTTTGCCCCAAGAATAATAATTTATTAACTAAGAACACTTTGCACACGTAAGTAATGTTTACATACAGAATAGAATTTCAACAAATTTGCAATGACAGGGTTCCGCTTTGCCCAAAAATTTAGCAAATATAAATAATGGAGTAATTTATATACTCGACGAAGTTTTTTAATCTTTATATTTCAGTAAGTGTAAAGGATATCGATTTTATGTATGGCACAAAAGAGGTACTAATCATTTTTTTCGTAAGTACCACGATTTTTGAGTAAATGATTAAAAGGTATTGTAAGTACATCACGGAATAATAGGGGACGGACGGATATCTACGTTCAGTCGTTGGCTTGTGAAATGGAGAGCTCTCAGAAACAAAACATAAAAAGTTGTTTAATTACTTTCCAACTAAAATGAAATACATTCTAAAGAAGATGGAAATTTTGGCGGAGGCGTTAGATGCCGAGGTAAAATTTTGTCAATTTTCGAAAATTTGACTTCGGCGACTAACGCCTCCACTAAAAGTTCTGCCAAAGGTATTTTAACCATGAAAGCTCGGACTAGTAGGTTCATAGGCTAAGATACAAATTAATCTGTAACACTATTTCAGGTCCACAAGACGGCACACTTCTAGTAACATGGCATCCGATCCTCACTCCCCACCATCCGGGTTCCAGCATAACCGGTTATGCTGTGTACGCGGACGGAAAAAAGGTAACCGACGTCGACAGCCCGACCGGTGACCATGCCTTAATCGACATTAGCAAGCTGTTAGGACTGAACCCCAAACACGTTACCGTTCGCACCAAAGCTAGGGACAGCCAATCCGCAGACAGCGTTCCGACGCCTATACCATTAAGCGTACTTCGAGGGGGAGCCGTCAAGTCGAGACAACAACCGCACTCGGCCGTGATGCCCGCTCATATTAGGCAGCAGATGCCAAGGCAACAGCAGCAGCAACAAGGACAACAGGTTAGTAGACGATTATATGAGAAAACTTACAGGAGGAAAAAGTCGTCGGTTCGGGACAGTGTATTTACTGACTGCTTAGAAAAAGTGGGAGGGCGGCATCTTCAGTATTCATTAATAAAACAGAAAACCGCTGCCTAAGGAATCTCTTCTTCCACATCCAGATTTTTCATTTTAGTCTCTTTAAAGGAAAATATCTTGACTATATTGGCACTCTAATATGTGGAAATAAATGGTCATAGAATTTTAATAATATTTCAGGCAGATGTCATACAAAATTTGAGGCGTTGGTTTCTAGCATATACGTCAAAAATAAAGTTTCTAGACTCTTATTAGCTTGCTCTACTTATTTTCCCCAATTTACATCCCCTTCCACCCCTTCAACGGATTCATCTCAATCAGATGTCATTACAATACATACTTTTAAAATTGAATTATTATTTCTTGCAAACAACAGCGGAAAAACTATCTATGCGAGAACTAAAAGAAAAACTATGTGTAAAAATATTAATGAAATCTTTGCTTTCTTTCGATAACCTGAATTCTGGTTATACTAGCAAATTAAAAGGCTAAGCATTTCCAAGAAACAGAATGACAGAGTTCATGGAAATTTAACCCATTAGAATGTAATTTTTTTAAGAAAAGGTAGGTAAATAAATTAATTTTAGGCCTTTGTTCTCATTTTCAACTGAATCTTCAGGACCGTAGGGGTTATGTAGATACCAGTTTAATCTGCATGGCCGTAGGGGACAATGTGGAAGCTAGTGTTATAATGAGAATTGTCAAATAAGAAATTAGACAAATTCATTTTAGGATTTTAATTTGCTAGTATAACCAGAATTCAGGTTATCGAAAGAAAGCAAAGATTTCATTAATATTTTTCCACATGGTTTTTCTTTTAATTCTCATAGATAGTGTTTTCCGCTGTTTGCGAAATCCTATAAAGAATATGTTTCAATATATACGTGTACCAAATTTCAAGTGAATGTTTCAATTTTGCTTTATCAACCCATTTAATAAAGAAGTGGAGGTGGTGAAGGTGGAGGGGGGGGGAATATTATAAAGAAATCTGAGACCCTGGCTTTTATTATATACATATACCGAGTGAGTCACGAATTGCGCTCGCCCCGATATTTCCTAAAATATTTGGAATAGAAAATTGAAATTTGGAGGCCTTATTACACGACTAAAATGCCATCTTCTCAATAAAAAATCAAGTTTGGTGCACATCCGGTTTGACCGGAAATGCCCACAACTTTCGATTTTTAAATGGAACAACCTATATATTTTTACATTTTTGGAATCTAGAGGAAATTTTGAATACAATACATCCATTTTGGTCACTTTTTGATAAACATTAAAAATTTTATTAAAAAATCTATTTCTGAATAAGGAGTGCTGTATTGCCCAAAATATATTTTAGTTTGTGTGCTACGTTACTATAAAAATAAAAAGAGCAATATGATTGCATTACTTAATTCTCTAGAGGCGTTTAAAATTTTTGAATGTGATTTTTACCCACTAACTCGTTTTTTTTTAAATGGGAATTTAATCGTTCACCAACATTTTTAAATACCTCATTTTCATACGAATCTAATGATACCAAAATTTTGAAAATCCGCTCAGAAATATTTGAGGTTTCAGCCAAAATACAATGCAACCAAGCCTTTAGAAACATGCGGCTAATAGATAATACGCATAATTAGTGTGACGTCACATATGTCATTTTTGTTACGGTTGAGTGATTCTGAACCCAAACATTTTCTTAAATCAATTAAGTGAGGTTAAGTGTCTTTTAATAATTTGCATATTTCTTTCATATTACAGCAATAATTTGTGAAATTAGTATGTAAACAACATTTAGAAATCATATTTGTTTAATACTAACCTTAGCTATTTCTTAAAATCACCAAATAATAATAAATATTTGTATAATAATAAATGACATATATGACAAACCACTTCCAAATAATTTGTTTGGGTTCAGTCTCTTGTCATAATCTGTCAAGTGACGTCATCACTAATTACGCGTATAGACGGGCTTTGGAAACTAAAATGGCACATTTCTGTGTAAATCTGGTAACCTAATAACATTGGAAAAATCATAGTAGCCATTGAATGTAATAAATCAATATCAGCTGTCAGACAGATACAAAATAAAGCGTTGCGGAAATCTCTTTGAGTAAAAATTAAAGAAAATGAATAATTTTAGTAGAAATTAAAAGGTCGATATGTTACTGATATATGGAGAGCGTCTCAAAAATTCAACTGCAGCTGCAGAACTGTATCAGCAACGATATCCCAACAGACGTCATCCAAGCAGACACTTGTTTGCAAGAGTGGAACAAGAATTAAGAAACGAACCCAATCAACAAGATGACCATCAAACATTTATTGTAAGTGAGGACAAAGAAATTGATGTATTAGGATTTGTGATGGTACACCCAACAACATCAACAAGGGAATTGTCAATGGAATGCGACATTAGTCAGTCTTCGGTTTGCAGAATTTTAAAGAAAAATAAGTTTCGGTCTTATAAATACCAAATACACCAACATCTTTATGGAGATGATAACGACAGGAGGCTAGTATATTGCAACTGGTTCTTAAATGCAGTACAACAAAACCCAGGTTTTCCTTTCCATATTTTATATTCAGATGAAAGTAGATTTACGAACCAAGGTATGTTTAACAGAAATAATACTAGGTACTGGGCTCAAGAAAATCCGAGGTTGGTAGGGCGGGGGAATATTCAGGAAAGATTTGGGTTTAACTGTTGGCTTGGAGTACTTGGAGATCGAATAATTGGACCAATATTTTTTGATGGAACACTTACTGGCGAACGATATTTATTCTTTTTACAAAACCAGACAGCAGAATTTCTTGACTTACTTCCTCTTGCCCATTTACAAAATCTGTTTTTCCAACAAGATGGTGCTCCCCCACATAATTCCAGAAGAGTGATGGAATATTTAAACAACTTGCATGGTGAACGCCTTATCGCAAATCAAGGTCATATCATGGCCTCCTAGGTCACCTGACTTAACACCCCTCGACTATTATGTAAGGGGCACTCTCAAAAATAAAGTTTATAAAACTTCTTCAAATACCCGTGAAGAGCTGCAAAATAAAGTTGTACGGGCTCTTAATGAAATAACGCCTGCTGAATTGCTAAATTCCCATTTAAAAAAACCGAGTTAGTGGGTAAAAATCACATTTAAAAATTTTAAACGCCTCTAGAGAATTAAGTAATGCAATCATATTTATTTTTATAGTAACGTAGCACACAAACTAAAATATATTTTGGGCACCACAGCACTCTGGATTCAGAAATAGATTTTTTAATAAAATTTTTAATGTTTATCAAAGAGTGACCAAAATGGATGTATTGTATTCAAAATTTCCTCTAGATTCCAAAAATGTAAAAATATATAGGGTGTTCCATTTAAAAATCGAAAGTTGTGGGCATTTCCGGTCAAACCGGATGTGCACCAAACTTGATTTTTTATTGGAAAGATGGCATTTTAGTCGTGTAATACGGCCTCCAAATTTCAATTCTCTATTCCAAATATTTTAGGAAATATCGGGGCGAGCGCAATTCGTGACTCGCCCGGTATACACCAAATCTCAAGTCTCTGTACTCTTACCAGCTTGCTTTACTCATTTTTCCCTATTTACCTCCATCCCCCCACCCCACCTCTTCAATGGAATCATCTCCAAATATAATCTAGTTCCGGATGTCGTTATAATACATAGGTGTACCAAATTTCAAGTAATTATCTCAATTTAATTTTATCAGCCGCCCCTTTAATAATAGAGTGTGGTGTGGTGGGGGGGTTAAGAAATGTTATAAAAAAATCTTAGGCCTTGGCTTCTAGTATATACACCAAATCCCAAGTTTTTGTACTATTAGCTTGCTTTACTTATTTTCCCCTATTGAACCCTCAACCCTTCAACGGAATCATCTCAAAATATAATGTAAATACAGATGTCGTTATAATACATACATGTACCAAGTTTAAAGTGAAAATTTCAATTTTATTTTATCAACCCCTTTAATAATGGTGGTGGTGGGAGGTTATCGAAAGAATGCAAAGATTTCATTAATATTTTTATATATAGTTTTTCCTTTAGTTCTCATAGATAGTTTTTCTTTCCGCTGTTTGCAAAATCCTATAAAGAATATGTTTCATTACTATAAGCAAACAAATAATAAATAATTCACTTTTAAACATCGTCTTAAAATATAGTCTATTCCCAGCTGGCGTTATAATACAGGGTATAATCAGTTTCATGTCATTAAAAAAACTGGTATTGGGGACCGACTAGACAAACAAAAAAACCTTTATGACTTTTCCCTCTAGGGGCACTTTGAAAAAACTGACCTGGGTTAACATATTAAATATTTTTTTTTAAAAATATATCAGTGTTGCAATTTTTTTAACCAAATGTGTTTTTAACTTAATACGTCCTTAACTGAGCTGACATTAACAATTTTAATCATATAATTAAAAGATTTCTGAGGTTATCATGATTACTGATTATATACTGGGTGATTTCTTAACCTGAAACTTTCAAATATTTCGAGTAATAAACACTCTACGAAAAAAATGTTTCAAACAGAAAATGTAGTTGGATGGGGGCAGTTCGGTGATATATGTCACTTTGACTTTGGGTGGAAGAGTTAAGATCATTCAAGGTCAAATTGGTTTTTTTAAATAGGAACCCCTATTTTTCATTGCAAATTCGATTGTCTGACTAAGAACAGAAAATTGAACAATTCCGAAAAAAATTGAATATATATCTGAGATGATTCCAAACTTGTTTTGCCTCTTGCAATTTTTGTCCAAACTTCTTCTTTTTCGAGTGAAAAAATCGTAAAGTTCTAAAATTCTGATTATTCCTCGCTGGATAACTAAATAAAATGGCAATTTCAGAAAAAATATTTCGAACAAAAGTAGTTTATTTCTAGTCAAAATCCAAATTTGCAATAAAAAATAGGAGTTCCCATTTAAAAAATCGAATTTGACTTTGAATGACCTTAACCCTTTCACCCAATCAAAGTGACATATACCGTAGTACTACCCCCATCCAATTCTACAGCTTTTGTTTAAAACATTTTTTCGTAGAGTGCTTATTACTCGATATATTTGAAAGTTTCGGTTTAAAAAAATCACCCGATTTTTTAATGATATAGAGTTTAAAATGCATATTTCCATCAAAATATAATAGCAGTTTTTTACGCTTTGTCTCATATCAATCATAAAGTATGTAAATCAGAAATTTTCTATGCTTAATTACTAAAAATAATGTGTTCTTTTTTCACAGATTATCGAGCCAGACGAAAATTTAAGCGACAAAGAGATATTTCCAAATTCCACTACCCATCGTCAACAAAGTGGAATTCCCTCAATTGGTAAAATATTTGCATTTCTACTATATTATAAATTTTTCATTTAATTACACAAGTTTCTGGTATTGCCAACAAAATCGTTTCCATGACAACTTATCTAGTAATATAACAGAAATTAAAAGATTTACAAGATAAAATTTTCTTAAACCTAGTATTTTTGCAACTTTCATTATGAATATGTGGCGAAAAATTACTTTAAAAAAGTTTGTTTTATGTTTTGTGCCGATCAAAGATATCGAAATAAATTAGATCTACATGTGCATATTCATTTTGTCACTGCAAGGGAAACTTTATTAGTAACAATCTTTAAAAAAATGAAGTTTTTGCCTTAATTTGCTTTGATATGCTGAGGATTAACAACTGTAAGATGTTGATTTTCTTTTATTTTCACTTGTTTCCTTTTACTACAACTTTTTACTTTTACTCTCTTACTACATATGATTTTACAATTTCTCAAGAATTTAAGTTAGGTGTATTCTAAATGTCTGCGAAATACCTTCAACGTTCTTTAATATCCTCGGGATTTGCAAATATAAAATGTTCATTTTCAATTGTATCCACTTTAGATCTTGTTTTCGACTTTGTACCTGGCTTCTAATGCTAATCATCTCTGAATAACACCGTTTGAGAATCTTTCACAATTTCCTAAAATGCATATTTGCGAAGTATGTTCTTTATTATTCTGGGTACTTACAGATGTAAAATGTTCATTTATAATGATACCTACCTGATTTTTTTTCTACTTTGTGCCTGGCCCATAATGGTAACCATCTGTAGATAACACCGTATGTGAATTTTCTACAATTTCCTAAAATGTAAGTTAGTTTTCTTCTACTTATTTGTGAAGTAACTAACCTTCTTTAATATGCTGCGGATTTTCAGATATAAGATGTTCATTTGCAATTATTTCCACTAGATATTTTGTATCCACTTTAGGCCTGGCCTATATTATTAATCATTTCTGAATAACACCGTATAAGAATTTTCTACTATTTTCTAGAACGCAGGTTAGGTTTATTGTATATATTTGTGAAATTCTTCGGATTTACAGACACAAAATGTTCTTTTTCAATTATATCCACTTTAGATATTTTGTTTCGACTTTGTGCCTGGCCTATTATGGAAATCATCCCTGGATAATGCCGTGCAATAATTTTTTACAATTTCCTCAAAGGCAAGCTAGGTTTCTTCTATATATTTGCGTTATACCAACGCTCTTTAACATCTTGGGAATTTACAGACAAAAAATGTTCATTTTCACTTATATTCACTTTCGATCAATTTTTTCGACTTTGTGCCTGTTCTGTAATATAAATCATCTCTAGAACACTGTATTAGAATTTTATATAATTACTTGAAATGTAAGTTAGGTTTCCTTTACATATTTGTGAAATACCAACGTTTTCTAATATTATGGCGATTTACAGATATAAAATGTTCATTTTCAATTATATCCACATTAGATCTAACTTTGCATCCACTTTGTGCCTGGACTATAATGGAAATCATTTCTGGATAACAGCGCATGAGAGTTTCACCAAGATACAAGTTATGGGTATCATACAGAGATATACCCTTGATCTTTGTGAAACGCCAACTTTCTTAACACTCTGGGGGATTTAATATTCGTAGTCGACTTTATGATACGTAATAAAATCCTATGGCGCTACGGACTTGCGGTCTAGGTGATTAATCAATAAATCGTGTCATTCGCCGGTGACGATTTGTTAATTCGCCTGCGACAAATATATTATTTTGTAGTATACATCGTGACGCCGGTCTGTGAGGAAGAAACATAAAATAAATATTAAGAATACAACTTTAATTTTTCCGTTGCACTTTCTTTAGACAGTTCGTGTTTAGTTTAGTTCTTGAATTAAAGTGCTAACTGGAGTGGTAATCTGCAGGTTACACTGCGGTAAGTGGGCTGTCTGACGAGCAACTTCGTAAAACACGCTGAAACCTACAAAAAAAGTAGCAGTTGCGTAGCACTCCTATAAAACACGCTGAAAATGAATTTAATCTGCAGTATGCACATCTTCAGATTAAATGTTTTATTTTCACTCTGTATGTTGTACAATGTACAGCTTCGAAATAAAATACGAAAAGTTTTACTACTTGTAGTAGCAATACTGTGCTCATTACATGTATGCTCTTTATATTTAAATTAAAATGATTACTCTGGCTTAGCTGTAGCGATATCTATCAAATTTGTTACAAACTGCAGATTGTAGGGTATGGCGCGACCGTTATCGCATTGTAGTTATGTCTAGTGTATGGTGCGCAAAAATTGGAAGCAAGTTTTTTATATTAACAGCATTTTTATAAATTTGGCGAATGCATTATAGTTCAGTCAATCAACGCTCAAAAGAGGGGTGCAGAGGACATGGTCAGGAACAGGACTTTAGTGCTGTATTTGAAGTACCTAGGAGGTAAATATACTGAAAGTCCCCAAAACTACGAGGTGGGCGAGGCCTAGGGGCACGTAGAAGTTCACACTTTTTTATTTTTCGCTCTTAGTGCATCGTAGCGAAAATGTTACTCTATTCAAAATGAAAGCTGACAAAATGTCCTACAAGAATATACATTTTTCTTATATTTCCAATAACTTTTGAAATTGCAAATTGCAAATTTTTGGAAAACGCTTTTTGCCTCATGCTTTTTGAAAAACTTTGCCTCCTAACGCGTTAACCCTTAGTTTTACAGTAATATCTCCACAATAGAAGCTGTAGATCATTAAATTTAATTTTAAATGAGTTATTATTCGTTGTTATATCCAAATAATGAAACATTATAGGTACCAATTTTAAATTTTCTGGTATTTACATTTTGAAATTCCGAAAATATCCTGTAATTGGAATACTCTGTAGTTAAATACATAAAACCGCAATTTTCACTTTCTGTTTATTTGGTTTTGAATTGAAGATCTGTCCAAGAAATGTCTTTATTTTCAAAGACCTGTTCAACGAAGCCATTGCTGTAAAACTAATGGCTGAGGCGACAGAAGCGTCTTTCGAAAGGTTACAATTTTCGAAAGTTATTGGGAATAGGAAAATATAATGGCAACAATCTCTTAGAAAATTTTATCAGCATTCATTTTGAATAGGATAATCTTCGCTACGATGCACTGTTTTCGAGATATAAGTGATAAATAAAAAAAAAAATAACCTTCTACGTACACCCTGCTCACCTCGTAGATCTGAGGACTTTTGGTATGTTTACCTCCTAACCACTCCAAACACAGCTCTAAAGTCAAAAATTCTATTCCGACTATGTCCTCTACATCCTTTTCATTGACTGGATTGTTAGTGCTAAATCAAAATGTATGTTTTGTTTTGCAATTAATGCTAATTCTTTACAAACGATAGGATATTGTTGCTCGGTCATTGTAGTTTTTTCATCAAGCTACGTTCAGTGCACGGAAGAACCTTATTGCATTTGAACAAAACCGATCAATAAGTAAAAAAGTGAAGTACTAATATTTTAAATAATTAGTTTTTTATGTTTTGTAATAAAACTAAAAGTGTCTAAATGGTCAGGTCGTCGTAACTTTTCCTTGGTCAGAAATTTAAAACAGCAATTTTATTGACTATTCCTATAGGAAAAATTGCGCTGAACACGATGGTGACATTAAAAAATTATGAAATACAGGCTTCATTGCTAAAAACAATGGTTTTTAGCTAAAATTGTCGTATTTTGATGTTTTTTGACTTTTTATAGAAAACGGTGCGTCGTACAAAAAAAGTCAAGATATAGAAAATTAAGATTTTATCAATACGCGTCGTTTGAGACCTTTTATCTTTAACCGTTCAAATGTTGTAAACAGATTAAGGGACCTTAATTAACAATTTTTTTCTGTTCAACAAGAGGTCATAATGATATTTTATTTTTTTCAAAATGTTGCATTTTGTTCATGGAATTTACAATTTTTATTTTGTGTCAATATCTCGTGTATTTTGCAATTATTTAAACTGATAAGCCAATTTGTTTATTAAGGACTTGCGACTTTATATGGCATTTTTTGCACTCTCCACCCCGACAATCGATAAATATTGATAAAAACTACCATTTCTATGTGGTCTTGGCGCCTTTTTTGTTTTCTTTACCTCTGGCCTACGTTTTTAATAAAATTCCTTAGTAAACGAATGAAACATCTCGGCTCAGGAACGTCCCATCGAAATGCAATTCTTGGTGAATGAAAGATAATAAAAAAGGAAAAAAAAAGACCTCGATCCGAAATATACAGCATTTTGTGTTTTCGACTGTCAATTGTTTATTAATAAATTTTTTTAAAGAAATCAAGTGAAAAACACAAAGTTAATATATTAAATTAACTAGTCTTCAATTGTCACAAAAATCAATAGATTTTTTCATACATTTCATGGGGTGCATTATCCAATGGATCCCACAACAGACGGAATCATCCCCCCATAACTGTTACGTCCTTCCGAAATTATTTAATTCCCAGTTCTCAGTTGTACTTGAAATCTGACATACTTTCAGCACCCCATGTGTCCATTCTTTCATCCCAGCTGTCTATACATCATAAGTATCGTGGATTATTTTCAAGGATTTATGTTCATGTCGGGACATTAACTAGAGAGGGGGAAGTATACTTGTGTATGCCTTATATCACCAGCCGATGATGTTTTGCTTCTTAGTAGAATATTTCAGCGAACCACTCGGCAGTGTTAGGGGGGTAGAATAAGTGACGGGGGGTTGGAAATGATTTCGTTTGTTGTGGAATTGTTTAGATATTCCAAGTAGATATAATTAACATGTTTTCAATTTTTTGTCCAAAAATAAATTAGGCCGAAAACCGACCTTAGGGACCCTTTTCCTTTAGAGTCCTTTCACATTGTACTTATGTGCCCTTTTGGTAATTCATGGTAAGACTACTCTCTCTACACAACTGTGAAATCACTAAAACAATTTTTTATTAAATTCATTGCATTGTTGGGATTACAAGTTTCAAGTTCGGTGTCGTCAGTATTAGAATGAACTTCACAATATGATGTTCTTCCAGGCAACTTGTCAATAAATTACCTTTTCTGATAAGCAGTTCGATTTCGGATGACGCCGAAAGCAAGTGCGTCTTTATAGCTTCTACGAATTTTGAATAAGCTCAGTTGGAACTGTGAGATGTCGTAAGAAATTATGTTGAATTGAAGCGTGGACAATTCTACATTAATTGATATAAATTAGCATGGCTGGCTATTTCGTATAGTTGATATTTGATTAAAATGTGTTGGCATCACCAGGCGTCTATAAACAAAGGGACACAAACATCTGGCAAGATGTAATATATACTTTGCACCATAAGCTTCAGTGAATAACAACATGCTGATTTCTATGTATGAAATGTTGCTTTTATGACAATTAATTTATGAATGCCGTACAACGCTTCTTGGTGTTTACGCTCCGAGTGACTTGCGCAATAACGACTTTGTATATATAAAATTCAAAGCGCCCTCGGTTTTAAATACGCTGTAAGTGGTTTAAAGAATCATTGAAAGGTATTTTTATCTTATTTATTAAGTTTAAATACTATTTTATACAGAGTGTTCCTTAGTGACATGCTAATATTTCAGGGTGTATTTCCTTGGGTCATTTTATCAAGAACAGTTCGTATGGAGATATGTCCGCAACGAATTAAATTTGTTGCTGAAGTGAAGTGAAGTGAAAAAAATTTCACCATTTTTTTTTAATCGTTATTTTTTAATATCTCAGAAAATACTTTAGAAATTATTTTCAATGTTGGTATGTATTAACAGGATATAAAACCACATATCTTAATTAGAAAAGTTATATTACTGGTCCATCAGTGGCGTCCCTGCGAACCTCTGATATTTTTTACCAAAAAGTAGTACGCCACTGACATTCTTCCATGTGGATATTTTTCCTGATTAGCCTGATCAATTCTAGATAAAAACGTTCTCTTGCGTTTATTCTCGTCAGACGGATAGTTTTTGATTGTAACAATTAAATTCAAATTGTAACTAACTACACAAGCATACACAAAAAAAAGTTGTCGATTGCACGGACCAGACCAATTATTTCCGGTGTATTTTGGCTTGCTGAATTCGAATCCGGTGTTAGAAAAATACAAACTTGCATTTTTCTAACTGTTTCTTGATTATAGTAAAGAATTGTGACGTGGTAAGGCAAAACTGACACCTGATTCGGATGAAGCAAGCCAAGATACACTGGAAATGATTGGTATGACTCGTGAAATCGACAACTTTCTTTTTTGTGTGTGCTTGTGTAGTTCAATTTGAATTTAATTGTTTCAATCAATGCGTCTGACGAGAAAACACAAGAGACCGTTTTCATCTAGAATTGATCAGGCTAATTCAGAAAAATATCCACATGGAAAAATGTCAGTGGCGTACCAGTTTTTGGTGAAAAATATCAGAAGACATGTTCGTAGGGACGCCACTGGCAGAGCGATATAATAACTTTTCTAATTAAAATATGTGGTTTTATATCCTATTAATACATACCAAAACTGAAAATAACATCTGAAGTACTTTCTAAGATATTAAAAAATGATTAAAACAATAATTTCAACATTCTGTCGCAAAAAATTTAAGCCGCTGTGGACATATGTTCATATGAACTTTTCTTCATAAAATGGCCTAAGGAATCACATCCTGAAATATTAGCATGTCATTAAGGAACACCCTGTATAAAATAATATTTAAACTTAAAAAATAAAATCAAAATACCTTTAAATGACTCTCGAAACAAATTTAAACCACATACAACGTATTTAAAAACGAGCGCGAATTTTATATATACAAAGTCGTTATTACGCAAGTCACTCGGAGCGTAAACACTAACGTTGTATGGGGTTCATAAATTCACTGTTATAAACATACCCCGGCGCAAAACTAGTTATGCCAGAGACGGTCTTCACACACAGATAAATATAATGTTTTGTATGATTCACATAAGCAAATAAATATATTATTATAGGAAACAAATACCTACTTTTGCGTTCAGTAAGGAAAAGAATGGCATAAAACTCATAAAATGATAAATAAATAATTTCTTATTGGTTTAGAGAAATTATTTATTTGGTATAGTTGAGTAAGTAGATGTAAGAGGTGTTTACTGAAACTGGTGGATAAAAAACACCAGACTTCGGCCGCACGTTATATATACCTGCATTGTCTAATCGAAAACAAAAAATTCGACACTTTAATCGGCATACACCACTTCAACCTTTTGTATCAATTAAGGAAATGTAAACATCTCCTTTTCTTCCCAACTGCATTAAACAATTCTCAATTTAAAATATTATTTTTATCTGTGTACATAATATAAGGCACTATATTTAAAAAAATATAAGAGAATTTTCGACACCACAAAGTCATCGTCACGCTTGTCACTCTCTTTCTACTATTTTATGACAGCAAATAGGATACGATAAACAATAATAATAGTAAAGGAAACAGCAGATTGCGTTTTATATTTTGTAGAAGACTTCAAACATATGAAAGCATTTGAAATAAAAAAGGTCCAATAATTATTATTATTTTATTACACAACGACCAATGACATGTGAAACTGTTTCAAATTCACATACGCATTATGGAGTCAACACTACAGACTTGTCAGTACATTTTCAGCTTTTGATAGAAGTAAATGTGTCGTGATTTGTTATGGCGTCAAGTGGCTTTCCATTAAATGAAACAGTACTTTTGTGGATTAAAGATTTTCTGGAACTGCGGTTTAACGGGTAGAACTTTCCTGTGCCAGCTGTGAAAAAAACACTTCCGTGGACACGCAAGTCGAACATTTTAAAACAAGTTTGAACGCCATAAAAATCTGAACGTCATAAAAACTAAAATATAGCATATGTACATGGATATTTCTCACGAATCCAGCTAGCCATACGCAACGTTCAACGTAAGCCGCAAACAGATCAGTATACAGTAATTGATGCAATGAACATTATATTTGATCTACGTCAATATATGTTTAAAGTATCAGGGGATGTTGCTGAGACAGTGAAATACAAACTGAATACAGAGTTAAGAAACAACCCCGGTTTTTCAAAATTTTTGTCCGTGGCAAAAAAGTGGACTGTTCAACGTCGGACATAAATATGCGGTCTATAAGAAACTATACTTATTTTAAGTATGCGGCGATTACATCGGCAGACGTTGAATGGTTGGATGATCCTTTTTCACAACACAAGTGGATATTCAGTGACAGGCACCGGAGTATAACTTCGGACTATTTAGAACAAGTGCAAATAATATATTTTTATTATTCTAATAAGGTATAGTTACTAAATATTTGTGTTTGTGCATCCAACAATAAGTGCCTCAAAGTATGACTTATAACCGTTTCGGGGCCATTTACCTTTTAATATTACGGAATTTACTAGATATAATTATAAGGTAAGATATTGTATTATTGCGCATGAACATGTTTATATAGTTCATATTGCGCAAAGCCGACTCTGGATTTTACGTCATAACTACCTCTGAGCCGGGGTCTGGTTATAAATGCAAAAAATTTATGAAAAAAACCAATTGATTTTTGCGACAATTGAAAACTAGTTAGTTTAATATATTAACTTTGTGTTGTCATAAAATTTTTATCAAAAAAATTAATTAATAAACAATTGACAGTCGTAAACGCAAAATGGTCAATATCTACGGTTCTAGTTACCGGATCGAGGTATATCCAATCTCAAAATTTTCCTTTTCTAATTATCTTTCATTTGTCGATAATTGTATTTCGATGCGACACTCCTGAGCCGAAATATTTCATTTGTTTACTAAGCAATTTTTTTAAAACGTTGGCGGAGGGTAAAAAAAACAAAAAAGCGCCAGAACCACATAGAACTGATAGTTTCTATCAATATTTATCGATTGCTGGAGGTGGGGAGTGTAAAAAATACCATGGAAAGTCGCAAATCTTTAATAAACAGATTGGCTTATTTGCTTAAACAATTGCGAAATACGCGAGATATCGACACAACATAAAAACTGTAAATTTCATGAAGAAAATGCAACATTTCGACTACAATAATATATCAGCATGACCTGAAATTTTTAATTTAGGACCTTTAATTTGTATATGATAATTGAATGGTTAAAGATAAAAGGTCGCTACAAGTTTCAAAGATGAGTATTAATAAAATCTTAATTTTTTATATCTTGACTTTTTTTGTCCGACGCGACGCACCGTTTTCGTTAAAAAGTCAAAGAACATCAAAATATGAGAATTTTCGCTAAAAACAGTTATTTTTAACAATGAAACCTGTGTTTTATAATTTTTTTTAATGTAACCATCGTGTTCAGAATAATTTTTCCTACAAGAATAGTCAATAATTTTGCTGTTTTAAATCTGTGACCAAAATTGATTATTTTGACTTTATGACGACCGGCTTAAAAACTAATATTATTTACAAAAAACTACGAAGAGTATTCTATAGAATGTGCAACAATTATACAGGGTGTTTCGTGAGTGACTGGCCATACGCTAGTGAGGGATACGGAATCTTAAGACGATTTAAGAATGACCTTTATTAGATCTCTAATGCCTCTCGTTTCTGATATACAGCGTGTTTTCTATTTTTTGCCAAAATTTATATCGGTCATATTTTCTTAATGGCTGTAGCAAATTGTACCAAATTTAATAGATATGTTTAGCTAATAAAGGTCTACATAATTCAGTATCGAAAACAAAAAAAAATCAGGGCCTGAGCCAATTTTTTAAATTTTGGATCTTACCTAAAAACATCATCCTGTATATGGACTTTGGCAATGTCCAATACAGATTTTCAAAATAGTCTAATAGTGTGTCTGCATCCTTTCAGGTTTTATACAGTTATTTTAATTTCATGTAATTGTACTGGATCAAATTCTTTTTAACTAATTGCGCCACCAGCTCGGTGGCGCAATGCTGAAGGTGTTTGGCTTGCGACCACGGAGTCCCGGGTTCGAATCCTGGCAAGGGTATGGATGTTGGTGGCGTTTTTTCATGTATTACCGAGACGGTAGCAGTGACCTAGACCGCTGTTGGGTGGCACAACATGTCTATTCGCTGTTATCTCTCCTGAGTTCGAGTCTCAGCTGCGGTAGATGGCAATATCGCAGGGAATGGTTGTTGTGTTGATGTCTATGTGTACGTGTCCTGGTTGAGTGGTAGAGCAGCAATTAGCTGAACTCCGCCAGGACGTTAATATAAATAAGGCATTAAAAAAAAAAAAAAAAAAAAAAACTATTTAGGAGCTTCATTGTCTCAGTTATTTCACTTCAATATAATTTTTACTCTTTTGTATTTGTTCTAATAAAAAGAAATTTTGTTTGTTCACATTTTTACATATTTAATTTTTTTTTTTTTACTTTTGCTGAGATTTACATATTTTTACATTTTTTTATCGTTGTAGCAAATTCTAACTAACAGACAGTAAAATTAAATCTTTCCACACAAAATTAATGTCATCCATGTACTTACTGATGTTTTTGTGACCGAAAGTCACCCAAACATTTTTTAAATGTATTTATTGTGAAACTCAGCTGTTAATTCTCGAGGCGTTAAAAGTGTGCCAAAAAAACTAACTACATGGTTCAGACACACTATTAGACTATTTTGAAAATCTGTATTGGACATTGCCAAAATCCATATACAGGATGACGTTTTTAGGTAAGATCCAAAATTAAAAAAATTGGCTCAGGCCCTAACTTTTTTTTGTTGTTTTCGATACTGAATTATGTAGACCTCTATTAGTAAAACATATCTATTAAATTTGGTACAATTTGCTACAGCCATTAAAAAAATACGACCGATCTAAATTTTGGCAAAAAATAGAAAACACGCTGTATATCAGAAACGAGAGCATTAGAGATCTAACAAAGGTCATTCTTAAATCGTCTTAAGATTCCCTACCCCTCACTAGCGTATGGCCAGTCACTCACGAAACACCCTGTATAATAAGCGCAGTAAATCGTCGAAGAGTATAATGGTTAGCTTTTTTTTCGATTTTGCGAGAAATATTCCTTCTTTATAAAAAGTTTTGTGTATCTTGGGAAGTCATAAACTGTTGGGAAGTCATAAAATTATGCACAATTTAACTTGATATAACCCAGAGTATAAAACTATTTTGTTGGCAATATACAGACTGCCCATTTTATCAGGGCTCTCGAGGATATCTCGCTTAATATCAAATGGACAAAACAATTGTTTATATAAGAATTAAGTCGATTTTTACAGACACATAATGGTTCGACGATATTTAAATTCCATGGCCTACTTTAAGTGTTGGTGGAGTTGGTTTGTGACACCTTAACGAGTACATCTCGAAATCCAGATATTCTACAAAAAAAATACACAATAATACCTCATTATAAAACTCTATTTTGCATAACAGAACGTCACAAAAGTTTTTACGTAGCCCTTCAAATATTGGAGATATCTTGCTTAGATATATTTTCGAGATTTTTCGTCTTATTTAACACTTAAAGTAGACCATGGATCGTAAATATCTTTAAACCATTCGGTAGGCCGCAAAAATCAACAAAATTTTTGTATAAACATATTTTTTCTGCGGGGTTGATATTAAACGAAATATCTTCGAGGACTCTAATAAAATGACGGCCTTTTAATTATTCGAATTAAATTACCGAACGTTTAAAATTGAGTAGCAGTAGAAGTATTTAACTGGCATGGTTACAATAATTATGATAAATGTTAGGTTGCTTCTAGTATAAATAAAGCTTAAAAAATAGAAAACAGCAACATTTAGAACTTAGTCGTGTATGCTGGTGGTCCGATTTAGTTTTTGAGGTAGAAATTGGTGTCAAAAAAAGAAATACTAATCATTTTCTTAGAATACTATTTCCTAAATAGTAGCACAACGGTGCGTTGCAGAAATAACTAAAGAGAATTATGAAGGCAACTTGTCTGAGGATGAAATGGTAGAACGACGAAACCAAAGATACCAACAAAGACCGCAACATAGACAGGGTCAACAACAAAGAGTTGAACAACAGCAGCAGCAGCAACAGCAGCAGCAGCAGGCGCAACAGCAGCAGTATTATCAGCAACAGCAAGGTAACACTCCGGAATGAAAACAACTGAACACTGAAGCTTTTACATTTTCGGTACACTCGTCTAATCCTTTACTAAACTGAACTATAGCACCTTGAGTTAGTAGTCAATATCTAAAATTGCAGAACAAAATTTCAGAAAACCCTGGCAGACTATCACAAATTTTAAAAGAGTGAAGATGACTTTATTTTGACACTTTTAGAAGAGTGAAGACGATTTTAGTTTGAATTCTTCAATGTTTGCTTATCCTTGTCACGGTTGTATGACTTTTTCAGTTTATTTTATATAGTAACTATCATGATAGGCCTTAATTTACTGCACAGTTCTGTATTCCGAGACAGTTGGTATCGATGCTTTGTCAAATACTGATTTTACTTTCTATGCCACTGATTGTCACTGAAACTTTAGAAAAGCTGACACACTTCTCGTTAGTCTCCAAAGCCAAGTTGTAACGTTCCTGAAAACAACATTTGAGGATGCCCTGATGAGTTGGAAGTTTATTCGCAAGTGAGTCTCTTGGATGGCCTTATGAGGGGCATTCAAACGAGCAATTTTCTTGGTAGCTTCCATCACACTAATGTCATTAATAAAATAACTTGTTAACACATGTTAAAACGAGCACTGATTGTTTCAAACAGATCTACGTAAAACAAGTCAACACTGCATGTGGCAGTACATGAGAGTGGAAGGGGGAGCCAAGTTCATTCTTGCTTCACAGGATGCGCGACCGGAAGGTATTAACCGATTTTTTGTTTTATTTTACTTATCTGTCCGAGGGGCAAGTTTTCCGCGCTATAGCAGTTAGACCTTAATCAGTTTGACACATTTCAAAAAAACACGAAGATTGATTGGATTTCACTAATTTTTACGAATCTTGAAGACGCTAGATTTTAATCGATTTTTCATTTCTTTGTTTTGTTTTACTTACCTGTGCGAGGCCAAGCTTTCCGCGGTATAGCGATTGAAAAAAGAAACACAATTTTTTTTCGATCCACCCTTAAGTATGTGTATTCAATATCTTATTCATATTTTTATCTTATATGATTAATCAAGAAAGAACCTTTAAATATCTTCAAAAGTGAGCAAGATAATGTAAACAGCTACTTATCTTTTTTGTAGAATACAAAACATTATTATTATTATTACGTATAAGTATGGTCGGTTCAAAAGTAGTGAACAGTAGATGCAAGGGCGTACGGGTTCCGCAAATTCCCTAATTTGGTTTGGTTGTTATCTATTTATTTATTTTCTGCAATAAGCATGCGATTTACGACCGATAGATGTTTCACCTCAAAACTATTCAAAGCAACGCCACTGTAAGACAGCTCATACTGGCTGAACGCCAATTAAATTTTATGGCATTTGTCGGTTTTCCGTATAGAATTAAATAGTACGTTCTCTTCATTACTAGGCGGCAAAGTCATGTATAGCTTCACTATAATCCCACTAATTCCTTTGCTAAATATGCCGCTCATTTTTTGCTCTACTTTGCATCTACATGAACTTACTACAGAGAGAAATATCACACAATTATTCGCACTATAAAATATTAATGACTGACATTGATGTTCAAAAGTCGGGTTAAAAGTTATTAACAATAATAGCAACAAATTAAGGGAAGTAGAGAGAAAAGGAATAATTATGTAACTTATGTTAGTATCAATAATACTAGTAATTATTTCATCTCTTCCTAACATATATTTTTCTAAACAACTACTTCGCCGGCTACATACCATGATTGACATTGGATTACAAGGAAGAAAATATGCACATTACATACAGCATGACTGTCACAATAATGTTATTTTCATTTATGCTAACCAGAAACAATTGAAACAAAAACACTTATCAAAAATAACAGTTATGTCAAACTCTAAAACATACCCAGACGCGTGTTTCGATGTTTACATCTCGTTAGTGGGATTACTTTCAAAGCTTAAAATGAGCTGAAAAACTATTTCTCGGGCAAATACCTCTGCAATAATTATTCACATTTGACCTAAACAGGATAAGAAAAGTTAAATTTTGGAAAATTATTAATGCCGTTATAATTATAAGATACAATTAAATGCAAATGCAAATTCCGAAGTTTAAACCGGCTGCCAAAGTCTCAATAATAAGGTTCTAAAGCGTCTGAACTTTTTCCGTCACTTGAAATGCAAAAAAACTGAAAAAATCACATGTCATCTGTATATTCCAAAAGAAATTTTCTTAATAATAGGTTTTTACACTTCTTTTGTTCATGTTGGTGTATAAATAAAAAAAAGAAAAATAGTAACTTGGATAGTTTCTTGCAAATTTCGGGTCTTAGATAGTATCTAAAACCATTTATTGACAAATAAACGACATTTTGTCACACTCTGTATATTAAGATTTTCTATGGTTCAAAATGTATTGAACTTGTTGCTAGAGATGTACGCCAAGGTTTGTTACAGTCTACCAGGGTTTTTGATAGAAATGTTGTACCATTTTAGCAATAGACTACTAAGGATGTATTTAAAGATATAAACAAATTTTAATTCAGACGAAATGAATTAATAATCACACTTTTTGGTGCATCTCTGGGTGGGCCTGCCAACCCTCTCTGTTTAACGTAGCATTCTTTCAATTATATGAAACAATATATAATTATGTTGATATTCGCCATAAAAAATCATACTGAACATTTTCTTGTTGTAATTGATTATTTCAAAATTTTATGTAGGTACTTGATCGCGAGCATTAAGAGGTACCTCTTCGTCTTCCAAAATTACCAATATAAAAAGATATAGTAACTGATGAAAAACGCACTATATGGCATCTAACTGAGCCGAATATTTTTCCAATAACATTAAATAATTATTTTTAAATTTTACAAATAGAGACTTCTTCGGCAGAGTAAATTTTTGTTCTGATGAAAAAGTGACTCATTACGAAAATACTTTGAACTTCATGGACTTGAAGGGGACTTTTTCAAATGCAGTAAAAAATCACCAACTTATACATTAAAAAAGTATGCAAATTGAACATTTTTGAACAGACTCAAAAAAATCAATTTGTTATTAGAAGAAATTGAAAATGTGATAACAACAACAATTCAAGTGATAAAATTTTTGATGTCGCTAATTATGATTTTGATATTATAATTAAATAATATAAAATGGCGGGTCTAAAACAATCTGTCGAGTAGTTTAAAAATTACAAAGAATTATTTAACTTCGTTCTCGGCGCAGCGTCTTATTAATAAATAATTAAAAATAAAATGGGGGAACAATTGTTTTCTCCTTTAACTCGCTCTAACTCAACAACTGACTAATTAATGGATTTCCAATTTTTACCGCATTATCACTATATGTATGTATATATCGAGTGTAAACGAATAGTGGGCCACCCCTGTAACTTCCTTGTTTTTAAAGATATCGGGATGACATTTTGTATGCTGAAATTCTTTTAATAAAATTGTCTTGAACATTTTGCAATTCTGCAGGAGATATGTTGTCTAATGCCATCCTCACACGACTTTCTAAAACCACTTTCGTGTACACAGCTGTCGAGTACACAATATTTTTTAGATTAGCCCATAATAAGAAATCTATACAAGTTAGATCCGGACATCTCGCGGGCCATCTAACAGGACCGTTTGTCCCACTCCATTGCTGTTCCCCTAATCTATTATTAATATAAGCAGCAACATTTCTAGAGTTGCCCCTGTTGGGCTAAAGGCAAATTATCTATATCATCTTCAATTTCGCTTTGAAGAAACTCCAAATACCCTTCTCCGGTAAATGGGCCGTCAAAAAAAATAGGTCCTATAATCCGGTTATTTTTTACCCCCGCCCAAACATTAAAATATCGACAATTATTTCTATTAAACATCCCGTTATTTGTGAAACGAGATTAGTCTGAGAACAATACGTTTTTGTGGGACTCTCTATCTTGAACATACTTTTCCAGAACCCAATTGCAAAAATCATTCTTCTAGCACCATCATCTTTATAGAGGTGTTAATGTAATTGGTATTTAAAACTTTACTTGTGCTTTTTTAAATTTTCCATACTGATTGATGGCTAATTGCGGCGTGATGGGCTATTTCCCTTGTAGATGATGTAGGATGTACCTCTACATGAGCGAATACTCCTATTTCAGGATTTTTATATATAATAAATCTCTCATCATCATTGTTAGGTGCTCTTCGTAGTTTTTGTTCCTGTTTCTGTTACTTTAATTACTTTTGGTTTTTGTCTTTCTTCGATGACAATGGCTTGACTAATAATTATTTGCGGTGGAACCGGAAGTGACAAATATGTCAGATAGGTCTCCGCAGGAGACAGAATGGGCCTCTGGCTCATTCTTGTTGCATATCATAAAATATTAACACAAATATACAAGGTTGGTCAAAATTTAATTGAAGTTAGATATAAATCATAAATTTCTTAAGAAAAATTGTCATTTCTGCCGGTAACTATTACACATTATGGAATTTTTGTTACCATTTAATCCCTACTAAATAGATTCTGAATATCCGGGTGGCCCATATCATAATGTTAAAAAAATGAGTTATTTTCAAAAATGTGATTTTAATGAGTTTACAGCATCCTGTATGGTGTATTATTGGATATATTGACGTATCCGTATTTTTTATATGAATTACATTCGAACAAAAATAATTTTAACATATTCGCAGCCATCTAGATTGACAACTAAAATTCGAATTATTCTTCGTGAAACATTGCATAAATTATTCAAAATAGTATAAATTTATCCAAAATGTGATCTTTATTTCAAGAATGTAAAAACAGACAGGGTGGTCCATTCAGAAACGACTATTAGGGCCATTTCCGATGAAATCGGAAGTGACAAATATGGCGGATAGGTCTCAAAAAGTTAGAAATCTTACCTAATTTCACCATACAAAACTTCATCTCGATATCTTAAAAAAAAAGGAAGTTACAAAGGTGGCCCAATATTCTTTACACCAGGTTTATATTTCTTAATGAAATGTGTTGATACGAAGGACAAATTTTAGTATAGAAAATACGATTTTTTTTAATACTGTCTATAAAGCGTGCAGGGGTAAATATGATAGTAAATATTTCACCACGTTTTTCTGATTGTTTCAGTAAATGTTTGTAATATAATATTACGTACAATCGTGGCCAGAAAAAAGTTTCCGACCTGAAAAGCGTATTTCATAATTTTTCCCTGCGTGAGTATGACTTTGCCTTTGAGTATTATAAGCTCCGCCCAGGCGGCTGTCGCTAAGGAAATGCCTTTAAAATTAATACCACAATAATAAATGTTTCGAGTTCCGTGTCGGCAACGCAAAGACTCTGTATTTCATACTCACCGACTTTTTCATTCAGTTACTACTACTACAACCATTGATTTTTGGATACTTTGCAAATGAATGAAAGAATCATGTAAAGAAATAACTTTTTCTTGCTGAATTTCATGAGCATATAATATTGTTGTGAATATTAACTGTATATGTATTTGAACTTATTAATCTATTAAACGACATTAATCGACTGTAATAAATAATAAAACGGTAATTTCTAATCTCATCGTTAAAATACATTTTTTGCTGACAGTAAATTACTGAGGTCAGTGACATTTTTTCAATAATGCCACAAGGAGCTTGAAAAAATCGATCTGGACGTCCTACCCTTTCTAATTAATCCAATGGAATAATTGTGGTTTGTGAAAAATGGCTAAGATGCAATGAGTAAATTAATATTAAATGTCAGTTCAGTCATTTCAAAACTGAATAAACAAAGTAAAACTGTTTTATTATTTTCAAATGACGTTCAGCACTGTAAAACCAATGCCAATCATACGATATCATGTGCACAGATAAAAATATTTTAAATTAAGAATTGTTGAATGTAGTCGGGAAGGCACATATTATAGGAGATGTTTACATTTCCTTAATTGATACAAGAAGTTAAAGTGATGTATGCCGGTTAAGGCTGTGTTATCAATGTCAAAATACCGCGTACACAGTCGTAAATCTTTCAACATATTGTTCTCAAAAACAAACCAACAAAAATCGGATTTGATTTAAATATTAGAACTAGTTAACTTAAATCTAGTACGTATCATATTTTATATTTGAAAACTAATGAAATTAAATATTTCTTTTGAATTATTACACGCGAACGTGCCACTCAATCGTCCGCGATTCACCATTAATTTTTTTATATTCTTCAATGGGACTCAAATATTCAAATAAAATATGATACGTACTAGAATAAATATATTAAATGTAAAAAAAAGTTAAAAATCGGCATAATATTTGCTCCTAAGGGAGATTAATATGTTAGAAAAAATGTATTCAATTTTGCCAATTTAATTGGATGGTTTACTAATAGAGGGCGAGGCAGTAGCAACTCGAAGTACCAACTATGCTTCAAATCACTAAAAACTGCAGGGTCGAACTTTTTGTTTTCTCTACCATTTGAAATGTAGTTTAAAATAATTTAAATTTACTTACCAATTGAATTGTTACATTTCTAGTAGCCTGGGAGGCAGCGACAGATTTTTCGCGTTAATATCTATAAAGTTAGATTTTTTTCCAAAGAGAGTTTAGATAGCATCTATAATGAAGGTGCAATTCTACCAAACTCTTAGTGGTACATAAATGAGTAAAAAATTAAACATTTAAAATTTCGTTTTTCGAATTGTCACGAATTGTCAAGAAATGATGATTCGCCTCCGCTCCTGCCGGCCCCAATTTTGGATTTTCACCTCGCGATTCATGTTGTATGGTCATTGCCGACCTTCTCCTCGCCATCGAGTTATAGAACGGGTCTCCAATCGCCGTATTTGTTCAGTTCTTACATTTGAAAAAGTGACTTGCGGTCGTGCTAATCGGCGACTATTTTTAAGTGGTTTCCCGAGTTCGAATCCCGCTCGGGGATATTTTTTTTTTTCGTTTTCAGTTTTTTGGCACATATTTTTTATTCTATAATTGCGATTTGCTCCGTTCTATTGCAATTTCCGCCGCGGAATATTAAGATGCTCTATTTGGATTAAAAGTCACATTCTACCTCCGGGCTCCGGGTGGCTAAATCTTTGGTAGACGTTGCAAAAACGACAATACGTGGTCAAATCACGACAATTTTATTCCTCATTAGTATTAATGAACAAACAGTGTTTTTATAGATCTGTTAATAAGCTTTTATTTACTCCATCATATTATATTATTCTGGTAAGGAAATTTCTAATTTTTAATTGAAATAGTGCAGATTAATATTTCGCGGCGGAAAATGAAAAACTTTTCAGAGAAATGCAATAGAACGGAGCAAATAGCAATTATAGATTAAAAAACATCTGCCAGAAAATTGAAAATGAAAAAAAAAAAAGTATCCCTGGGCGGGATTCGAACTCGGGAAACCACTTAAAAATAGTCGCCAATTAGCACGACGGCAAGGCAATTTTTTAAACATAAAAACTGAATAAATGCGGCGATCGGAGACCTGTTCTATGTGTCAATGGCGAGGAGAAGACCGGCAATAACCATACAACGTGAATCGAAAGGCGAAAATCGAAAAGTGAGGCCGGCGGAAGCGAAGGCGAATCACCATTTTTTGATAATTCGTGACAATTCCAAAAACGAAAATTTCGTCCATCCATTTTTTTCTTTAATTTTTTACTCATTTATGCACCACTAAGAGTACGGTAGTTATTAAAAAATTTTGTCGTATTAAAATATATTTATTTAATTAAATCAAATAGATGTAATAAGATAGTTTATTGTGTAAAGGCAGAACTGTTATTAACACTTATACAATACTAATATTTTAAAAGATACACCAGCAAAAAAATTTCCGTATTATAAGCACCCTGTTGAAGCGGATTACTGCTAATATATTTTTTGCAATCATAGAGCTCCTGTAAAAACTTCGCGGCTATGTTATTCATCTCTCTCAGTAGGCGGAGCGAAAATAAATAATCTCAAGGAGCCTGATTCAAACAGGAGTAATGTTGTTTTAGGTTGGAAACTTTTTTCTGGCCACGACTGTACCTACGTATGAGAGACGTCTCTGGCACCGAGATAAACTTCCCGATCTCTGATAATAATATGCGTTCAATTAAAGAATCGAAGTTGACCTCTAAATTACATTGAAAATCTTGAATAAATCGAATAAAAACACTAATTTTGTTTCCTCCTCAAAACCAAGCAACTGTTGCCTACATCTTTTTTTCCAAAAATGCGTAGGAATCCAAAATATTTACTGACTCAGTTTTTAAATGGGCATAGCGTATAACCATGTTATTGACAAAAGAAATGTTTCTACGTATGATATTTTCCATAATATATATGAATTTCGGCTCTTACTCTACTGTAGGTATATCCACAATTATTAATGCAGTGTTCATTGTTTTCAAAACACACAATAAAAACACTTTAAAAGCCCACGACAGCACACACTGGCAGACTAAACACACGTACATTAAATTTTCACACAGGTAAGGTGTTGTATATAGAATAGGTTATTGTTATTGTTAATGCATGTAACATAGATTTTAAAATGCATTGTTAGATGGTAGTTGAGAAATACTTTTCAATAGATAGAACTTAATACACAGGTTGTTTGGCAAAGCGATGCCGATCTTGTACAAGAAAGTATAGGAAGTTATTTAGCAAAAATGCTACGGTTTTTTTTATAATGACGGTTTTGTAAATTTTTTTTACATCTCCATTTTTCATCACTTATGTAGGCAAATATTTCGTGCCTAGTTTTATATTTGAAGTTTTTAAACTTTCAACAAAAAGAAATGATAAAATAAATGTCTTTTGATTAAAAGAAAATACATTTACAGGGAAAAATTTAAGGCACTGAATTTGAAAGTCTAATAATTTTCCTTATTAAACTCGTCTATACAGGGTGTCCTAATAAAAACTCCCAGGCCGGATACATTCTAAACGAATAGAGATATTTTAATTTTGTAAAAGCCAAGAGAGCTTCATTTTTGAATATAATTGTTTCTTTAATATATCAGTATATAGATGGTGCTGTGCTCTAAAGAAATATTCCGATGGGAGAAACTTTGAAATGGGGTTTATGTGAAAGAAAATGTATTTCTAAGCAGATTATGTTCTAAAAAAAATACCATAAAACTAACCATTTTCGAGATAGTTGAGTCCAAATGTTGGCATTTGCCAATATTGAATAATTGTAATCTCTTCAACATTTCAGTCCTTTAAGTGGGACAATCTGTATTTAATTTACAAATTTAAGCAGAAAATATTTAAAGAATTTTTCATATCTTATGAATTAACTATATTTGAAGTAACCCTTGGAAAAAAAACTAAAAATATTATTTATCATATAATTGTTTTTAAGCAATAAAAAAACAATTACGAACATAAAACAACTTTTACGAACTAATGAAATTTAAATAACTATTTTAACAGGTGTTCAAAATTATTGTCATTTTCATTAACACACATCGTAAATCTATTAATTAGTTCAGATCTACAAACTCTTAAGAATGCCGATTAATGGCGGCAACACTAGCATAAATTTTATTATAAAGACCATGTCTTCTATTTTTTCTTTGTACACTTTACTTTTTTAAAATCCCCATAAATAATAGTCTAATGGAGTAATATCAGGAAATCAAGCGGGCCATCTAAGTACTCCATTGGTACCAATCCATCTTCCTGGGTATGTTTGATTTAAATAATTAACAACGGTGTGATGATTATGTGGGCCTGCTCCATCCCGATGAAACCACATATTATCCAACTGAGCGGGCAAATTCCTCAATAGTACTTGTAAATCATTTTGCAAAAATTGTAAATATATTTCACCTGTTAAATTCTCACGGTAGAGGCATGGGCCAACAATGTAACCATTAACGATACCACACCAAACATTTACTCCAAAACAATTCTGGGATCTGGTATGTCTCATCCACCTAGGATTCTCTTGAGACCAGTAACGACAATTATGTGTTGTGATTACTCTATTGTTGTGGAATCGACTTTCATCACTCCACATAATTGTATCTAAAAGATTTGAATTTTCTTTTAAGAGAATTGAAAATTGCGCCAAAAAAATCTAATCTCCGCTCATTGTCCCCTGGAATCAAATGGACTTTATATGGAAAAATTGTTTGTTTTAAGAATTCTGTGGCAGGTGGAACGTGCAATAATTATTTCTTCCGTCAACTTGCGTAGTTCTTTTTCTTCTTGTTACTACATTTTGAAAAAAAATGTAGTATACGTTTAGCATTTTTCCGGTGGACCGTCAAAACCCGAAAAAAATGTCGGATCGATGTGAAAGTCATATCTATCGATTCGAGAGCGAATTTAGAAAATTCCGTCCGTCGGTCAGTCGGTCTGTCGGTCTGTCTGTCTGTCTGTCTGTCTGTCTGTCTGTCACGCCCAGCCCCCCTAATCCGTTTTCGGATTGCGATGAAACTTGGGTGGTTAATAGGAGGTCTTTAGAAAATCTTAACGCCGGAAGCTCGGCTCCGTTCGGAAACCGGAAGTACTCGATATAGACGTTTCGAGTTTTTCGGGAGAAATTGAATAACTCGATAACGGGTAGTCGGATCGAGACATTTCAAAAAAGAAATGGTGCCGCTGGTAAAGCTCTACAAATAAGTATACCAGAGGTTATGTCGAAAAACAAATGAAAATTGATTTTTTTTGCAAAAAACTGGTTTTCTCGAAATCGGGCTAGGAAGCACGATAACTGTCCAGAATATTGATTGATTTCGATGAGACTTGGTGAGATCAAAGGTACCCGGCCACAAATCAAGCCTATTGCTGGCGGCCCGAATCCGTCGACCGCAAGTATGTTTTCCAGGGCCGAGTATGATTTTTCAAAGAAATTAATAACTCCCGAACCGAAGGTCCGATTTTGATTTTCAAAAATGGCAATTGTAGTGCTCGATTAGGTCTATTAGTTGACGTTTGTGAGAAATTTGACAAAACAAAAGCGAATCTACAAATCCTGGAAAACTTGATTTTTTTGATAAATTCTACAAATTCCGAACAGATTCCTAATAAAAATCGAAAATAAACTATTCCGTCGATCGATCTCTATAACCAGTATAAGGCATGAACCTTCTTGGACAAAAAATCTGAAATAGAGTTTTTTCGAAAAATTTAAAATAAACGAGTTATTTACAAAAATGCATTCCATAGAATTATTTAAAAAAATATTAAAAATTGATAAATTCTCCGTGCGATAGAGGTGCAAAAAAATATTGTAATGTTATATTTAAAATATCATTCATTTCCTTATTTTCATTTACTAAATAAAAATAGAACCGATGCCCTTTCCGTGTTTCAAAATGTAGTTAGCTTTTACTTTAGTCAATGCAAAAAGAAAAAGGAGAGAAATAAAACATGTCAAAGTACTGAGTCGTTTTGCGACCCTATGCTGAAAATGTTATGAATCATCCCAACAAATTGAACAAAAAGCATATCAAAATGTAGTTTTTTTCACTTGTTACTACATTTTGAAAAAAAATGTAGTATACGTTTAGCATTTTTCCGGTGGACCGTCGAAACCCGAAAAAAACGTCGGATCGATGTGAAAGTCGTATCTATCGATTCGAGAGCGAATTTAGAAAATTCCGTCCGTCGGTCAGTCGATCTGTCGGTCTGTCTGTCTGTCTGTCTGTCTGTCTGTCTGTCACGCCCAGCCCCCCTAATCCGTTTTCGGATTGCGATGAAACTTGGGTGGTTAATAGGAGGCCTTTAGAAAACCTTAACGCCGGAAGCTCGGCTCCGTGCGGAAACCGGAAGTACCCGATATAGACGTTTCGAGTTTTTCGGGAAAAATTGAATAACTCGGTAACGGGTCGTCGGATCGAGATATTTCAAAAAAGAGATGGTGCCGCTGGCAAAGCTCTACAAATAAGTGTACCAGAGGCTATATCGAAAAACAAACGAAAATTGTTTTTTTTGCAAAAAACTGGTTTTCCCGAAATCGGGCTAGGAAGCACGATAACTGTCCAGAATATTGATCGATTTCGATGAGACTTGGTGGGATCAAAGGTACCCGGCCACAAATCAAGCCTATTGCTGGCGGCCCGAATCCGTTGACCGCGAGTATGTTTTCCAGGGCCGAGTATGATTTTTCAAAGAAATTAATAACTCCCGAACCGAAGATCCGATTTTGATTTTCAAAAATGGCAGTTGTAGGGCTCGATTAGTTCTATTAGTTGACGTTTGTGAGAAATTTGAGAAAACAAAAGCGAATCTACAAATCCTGGAAAACTTGATTTTTTTGATAAATTCTACAAATTCCGAACAGTTTCCTAATAAAAATCGAAAATGAACTATTCCGTCGATCGATCTCTATAACCAGTATAAGGCATGGACCTTTTTGGACAAAAAATATAAAATAGAGTTTTTTAGAAAAACTTAAAATAAAGAGTTATTTACGAAAATGCATTCCAAAAATTTATTTAAAAAAATATTGCAAATTGATAAGTGATAATGTTATATTTAAAATATCATCATTCATTTAGTTATTTTCATTTACTAAATAAAAATAGAACCGATGCCCTTTCCGTGTTTCAAAATGTAGTTAGCTTTTACTTTAGTCAATGCAAAAAGAAAAAGAAAAAGAAAAAGAAAAAGAAAAAGAAAAAGAAAAAGAAAAAGAAAAAGAAAAAGAAAAAGAAAAAGAAAAAGAAAAAGAAAAAGAAAACATGTCAAAACACTGAGTCATCTTGCGACCCTCTGCTGAAAATGTAATGAATCATCCCAACAAATTGAATAAAAAGCATATCAAAATGTAGTTTTTTTCACTTGTTGTTTTTGGTTTCTTAAAACCTCCATAATTTTTCAAACAAAAGTTTTCCGATCTGGTAAAGGTCTGTCAGGAAAACGTATTTCATATAAATTTACAGCTCTTGAAGCATTTTCACGATATTCCCTATAAATTAAAATCATGTTTAATTTATCTTCATTTGTATGAGAAATCATATTTAATAATAAACAAAGAAAACAATAATTAGGTACAATAATAGAGTTCTGTTGACACACCAATAATGAAAGTGTGATTGAAATTAAGAAATGTCAAAACTGTTATTCCAAAGGTAACTTTAATTGTATTTAATTTATAAGGTATAAGGGTTATTATACTCACTAGATATCAAATATTTTTAATTATAATATAACCTAATAACAAAGCAATTATATGAAAAATGTTTTAAATAGTCTCTTCTAAAATTTGAAAATTAAATACAGATTGGCCCACTTAAAGGACTGAAATGTTGAAGAGATTACAATGATTCAATAAAGGCAAATGCCAACATTTGGACTCAAATATCTCGAAAACGGTTACTTTTATGGTATTTTTTAGAACATAATCTGCTTGAAAATGCATTTTCTTTCACATAAACCCCATTTCACAGTTTCTCCCATCGAAATTTTTCTTTAGATCACAGCGTCATCTATATACTGATATATTAAAAAAACAACTATATTTAAAACTGAAGCTCTCTTTATGCTCTACAAATTGGCTTTTACTAAATTAAAATATCTCTATTCATTTAGAAGATATCCGGCCCGGGAGTTTTTATTAGGACACCCTGTATATTACAATCGTTTTGAAAACTTATTCTATTTTATCCTTTTATCAGTTATTAAAGAAAGACGAAAGAACTTTAACCGGCAATAATTGTTCATTTAATCTTTAATTTAATTTAAAACTTAAATATATGAGATTTGTCAACAAAAGCAAGGCATCATTCCAAAAACCTTGTTCAAAAGGTCACAGAATTATTATTTTTATTGTTTGAAATGGGATATATTACTTCTAATGCATTTCCATGCCAATCGTAGTCGTTTTTAGTCTTATTTCTATTCATAATTCTAGGACAGCTTATTGTATTTTTGCTATCATTTGATCACGGCTGTGAATTATCTTAACATAGACAAGTTCTCTTATCATAACCCACTCGTAGAAGTCCATTGGTGTCAAATTTGGGGACCCTGAGGGCCAGAGAAATGTACGCGTGAAAATTAAACTAAAACAAGGCTATCATTTCAAAAACTACCACTCCGTTCGACATTTCTCCATAACCAGTCATTTATTGGATAACGTTTCTGAAATAAAATGGGTTGAACAGCGAGATCGCACATCCATTTGAGGTTTCTGGTACGTATTCAGCAACGTAGTTTTATGCTGAACGAGCACACGATAGCTCCGATTTTGTTCAAAAATTCCACATATTTAAGTTTCGATTAAATGAAAAAATGCTGTCGATTGATATTCTTGTGTCTTTTCTTAGTAACTCGTAACGACGATATTATGTATGATACTACCACATAAAGAGGGCAAAGTGGAGAATTTTTCAACATAATTATAACACCAAAAAAACTTTTGTATAAATTAATAGACTCAAATTGGACGCCTTAAATTAGCATACATAACATATAAATAAATCTATTTTTCTTTATAACTAATAGAAATTCATAATTTTTTTGATTGAAAGTTTATTTATTTCGTGTAACGAAAAAAAAAATGTCAGATTGTCAAAAGTCAAACTAAATGCGTAATACTTACATAAATGATGAAAATTTGGGATATTTAAAAGAAATATAAAATCGGCATTATAGAAAAGACCGTGCGTATTTCATATAGAAGTCAAATGACCTCCTATACTTCCCTGTTCAGAACCGGAATCGTTTTACTAAACACCCTGTAGAGTATTATATGCCAGGGGACAGAGGTGTTTACTTAATTGCGAATGTGAAATTTTATAGCCTGAGAGTAGCAAGGGCCAATAATCACAAGAAGAACTGAATAACTTTTGTCCTGTGATATATACGTTATTTTTGCACTTCCTATTAATTTACAAGCAAGATAGAAGAAATTTTTAAACATGCTGTCAAAGTGACAGTAGCCTTGTAAAATATCGAAATTAAAATTGTAGGTCCTGATGTACTACGGTCAATTTAGGCGATAAAAATGCCAATCACGTTTTTTTCAGAAAACGAGGAATTCCCACAAAAACTTTTGTAATGAGTTTCTTTTAATGTCTGTATCATTTTCCATAATTTTTGATACCGGGGTATTGACCGGCAATTGTTATAAAAAATGTTTTTGTGTTAATTTGTTAACTTATTAACAAAAGATTTGTATGTAATTTAACGAAAAATAACAACTTTTTACTCTTGATAGATGCAGATGTTTGAAATTTTCCAAAAAGAGGAGAGGGAAAATCAAAATTGTTAAGAAAAAATCTGGAAAAATTTAGGCAAATTTATATTTTAAATACAAATCTTTTTTTCCTCATTAACCTCCATGAAATGCAAATCTGCAGATTTTTGTCGGAAAAACCTATAAAAATAACACAATTTTAAAAATTTGAAAGAAATCAGACAAGGAGGACAAAGTTTTCTTAACATTTTAATATTCCTATTATACTCCATGAAAATGCAGCTATGAGGATTTGATTTTCGAAAAAGAAAATATATATCACGGTGGATGAATTCCTGAGGAAGACTCCTGATGAAAATTGTTTGACTGTTAAAGTGATAAATCATTACAAAATCATTAAAGATTCCTGTTAGTCTCCTATTGCTGCAGGTTTTTCTTCTAATATTTGTTTAATAAACAAAGACATCAATTTTACAAAAAATGGATACTGAAACAAGTTGTTTATTTAACACCGTTAATTGTGGTACTTAATGTAAATATAAATGTGTATTTTAATAAGAAATACATTTCAAAACTAGTTACCATGGTCGAAATGAATTATTTTGTGAATATTTAATCCTTATGCCATTAGAAGTGACCCTTAGTCGTCAAAAAAGGAACTAACTTAGTACTTTTTCTCCTGGAAGTGCAAAAAACACATTTCAATATACAGAATTAGGCTATTTTAACACAATTGACCAGAAGACTTACCAAAAGCAACATATTGCATAGCAAATCTACTAATAAAAGTAAAATTGTTGTTAAATTTTCAGCGATCTCAAGCCAACCGAACCAACGCATGACTCAACAGATACGTAACCAACAGATGCAGGGGATGCAAGGTGCAAGAGGTGGTCCTAACAACCCCCAAAATAATCCGAACAACCCACCGAATCCTCAAAAACGAGCAAGGTGGTTTGTGGCTCTTTTCGAGTACGATCCTGCTACAATGTCTCCGAACCCAGACGCCTGCGATGAAGAATTGCCTTTTTCGGAGGGTGATACGATAAAAGTTTGGGGTGATAAGGACGCTGATGGGTTTTACTGGGGTGAATGTAGAGGTGAGTGTCAATTTGAAAGTCACAGAATTTGTAAACGGCATAAACCAAGCTCTTGGTGTCGTATATAATAGAACAATAAAACAGACACAAATGATTTGGAAAATATTATAAAGAAATTTGATCCTTGTCTTCTAGTACCAAATTCCAAGTTTTTGTACTCTTACCACCTTGTTTTATATATTTTTCCCTATTTAACCCCCAACCCGTCGACGGAATGATTTGAAAATATAATCTAGTTCCAGATGTCGTTATAATACATGCGTGTACCAAATTTTAAGTAAATATCTAAATTTTATTTTATTAGCCCCTTTAATAATGGAGTGTGGGTGGTGGGAGCGTGGAAAATATTATAAAAAAATCAGAAGTGTTGGCTCCTAGTATATACTCTTACCAGCTTGCTTTGCTTATTTTGCCTTATTTACCCCTATTTAACCCCCAACCCTTCACCGGAATTAGCGCAACATATAATTTACATCCAGATCTTGCATGGTACACATGTGTACCAAATTTCAAGTCAGTATTGTTGTTTGTTAATAGTGCCTGTTTTGCTTGCAGTTTTCGGCGAAGAAAGAAGAAATATAACTAAAAAAGTCTTTTGTGTATATGAAATAATTAGATAATCTAATGGAAGAACATTGGTAGATACGTTTCAGTATTTAGTATCGTAAGGTTGTAATTCAGAAAGATTGTCATGAATTTATTTCATTTTAATTTTGACAAGTTAATAGTAAATACATCTATCTATCTAAACTTGTAACATACGACAACACCATAGTATCTACTATAGTATCTACATTAAAGAAACATTTTTATGTTATGTTCATTATCATCATCTTGGTGCTACAGCTCTTGTAGAGCCATGACATTCTTAAGCTTATATCGCCACTCTGTCCTATTTTGCGACTGGTTTCTCCAGTTTGGACACCAGCATCCACTGATACACCATCAGTCCACCTGCGCTTGGGTCTGCCCTGTTTTCTACTTCCCACTGGTTCAGCATTAAAAACCAGTTTTATTAAATTATTTTCTTGGGCCCGCGCCACCTGTCCTGCCCATTGCTGACGAGTGAATTTTATTTCAGTTGCTATATCTTTCCAATTGTACATATTACACAACTCATAATAATTGTATCTGCGTCTCAACATCCCGTTCTCACATTCTGCTCCAAAGATCTTACGAAGTATTTTTCTTTCGAAAATGAGCAAAGAGTATTCCTCAGATTTAGTCATGCTTCCGATCTATATGTAACAACGGGTATTATGAGTATCTTAAGAGCCTTATTTTAGTTGATCGTGATATGCTCTTATCGAAAAGAAACTTTGCGAGGCTGTAATAAGTTTTATCAGCCGTTATTATTTATCTCTTTATTTCTTCATATGTATCATTATTTGGGTTAACCACTGTGCCTAAGTAGACAAATTTCCTGACAGTTTCGAAAGTTTTTTTTTCGGTAGAAAGATTCTCCTCGACATTTCCTGCTCTAGACCGTGAAGTTGTGGACATAAATTTAGTTTTATTCTGATTTATCTGCAGGCCCATTCTCTCTACCGCTGCTATTAAATCAGATATGGTTTCCTTAGCCTTTCTTCTGGTTATGATTATTATATCGACATCATCTGCGTATGCTAATGAAATGGCCCGCTAAAGATTGCTCCTCTATTATCTAGCTTTGAATCACGGATAATTTTTTCCATTGCTGTATTGAAAAGTTGACACGCTATCGCGTCCCCTTGTCTTAATCCTTTATGTAATTCAAATGACGTCGGCATGTCATTTTGTACTTTTATTGGCGATGAGATTTTTGCCATGGTCATTTTTACTAGGCAATTCAGTTGTTTTGGTATCTGAAATTCATTCATTACTTGGTAAAGGTTCGGTCTTGTGACGTTGTCGTAAGCAGCTTTGAAGGCGATAAAGAGGTGGTACATATCGATGTTAAATTCTCGAGCCTTTTTGAGGATTTGTCGTAAACAGAAAATCTGATTGATGGTTGAAAGGTCAGGTCTGAACCCTTCTTGGTATTCTCGAAGACGTGTCTCCATATATGGTTTTAATCTCTCAAATAGAATAATGATCTTGTAGGCAGTGTTGAGGTGTGTTATCCCTCTGCAGTTTTCACAGTCCAACTGATTTGTTCCATTCTTCTGGCATACTTTCTTTAATCCAGACTTTACAGATTATCCTATGCATAGCGTCTACGATAGATTGTTCACGATGCTTAAATAGTTCTGCTGGGATGCCATTACTGCTTGGGGATTTATTGTTTTTTAATTTTTCTATCGCTTTTTTGACTTCTTCTGCCATTGGTGGTTCTATGGGATGATCGTTTAAAAATTGCATTTCCATGTCGTTAGGATCACCGCCTAGTAACTTCCTGAAGTGTTTTACCCATCTGCTTAAAAATATCCTCTTTATTTTGTCAGTAGATTCCCGTCCTTATCTTTAACGTTTGTCCTTGGTTTAAATTCCTTTCTCATATTATTTACTTGGCGATAGAACTTTCTGGTTTCATTGCAATTTTTAAACGTTATGTTTGTTTTTATTAGTTTAGAGGGCGGAGTGTTACTCCTTTTTAGAGAGCGGCACCAACAAAAAAAAAACACTGAAATTGAATCAACTTTTGAGAAATAAAAGTTGTGTATATAAATTCTTATTTTTGAGTTGCTGACATAAACTTTGCCATTTTAGCTTGAAAAATTAGGTATCTCAAAATAGCTTTATCGAGTATTGTCGAACATTTAGCCAATAATTAGAAGAAAAAAAAGCAATAGATAATGAAAAAGAGCCCTCATACTATTTTTAGTTATTTTCGTATATATAGCATTACATATATGTTCAAATTTTTTGACCGTTTTAAACACTTGCCATTTGTCTGCCATATTAAACCTAACATTTTGAAACTGAATTTTGACTAAAAAAATTAATATCGCATATAAGTATGAGTCTCTAATTTTGATTACTAAAACTGAATAGATTCAACTGTTGTCTTCTAGACTCTAGAGGAGCATCTATTGTAAAACTCTAGGCATAGAGATTCCTTAAAACAATGTGTAGTACTTAGTTTCCAAATGTTTTATATATTTTGAAGAAATTGCTCTTTTCTCAGGAAGACGAGGTTACGTGCCCCACAATATGGTAATGGAACTGGAAGGAAATCAAAATAGGGACAGGTGGGGTGACATTTACGCGAATATGCCTGTGAAACGAATGGTTGCACTTTACGACTACGACCCACAAGAACTGAGTCCAAACGTAGATGCCGAGGTGAGCATATATTACAGTCGGATTTAGTCCGCACAGTTTAAGACATGTCTTGTTATTTGAAGAAAGATCATTATACAGGGTGTTTGGAGTACACGTACAAATATGTTGCACCATGGCCGAAAAGAAGTAAGACGGTGATAAAGTTGTTACTGTACTCTTCTTTAACTTAATATTTTCTAATAACACGATGTTTCACGACGAAAAAACTAAGCCAAGCTTGTCTTTTTTTGTTTCTCTTTTTATTATGTTCATTACATCCATAAGAAGAGATAAAAAATGCAAAGAAATTCCCAGATAAGTGTCGCCCTACCCTAGGTATTTGAAAAGAAATCTTAAAGTTTCAAAAAATCTTAAAAAAAAAAACAACCTGAACTAAATCGTTTCATACAAATTAGCCTTTAATTTTGAACACCGTGTGAATGCGGGATGCGATAACAAAGAACAAATTTTTCCCTATCAAAAAGCCTTGAACAGCGGATCGTCTTGCAGTCGCAAATAATCCGGGTTTGTATTCCAGCTAATTAATTATAGACGGAGAACTGGCTACGAAAATTAAAAATGATAAGGTGCAGAGAACATTTTTATATAAAAACCCTCCTTACTAGCTGAAAGATACATAGTTCTACCGCCAGAAGTCGTTCACGGGAAGGGAAGCGTGGGCGAGCGGTCAAACGCGTTATTTTTTAATCACAATAAAATCTTTGAGTGCAGTTCTGAAATGTTGTGTAGCTATAGTCTCTAGAAATAAATAAATAAATGCGATGTAATTTTAGAATAAGAAATATCAACCAAAAAGTTTAAAACGAATTAAAGAGTACACCCATACAGGATTCGAACCAAGAAATCCGCTGTGAAAGTCGTCTCTTAACACGATGTGCTACGGTCGGGGGTGGACTTGAAATTTTAATTAGTCCGGCCAGAAAAGGCAAAACATGGAATTTTTAAATGGTCATAACTAAATAAGTAGATCAGCAGGAAGACTTCCTAATGTCGATATCGAAAGATCGAAATTGGCATTTTCACGGCATCATTAATTGCATGGGCGAAATTGAAATTTTGAGCGAGATCATTTTTTGACATTTCGCGAATTTGATTTGTTTTTGTTGCAATAATATCACTGGTACGTTGATAACTGAAAAACCCGGTGGAATAAGGAGATTTTAAGTATAAAAACAAAATCGCCAGAACTGCACCTCACCATTAAAATTTAAACAGTTTTCTTACAACTTTACCAACTACTGGCAACATTTGATCCCAGCCTAGACTTCTGACAATAATATTAAGAAATTTCTACATAACTACACAAAATTTCAGAGCTGCACCCAAAGATTTTGTTTTGATTAAAAGTTAACGCGCTTGACCGCCTGACCACGCTTCCCTCCTCGTGAGCTACTCTTGCCGTAGAGATATGTACTTTTCAGCTAGTACGGAGGGTTTTTACATAAAAATTTTCTCTGCAACTTGTTTTAATTTCGTAACCTCTTAGACTATTAGGTATATAATGGAAGTAGTTGTATGAACACTTTACCTATTCAATTCAAGCTAAAGACATTGATGAGGAAAGCTATATTGATAATGATAATTATATTAAATATGTAAAAAACTCATTTCATTTTCGTATTTTTATTTCATCTATGTTATAAGATAAATTTGTATGATAGTTGCTACAGTTTTTCCCCTATTGTTAGAAGATTATATTATATATATTATCATGCTTTGATACGACCATTTTGAATCTACCATATACTATATATATAACGTTGTTCTGCATTCTGGTTATGCTAGCATAACCAGAATATAGGTTGTCGAAGGAATGCAAAGATCGGAAATCCTTATTTTTACAGATAGTTTTTCTTCTTAGTTCTCATAGATAGTTTGTTGTTTGCCAAATCTGTTGATTGCCAAATCCTATAAAGAATACGTTTCATAACTTTACAGAACTTAAATTTTGGTAGAAAATATGCTCGTAAACGCTGAATCGGTGGCAGACTTTTCAGAATTGTGACCAAGATATTTCTAATAAAATTAATTCGGAGCTACAAGATGACAATAAAGGTGCATTACAAATCACCACGATGAAAATCAGATTATAAATAATTATATATTCTATATGATTTTCATGGTCTGCCTCTCCTTACGTTGACCTAAGTACCCGGAAGACCTCTGTAAAGATAATCATGCGTGTTCATTATGTTACTTACCGTTTAGATTACCGCTTTATTTTCTTAATTTAAAGTTTAAATTGTCCTTTTTTGGAATACATAAGTCTGCCATATTGACCAAATATGTGGCAGACCTGATTTTTTGTAATGTTGTCAGTAAATATAAAGTCTATTATCTAATGAAGGATTTCGTCAAAATCTTTCTAAGACGAATAGAAAAATTGAAAATACAATAATTTTTATGGAGAAATATTGTATTTATCAATTAACATTGCAAAAGTATAATAATAATAGAAAGTAATACAAAAATGTCACGTCATCTATTCAGAAAAGAATTATTGTTATAAATATGAAATACAATATGAAATGTCATTAATAAGAAGAATTAATTACAATGTAGTTTTAAAACTTATTTTTTCTGTACTTACATATAATTCTTTTTAATCGTGATAAACATCATGGTACTATACAGGGTGTTTCACGAGGAAACGGACATGCTTTAATGGCAGATAGAGGACATCGAGGTTAATCATAATCACCCATTGAAAAAGCTGGGCCTTCGTTGCTGAAATACAGGTTGTTTTATGTATTTTTACCAAAATTTCATCTGGTTGTTACTTTGTAAAGAAATGAAATTATATTTGGCACATGTAGTACACTAATGATCCTGAATAAGTACTTGTATTACAAAGACAAAAAATCCAGGTCCAGACTCGAAAAAAAAAATGTTTGTGTTGTTCTTCAAGAAGGCAATACCCTGTATATGTTTTTTTAAATTTCAATATAGAATTCGAAAAGTACATAAGAAACTGAATAAAGTGGATTCATTAATTTTTTTGCCATACTTTTGCCGCATTCGAAATAAATTCAACTAAATAATGCAATATGAGACTTTAGAAAATATAGATGAATGATAGGTCAAAAAATGCTTCCACTATTAAATTAGGCATTTACTTTTTTTTCAGCAATAATTATTATGTTTTTATGACCAATTTTTATGGACGGTGTAAAAGAAACCAATAATCTATTTCATTCCCCTCATTTATTAAGAACTAAAACAGCAACATATCATACCTATTAACAATAACAAGAACGAAGTTGTGTATCAATAATGCAAATAGTGGCAAACTATCAACATAATAATTATATGAAAAACAAAAATGCAGATATTGTCATAAAACGTATTCATCAATAGGGGCAACAAACTAATTTAACGTTTAAAGTCATTGTTTAAATTTGTCCGCTATTAATCATAGTAGCGTCGTATCATTTGTTAATACATTTTTTAATAGTTTGATTTTAAGGTAAGGCTACTATGATCAATAGGTACAACTAATTTATTTCAACGGTTAAAGGCATTGATTAGTTGTCAACGTTTGGATTGGACTTGTTAGGACCACATTCTTTTGAAGGTACACTAACTGGTAACGTTTATGTTAATTTTTTACAACATACCTTTTCTTTTAGAAAATATAAATATCCGCGGTATGTTCTCTCAACATGATGAAGCCCCACCGCATATCCCCCAGCAAATTAGAAATCATTTAAATGATACATATCCAAACAGATGGATTGGTCGGAGAGGTCCGTATGACCGGCCAATTTTCAGGATTTCAACCATATAGATTATTTTTTATGGGATCACTTAAAAAGTGAGGTCTAAAATGAGAACATTAATGACAGGGATCAGTTAATTCAAATGATCTGCTAAGAAGATCAATTTGACATCTCGTGGATCGCATCAGAAAATGTACTGAAGCCAAGGGGGGTTATTTTGAACATAAAGTTTAATTATGATTCTAATTTGTAAATACGTTTTATTACAATATCTGAATATATGCATTTCTTATTTTTCGCATAATAATTATTCTGTTGGTAGTTTGGTGGTATTTTGCTATTTACGTTATTTTTATGCAAGTTGCTAGTTGCCATTATTGTTGTTGTTAATAAGTAGATTATGTTGTTGTCTTACTAGTTTTTAATAAATGAAAATAATGAAATATTCTCGGTGGCCTGTAACTTTATTATTTTGTTTCTTTTACCCCATTCATAAAAATTGGTAATTAAAACATAATAATTAGTGCTGAAAAAAAGTAAATGCCTAATTTAATAGTGGAAGAATTTTTTGCGAGTATCATTCATCGATATTTTCTAAAGTCTCATTTGGCATTATTTATTGAAATTTATTTCTAATACGGCAAAAGTATGGGAAAAAAATAATTATACTGTTTTGTTCCGCTTTTTATGTACTTTTCGTATTTTATCTTGAGACATATACAGGGTATTGTTTCTTTCAAGAACAACAAAAACATTTTTTTTCGAGTCCGGATCTGGATATATTGTGTGTATGATACTTATTCAAGATCACGAGTGTATTATACAGAGTAACCCACTTAAAAGCGGGCACCTTTATACCTTTTTTCTTTTTTGTCCGACTTGAACCAAATTTTACCAAACGATAGAACAAATTAGGATCTACTTACGACCAAAAAAACATTCGCTTCTTATAAATGCAAAGCCACCTGCGGTACCAAATAAATGGAAAAAATAAAGAAATCGTATTAGGTATTTTTTTGTCGAAAAACTTTATTAATGAAAGTTGTTCAGAATTTTCCAAAAACCGAGTCCAGAATTTCAGCAATATTAAAAAATATTGAATTTTTTTTTGAAGTCCAAAATTTCGACAAATTTAAAAAAAAAATACAAATTACTTGACAACTACCTGGCAGCTTACGTTTAATTTCAAACAAAAGTGTCACACCACAACTTTCTAAAGAAAAAAAAAACAATTAGAATGATATTTTCGGACTCGATGTTTTTGAATTTTATATTGGGACATATACAGGGTATTGTTTTTTTCAAGAACAACAAAAACATTTGTTTTCGAGTCGGGACCTGGACTTTTGGTGTGTGTGATACAAGTACTTATTCAAGATCACGAGTGTATTATACAGCCATTTAAAAGTTGGGCACCTTTATAACTTTTTTTTTTGTCCGACTTGAACCAAATTTTACCAAAAGATAGAACAATTAGGATCTACTTACGACCAAAAAACAGTCGCTTCTTATAACTGCAAAGCCACCTGCGGTACCCAAATAAATGGAAAAAATAAAGAAATCATATTAGGCATTCTTTTATCGAAAAACTTTATTAATGAAAGTTGTTCAGAATTGTTCAAAAACCTAGAGTCCAAAGTTTCAGCAATATAAAAAGATATTGAATTTTGTTTTTGAAATCCAAAATTTCGACAAATTTAAAAAAAAAACCCCTGCTACTTCCACATCCAGCTTTTTCATCCAAGCCACTTTAAAGGAAACATCTTGACTAGATTTGCACTCTAGTATGTGGAAATTATTGATCATAGAATTTTAATAATATTTGGAGCAGATGTCATAGAAAAGTTTGAGGCGTTGGTTTCTACCATATACGTTCAAAATGAAGTTTTTAGTTTACCCTACTTATTTTCCCTTATTCACAAACTACCACGTCCCACTCCTTCAATGGAATTATCTCAATCAGATGTCATTACAATACATACGTATACTAACTTTCAAGTAAATATTTCAATTTTATGTTATCAAACCCATTCATAATGGAGCGGAGATGGTGGTGTTTGAAAAATATTAGAAAGAAATCTGAGGCCTTGGCTTCTAGGACACGCCGAATTTCAAGTTTCTGTACTTTTACCAGCTTGCTTTACTTATTTTTCCGTATTTACCACCAATTACCCCCACTCCTTCAACGCAATCATGTCAAAATATAATCTAGTTAAAGATATCGTTATACGTGTAAAAAGTTTCAAGTGAAAATATGAATTTAATTTTATTAACTCTTAATAAGGGGTGCTGGGGGTATGGAAAATTTATAAAAAAAACCTGAGGCCATCGCTTCTAGTATATAAACCAAATCCCAAATTTCTATACTCTTACCAGTTTGTTTTATTTATTTTCCCCTATCTACCACTATTTAACCCCCAAACCTTCAACGAAATCATCAAAATATAATCTAGTTCCTAATATCGTTATAATACATACGTGTACCTTTCAATGAATATCTCAATTTTATTTTAGCAACATCTTTAATAATGGAGTAGGTGTGGGGGGGGGGTTGAAAAGTATTATAAAAAAAATCTGAGGCTTTGGCTTCTAGTATATACACCGAATTTCAAGTTTCTGTATTAGTGCCAGCTTGCTTTACTTATTTTCCCCTATTTACCCCTATTTAACCCCCAATCCTTCAACGGAATCATCTCAAAATATAATGCACTTTCAGATGCCGTTATAATACATACGTGTACAAAATTTTAGTCTCACAATTTTATTTTATCAATCCCTGAAAAATGTTATAAAAAATCTGAGGCCTTGTCTTGTAGTACATACATCAAATTTCAAGTTTCTGTACTTTTACCAGCTTGCTTTACATATTTCCTCATATTTACCCCTATTTACCCCCCTGCCCTTCACCGAATATCTTCAAAAAACAATCCAGTTCCAGATCTCGTTATAATATATACTTATACAAAATTTCAAGTCAATATCTAAAACCGTTCCGGAGAAAGCATGCGGACAAAAAAATTTACAGACAGACAGACCGACAGATATAAAGAAAAATTTTTTTCGCTCAAATTTAAAATCTCGACGTTTCATGGCATTCTAAACCTATTTCAAGAAAAAAAAAAAGAATTTTTTTTTACGATTACTATACTTCCAATCCACTACGTGGTTGTGGAAGTAATACAAATTACTTGAAAACTACCTGTCAGCTTATGTTTAATTTCAAACAAAATTGTCATATCACAATTTTCTAAAAAAAAAAAGAAACAATTAAAATGATATTTTCGGACCAGGACATTGTTTTAAAGAAAATTTCAATAGTCTTTAATATTGCTGAAATTTCGGACTCTAGGTTTTTGGACAATTCTGAACAACTTTCATTAATAAAGTTTTTCGATAAAAAAAATGCCTAATATGATTTCTTTATTTTTTCCATTTATTTTGGTACCACAGGTGGCTTTGCATTTGTAAGACGCGAATTTTTTTTTTGGTCATAAGTAGATCCTAATTTGTTCTATCTTTTGGTAAAATTTGGTTCAAGTCGGACAAAAAAGAAGAAAGTTATAAAGGTGCCTCGCTTTTAAATGGGCCACTCTGTATGTGCCAAATATAAACTTAGTATTCCATTCCCTTACAAAATAACAACCAAAAGAAATTTTGACAAAAATACACAAAACACCCTGTATTTCAGCAACGAGGGCCCCACAAGTTTTTTCTATGGGTGATTATAATTACTTTTGGTGTCCTTTATCTGCTATTAAAGCATGTCCGCTTCCTCGTGAAACACCCTGTATAATGCACCTTCTATGTTACCCTATAGCTCCGAATTAATTTAATTAAAAATATCTTAGTCCCGATTTTTAAAAGTCTGCCACCGGTACGAAGATCTTACTGTCGTAATCTCTCGGACTTTTACCTTACCATATTCGTTTTAAAGTACACAAGCAAAATATTTTTCCACGCTTTCAAACACAGACTTATGATATAAGAGCTAGTGTGCCACTATCTGACATATTTGTAAGCACTAGGGACATGAGACAAAAAAAATAATATGAGAACTCTTCTTAGTGGTGCAAAAATTATTTTAAAAAAAATTAATTTGACATTTACTAATCATGGTTTACAAGTAGACACCTTGAAGGTTCAAAATATCTGAAGTGGTACCTCCAATAACTAGGATATATGCCTGCCTCTTGACATTCACTAATAGGGATGTACAGAGTGATTCATCATAAATATCCCCCCTATAACTTGGTTATTTCTAGATCGATTTGAGAATTTTAAAAACCAATTTGAATAATTTTTTAGCAAGTTCTTATGCGTCATCTGAGAAAATAATGACGTCCAAATCAAATAGTAGAGGATAGTTGATTTGTTAATTTAATTTGGAACACCCTGTATCTAACTGGAGAATCGTAATCCTCATGTTTCTCTTGTTTCAATAATATAATATTTCACGTGGCTATATTCTTTAGTTTTTCCAATATATACAAAAACGACGATAATTTGTAAATTACAAACTGACCAAAAAATTATAAGAAGCATTATCTTAATTGCCTTTACTTTTCCGACCAGCTCTCCGACATCCATAGCGCTTAGCTTCGCAGATAAATGGCCGAGTTCGGAGAGGAATGCCAAAAAGGCACTTTTTGTAATTATTGATGCATAATAAATTTCATTTCATGAAACTACATAAAAAATTAAATTATTTTGAGCACAGAACAAGAAAGGACACCGCATATTTTAATTTATTAATTAATACAATATAATATTGCGGAACACTGCCATGAAATATAAATCTATCAATATATTTGAAAGTGAAAATAATTTTTCCGATCATGAGTTTGAAACATTAACTCCAGTAAACTAAGTGCAGTTTAGGGAACTTTTTGAATTTTGCGATCACGTTAATATGTACCAAAAAATAGGATAATAGCCAAAAGGGATTTATTATGTTTCTTGTGTAAATTACGACAAGGACTTTCAGATCATTCTTTGATGGGTATGTTCTCTTACTCCGGTCGCCAAGCTGTAAGCCTGGCAATTTCAAAAGTCCGTGTTTCATTAGTAGAACAAATAATGTGGGTTTACAGCACATAACCAGGAGACCGATACGTTACTCAACATGTAACAGATTTCGCAAACACTCTGTACAATCCTGAACCAGGAAATCGAAAAGCAATAGCGTATATTGACGGGATATAGATAAACATCCCCAAAAGCAGAGCTTTCCAAGTGTTACGTCAGTCGTATTGCACACATAAGGGATATCATCTTCTAAAACCAACATTAATTGTTGCTCCCAATGGACATATACTCGATGTTCATGGTCCTTATTCGGCAATGTTGAGGCACGAATATGAAAGGGATCTGATTGGCTTAAGAAACTGGTTCGAAGAAGGTGATGTTTTTGTGCTGGAGAGGGGATACCGCGACGCCCAAGACCTTTTGGCTAATCTAGGCACAGAAATCAAAATGCCTATAGTCCTTGCTCGCTCGCAGCATCAGCTTACCACCGAAGAGGCGAATTCATCACGGTTTGCCACAAAGACCAAATGGATCATGGAAGCAAGAAACGGTCATATTAAAAGTATTTTTAAATTCTTCAAGGATGCAGTACCAATTCCACAAGTCCCTCATATTAGAGATACATCAGAATAACATGTGCGATAATTAATAGATATCATGAGCCAATTAATATGGAGGGAGCAAAAGCTGTGCTGGCTCGTAGAATGTTAGACTGGGCAAATGAAATTAATACTCTTCAAGTTAGAGTGGAACAAGAGAAACTCCTTCAAAGACGGGGTAGATGGCTCCCTATAGAGGAAAATCAGGTGCTCGATTTTCCACGTCTTACATTGGAATATCTGAGAGATCTAACATTCGGGATTTTCCAGATAAAACTTGCCCCATCCTATGTACAAGACAACAGGCAATATATAGGGAACATTTTATGTCAATTTGCATAAATGAACCAGAACTCTTAAGAATTAAAATAAAATCAAGGCATCGCAACGCTGTTAAGTATTAGCTTTGGATTCACTACAATGTCAATGGTGAAGACGAACCAATAATTTCTTACTACTGTACTTGCAAATCTGCAAGTCGTACATTGGGTACATGTTCGCATATAGCTAACGTACTTTGCTACCTTGAATATGCTCGCCATGAAGAAAATGTACAGTATCCTTCGACACACCTGCTGTTCGACATTACTATTGATGCAAATAGACATAATCTGAACCAAGAGAACCAAGGGCCTGTTATTGTGTAATAATATTATGCTTAAGTACATTGTATATATGTACCTACTTATGTATTACTCATTATATAGTGTCGTTTCCATGTTGTATTAATTATATTAGGTTATAGTAAGTGGTATAATTGTAGCATCATTTCGTTGGCTGATCTTATATTACTATCATGTAGATTACATAGTGAACCTTAATTTAAACCTAAACATATTTACTAATATAATAAGAAAAGTTGCATTTTGTCTCAAAAATTAATTTTTTCTATGATGCCCTCTAACGTCGAAATTAGCCCGTAGAGGATAGTAACTTTTTAATGATTTTGGATCAGAATGACTCAAGCAACAACATATTAAAAATTCATAGAATTTCATCGGAAGCCAATTTCCTATATTAGTCCCTTATCGAAGGAAAACAACAGAAAAATTACAATAATTGTTCTACGTGGGAACCATCATTGTTTACGTATAAGTTCATTCTTTTAATAAAATTTCTGGACACATTTTCCAAAATATTGCTCGCATTGATGTGATCAATTATTTTAATATTTTTTCCTTTAACTCATCGATATTATCAGATCTTGTTTTGTAAACTTCATTTTTCATATAGCCCAAAAAAAAGTGCGTGAGATCGGGACTTCTAGGTGGCTACGTTATAGGTCTAAATTCTGGTTCAACAATGTCGTTATATTAACATTATTGTGATAATTGGCTCCATCATGCTGCCAGATAACATTTGATTCAGAGAAAGATTATCTACATTATTTTCAATTCCCCCAAAAAATGTATGTATTACCCTATTATCGAATATGCCAGCCCATAAATTTAAAATTTTGCTGCTTTGAAACTGAATGTTGTCCACTATATGGAGATTTATCGGTGCCCAGTAATGATTATTATACTCAAATACAAAACGAAGAGTATATTGCATTCGATCGCCACATTTCTAAAACCGGTAATATTGCACGTAGAAAAAAACATTCATATCACTGCGTTGATTGGTGATTGAATTCTGAACAACTTTCAAAATGTCCGTCCGTCCGTTAGTCCGTCTGTCTGTCTATCCGTCCGTCATGTTTCTTGTAAACACTATAACTTAAGAACGAAAAGTCCGATTGTATTGAAATTAGGAGAGTAAGTTAGTATTAACTAGAAGAAGAATCCTATTGTTTCTGAACAAAATCGACCAATAATTAAAAAAGCTACTAATTTTTTAAATAAAAAAATTGTTCTTAAATGCTTTGTAATTAAACTAAAAATGTCTAAAACTAATATTGTTTGCAAAAAAAAACTGCGAAGAGTATCCTATAGAATGTGCAACAATGACATAAAAAGTGCAGTAAATCGGCGAAGAGCATAGTGGTTAGTTTGTTCTTTCTATTATTTATTCCAGATGTGCTGAATGATGCCTCATCGGTTCAAAAAATGCGGTTGAAAATTAGTGGATGTTCTCTGTGCTTTTCCTGCATAATTTGATAAAAATTGTTCCTCACAATATTATCATTGGGATATAATTTCTGTAATACACTTGGTTTTCGAGCTTTATGTTTATATTTGTGAAGAGTTCTTAATATCATTGAGTAGGAGATATTAAGTAAATCTCTTGAACAATTTCTGAGGGAGTTCTTTTGGTCTTCGTCAAAATATAACAAAAATATTCAACTCACGGTTCTCATCATTATTCCTGTTTTTTTTCATGTTTTCCATTGTGTTTGTATCATTTATCTTGACCAACATGCGCTGGAAAGTTTTCCGACTTGGAACGAGACGATTCGGATATAGATTGCTATACCCTCTTACTGAAGATCTGGTATTTTTATTGATATTGCGATATACCGTTAATATAACTTAGGGAATTTTATCTATGACAATAGAATTTCTCTTTCGATAATACAGAATTACTTAGTACAGTCAATGGAGCGCTAAAATGACTAAAATTTCTAACTTGAGTGCTAGTGGATGGATTTTGATGAAACCTTATGCAAGGTGTTTGTAATGACGTTAATAAAAAAGTTGAAAATAGATTAGAGCAGGAAATGATCGGGAGGGGTAGAAAACACCCCTATTACCACGGGATCCGTAACTTGTAGAATTAGGTCAAAAATGAAAAATAAGCAATACGATTACCTTTTTTGGCCCAAAATAAGATGTTTTTACTCTGGTAAATTTTTTTGGGAAATGCTTGTTTTTCGAGATACGGCCACTCGAGAATTCCTAATAGTGGGGGAAAAGAAATGTGAAAGTTGAAAAAATAAATCTAAAAAAATTCAGGTGCATGTATCATCGAAATCAAGACTTTTTATTTGCAACTTTTCTGTAAAGTGCGTTTTCATTGAGTTTTTCTTGAAAAACTTGAAAAACTACTCCGTTATTTGAAATTGTAGTGCCTTAAAAATATGTAATTTACAAATTTGAAAAAATTCAGACGTATGCATATTGGGCCTTCTAATCATTTTTTGTCTTTTGAATTTTTTTTCTAACTTGCTAATTTTCCGAGTTACAGGCAGTTTTTCACTACAAATAATGCATTACATGTTTTGCACATTTTTAATTTAAAAATTATTTAAGATGGTGTAACTATACAGGTTTTGTATTATTTTATAACAATATATATAAATTACGCTTATTTTTACTTCCCTCACATACCGAAGGGAAGTATTGTATTCGAGAAAAAATCACCCTCCGAGATTTTTTCGGATTCTGACGTTTCAGAACACGTAGATTACGAAAATATAGGTTTTTCAATTCCGTCAGTCTGTCTGTCTGTCTGTCTGTCTGTCTGTCTGTCTGTTGGTGCATTTACTAAAAAACTACTTGACGGAGAGCAGTCAAATTTGGTAGGTAGTTGACGCTACTGTCAGCGAAGAAATGGTAGAAATTTCACTGGAAAATATACAGGGTGGACCGTCTGAACGGAATAAATAGTGAAAAAAATTTTTTTTTGCTCAAATTTAAAATTTCCACGTTTCATGACGCGCTAAACCTATTTCAGAAAAAAAAATTTTGGAAAATTTTTTTCAAACATTTTTGAACAAATTTTTACCAAGATGAAAAACATTTTTTTTGCTCAAAATTAAAATTTCTACGTTTCATGGCACGCTTAACCTATTTCAGGAAAAAAAAATTTGAAAATTTTTTCCACTAATATTTTTGAAAAAATTTTTACTACTAAAACGAAATATTTTTTTTCCTTTCTTCAAATTTAAAATTTCCACGTTTCATGGCATTCTAAGCCTGATTCAAAAAAAAAATGTTTGAATTTTTTTTTACCATTTTTGAAAATTTTTTTACCACTAAAATAGATGGAATTTTTTTTATTTCTTCAAATTTCAAATTTCCACGTTTCATAGCGTTCTAAATCTATTTAAAAGAAAAATTAGAAATTTTTCTTACTATTTTTAAAAAATTTTACCACTGATAGAATTTTATTTTCTTTGTTCAGATTTTAACTATCCACGTTTCCATGACATTCTTAAACTATTCAAACAAATTTAAAAATGTTTTTGAAGAATTTAAAAAAAAATTTGATAACATTTTTAATCCATTTATGTATCACTACTATAGAACAGACGAAAAAATGTTTTTGCTCAAATTTAAAATTTCCACGTTTCATGATATTCCAAACCAATTTCGGAAAAAAAATTTGCAACATTTTGTTACCAGTTTGGAAAAAAATTTAACACTAGAATGCTCAAATTTAAATGACATTCTAAACCTAGGTATTTCAGAAAAAAAATGTTGAAAATTTTTTCCACCAACATTTTTCAAAAAGTTCTTACCACTAAAATAGATCGAATTTTTTTTTATTTGCTCAAATTTAAAATTTTCACGTTTCATAGCATTCTAAACCTATTTTAAAAAATATGTAATTTTTAATTTTTAAACTTTTTTTAGCACTACTATAGAATAGAAGGAAACTTTCCTTTTTGTTCGAATTTAAAATTTCTACGTTTGACATTTTAAACCTATTTCAGAAGAAAAACTTTTGAAAATTATTTTACCAACATCTTTTGAAAAATTTAAAAAAAAATGAAATTTTTTAACCACCACCATACTTCCACTCCATTACGTGAATGTTGGATTGAAAATGTGACAGATGGCAATAATATCTGGCATATGCACCTATTATACTTTTATTGAAAAATGTACAGGGTGGTCATCCCAAGAAATAATTCAGTCATGGTGGACATTTGTAAAGATATTTGCGCAAGCCTGCCATATGTGGCACCTGCTATTTAGTATTGAACTTTTGCTGTTGGATGAGCAATCTGTATATTTTTTTGACGAAAACTTATCAAGTTTTCTTTGTAATAATAGCAATAACTCTATTCCGATTATTATTCTCAATGTCATTTCGAAATTATTAATTTTTTAGAGTGACTGCCATGCACAAATAACGAGGGAAGTTCTGTGTAAATACCTTTACCGATTTTTTGAATTTATATGTGCTTTAATTGAAAATTTGCAAAAAATGTAGTACATTATTCATCATGAAAAACTGCCTGTAACTCGGAAAATTAGCAAGTTGCAAAAAAAATCCAAGAGACAAAAAATGTTTAGAAGACCTCAATGCATACGTCTTTTGCAAATTTTTATATTACATATTTTTAAAGCGCTACAATTTCAAAGAAAGGGATAGTTCTTTACGTTTCTCCAGAGAAACTCGGTGAAAACGACCTTTACAGAAAAGTTGCAAATAAAAAGTCTTGTATTTCGATGATACATTCACCCGAATTTTTTCATATATTTCCCTTTCCCCACCTTTATATCTCGAAAAATAATCATTTTTCGGAAAAATTCATCAGAATAAAAATATCTTATTTTGGGCCGAAAAAAGTAAAGATTTTTTTTTTTTCATTTTTGACATAATTCTCTCACGGAACCCGTGATAAAAGGAGTGCTTTCTACCCCTTCCGATCACTTCACACTCTAATCTTTTTCCAACTTTTTTATTAGCGTTATTACAAATACATTGCAACAGGTTTCATCAAAATCCATTCGCTAGCACTCAAGTTAGAGGTGAAACCCCCCGTTGACTGCACTAACTGTCATAGTTCAGATTGACCCTTGGGTGTTTTGTTTTCAATGCCTGCTTATAACTTTCTGGTCAGTTTGTAATTTATAAATTATCGGCGTTCTTGTAAATATTGTAAAAACTAATGAAGATAGCCATGTGGAATATTTTATTTTTGAAATCAGGGAAATGTGAGAATTATGATTCTCGAGTTAAAAAATCAAGTAACACCCTGTATACGGTTAGAATTGATCGTCATTATTTTCTCAATATGACGTATACAAACTAGCTAAAAAAGTATTTAATTTGGTTTTTGAAAAACGGTTCAGAAATAACCAAGTTAGAGGAGGGAACATTTATGATGAATCACCCTGTATATCATTTATATTTTGGTAAGTGGCAAGTAATCGATAAAAGAAATACTAGCTTGATACAAATACTTGCAACAAGTGTAAAAGACATTTTAAGATATTTAGTGAAATTTGCATCACTAAGAAAATGTCTCATATCACTTTCTTTTCCTACAATGCTCTAAGGAACACGATTAATAATGTGTTTACAAATGTGTCAGACAATTGTACGTTATCTTCTGTACTATTACCCTCACCACTCTTTCACATCACCACACACACACAGCCGACCTCTTGAACACTCCGAGCTTTCTCACTGTTCCAAAAGTCCTTCACAGATCCATCCGCTTTCTCAAAACTCAAAGCTCTACCAAAACCTTTTCGACCCAACTGCAGGTAGAATTGAGCTTCGCCACCGGCCAGATCATCAACGTCTACGGGGAGATGGACGACGACGGCTTCTACATGGGCGAGATCGAAGGCGTCCGAGGTCTGGTACCCTCAAATTTCTTGACGGAGGCCCCCGAGCAGTACAGCGCGGGACAGACGTCGCAGCAAGGCGGCCCGATGCGTGGAGGCCTGAGGGGAAGAGGCGCAGGACCCGGGGCCAGAGGACCGCCGCCTCCGCCTAGAGAGAACCAGATCAGGGGACGAACTAAAGGTAAATTGAAGTTTTTGGGAAAGGAGATACGTTGTTGGAAAAATGTTGGCACCATATTTTTTTTTTCATTTAGTGACGTTAGTTGAATAAACTTTGCAGTTATTTTATCCGGAGGAGTATATCAACTATTTGATACAAAGTTGGACTATACAGGGCGCCACACCGAGAACTGAATCGATATTGGGAAAAGTATGTAACGAAATATTTTGAAAATTTTTGGGCGCTAATAAAGTCAGTATGGTCCAACTAAAATAATTACAAGCATGTGGTACTGTTGGTTATACCAGAAGTCGATACCAACTTGCTTATTTTAAATGGAACACTTATATATTTTTGACTTTTCGAAATGGCCGTGAAATTCTAAGTCGAACCATGTAGCACACGCTATACTTAAACGCAGCAGTTTCCGAGATATTTAACATTTTATAATAAAAAATTTGACATGTGTAACGGTTTGCAATAACCGTTATAACTTCTTTCGTGTAGGAGATCCTCATTTTATCTTTGGCACGTACAAGAAACACAAGATGAACAACAATAAAACTAAGTTCCATAATAGTATAACAAGTGTTCTATTTTTTACGATACGTTTTGTGAAATTAAAACCTCAAAAACTGTTTTTATTTCAAATGGAACACCCCGTATTTTTTACATCAAATTATGTGGAATTAAATTTCCTTTTTTCTAGTATAGACATTGTAGGGGTTAAAGTTACAACTTTATGAAATATTGTCGATTTTATGAAATGTTCAAGAATTTTTAATAAAAATTGTGAATGTGATGAAATAATATCAAGGATATTGCTACTCGATATCCACAAGAACAGAAACCATCACCACACACTGTAATTTTAGAATATTTGGCTATGTCAAGACAGGAATTCTAAGGAGGAAGCCTTAGACATGTTAGCTGCAGAAGAAATATTTTTAACTAATTATTTAAATTTTTCTCAAAAAATTGTAATGTCCCCACTTTATCGTTTCTCATGGCACAGTGCTCATGTTCTTGAATATTTCGCCATTTTTGGTAAATCTAGCGAAATCTTGTCCATATAATATTTCCCAAAAAACAGTTCCTTCATGTCTTATTAAAATAAATTCACAAAAATTTTCTCTCTTCATAAGATATGTTTCTCTTAATTGTTGAACTATATGAAACGAGCATGGATTTATGTTTTGAAAAGATTCTGTGAATTGAATTCTTGGATAATCCGGATTCCAAAGCAGCTTGTCTTTAATGACAATTGGATATGCCTGAAAATACCATAGAATTGCTATTTCTGTTTCCGTCATCAACAACAGACTTCCTCCTAAGAATTCCTGCCTTGACAGAGCCAAGTATTTTATAATTATCCAATATGCGTTTTAGTGTATGGTATCGTGATGGTTTCTGTTCTTGTGGGTATCGAGTAGCAAATGTGTTACATGTTCTTGATATTATCTCATCACATTCTCCATAAATAATAAACAAATATAAAAAGTCTTCGTGAGTGTAATTTAAACGTGCTGGCATTCTTTGACATAAGAGAATGATTGACATTAATGATTAATCGCTGCTAAGTTGATGAACATTTCAGAAAATCGTCAATATTTCCATAAGTTGTAGCTTTAACCCATACAATGCCTATACTAGAAAAACGGGAATTTAATTTCACATAATTTGATGTAAAACAATACAGGGTGTTCCATTTGAAAAATAAAGTTATTGAGGTTTGAATTTGACAAAATGTAACGTGAAAAATGGAACAATTGGTATACTATTATGGGATATATCTTTATTGTAAAGACTAGCCCCTCTTGTGTACTTTCTACCTGCCAAAGAGCAAATGAGGATCTCGTACACGAAGAAAGTAATAACGGTTATTGCAAACCGTTGCACCTGTCAAATTGTTTATAAAATGTCAAATGTCTCCAAAACTGCTGGGTTTAAGTATAGGGTGTTCACATGTTTCGACTCAGGATTTCATGGTCATTTCGAAAAGTTAAAAATATATTGAGTGTTCCATTAAAAATAAGCAAGTTGGTATCGACTTCCGGTATAACCGGAACTATCATACGCTTGTAATTATTTTAGTTGGATTGGCCATACTGACTTTAGTAACTCCGAAAATTTTCAAAAGTTCTTGTTCCATACTTTCCCGATATCGATCTATTAATTTTTCCTGTATAGAACCCGATAGAAACACAGAGTATAAATAGAAGTTATGAAATCTGTTAAAATGCGTGTAAAATAAAGTCATATATTTTATGCATATAATTTCATATCTACAGTTCTCCAAAAGTCGGCCAATTTTCTCGAAAACCACACGTTTAAAAATAGGTCGTATGAAAGTTTCACAGTTTTTGGAAATCCACTAGGAGACGATATCAAAGTTTCATTAGGCGATTAACTTCAAGGTTATCTCCTGTGTTTTTTCATTGGAACGATGTATTTTCCGATATATGAAAGACCATCAAACTCTGCGTTTAAATCGTGTAAACATTAAATTCCTGAAGAGTGATAGTTACTGGGGAAACGTTATCTAAAAATTTAAAGATGGCCGATTTTCTCGAAAACTAGACGCTTCAGATAAAATTACTAAGTATAACAGTTTTATAGTTTTTGTAAATATACTAAATGACGATATGAAATTTCCATTGCGTGGTTTGTTTTAAGGTCATTTGAACGGTGAAGATTAATCGCCAGTTAATGCGTGGTGAGTGTTAATCCTAGACACAGATTGGGATCTCCCGGCTCAATACTTACACAGTATTTAAAGTCCCCAAACCCTCTCAGATGCGATAGATACTTCCGCGCATGCATTCTGCAAGCAGATATTAGAACCCCGTGTCTCGTAACTTTCACAGAATTCAAAGACTCCAAATCTTCTGTACTCTGTAATGCACACGTTGAAGAAAGCAACTTAACTAAGTAGGTGTTCAAACTGATGTCTCTCAACAGTTTCACTATGTGCAAAACGTTGATAGAGTTCATTTATGATATTTTGTAATTGCTGTGGTGATATTTGCCTAGCCACCTCGATGATACGATTTTCTAATTCGTCTAGAATTTAAGGTTTGTCACATATTTTTTAAAATTTTTTTTAAATGTCCCCAAAATAAATCTAAGGGGGCTAAGATTGGGCGATCTGGAGGGTCACCCTATGGCACTTCTCCTCGACTCAACGGCCTGGAAAAGTATCGTTTAATAATTTACGGCTACTAACACTAACGTGTGAAGTAACTTCCGTCTTGCTGGAACTAAATGTTATGAAGATTCGGTTCAAATAAATGTCGTATGCAAGGGACAATTTGATTTTGTAACAGTTGTAATTATCGTGCAGCGGTGAGGTTTCCTTCGATAAAAGAACTGATGACCACAAATCCCAGTCCAAACTTTTAATTTCTGAGGTCGCTGCGTTTGACTTTCTTTCATTCAATGAGGATTTTCATGAGACTGATACCTACAGTTATGATGATTAACGTTACTACTTACTATGAATGATGTTCCATCAGAGAAAATTATAAGTTTCTATAAGTTTTGTTTTTTATAGAATCATGTCATTATTTCTTCACAAAACTGTACACTTCTGTCAATGTCATCCTCCACTAGATCTTGCACCAAATGAATTTATATGGAAGATGTTTTCTGAAAACTTTGAGATCCGACGTTTGAGATATATCATGTTGGTGTGCTAGTTTAGGTATCGAATTTTGGGGATTTTCAATTGGTGATTGCAGAACTTCAAGATTTTTATCATCATTAGTTGCGGTCTTACGCGTTCCTAACCGCTGCCAATCTTTAACCGCTCCAGTTTCTTCAAAACATGATAGGTACTAGTGTAGATGAGCTAGCTCTCGAGGGACCCAGATCTCAGACTAAACTCAACAGAAAGAAATACTCACATGTAGTTTGTGATGTCTAGAAGAGTATGATATTAATTTGGAAAAATAATCTTTGGTGGAATTTGCAAAAAAATTGGAGTTGAATTTATACTAAAATAAGTGTTCGGGTACAAAATGTGCGCAATAGAAAAACGAACAAAATGAGCCCCAGTGGAATTCAATTGGCCCAGTGGTTCCCTTGCAAATTGCAAGAAACCATTAAATTTGCACGTTCTTTCAAAAATTCATAACTCCAGTTCCAATACGCATTAAGAGCTGAAATTTGCACACGTTGGAGTTTCAGTATTCCTTAAGCTACCCTCAAAAGTAAATACCAAAAATTCCGTCTGTTTTTGAAAAAATGGCACTTTTTTTTCCAGCGCCGCGAAAGCCCTGTGGCGATTGGACTGATACTTAACCAACGCGGTGGTACTTTGAGATGTACTTTACAGCGTGACCTTTCTTGTTTTCCGAAAAGTCAATTGAAAGCATGTGAAAAACGCGGTCGAAAACCATTAATTTCTGCGCTGAGCGTAGGTGGCGCGTGGAGGCGTCGAGAAGTGGGGATAGCCGAGTTCCCATTCGCTCTCGCCTGCCTGTTGAGGCACAATTTGACATGGACTGACCAACGAAGTGAAGAGAAGACGACTGACAAACATACTAAATTGAATAAAAACTTGTAGCAAAATAGCAAATTAAAATGTCAATAGCCTAAAAAGCATTTTATGTAAAATTTGACCAATCGTTAACACTCACTTTACAATTTTGCATCTTTTGATTTATATAGCCTATTTTCTATAAATTTACTTGTATTATCATCGGGTACCGTCTTGTTTCAAGAATATGCACACAAGTTTTTAGATACATAACACTTTAGCTATTAGGCACATAAGTTCTGTTTATCTATATTATCTGAAGAGATTCTTTGTGCTACGAAAAGACATGGTAATTTGATTTTTGTTGAATATTACTTTCACAAAGTCTTATTCATTATATACGTATTTTTTTTAATTGCCTGCGGTTTATAATTATTGCAAGCATTTCTTCAATAACATATCTCCATGGGTTTTATTTTTATATTATTTTTAAAACAGTTTTATATACAGGGTGTTCATCTTAGCTAGTAATGTAGGCATTTGATTACTATCCCCACTAAGTTCATTTCGTTTTTTTGTATGTAATAAAGCTTCATCCCAAACACCCTGTATATACAATATCGCTATTTACACATAAGGAAACTAAAATTAAAGTAATACAAGTTACCATCACACACTTGCAATTATTTTTTTGGCTTTTTGATTTAAAATTGTGTATTTCTGTAGTTTATAATATATGTTGTGATCACATTAGTTTAAAAGGACACAGTTCATTCCCATGTGCACCACAACTACAACTCGACACAATAGAATAAAACTTTCTGTAAAATAGATAAGTACATATTGTACCTATTAAAATACACGACAGATTTTGGTACCTAAGTGCCCTTTTATTGTGAAAATCAGACTTATAAGTCGCCAGAATTAACGATATAAAATATGTGTCATATATTTGCAGAAGTGCGCACAGATTGTTATATTATTTTACTCTGCTCCGAAATATGTTTGTAATTTTTCTCCAGTTTATAAAAAATAACCATATTTCATTTTATCGTGATCTACTGGGTAATGGGGAATGGGGAATAAGTTACTTTCAATCCCATTAGAGATTGAAAGAATTCGTTCGGTTAAATTATACCGCATACTTTTCAGATAAAAATATATTTTTCAAGAATTTCTATTGATAATTCTAAAATTGCATCAGTGGACAGGAATTTAAAAGGACAAGACAACGTATTACATAAAATGACAAATAGAAAAAGAAGAATGATAGGACAGAGTTCAAGTTAGAAGTTGTATTAGTATGGGCGATAGAGTATTGGCTAGTTAAATTTCCAGAAACCAGGCAACACCTGAAATGATAATTTGTGTTATCCTAAATCGAGCGTTATGCTATCTGATGTGCGTAAAATTGTTTATTAGTGGACTGCCACGAAGTTTAAATTGATAACATTTCTCAAATGCATTTAAGTGTAGTCCGCTAGTGGTGTTATACCGTTGCAGCGTTCATGGAGATATCTGAGAACGTATATCTTAGATGAGCTTGATGAGGCGCATAAATCTGTGTTCTTTTCATTATCGTCACTGATGCGCTGCACTATATTGGCGCCGCATATGTGAAGGCCAGCCTTACTACAATGGTGTTGTTGTGTGGTTCTATCTGTTTAGTCTGCTGTTCTTCGCCAAGAGTGGGTACAGATTCCTGGACATAGAATAGACTGTTAGCCGGTACGGTAATGCAGTAGGCTAAAGCATCTTAGTAGCGAGTAATGGATGTTGTTTGCGTTTTTTCAAATGAGTAATCCAACGGATCGCCAGGCTTTGGATTTGGGGGAGAATCCTCGACCTGCTATGCCATGGTAAGAGTCATGTGAACTTTGAGGAGAATGTTGGTTGCTTGTATACTATGATCATCTGTGTGCATAGCCGTGTCATCAGCGAACTTCGTAAGTTTGGTATTTGGGAATGTGGAAAAGTCTGATATGTACAAATCGTACAATTTGGGTGCAAGGACTCCCTCGAATGTCTCGCTATGTGGATGGTTTGTTATTCAGTCGCATCTGCAGCATTCTGCCTGTCAGGTACGAGTATATAAGTTTGGCTATATACCCTGGGAAAGGATAATAATAATCAATAAATCGTTTTCATCTAAAACTGACTAAGCTACTGAGTGTTGCGTAGGAATTTGAGGCAGCAATAACAAATTTGCTACAATCATTTTTGTAATGATGCGATTGTAAGAATGTTTCCAATAAGTACAACGAGATTGTGTTTCTGGTGTATTTAGAAGAAGTCTAAGATATGTAAAATCGTCAACGCTTTAGTCGAATATCTCATGATAAAAACGATGCACAATCAAAACGTAAACAAATATTACAAGCTTCGAACTCTCATTGTTATTGGAACATTATATATGAAATATTATAGAAAGTACATGGTCGTTTATTCAGCAGACAGTAGCCATAGGCGACTTTTCATTAAATACATGAATCATAAATGTGCCAAAACTCCAGCTTGAATCAACATATTTGGGAAGATGACTGCCGATATTGATGATTTTCTGAATTTACCATATTTTTGATTCTATATTGGACACTGCTTCCGTCGTTCTTCGGCCACTTTGTTGGCAAACACTGGTTCTGGTCTTATTATAGTTAAGAGATATGAACATGGAATTCGTACGGTGGCGGAGAATTATGTAGAGAAACCGTTAGAAAATGAGAAGAACACATTGCCTGCCAAGATTTTCCAACAGTTTCGATGATTACTATTGATCCAATTCCCGCTACATGTCTCACAGATATTACCTACCCTGACTAGGGTTGCTCAGAAAATTGCTATTTCTAATTGCTCCAATTGTTCGATAATTAATCATTAATAAACTGTGAGCGTATCTCTAAAATTAATATATATCGAAGATTTACTTTCAATAACACATTCACTTTTGTGACTGGTGGTATAAGTAAACTGGTAAACTGGTTTTAACGTCATAAAGTAGCTTTTTTAACATTAACAAAGGTTAATAGAAGTGCTTTTAATAATGTTTGTAGAATAAAATAATTTTTGACAACCAATTTCCAATGTTTTGTGATAGCTGAAAAATTTATCCAGACAACCTTTGATACATGTATCACAAGCTCTACAAATATAACTTCGAATTGTACTGGAAGTGTACAGAATTTGGGCCAGTTTTATAGTGCATTTTTCTAGTTCATAAACTTGAACAACTGAATTTCGATAAAATGTACCAACAGCCTTTATGTTTTTGTCTTCCAATGTATAACTTCATCACTCATGACTCCAGTTCTCGAAATGCCAGATCCAACTGATAGGCGGATACGTGTTGATTGGTTAGTGCATAGTGGCATCGGTAGCACCAATAGATTTTTTGCATGTTAGTGGTTGGCGTAGGATAACTGCACTGGGCCACAAAAATTCCTTAATCAGTTCATGTTTTAAAATATGTTCTGATATTTGCCTAATTGCAGTGACGTAATCCCAAAGCTTTCTAGCACATCAAGAACTATGCTTACACGATAATGAATATAGAAAATGTTTAATGCTAGTGCCTTGGAACTCAGGAATAATGTCAGGTATTATATCCACAATAGACACTGGAGCTTTTTATCAACAATAAAGAGATATATCAGGTATAGAAACTTCAATTCCTTGACTATATCATTGATCTGTATCAAATGGATGAATATTTCGAGAGGACTAGATTTCTGACTCTCCCTAACTATCCCAAACCATAAGTTACAATCATCACAAAATTTTTACTGCCTAATTTGGTCTTTGAGTAAGACAAACCACCAGACTTTTATCCATTGCAGACGTTTGCTTGTCTCGATTATGTTTTTGAACCAAAAAATCAGTTCCAGAAATGCTCTAGAGGAATACCACCTAACGTTTTTAATAGTTTAAACATACAAACCATGCACACAGTTTAAGTATGACAATGAAAAAAATCATTACACAACGAGCATATATAATTGACGTTAAGGGAAGGTACGTATGACGTAGCAAACAGGATAGATACCTTGGAGCTCTTATTGACAATATCGGTAAGTACAGATATGAGATTCAACGGATAATACAAATAGCAAGATTAGCAACATGCAGCTGCACAAAATATGGCATAATAAAAACATCACGAGACGCACATAGGTTGGTGATGCTCTAGTTTTCTCCATGTTCCATTACTTCTTGGAGTATTAGAGAGACAGACTGATGGCGTATTAATCCTTTCGAAATGCAAGTCTGGAGAAGATTATTATGAATCATTTAGGAAATGTTCTCGAAAACGACTTTTCTGCATCCTACAATGTTTTGGTAACATTGACAAGAGAGGGAGAGAGAGAGAGAGAGAGAGAGGAAAATATAGCAGCGATGGTTAGGGGCAAATTATATAGTAAGCGCCAAGGAGGCGCTCTCTAAAATTTTGGTCAGAAGGAAAAGATGTCTTACGCAGCAAATGTGATCAAAATAAGGGAATATTACATGGAAAACTCGTGAGAAACAAAAACTGTCTAGCAAGATATTGTGATTAGATTAGATTATTTAAGAACATGGGTAAATATCCTAAGACCGTTTTATTGTGTGGCACTTTTTTATGTTTTCCTTAGAGCACTTTACTCAGCTTTATCTTTAGTATCAGACTTCACAACTTTGATATTGGCTTCCTAGTGTAGCTATCAGCCCCTAAATTTCTTCTCCAAGTAGTTGATGTATCCGTTAGGCATTACTTTCAGAGTAACCTGGACGACCGTATTCTTTCCTCTTGGCATAATCTGTATGTTACATTATCTATTATCTGTATGCCTATTGGGTCAACAACATCCAGTTAGGACACCGACCATTATCCTAATGGCTAATAATTCTATTAAGGTGTAGTAAATCTTCCGTAAATTTAATCGATTGTTCTTTAATGAGATATTTTGCTTATTTCTGTCGTGCAAAATTCCATCATGGCAAAGGCGAATTTTGTATCCTTCCTTAATTGATGTTCGTATGCATGACTAGCTATGCCGCTAAAGGATTCGGATAATATTAAGGCCTTAGACGCGCCTTTCCTGGGCAATTCATTTTCCTTGTGATTCATTTTAGAATAGTATTACCTCTTTTAACTTCTAATAGGTACTTGTGGCTAATGAGTATTCAAGATGGTATTGATATTAACATCCGATTTTAGCAAATCAAAAAAATTACTTTAAAATTTTACTAGGGCAATAGGTTTTAATATTCAGTTCCTATTCTGCAAATCCTAGCAACACTCAGTAATCTAATGAAGCAGTTCCAAGAGGAAATTTCGTTCTACATAAACCATGTAGTGACGAATAAAAGCAGAATTAAGAAATTACGAGTTGTTTTCTTGACATGAAACATTTGTGAAATTACGTGCAGAGATATCCAATGAACATTCACGTGTCTGCTTTTATGTTTTATCAAGTGAACATTGAAAATGGAGGAAGACACCTAATATTTTAATTAATTTCACAAAAATGCATAGAATAATAAACGATAAGATGAATTCCATATGTCACAATACATTCCAGTTGTTATGGTTAATACATTATCACAATCTCGTTGATCATTCATTAACAACTCATAATAGTGGCAGAGTGCAAGAATTTTCTGTCGTTAGATAAGAGGTGTAGTGAGCTAAGAGATGTGAAAATCTAGTATTGTGAAAAAATTTATTTTCTCTAAGTTGGTTGCAATAAGTAGTTTATAAGGGTAGGTTTCTTAACCCCTATTTATTTTTTCTCGGCATGGATAATGCCTCGTTAAGAAATATGTAGGAAGGCATCTTTACAAATTTTAGACAGGACCTATTGTTTCTGAAGTAAGTATTTGGGTTTATGCATTATCTTTCTGTATATACGATAGTGGCTCACGATAGTTACAAACTCATATTTATTTGTATCTCATGTTCTCCAGCTTCGCTTATATAGGAATATTCCGTGTAAGATAGTAGCCTTGCATATATATGGACCTCTGTTTGCTATTCCATATATGAATACAGAGACTTGATCATACAAAAATTCAATTTTGAATCGTTGGCAATTTTATATATTTTCAGGTCCTATCAACCAAAAAAGTTTTTTTACAACTGTCTGTTTGTGATTGCCCTTAGAGATGGAACCACCGGGACATCTATGATCGAATTTCACATGCTGTTTCTGCAATGTCACACCTAAGGCAAAATTACAAGATCAGTCGTAGGAGAAAGAAGTAATCCTCTAACAACAGTAAAACAAGTTTAAAAAAACCGTTTTTTGTAAAAACGATTTTCATTAAATTTAACACGGACACTCCCTTAGTATCAGTATAGAGTGATTTGACTAATTCTCAATCAAAAATGGGGATAGGATGCTTTTGGCGGTAAAGTTAAAGAAGTCCTTCTCCTTTATTTTTTGGCGAGAAATTGTTTCCAAACATTTGACATCAAATTTTACGAACACAAAATCGAGAATAGAAATTGCGACTACCTCATTTCGTAATGAGATAGATATTATTGCCCATGTTTCCTCGTATAAGTTCATGTTTTCAAGGAAATAAAATGGAGATTACATTTGTGGCCCAACACGGGGCGCCGAATATATTTCTCGTTTCTCGTTTATAGATCAGTTCGTTGGTACAACTTAGTCAGATTATCTATACGCTCTAAATGCATGAGTCTATATTTATATTGGCGAGGTCGAAACTCAAAATATAATATTTTAAATTAAGAACTAATTGACAATAATTAAGATGTAAGTACTAAGACTACGGTACATGTTTAATATGCTGGAATTACATGTTATAGAAGTACAAGTTGATTAAACGTATTTAGGAGCAGAGTAAAAAATTATGTTTAAATTATAGCACTCCTGAAAAATGTATTTTTACACGTCACAGTCCCAACAAGTCATGTTGTTTCTTATGTTTTAATTTTACTAATTTACAAGCTTGATTACTGTATTCAAAAAAAATCTATTATACACATTTTCTTAATATACTTTTATATAACCCAGTGTAGGAAGACAATATATTTTTGGAAGTTTTCAGTAAATCTGTAATTCCTTGTTTACAAAGCTGTCAAATTTTCACATTAAAAGGTCCGACACATCGGAAACCCATAAACCCAGTTACTTTTAAGTTGGACACGAACTAAAGACGCACACTTTGAATAATGATTCCGTGTGATTTTCTATGTATTCTACAACGCAAGCGTGTGATGTAAAAAGTTCACTTCTTACATTTATTCAAGATTTTTTTTGATGAATACAATGTAGGAAATGAACTTAGCTTTAATTGTTTTTATGTTCGGATTTGCACTAAACGAAATGGTTTGCCATATTGCTAGCTCTATCTCTATCTCTTTTAAGCTGATTTTTAACACAAAAAGACTCGTTATATCCTTTAAAGGTTACAAATGATGCATGTAGGAGGCGTCGATGTTTACTGACAGTACTTTTTGTACATAAAGCAAGATATTAATATTTTAAAATAGTGCTAAATCTAAAAGGCTAATTTTAATCAAAATAACTTAATCATACTGGAATTTGTTTCGATTAAAAATGAATATGATATAAAAGAGATTACAAAATATGTAGGCAATTTATAGAGACATTTTGGTAACAGGCAATTTCAGGTTACACGGATAATTTTAAATATGCTAGATGAATTAGAGCTTTTTGTTCTTTTTTAAATATTCTTCAGGGCGTGAAGAAACAAAATCCGGCAAACAGCTTTTCCAGTTTGTATAGCAACATCTTTAATAATGGAAAAATACCAGTTCTTGGTAATTTTTTTCGTTTTTGCGGAAAATCAGTATTTTAAGGTAAACTTGCAAATGTCGGGCAATAATAATGTCCTTTTTACCTACAAAATGAGAAATCTAGCGCTTATCCAATTATTTGACAAATTTTTCGTACATATCTAAGCAATTTTTGAAAAACTGTCTTTAAAATAAGCATTATATTATATCTTTTAAATTTATCATATTTTTAAGTATTTTCCCAAATATTTTATATTTTAGGTCATATGTACAAAAACATAAAATTTATGTATTAAGTTATTGGATGAATAAAAAAATTGCTTTATATTGTTTGATACTTATATTTGTAATACACAATCAAACACGTTTTAGAATATTTAAAATTGACGTAAATCTATCAAGCTCTTTCATTTAAAGAAGTTATAGTTTCATGACATTAATCTACATTGTCATCTTCTCTTTTAATATCAATAAGAGAAAAAAATGCATTTCCTTCTATCGCAAACTATAATTATAATATATATTTTGATTTTTTGCATCTACAGTCATCCCCTCCCCTTTTTGAGATCTAAGATTATTTCCAACTGTTAATGGTTCTTTCATAACAAACACGACTTTTACAATTTATATGTCCTGTTAAAGAAGTCGTATTCTTTAGCTGTAATCATTGTTTTGACTTCTTTTCTTCATCTTGGATGCGATATACATCCAGTGATTGATCGCACAGAATGCTGATTTCATCATCAATTTTTACAAGCTAAAAAATTGCACTGTCTTTAGAAATGAATATTTGTACATATGTGCATTCAACACTTCTCTTGGTATATTTCTTACGACTGACCAAATATAGATCTCCTCTTCTTCTTATGTACAACGTCTTGCTAACTGCTTTACCACTTTTCGTTTTTTAGATTTTGTATGGTAAACATAGGTTTTTTGATTTGTTAGCAACAGACCAATCAAAATAAAGTATTCATACAAAATTAACAGAAATTGCCATTTAGTCTATTGAAATGTTACAAAATTTAGGCCGAACCTTACATTTTGGACAGGTTAAGATTTTATTATTTGATGTATAGTGGGAGTCCAGTGCGAGTATAAAACTCGGCTTTCGAGGTTGAGAGCCCCTTATTTGGTTGTCATCTTGAAAAGGAGGGCGTAAACAGTTTTTCCGCGATATCTTGAAAACCATACGTCTCACAAAAAAATTTCTAGAACATTTCTTGTAGAGAATTGAATTATCTACAATAAAAATGTTTATTCTTTAACGCTTTTGGAGAGTTAAACTACCCCTAAATCGAAATAGTAGTAGTAATATTTGATGAAAAATAAAATGAAAATGCAAAAAAATTAACTCGTTTTTCAAAGCGTGCTTCAATTTAGGGGTAGGAGGGAATAATTTTACCCCCTTAAGGGTTGTGAATAAGTTGCTTTTGCCCGGCAGTGCCCATTCAACCAAATTTGAAGTAAAAATTAGAAAAATTTTTTTTTCCAATTCCTCTAATGTTAATTCGATATAGGGTTGTTTTTGACCCTCTCTGATTATCTCCAATCATATGAATTTGCTATATTTTGTATAAATCAACCACCTTTGCAAATTAATATTAAAAACAAGAGATTTTATAGGATCCTCTTTGATTCTTATTCAAATTATCGCAAGAAACCGGGGTGTTTTTGCCGTTTTTAGGGGTGTTCCCCAACTTTTAGGATTGTGGAACCCCGATTGTCGTATTTAGTGACCCAAGAAATGTATATTTTGGACCGGTGTTCTTTGCTGCATCATTTTGTGCGTTTTGAATGAAGTATTGATTTGATCCCTTTGCAGCGTCCTAAAACCTCCACAAAGAAACTATATTAAAGTAGATATGGCCCCAGTTGGGCCAGACAGGCGCCCTCTATAGCGGACATTTTCGGAACTACGAGGAAAGTTTGTGTCCCGACTAAAGGTTCGTGTCTCGGCTAAAGGTTTGTGTCTCGGCTAAAGGTTTGGATCTCGGGTAAAATAAATATGGACTCTGCATTACCGACCAGGAATTTTAATGCATGTGTGTAGAGGTTATTTGAAGGTCACTGACAAGTCTCGACAAGTCTAGTACGTGTGTATCAAATTACATTTCCGAGAATTTACGTGCAGGTATGCGAGGTATCAAATTTCATTTCCTGGAATTTTTAGAATTACATAACTGAGCTACATGGTAACAAACATTCGAAGGAACACCCTGTATATGAGCACATATAATCCCTGTATACGATTCAATCAATATGCATTGTAGTAATAAGTATATATGATTAACAATTTCCGTAGCCCCCTAATAATACAAAATGATTAATCCGAATCAGTCAATGCATGTACTAATAAGTATAGGAAATACAAAATACCCTATAAGACATTTTCCGTAGTCCCATGCATGTGACATAATGATTAATCCGAATCAATCAATGCATGTACTAATAAGTATAGGAAATATAAAAAATACCCTATAACACAAATGTGACAAAATGATTAATCCGAATCAATCAATGCATTATACTAATAAGTATAGGAAATATAAAAATATCCTATAAAACATTTTTTCCGTAGCCCCCTGTATATAATAATACAAAATGATTAATCCGAATCAATGCATGTACTAATAATTATAGGATATACAAAATGTATATGACCACAACAATTTCCGTAACCCCCTAATAATACAAAATGATTAATCCGAATCAATGCATGTACTAATAAAGTATAGGAAATAAAAAATACCCTGTATTCAACTGACAATCTCCATAGCCCCTGTATGTGACATTTTTTAAAGAATCTGCATGAAAGTTTATCAGAATACATAAAAGATGAAATGAGTTACCCTATTCCGAATGTGAGTATGTATTGAGAAAGTAGAAAATACCATTCAAACAACTACTTTAGTTCCGGTCAATAAATGCAACAAAATAATAAAATACCCTGTATTCAACTGACAATCTCCATGGCCCCTGTATGTGACATTTTTTTAAAGAACCTGCATGAAAGTTTATCAGAATACATAAAAGATGAAATGAGTTACCCTATTCCGAATGTGAGTATGTATTGAGAAAGTAGAAAATACCATTCAAACAACTACTTTAGTTCCGGTCAATAAATGCAACAAAATAATAAAATACCCTGTATTCAACTGACAATCTCCATAGCCCCTGTATGTGACATTTTTTAAAGAACCTGCATTAAAGTTTATCAGAATACATAAAAGATGAAATGAGTTACCCTATTCCGAATGTATGTATTGAGAAAGTAGAAAATACCATTCAAACAACTACTTTAGTTCAATAAATGCAACAAAATAATAAAATGCCCTGTATACGACATTTTTCGTGCAAGTCTCAATTAAAGAACAGACCTCGAGAATGCATTAAAAACAAGCTAGATGTGCGCGATTATCGTCCGTATCATTTACCGCGTAGGTAGGTTGATAACATAAACATCTTGTAAGATGGAATAACTCCAGACAAAATAGAAATTTTATTTAAGTCTGTACAAATAATCTATTTTATCGCATTATGGGAACACCTAGGGCATTAGACTTCATATTCCAGAATTCTCTTAATAAAATTTATCAGAACGCATGAAATTAGATGTGCCCGGCACGTCGCCAATCGCCTATCACTGTGAGAATAGATATTTTTTCGTAAACAATGGTGAAACTAGAGACGAAAACCGTTAGAACATACAAATTTCCACAAATTAGCTCGTTATCGCCATGTGAATGGGTATTTTTGCATAAACATGGTACAAGACACCCGTGATAAGAAAAAACGTTAAACCTGAGAACGCAAAATAGCGGTGAGAAGAATTTTTCGTAAACAACTAAGGAAATCATATTTCAAGGCCAGACTAGAGACGCAAATTCGTTAGAACTTATATATATATATATTCAAATTAATTTCAAACTCGATTATCAATGAAAACCTAAGTAACATATATTTAAGACTGGCCCACTAGTAATCAAATCAAAGCAATTAGCGCAAGCTTTGTTTTTGAAATCTAATATCCCTGCTATTAACTGCATGCAAAAGACAAGATGCTGACGTACGCGTGCCTATACCGGGAGACAAATATGTGAAATGTACCAATTCAATTACATTACATTTGGAGTTATTCTTTAGATACATGCTTTAAAGTATGAAATATGTATACAGTGGGGAACAAAAATATGTGAAATATACCAATTCAATTACATTACATTTGGAGTTATTCTTTAGATACATGCCTTAAAGTATGAAATATGTATACAGTGGGAGACAAAAATAGGTGAAATATGCTAATTTAATTACTCTGCATTTGTGTACAGGAGGATTTAGATATATGGTTTAAAGTTTTAAAAAAATATATACATTAGGACTATATGAGATATGAAATATGCATACAGGGGTGACAGAAATATGTGATATACTAATTTAATTACTCTGCATTTGGATATATGCATTTAAGTTTGAAAAATATACAAGGGTCATACGAGGAGTATAGTCATATGAATCAACGACTCAGGATGTTCCCACACAGGGTGCTATTTAGAGATAGCCAAAGGTTATTTAATTTTAGAATTGCAAACTGAGCTACCGATACAGCAAAGGATCAAGTTCATAATGCACGTGTGTAGAGGTTATATGAAGGCTATATGGATCAGTAACCCTATGGGAAAGCATCATAACCACAATTTTCACAGGTCTCATATTACAACAAACCGGAGTGATAAACAGTTCTGAGCTACTACGAATCATTTTAAATCTCGCCGTTGACAACTTTCACCGCTAGATGGCGCTTATGTTTAAATTTGTAACTCGCCGATACTTTAGGACTCTTATTTATATTTAACACTGGTAGTAGTATCATTTCCTCAGTCTATTGATTGCTGTTACCTGAATAAGTTGTGTTTGATACAGTATTTTCGATCAGTGCTAAAATGGAAAAGTTTATTATCGTAAAGGATACCCTGAAGAAGGCGAAACGTTTCAATCTGACGGGTCGCAATATAGAGTTTAAAATTAAACCAATGCCGGCTAATGAAGAACCTGTGAGCTGGGTGAGAACGGCCGTTAATCAAATTATTAAAAAAGCTACCGAAAATCTTCAGCCTAGTGATCTAGTTGGCTTCAGTTTCTGCAGTAAAGACTTTCAACGTGGTAATGGCTGGCTTCGTTTTCGTCCAGCAGCAGAAGTGACTTATGATGATATCTGGGACGTTATTAGCAGTATTTATCAATCCAATTCTACAGGTCTCAATACAGAAACCTTCTGTCTATCCGTAACGTCAGTAAGGTTACCAGTTGGAAGCGGAAATGATAGGGTCCGAACATATAATAATTTCGACGAGGAATGCAATATGCGTAGTGGAATTGTTACTATAAACAATAAAGATAATATGTGTTTGCCTCGTGCCTTAGTGGTAGCTATTGCATACAGTAACAAAGACCCTATGTGGGGTAAGATACGCAAAGATACCGGAAAACTCAAAGAGCACATAGGTTGGTAGAGGAATCCGAAGTTGTTATACCTATTGAAGGATGCAGTATACCCGAATTGGAAAAGTTTCAGCATCATCTACAAAATTATAAAATTGTGGTTTATACATATGGTAACAAAGGTCGAGATATAATGTTTGAGGGAGCTAATGAAGGAAAGAAACTTAATCTGCTATTTCACAAAGGACATTTTAACGTGATTACGTCATTAACGTCGGCCTTCTGTGCTAAATATTATTGTGAAGACTGCCATGTACCTTATGACCATAAGAACAAACACAGGTGTGAACGTACATGTCCCTGTTGCTTACAAATACCTAATTGTCCATCGACTTTGAACATAAAATGCCCTGACTGTAATAGATCCTTTAGAGGTGAAAATTGTCGTGATAACCATTTGAGGAAGGGATCTCTAGGAAAAGGAAACGTCTGTAGTCAAATTAAACTGTGTACGGACTGTTTGAAAACAGTGAAAAACAACCGGAAACATACATGTGGCGAGATATTCTGCAAAATTTGTAACACACACGTACCTCAAGATCATTTGTGCTATATACAACCTGATAAGGGAACCCCAAAAACTAAAGACACTCTATTTATATTTTACGATTTTGAAACGATGCAGGACAAAGTTTTAGAAGACGGCAGTAACATTCATGAACCAAATTTATGTGTTTTTAAGCAATGCTGTGACGAATGCATTGAAAAGGATATTAAACTTTGTAACAAGTGTGGTGTAAAACAGCATATATTAAAAGTAAATCCTGTTAAGGTCTTCACGCAGTGTATTCTTGACCAACGAAAATTATTTAAACAAGTCATATGTTTAGCCCATAGACAATTTATACTTAATTACATTTTGACTCATACAGACCTCAACCCTGAATTAATTATGAGAGGAACCAAAATTATTTCGATGGTGATTGGAAATGTAAAATTCATTGACAGTTTAAATTATTTCCCGATGCCTCTCTCAAAATTACCAAAAGCTTTCGACTTAGGCCCAGAACTTAGAAAAGGCTACTTCCCGCATCTGTTTAATACAGAAGCAAATAAGAACTACATAGGCAACTTACCACCTATCGAATATTGCAGCCCTGACACAATGAAAACGGAAGATCGTGAAAAGTTTCTAAATTGGTACGACGAACATAAAAACGATATCTTTGATATGCAGCGGGATTTAGTGGAATATTGCGTATCAGATGTGGAAATTTTGACCCGTGCATGCTTGAAATTTCGTCAACAAATGCTTGAAACCACCAACGTTTGCGCATTCGGCGAAAGCTGCACAATAGCCGGTTGTTGCAACAAGGTGTTTAGAAGAAATTTTCTGAATCCAAACACAATCGGTATTATTCCTAAAAACGGGTACAGATGGAGGGACAATCAAAGCAAAATAGCCATTCAGTGGTTAGTATGGGAAGAACGCGAACGTCAGATTAATATTATCCATTCTGCTAAACAAAAAGAGAGCAAAATACAGGGTGTTAAAGTGGACGGGTATTGTACCGAAACAAATCAGGTGTTTGAGTTTCATGGTTGTTATTACCACGGATGTCCGGTATGTTTCCAACACAACAGAACCGAATCATCACACGACAACCCTACAGAAACTATGAATTCAAAGTACGAATCTACCATTGCTAAAATAGAAAGACTTAGAGAGCTAGGATACGACATAGTCGAAATGTGGGAGTGCAAATTTCGTAAAATGTTAAAGGAAAATGAAGAACTTTCCGATTATTCCAAAAACCATCCATTAGTTATCCAGGCACCGCTTATTGCGCGAGATGCTTTTTATGGAGGAAGAACGGGAAATACATTTGAATATTACAAGTGTGGACCTGATGAATCAGTTTTATACACAGACATTTGCAGTCTATACCCATATGTTTGTAAATATGGAAAATTTCCTATAGGGCACCCTAAAGTCTTCGTAGGAAAAGATTGCGACCAGCTAAACTTAGAAAATACAGACGGGGCGATAAAATGTAAAATATTGGCACCTAGAGATTTGTATCATCCTGTATTACCTTTAAAATTGAACAATAAATTAATTTTCACTTTGTGTTATCCATGCGCAATAGAGTCGCGGGTGGGTGTGTGTACACATAATAATGAAGAAAGATCGCTAACAGGAACATGGATTATCGACGAAGTATTAAAAGCCGTAGAAAAAGGGTACGAAATACAGGAAGTTTATGAAGTTTGGAAATATGACACTCAACAATATGACAAAGACCACGCAGGACTATTTACAGATATGATGAATAGATTTATTAAAATTAAGCAACAATCATCCGGTTGGCCTTCTAATTGTGTAACGCAGGAACAAAAAGATCATTACATCGAAGACTTCTTAAATAAAGAAGGTGTACAGCTAGAGTCTGATGAAATTATAAATAATCCTGGGCTTCGTTCCCTCGCGAAATTAATTTTAAACAGCTTTTGGGGAAAATTCGGACAGAGAGAAAACCAACCTAAGTCTAAGATTCTCAGAGATCCTAGTCAACTATTTGGTGTGCTTACAGACACCACTATCCATATTAATTCAATGCTACCAGTAGGAGACGAAGCACTTATTATCAATTACGAGCATAGAGAAGAGACATACCAACCACTATCAACTGTAAACGTAATGGTTGCAGCGTACGTCACAGCACAAGCGCGGCTAAAATTATATTCCTATCTGGAAAAATTGGGTGAAAGAGTACTGTACTATGATACTGACAGCGTCATTTATGTGTCAAGGCCCGGCGAATACGAGGTACCCACAGGTGAATTTATTGGTGATATGACTGACGAACTGGAATCATACGGTTCAGGTAGCTACATTACAGAATTTGTGTCGGGAGGTCCCAAAAATTACGCTTATAAAGTGTATTCTACTCATGATAATGATGAAAAAGTGGTGTGTAAAGTAAAGGGTATTTGCCTGAACTACGCGGCTTCTCAGCTGGTAAATTTTGACACTATAAAAGACATGGTTCTGAACGACACAGCTCCTGTGTACATAGTATCCAATAATATTCGAAGAACAAAAGACCACGAAGTGATAACAAAATCAGAAACAAAAGTGTACAGACCCAACTCTACTAAAAGAAAGTTCTTTGTTAATCACTCATCTGTTCCTTATGGACATAAAAAATCTAAGCCTTAAATTATTGTTTCCTGTATACCTACTGATGTAATAGTTTTATATGTACCCTGTATATTTTTGAAATACATTCTGTAAATTATATATTACTTGTAACTCTTTTTTAACATTGTTTACCTATTGATGTACCATGTATATTTTTAAAATACATTGTGTAAATTATATATTACTCGCAACTCTTGTGTAACATTGTTTACCTACTGATGTAATAGTTTTATATGTACCCTGTATATTTTTTGAAATACATTGTGTGAATTATATATATTACTTGTAACTTTTGTGTAACATAGCACTAATTTAAATATATTTTTATTACGTGTATATAATTTTCTGTATTATACCATTCCTATGATTATAAAGTTTAATAAAATAATTTTATCCTATTATATGGTATTATTTAAATAACCTGCAATACCCTAACATTGTTTTTATTTCTTTAATAAAACAAGTAATCAGATTAACATAAACCCCGAAATAAGGAGTCGAGGGTCAATATTTGCCTGAAATTCTAATAATAATAATAATAATTAAATTTGTAACAAAACCTTTTTGATAAAAAAAAACCTAGTAATCGTGTAATGTTGTTGCAGTTGTAAACCGACAAACTCGCTAGCTACCTATAACCCACTTAATCATAAATATATTTCTTTTATGTATCTAATTATGGTGCTTTTTAGTTATTTTTGCGTAAACCAAGTACCATGATAAGAATTTGGTATTTCACCGGTGACCAGACTTGATTAGAGAAAGCGTTGTGTTTCCCGCAATTCGCCACATACTTGACATATGAGGATACAGGAACGTATGAAAAGTTTAAAACAATAAGAAATAGAACTGTATCAAATCCTACACATTTTTATCTTTGACGACACATGTATTTTTTTTGTTATGGATTTATAAAAAAAAAAAACACCGAAACAAGCAACGCATATTTAAGACTGAATGAAATCTCCATTTAAAACAATTAGCTATCGTTTACATCGTACATCTTTATTTGAAATTCTATAACATAGTATAAAACTATTTAGATAATTTGTGGGCGAAGAAATGATGCAATCTACTTTATGCATTAACAACTCGCGGACACTATATTTTCTACATACGCATGCTTTATTATATCAACTGTTTAATTTATGTATGCATACAGGGGTGCCAGAAAATATGGGAGGTATTTTAACTTATTTTCTATGCATTTGTGTATTGTAATATTAAATTACCCTATTTATTTTGCCCTACTTAACCCCCAACCCTTCACCCAATTCATCACAAAATCCTGTTCTTATAACATTTCATTCTATTTTTATCAAAAATTACCCTGTTAGGTTGGATAGTATTTCAGGCATATAGCGCCAGATATTAAGTTATTAAATTATCCTGTTCCCAAAAAAATTACCCTGTTTCTATATTAAAGTACTCTATTCTTATAAAAATTATCATGTTCTTACAACATTTCACTCTATTTTCATCAAAAATTACCCTGTTAGGTTGGATAAGATTTCGGGCATATAGCGCCAAATATTAAGTTAGGTTAGATGCTCTCCGCTAGGTTAGATGGGATTTCGGACTTATAGCGCAAAATATTAGGATGGGTTAGGTTTGGTTAGACGCGCGTCTAACCAAACCTAACCCATCCTAATATTTTGCGCTATAAGTCCGAAATCCCATCTAACCTAGCGGAGAGCATCTAACCTAACTTAATATTTGGCGCTATATGCCCGAAATCTTATCCAACCTAACAGGGTAATTTTTGATGAAAATAGAGTGAAATGTTGTAAGAACATGATAATTTTTATAAGAATAGAGTACTTTAATATAGAAACAGGGTAATTTTTTTGGGAACAGGATAATTTAATAACTTAATATCTGGCGCTATATGCCTGAAATACTATCCAACCTAACAGGGTAATTTTTGATAAAAATAGAATGAAATGTTATAAGAACAGGATTTTGTGATGAATTGGGTGAAGGGTTGGGGGTTAAGTAGGGCAAAATAAATAGGGTAATTTAATATTACAATACACAAATGCATAGAAAATAAGTTAAAATACCTCCCATATTTTCTGGCACCCCTGTATGCATACATAAATTAAACAGTTGATATAATAAAGCATGCGTATGTAGAAAATATAGTGTCCGCGAGTTGTTAATGCATAAAGTAGATTGCATCATTTCTTCGCCCACAAATTATCTAAATAGTTTTATACTATGTTATAGAATTTCAAATAAAGATGTACGATGTAAACGATAGCTAATTGTTTTAAATGGAGATTTCATTCAGTCTTAAATATGCGTTGCTTGTTTCGGTGTTTTTTTTTTTTATAAATCCATAACAAAAAAAATACATGTGTCGTCAAAGATAAAAATGTGTAGGATTTGATACAGTTCTATTTCTTATTGTTTTAAACTTTTCATACGTTCCTGTATCCTCATATGTCAAGTATGTGGCGAATTGCGGGAAACACAACGCTTTCTCTAATCAAGTCTGGTCACCGGTGAAATACCAAATTCTTATCATGGTACTTGGTTTACGCAAAAATAACTAAAAAGCACCATAATTAGATACATAAAAGAAATATATTTATGATTAAGTGGGTTATAGGTAGCTAGCGAGTTTGTCGGTTTACAACTGCAACAACATTACACGATTACTAGGTTTTTTTTTATCAAAAAGGTTTTGTTACAAATTTAATTATTATTATTATTATTAGAATTTCAGGCAAATATTGACCCTCGACTCCTTATTTCGGGGTTTATGTTAATCTGATTACTTGTTTTATTAAAGAAATAAAAACAATGTTAGGGTATTGCAGGTTATTTAAATAATACCATATAATAGGATAAAATTATTTTATTAAACTTTATAATCATAGGAATGGTATAATACAGAAAATTATATACACGTAATAAAAATATATTTAAATTAGTGCTATGTTACACAAAAGTTACAAGTAATATATATAATTCACACAATGTATTTCAAAAAATATACAGGGTACATATAAAACTATTACATCAGTAGGTAAACAATGTTACACAAGAGTTGCGAGTAATATATAATTTACACAATGTATTTTAAAAATATACATGGTACATCAATAGGTAAACAATGTTAAAAAAGAGTTACAAGTAATATATAATTTACAGAATGTATTTCAAAAATATACAGGGTACATATAAAACTATTACATCAGTAGGTATACAGGAAACAATAATTTAAGGCTTAGATTTTTTATGTCCATAAGGAACAGATGAGTGATTAACAAAGAACTTTCTTTTAGTAGAGTTGGGTCTGTACACTTTTGTTTCTGATTTTGTTATCACTTCGTGGTCTTTTGTTCTTCGAATATTATTGGATACTATGTACACAGGAGCTGTGTCGTTCAGAACCATGTCTTTTATAGTGTCAAAATTTACCAGCTGAGAAGCCGCGTAGTTCAGGCAAATACCCTTTACTTTACACACCACTTTTTCATCATTATCATGAGTAGAATACACTTTATAAGCGTAATTTTTGGGACCTCCCGACACAAATTCTGTAATGTAGCTACCTGAACCGTATGATTCCAGTTCGTCAGTCATATCACCAATAAATTCACCTGTGGGTACCTCGTATTCGCCGGGCCTTGACACATAAATGACGCTGTCAGTATCATAGTACAGTACTCTTTCACCCAATTTTTCCAGATAGGAATATAATTTTAGCCGCGCTTGTGCTGTGACGTACGCTGCAACCATTACGTTTACAGTTGATAGTGGTTGGTATGTCTCTTCTCTATGCTCGTAATTGATAATAAGTGCTTCGTCTCCTACTGGTAGCATTGAATTAATATGGATAGTGGTGTCTGTAAGCACACCAAATAGTTGACTAGGATCTCTGAGAATCTTAGACTTAGGTTGGTTTTCTCTCTGTCCGAATTTTCCCCAAAAGCTGTTTAAAATTAATTTCGCGAGGGAACGAAGCCCAGGATTATTTATAATTTCATCAGACTCTAGCTGTACACCTTCTTTATTTAAGAAGTCTTCGATGTAATGATCTTTTTGTTCCTGCGTTACACAATTAGAAGGCCAACCGGATGATTGTTGCTTAATTTTAATAAATCTATTCATCATATCTGTAAATAGTCCTGCGTGGTCTTTGTCATATTGTTGAGTGTCATATTTCCAAACTTCATAAACTTCCTGTATTTCGTACCCTTTTTCTACGGCTTTTAATACTTCGTCGATAATCCATGTTCCTGTTAGCGATCTTTCTTCATTATTATGTGTACACACACCCACCCGCGACTCTATTGCGCATGGATAACACAAAGTGAAAATTAATTTATTGTTCAATTTTAAAGGTAATACAGGATGATACAAATCTCTAGGTGCCAATATTTTACATTTTATCGCCCCGTCTGTATTTTCTAAGTTTAGCTGGTCGCAATCTTTTCCTACGAAGACTTTAGGGTGCCCTATAGGAAATTTTCCATATTTACAAACATATGGGTATAGACTGCAAATGTCTGTGTATAAAACTGATTCATCAGGTCCACACTTGTAATATTCAAATGTATTTCCCGTTCTTCCTCCATAAAAAGCATCTCGCGCAATAAGCGGTGCCTGGATAACTAATGGATGGTTTTTGGAATAATCGGAAAGTTCTTCATTTTCCTTTAACATTTTACGAAATTTGCACTCCCACATTTCGACTATGTCGTATCCTAGCTCTCTAAGTCTTTCTATTTTAGCAATGGTAGATTCGTACTTTGAATTCATAGTTTCTGTAGGGTTGTCGTGTGATGATTCGGTTCTGTTGTGTTGGAAACATACCGGACATCCGTGGTAATAACAACCATGAAACTCAAACACCTGATTTGTTTCGGTACAATACCCGTCCACTTTAACACCCTGTATTTTGCTCTCTTTTTGTTTAGCAGAATGGATAATATTAATCTGACGTTCGCGTTCTTCCCATACTAACCACTGAATGGCTATTTTGCTTTGATTGTCCCTCCATCTGTACCCGTTTTTAGGAATAATACCGATTGTGTTTGGATTCAGAAAATTTCTTCTAAACACCTTGTTGCAACAACCGGCTATTGTGCAGCTTTCGCCGAATGCGCAAACGTTGGTGGTTTCAAGCATTTGTTGACGAAATTTCAAGCATGCACGGGTCAAAATTTCCACATCTGATACGCAATATTCCACTAAATCCCGCTGCATATCAAAGATATCGTTTTTATGTTCGTCGTACCAATTTAGAAACTTTTCACGATCTTCCGTTTTCATTGTGTCAGGGCTGCAATATTCGATAGGTGGTAAGTTGCCTATGTAGTTCTTATTTGCTTCTGTATTAAACAGATGCGGGAAGTAGCCTTTTCTAAGTTCTGGGCCTAAGTCGAAAGCTTTTGGTAATTTTGAGAGAGGCATCGGGAAATAATTTAAACTGTCAATGAATTTTACATTTCCAATCACCATCGAAATAATTTTGGTTCCTCTCATAATTAATTCAGGGTTGAGGTCTGTATGAGTCAAAATGTAATTAAGTATAAATTGTCTATGGGCTAAACATATGACTTGTTTAAATAATTTTCGTTGGTCAAGAATACACTGCGTGAAGACCTTAACAGGATTTACTTTTAATATATGCTGTTTTACACCACACTTGTTACAAAGTTTAATATCCTTTTCAATGCATTCGTCACAGCATTGCTTAAAAACACATAAATTTGGTTCATGAATGTTACTGCCGTCTTCTAAAACTTTGTCCTGCATCGTTTCAAAATCGTAAAATATAAATAGAGTGTCTTTAGTTTTTGGGGTTCCCTTATCAGGTTGTATATAGCACAAATGATCTTGAGGTACGTGTGTGTTACAAATTTTGCAGAATATCTCGCCACATGTATGTTTCCGGTTGTTTTTCACTGTTTTCAAACAGTCCGTACACAGTTTAATTTGACTACAGACGTTTCCTTTTCCTAGAGATCCCTTCCTCAAATGGTTATCACGACAATTTTCACCTCTAAAGGATCTATTACAGTCAGGGCATTTTATGTTCAAAGTCGATGGACAATTAGGTATTTGTAAGCAACAGGGACATGTACGTTCACACCTGTGTTTGTTCTTATGGTCATAAGGTACATGGCAGTCTTCACAATAATATTTAGCACAGAAGGCCGACGTTAATGACGTAATCACGTTAAAATGTCCTTTGTGAAATAGCAGATTAAGTTTCTTTCCTTCATTAGCTCCCTCAAACATTATATCTCGACCTTTGTTACCATATGTATAAACCACAATTTTATAATTTTGTAGATGATGCTGAAACTTTTCCAATTCGGGTATACTGCATCCTTCAATAGGTATAACAACTTCGGATTCCTCTACCAACCTATGTGCTCTTTGAGCTTGGAGTTTTCCGGTATCTTTGCGTATCTTACCCCACATAGGGTCTTTGTTACTGTATGCAATAGCTACCACTAAGGCACGAGGCAAACACATATTATCTTTATTGTTTATAGTAACAATTCCACTACGCATATTGCATTCCTCGTCGAAATTATTATATGTTCGGACCCTATCATTTCCGCTTCCAACTGGTAACCTTACTGACGTTACGGATAGACAGAAGGTTTCTGTATTGAGACCTGTAGAATTGGATTGATAAATACTGCTAATAACGTCCCAGATATCATCATAAGTCACTTCTGCTGCTGGACGAAAACGAAGCCAGCCATTACCACGTTGAAAGTCTTTACTGCAGAAACTGAAGCCAACTAGATCACTAGGCTGAAGATTTTCGGTAGCTTTTTTAATAATTTGATTAACGGCCGTTCTCACCCAGCTCACAGGTTCTTCATTAGCCGGCATTGGTTTAATTTTAAACTCTATATTGCGACCCGTCAGATTGAAACGTTTCGCCTTCTTCAGGGTATCCTTTACGATAATAAACTTTTCCATTTTAGCACTGATCGAAAATACTGTATCAAACACAACTTATTCAGGTAACAGCAATCAATAGACTGAGGAAATGATACTACTACCAGTGTTAAATATAAATAAGAGTCCTAAAGTATCGGCGAGTTACAAATTTAAACATAAGCGCCATCTAGCGGTGAAAGTTGTCAACGGCGAGATTTAAAATGATTCGTAGTAGCTCAGAACTGTTTATCACTCCGGTTTGTTGTAATATGAGACCTGTGAAAATTGTGGTTATGATGCTTTCCCATAGGGTTACTGATCCATATAGCCTTCATATAACCTCTACACACGTGCATTATGAACTTGATCCTTTGCTGTATCGGTAGCTCAGTTTGCAATTCTAAAATTAAATAACCTTTGGCTATCTCTAAATAGCACCCTGTGTGGGAACATCCTGAGTCGTTGATTCATATGACTATACTCCTCGTATGACCCTTGTATATTTTTCAAACTTAAATGCATATATCCAAATGCAGAGTAATTAAATTAGTATATCACATATTTCTGTCACCCCTGTATGCATATTTCATATCTCATATAGTCCTAATGTATATATTTTTTTAAAACTTTAAACCATATATCTAAATCCTCCTGTACACAAATGCAGAGTAATTAAATTAGCATATTTCACCTATTTTTGTCTCCCACTGTATACATATTTCATACTTTAAGGCATGTATCTAAAGAATAACTCCAAATGTAATGTAATTGAATTGGTATATTTCACATATTTTTGTTCCCCACTGTATACATATTTCATACTTTAAAGCATGTATCTAAAGAATAACTCCAAATGTAATGTAATTGAATTGGTACATTTCACATATTTGTCTCCCGGTATAGGCACGCGTACGTCAGCATCTTGTCTTTTGCATGCAGTTAATAGCAGGGATATTAGATTTCAAAAACAAAGCTTGCGCTAATTGCTTTGATTTGATTACTAGTGGGCCAGTCTTAAATATATGTTACTTAGGTTTTCATTGATAATCGAGTTTGAAATTAATTTGAATATATATATATATATAAGTTCTAACGAATTTGCGTCTCTAGTCTGGCCTTGAAATATGATTTCCTTAGTTGTTTACGAAAAATTCTTCTCACCGCTATTTTGCGTTCTCAGGTTTAACGTTTTTTCTTATCACGGGTGTCTTGTACCATGTTTATGCAAAAATACCCATTCACATGGCGATAACGAGCTAATTTGTGGAAATTTGTATGTTCTAACGGTTTTCGTCTCTAGTTTCACCATTGTTTACGAAAAAATATCTATTCTCACAGTGATAGGCGATTGGCGACGTGCCGGGCACATCTAATTTCATGCGTTCTGATAAATTTTATTAAGAGAATTCTGGAATATGAAGTCTAATGCCCTAGGTGTTCCCATAATGCGATAAAATAGATTATTTGTACAGACTTAAATAAAATTTCTATTTTGTCTGGAGTTATTCCATCTTACAAGATGTTTATGTTATCAACCTACCTACGCGGTAAATGATACGGACGATAATCGCGCACATCTAGCTTGTTTTTAATGCATTCTCGAGGTCTGTTCTTTAATTGAGACTTGCACGAAAAATGTCGTATACAGGGCATTTTATTATTTTGTTGCATTTATTGAACTAAAGTAGTTGTTTGAATGGTATTTTCTACTTTCTCAATACATACATTCGGAATAGGGTAACTCATTTCATCTTTTATGTATTCTGATAAACTTTAATGCAGGTTCTTTAAAAAATGTCACATACAGGGGCTATGGAGATTGTCAGTTGAATACAGGGTATTTTATTATTTTGTTGCATTTATTGACCGGAACTAAAGTAGTTGTTTGAATGGTATTTTCTACTTTCTCAATACATACTCACATTCGGAATAGGGTAACTCATTTCATCTTTTATGTATTCTGATAAACTTTCATGCAGGTTCTTTAAAAAAATGTCACATACAGGGGCCATGGAGATTGTCAGTTGAATACAGGGTATTTTATTATTTTGTTGCATTTATTGACCGGAACTAAAGTAGTTGTTTGAATGGTATTTTCTACTTTCTCAATACATACTCACATTCGGAATAGGGTAACTCATTTCATCTTTTATGTATTCTGATAAACTTTCATGCAGATTCTTTAAAAAATGTCACATACAGGGGCTATGGAGATTGTCAGTTGAATACAGGGTATTTTTTATTTCCTATACTTTATTAGTACATGCATTGATTCGGATTAATCATTTTGTATTATTAGGGGGTTACGGAAATTGTTGTGGTCATATACATTTTGTATATCCTATAATTATTAGTACATGCATTGATTCGGATTAATCATTTTGTATTATTATATACAGGGGGCTACGGAAAAAATGTTTTATAGGATATTTTTATATTTCCTATACTTATTAGTATAATGCATTGATTGATTCGGATTAATCATTTTGTCACATTTGTGTTATAGGGTATTTTTTATATTTCCTATACTTATTAGTACATGCATTGATTGATTCGGATTAATCATTATGTCACATGCATGGGACTACGGAAAATGTCTTATAGGGTATTTTGTATTTCCTATACTTATTAGTACATGCATTGACTGATTCGGATTAATCATTTTGTATTATTAGGGGGCTACGGAAATTGTTAATCATATATACTTATTACTACAATGCATATTGATTGAATCGTATACAGGGATTATATGTGCTCATATACAGGGTGTTCCTTCGAATGTTTGTTACCATGTAGCTCAGTTATGTAATTCTAAAAATTCCAGGAAATGAAATTTGATACCTCGCATACCTGCACGTAAATTCTCGGAAATGTAATTTGATACACACGTACTAGACTTGTCGAGACTTGTCAGTGACCTTCAAATAACCTCTACACACATGCATTAAAATTCCTGGTCGGTAATGCAGAGTCCATATTTATTTTACCCGAGATCCAAACCTTTAGCCGAGACACAAACCTTTAGCCGAGACACGAACCTTTAGTCGGGACACAAACTTTCCTCGTAGTTCCGAAAATGTCCGCTATAGAGGGCGCCTGTCTGGCCCAACTGGGGCCATATCTACTTATTAAAAATAAGCAGAGAAAATTAATCGTAATGAAATGATCTACAAAAAACATCTGATGTGTTTTTCAATAAAATCGATAGAAAAAAAGTTATAACCCTTAAATGATATTTTTCTTGAGAATTTTAGTCTATTTTATAACTTTTCTATTTTCAATTTTACGGAAAGAAGTATCTAGACGAAGATTGCAGAGAATTCAGTTTTCTACAAATATTTTGTGTTAGACGGAAAAACTGTTTACGCCCCTTTTTTCTAGATGGCGGCCAAATGGGGGGCTTTTAACCCCGAAAACCGAGTTTTATACTCACACTGGAACCCCCCTCATACGTCAAAAAAATTAAATCTTGTCCTGTCCAAAATGCAAGGTCAATGTAACATTTCAATGAACTAATTGTAAAGTATAATAATTTAGCAAATACTAACCATTGTTGCTATATTTAATTATTCCAAGTCAGTCAGAGTAGCTTACTTCTCTTCTATGAGTTATGGTTGTTTTTAAAGGTGCTTAAAATGAAAATGTTGGCACTAAAGTGATCGAACATTGTCTATTTTCGACAAAAAGCCACCGAAATAATTGGTGGTTAAGAAAAAGTAGAGAATATACCAGGAACGGCGTCATTTTTTGTTAAATTTTTGTTTTAGCTATCTGACAAGATCTCCACGAATTCTTAGTACTGTTTTTTCTCATATCAATATGTCTTGCTTGAAAGGGTATTTAAAACATCCATAGCCAAAGTCCATCTTCGTTGAAATTGTTTCCCGTTTTTAAAAAGAATTTGAAAGGAATTTTGGTTTCACTGAAACGTATTGAAATGTTGATCTATTGTAGTGATTATCTTTCTAATAAAGAGCCTCAATGAGCAAAGTTCCAAAAATGAATAGTGTTGGAGATGGACCTTATCAAAATTATGTGCGTTATTTTAGAAATTGAGGAAATATTTATTTACTCTTAAAGAAACTATTTTAGGAGAAAAAATCCAGAGCAAAAAACTGTTTATTTAAATCCAATAAAGCTCAAGAATTTTTTAACTTTGGTTAATGTATACGTGAATGATTACTTATAGTACGCCAAGTCTTTTCTCGAAACCTAGAAGTTAATTAATTGATTGATTAGCTAGCGAGAGAAACATCACGAATGGTGTAGGAATATAGGATGGAAAGTGTAGGTGTTTGTGGGATGTTTCTTTTAAGCTTCATTCTATCATCATCTCCTTGTTTATCTTCTTCTGAATCTAGCAGTGCGTATATCCTTGATATTTCTTTGTTATATTCCTTCTTGTGAGTTCCTAGTTCATGTTTCAGGTGTCATTATTTGCTGTCTAGTCTAGTTCTTTAGCGAGATTCCATTTTGGTTTGACCATATGTGAGCCAAGGTTTTTCCCACGATGTTCTTATTTTCATGTACTCGGTATTTATTATGTGCTCATGGCAGCGTTCTCCCCGTCGCAATTTTTATTTTTGAGCTCATTGTTGACCAGTTAAGTTTCTACTCTGTTGTTTGTTTTCCATTTCCTCCTGGTATTTCTTTTTATGTTCTTCTCTCTATAATTGAACTGTTCCAAGTGTTGTTTAGTATTTTGTTTCTTTGCCTCTAGTTTTCCATGTAGTATTTTATGGACTGTGTTACTTTTCTTTGTTGGTTGTTCTTTTTACCTTAATATTTTTAGCATTCCATCGGGATATTATGGTCTATTTAGGAGTTGGTGTGTGCGTTGCTACATGTATTTAGACTTATTTGGCTCTTGCTCCGTGTGTTTCTTATTATCCCATCGGAGAGATGTGCGCCAAGTTTTTAGTGAGCTGCCATTTACGTTTGACTATGTATGAAGTAGGGTTTTCCAATGATAATCTTATCTGAATGCGCTTGTATATCTTTTCTTTCGTGAGCGTTGAAGTCGTCTAACATTATGATAGTCATTTTCTGTTCATATTTCTTCTAATCTCTTGGGTGATCTGCCTGAATATTCCTCCTGCCCGCTTGCGTCCAGATGTTGTTTCAGGTTTCCCAGAACTTTCTGTTTCTTTTTCAACGTCCTGTATTATTATGTCCATTTCCTTTGTTTTCCAAAACCTATATTAGTTTGCTGTAAGAGACTTTTATTATTAACTGTACCATAGTGAACAGCAATTTACAGTGGCGATAAAAAATACTAAAATAATTCTGTGAGCTTTATGGTACTTTAACAAACGTTTCTTGATTCTTGCACGTTTTCTCTAGTTCAAGAGTAGAAACTTCTTTAATATCTAAGATGACGCAGATGATCTAGTTAAGAACATTACAAGCACTACAATACATCAAAGTTTGAGAACGTTTTTCTGAAAGCCTAATTCTATTTATATTGAGATGGGAAAATTATCTATTTAATTAATTTTATTAAAGATTGAAAACTTTGTTCATATTATTACGTAATTGTTTACTTTAAAAATAATTACATTCACTATATCAAACAATCGACCTTTCCATTGGTAATTTATTATTTGAATATTTACTTTATATTAAGCTCTCTATTCATTGATAACGGCCAAAAATGTATTTAAACCTTTATAACATTTTAAAAATAGTGAACACACTAGATTATTTTTGAAAAATACAAGCCCAAGTGTGGATACCGAAAATCACGAAAATGATACTATGAATTAAAAAAATGTATCAAACACATCACATAAATTGCGTTCAAGAGCATTAAAGAAAATAACCAACTCTTTACAAACTTGCTTTTATACCTTCTTGTCAAATATTGCATATAGTTTTCTGAATATTTAACTGCCGAAAACCTGTATTTTATAATCATTTTCACCTGCATATTTTCACATTTACGTATTCTTTTCTGTCTGTCTGTCTTCACAGTATGAATTCTCCTTAAGAGATCATTAGACAAACAGTAAGAACTCTATCATCTCTGCTCTGATTTGTATGTACGTATCCCATATTAACACATTTTCAAATTAGGACAACTACCACTATTATCCAAATAGTTTAACTTTTAAAAAACAAATGACACTAATATTTTAAATATGTAACCGAATATGTTCCCGACTTTATTATAAATGCTAAAACCAAATGAGAATATTGCAAATATCGATTTATATTTCAATATTAGTAACAATTCAAGAACAATATTTCATTTAAAAACAAAAACTCAGCTACTTAAAATTGATTTAAACGTTTTTAAGTGAATATGATACATTTTTTGTGAAAATTCAAACCATGCATTTTTCTTCGATAACGAGTCTTTTTGTGTTTAGAAAGGCAGCGCTGACTGTATGTTGTTTGTCTGTCTGTTTGGTCTAGATGCCTGCCTACCTGTGTATACCTCTCAGTTAGACTCGCTCAACACGTCTACGACACCGAACACTATCACCGAGCACCAGCAGGTATTTAAACGCCCTGTATACTATTACTTACTCATTTTCCTACTCTCTTTCTCTTGTGCCCCCTCTTTGGTGTACGCCTATGTGCCTTGCATGGTTATAATGGTGTATCTCAGTGTTTATTTGTTTGGTTGCTGTAAAGTTAGTACATTGGCGGGCCATGCTTTTTGTGTTCGCGGATGATTTTATGTTTGGGCTCGAAGAAATTTTTCGGTTATGTGGGATTAAAAATTGATACATATTGTGCATGTTTTGTTTTTTAGATATTTTACACACGAAAAGAACTACCTACTGCAGTTAGTGTGGTTTTATCATGAGATATACTGTTTTAGCTGATTAAGCAGCGGGGATAAGTTGTAGCATAGAATATTTGAAATATAGTTTAGAAAAAATAAGTCTAAGCTAGCAGTACCAGTAGCTATCTTGCGAACTGGATGGACAAGAGAAGAATAATAGTAATAATTTGGTATTTTCGCGGTAATTCTATCATGAAAGTAAATCTGGTAAGCAATATTGCTACTGGCATATCAGCGTTAGAGAGATAGTTTTTAGGAAAGTTATTTAAAATAAAATATTTGAGGATGTTCGTATATTCTCTTTTAGATGGAAGCAGTATCAGTTAGACAGAAAAAGTTTGTATTTTGGTTATTTAGTAATAATGCTAGAGTTAATTAAAGGAGATACTAAAAGAAGGCGTGAAAATATTTTGTAAATATATTAAACCTTATTTGCACCTACACCCATATTAATGTAACCTATCATTTTTATTACCTTACTGCACCAAACATGCATCTTTTGATAATTCAGCATCGTCAATTGCCATGAAATCCATAAACATATGGAAATTTGTTCTTACTATTTCTTTCGGACACAGCCAAAATTTTGTTGCTCCTGATATATTTTTTGCCAACGATAAAAGTACAATTGTATAAGTATACCTACTTCGCTTGAACCATACTAAAAAGAAATAATAAGTTTGATGCTTTTCACTTAGTATTTTACTGATATAGCAATACCTATATTATTCAAAATAAAGACATTTCTAATAATGAACTGTTTTGGCCTTTTTACATGTTTCAAAACGAAATTTTTGTTTATCGTGGTGTAATAAAATAATTATTTAAATAACAGAAAGTTATTTTAGGTGTAGTGGTTTTAGTAAACTTCAAATAATTTCCTAATTATCCAGTATATGTTGTAGTATGTAAATACCTACAACAGTACTAATAAATAGCTATTTTGTTATAATGACATTTACTAATTAGATTGAAATATAGAAATTTTCTAAACACCAGTAAAAAAGTGTTCTATGGCTGAATATACCCCTTAACCACCTCTCAAGTTGCCGAGGCAACTCCATAAATAGGATTTTGCAGGATGAGGTAAAGACAAACGAGTTTATAGTGGAGTTCAAACCACTGTAATACTAACAGTTCACACCTTTCATTATATGGTATCTTTGTTGATGAAACAAACAACCACTTAGGGCCAGTCTAAATTTTCAAATTGTAACAAGACTAATGATTTAAAATCCAAGTTCTTAATTATTAATAATTATTAGAAGTCTAATTTTTCACTTAAATCATTGCTCAAAATACATAGAAAATATCAGGTATCCATTTTGTTTATACATTTTGAAGTGCTAATTCAACAAGATGCATCGAAGATTTCAACGACGCTGCCCTGAGATAGAAGACAGGATTATCCGTAAACAAGGGATTTTCAAATTTTGTTTTAACAGCAAATGATGCAAATGAACACAACCCAGATACGTTATGGTTAGGTAATTGTGAGATAGTAATAAGATGGTTTAGTTTGGAGCCCTGGTGAACAACACCGCAAATTCGAATGTGGGATTCGACGAAGGATACATGTTATTCCAAGAGTCTGTGACACTGAAAAGTTTCTTGCCTATAAACTGATAGTCATTCTTGTGGGCCGATTCAGAAAGGTGTCGAGATACTCTGTTGAAAATAACAAAGTTTCTCTATCAGCGTTTCCTTGTAGTGGGGATTATTTAAAAGTCTACTTTTGTACAAACCCCAACTGATAGGCATTTGTGAAATATCTTCAAGTAAGGAAATATAAGCATTTCTGTAAAATTGCCTGCTTGCTATAAAAGACTGATTCCATATATAATAAAAGCCGAAAGAAAAAAGTTAAAAATTGTGTCATACCCCAACCATTGAAATTGGTGCCATTTTGTCGAATTTATTATCCTTTTACGCCAAATTAAGCATCTGTTTGATCGGTTAACTCTATTTATTTATTCAACATATTACGCGATGAGAAATTATTTTTCTTCAATTTTTGAAAAGATTTTTAAAAAATCGGTAAAGGTATTTACACAGAACTTCCCTCGTTCATGGCAGTCTCTAAAAAAATAATAATTACGAAATGACATTGAGAATAATAATCGGAGTAGAGTTATTGCTTTTATTACAAAGAAAACTTGATAAGTTTTGGTCAAAAAAATATACAGATTGCTCATCCAACAGCAAAAGTTCAATACTAAATAGCAGGTGCCACATATGGCAGGCTTGCGCAAATACCTTTACAAATGTCCACCATGACTGAATTATTTCTTGGGATGACCACCCTGTACATTTTTCAATAAAAGTATAATAGGTGCATATGCCAGATGTTATTGCCATCTGTCACATTTTCAATCCAACATTCACGTAATGGAGTGGAAGTATAGTGGTGGTTAAAAAATTTCATTTTTTTAAAATTTTTCAAAAGATGGTAAAATAATTTTCAAATTTTTTTCTTCTGAAATAGGTTTAAAATGTCAAAGGTAGAAATTTTAAATTAGAGCAAAAAGGAAAGTTTCCTTCTGTTCTATAGTAGTGCTAAAAAAAGTTTAAAAATTAAAAATGATGTATTTTTAAAATAGGTTTAGAATGCTATGAAACGTGAAAATTTTAAATTTGAGCAAATAAAAAAAAAATCGATCTATTTTAGTAGTAAAAACTTTTTGAAAAATGTTGGTGAAAAAAATTTTCAAAATTTTTTTTCTGAAATACCTAGGTTTAGAATGTCATTTAAATTTGAGCATTCTGGTGTTAAATTTTTTTACAAACTGGTAACAAAATGTTGCAAATTTCTTTTCCGAAATTGGTTTGGAATATCATGAAACGTGGAAATTTTAAATTTGAGCAAAAAAAATGTTTTCGTCTGTTCTATAGTAGTGATACATAAATGGATTAAAAATGTTTTCAAATTTTTAAAAAAATTCTTCAAAAACATTTTTAAATTTGTTTGAATAGTTTTAGAATGTCATGGAAACGTGGATAGTTAAAATCTGAACAAAGAAAGAAAAATTCTATCTTGTGATAAAATTTCAAAAAACTTTTTTTTTTTAATCAGGCTTAGAATGCCATGAAACGTGAAAATTTTAAATTTGAAGAAAGAAAAAAAAATTCATTTTAGTAGTAAAAATGTTTTCAAAAATATTGGTGAAGAAAATTTTCAACATTTTTTTTCCTGAAATAGGTTAAGCCTGTCATGAAACGTAGAAATTTTAAATTTGAGCAAAAACAATTTTTTTTCATCTTGGTAAAAATTTTTTCAAAAATGTTTGAAAAAAATTTTCAAAAATTTTTTTTTTTCTGAAATAGGTTTAGCGCGTCATGAAACGTGGAAATTTTAAATTTGAGCAAAAAAAAATGTTTTTCAACTTGGTAAAAATTTTTTCAAAAATGTTTGAAAAAAATTTTCAAAAAATTTTTTTTCCTGAAACAGGTTTAGCGCGTCATGAAACGTGGAAATTTTAAATTTGAGCAAAAAAAAATTTTTTTCACTATTTATTTCGTTTAGACGGTCCACCCTGTATATTTTTCAGTGAAAATTCTACCAGTTCTTCGCTGACAGTAGAGTTAACTACCTACCAAATTTGACTGCTCTCCGTCAAGTAGTTTTTTAGTAAATACACCAACAGACAGACAGACAGACAGACAGACAGACAGACAGACAGACAGACAGACCGACAGACCGACAGACAGACAGACAGACTGACGGAATTGAAAAACCTATATTTTCAGAATCTACGTGTTCTGAAACGTCAGAATCCGAAAAAATCTCGGAGGGTGATTTTTTCTCGAATACAATACTTCCCTTCGGTATGCGAGGGAAGTAAAAGGAACATTAATTCCAAAATTTGGATATATGTTGCTGAGAGATTGGGTAAAGAGAAATTTCAATTGCCTCACCCAGAACCACCCTCCGTTCCACAACTTTTTCAGACAAATTAACATTTTGAAGGTGCCTTATGGCCAAACGAACTGATTTTTTTTGCAAATACTTAGAACTATATTCCTAATGGATCCCTCTAGATCGAATTTTAATTTTCATTATAATTTTCAGAATAAAAGGTGTTTAAATTTTTTTTTAAATTGATTTTCTCAGGTAATGCTTAACATATTGACTTGAAATTTTCTGCAATATTGGTACTAATAATTGGTCTTCATCTTTCCTGTAACTTTCAAGGCAAGAGGACCTGTACTTCTTGAGATATGATGTTCTAAAATATTAGTAATTGAACGTTAATTGCGAAAAAACTTAAATAAATGTTGTTCTTCTAAAACAGTCACTACTGGGGAGAAATTCAAAGATCTTTAACAGTACGGTTGATAGCAGACTTGACAGCTGCCAAGTGTCAAGATTGCAGTATGACATTAGATTCGTGATCCGCATTCTTCAAGTTCCTAAATAGAGGATTTCTCCGTTAAATCAGCTTTTCTTCGAGAGATTCCGTGGTTTTGTATTTGGACAGCAGATTTGGCAGCTGTCAAGTCTCAATATTTTATACTGATATTTATTTCTTATATTTAATTCTCAAGAGCCCCTAAATAGGGTTTTTGCTCCTAACTCAGATACCATTATTCAAGAAATCCACAAATTTTGTATTTTGACAGCAGGTAGATCTATTAGGAATTTAGTTCTGATTGTTAAAAAAAAATCAGCTCGTTTGGCCATAAAGTGCCTTCACAAAGTTAATTTGTCTGAAAAAGTTCGGTTTGGGCCCACTGTGCGTTCCCCGACTATTACGGCAAATATGAGTTTGACTCAGTTTAGGGATCAGAGTGATGCTAATGTATTTTATATGTGTATAATTGTTGGGTAATGCACTTGAAAAGTTAGACTTAATGTGCATTTTATCATCATTTTTCGACTGTTTTAACATTTCTTATGGGAAGTGTCCCCCGGTGAAATTCATTGGAATCGATATATTATGTTATTCCACTCGAACTCCTCATCAAAATTTCTCATAGGCACAAGGTCGGAATGGATGGACACTTCCAGATATCCAGGGTGCAAAGTCGATTTTTCCGGATCTTGTCGATTAGACTGTAGAGCCACGGATAGTGTTCTACGAGGGTTGGAATCAGCGACCGCAAAAGCCCCCCGGTAAATATTCTGCTAGACATTTTATCAAAAATACAGTGAGTTGACATTACCTTTGGCAACTGCCACCGCCAAATGTCACTTTTGACATAGGATTTCAAATCAGCGACTGAAAAATCCCCCGTAAAACACTAGCAAAGACGCACTGATACGACCATGGCTCTACACTGTTATCGACAAGATCCTGTAAAATCGACTTTTCACCTCCGATGATCTCGAAAACTGTCCATTCTTCCTGACTTTGTGCCCATGAGAACTTCTGATCTGGAACGAGAGAGGACTGATATATATCGACTCCACCGTATTCCACCGAGGGCCACTTTCCATACGAAACTACGTTTTTTTTTAGATTTTGTTTTTGACCATTGCAAATACATTTCTTTTTTGGAAACGTGGAACAATGTGGCAACGCCGAGGAGTAAGTCCAACATGATGTATGCCTGTACAGAGAATTAGGAGTGAAATATAAATATATAAAAAAACATCGGAGTTCCATTAAAAAATCAAGTATTACCTTCCCATCACTATTTGGAACATCCTGTAGATATAAAAATAATTTTGTAATATGACGCTCTTGATCTCCTACAATTTCAATCTGAGAAAATTATTGGTCATAGAATTTTAATAACATTTGGAGCAGATGTCATAGAAAAGTTTGAGGCGTTGGTTTCTACCAAATACGTCAAAAATGTTAAGTTTTTGTTTACCCTACTTATTTTCCCCTATTCACAACCTACCACGACCCACCCCTTCAATGGAATCATCTCAATCAGATGTCATTACAATACATCCGTGTACTAACTATCAAGTAAATATCTCAATTTTATGTTATCAAACCCATTAAAAATGGAGCGGAGATGGTGGTGTTTGAGTAATATTAGAAAGAAATCTGGGGCCTTGGTTTCTAGTATACACACCAAATACCATATTTATGTACTCTTACCAGCATAATTTACTTATTTTCCCCTATTTACTCCTATTCAACTCTCAACCCTTCAACGGAATCATCTTAAAATATAATCTAGTTCCAGATGTCGTTATGATACATACGTGTCCCAAATTTCAAGTGAATATCTCGATTTCATTTTATCAACCCCTTTAATAATGGATTAAGGGTGGCGGGGGTTGAAAAATATTACTAAAAAGTATGAGGCCTTGGTTTCTAGGACATACGCCGAATTTCAAGTTTCTGTACATTTACCAACTTGCTTTACTTATTTTTCCCTATTTACCACCAATTACCCCCACTCGATCAACGCAATCATGTCAAAATATAATCCTGTTTAAGATCGTTATACGTGTAACAAATTTCAAGTGAAAATCCAATTTAATTTTATCAGCTCTTTTAATAAGAGAATGGGGGTGATGGGGTGATGAAAAAATCTGAGGCCATCGCCTCTAGTATATACACCAAATCACAAATTTCTATACTCTTGCCAACTTGCTTTACTTAGTTTCCCCTATCTACCACTATTTAACCCCCAACCCTTTAACGGAATTATCTCAAAATATAATCTAGTTCCAGATGTTGTTATAATATATACGCCTACCAAATTTCAAATGAATATATCAATTTTATTTTATCAACCTCTTTAATAATGGAGTAGGGGTGGTGGGGATTGAAAAATAATATAAATAATCCGAGAACTTGGCTCTTAGTAACATACACGGAATTTCAAGTTTTTGTACTCTCACCGGCTTGCTTTACTTATTTTCCCCTATTTATCCCTATTTAACCCCCAACCCTTGAACGGAATCATCTAAAAATATAATCTAGCTCCAGATGTCGTTATGATACATACGTGTACCAAATTTCAAGTGAATATATACATTTTGATTTATCAACCCCTTTAATAATGGAGTAGGGGTGGTGTGGGGGGGGGGGGGGGGGGGGGGGGGGGGGGTTGAAAAATATTATAAAAATTTTGAGTCTTTAGCTTCTAGTACATACACTGAATTTCAAGTTTCTGTACTCATACCAGCTTGCTTTACTTATTTTCCCATATTTAACCCCCAACCCTTCGATGGAAGCTTTTCAAAATATAATCTAGTTCCAGATGTCGTTATGATACATACGTGTACCAAATTTCAAGTGAATATTTCAATTTCATTTTATCAACCCCTTTAATAATGGAGTAGGGGTGGTGGGGGTTGAAAATAATGTAAATAATCTGAGACCTTATCTTCTAGTACATACACCGAATTTCAAGCTTTTGTACTCTTGCTTTACTTATTTTTACCTATTTACCCCTATTTAACCCTCAACCTTTCAACGGAGTCATCTCAAAGTATAATCTAGTTCCAGATGTCGTTATAATACATACGTGTACAAAATTTCAAATGAATATCTCAATTTTATTTTATCAACCCCTTTAATAGTGGAGTAGGGGTGGTGGGGGGGTTGAAAAATATTTAAAAAAAATTTGAGTCTTTAACTTCTAGTACATACACTGAATTTCAAGTTTCTGTACTTATACCAGCTTTCTTTACTTATTTTCCCCTATTTTACAATATTTAACCCCCAACCCTTCAACGGTAGCTTCTCAAAATATAATCTAGTTCCAGATGTCATTATAATACGTGTACCAAATTTCAAGTGAATATTTCAATTTTATTTTATCTACCCCTTTAATAATGAAGTAGGGGTGGGGGGGTTGAAAAATAATATGACTTGTCGGAGACCTTGGCTTTTAGCACATACACCGAATATCAAGTTTCTGTACTCTTACCAGCTTGCTTTACTTATTTTCCCCTATTTACCCCTATTTAACCCCCAACCCTTCAACGGAATCATTTCTAAATATAATCTACTTCCAGATGTCGTTATAATACATACCTACGTGTACCAAATTTCAAATGAATATCTAAATTTTATTTTAGCAACCCCTTTTGGGGGGAGTTGAAAAACATTATAAAAAAATCTGAGGCCTTGGCCTGTAGTACATACATCAAATTTCAAGTTTCTGTGCTCTTACCAGCTTGCTTTACATATTTTCTCATAGTTACCCCTATTTACCCCCCAACCCTTCACCGGATATCTTAAAAAAAAAATCAAGTTCCAGATCTCATTATAATATATACGTGTACAAAATTTCAAGTCAATATCTTAAACCGTTCCGGAGAAAGCGTGCGGACAAAAAAATTTACAGACAGACAGACCGACAGACAGAAATTTTTTTTCGCTCAAATTTAAAATCTCAACGTTTCATGGCATTCTAAACCGATTTCAAGAAAAAAAAATGTTTGATTTTTTTTTACGATTACTATACTTCCAATCCACTACGTGGATGTGGAAGTAATACCTTTTGATTAAACACTGTGGGTATTTACTACGTATTACAAACTTAAACATGGTTTTCATGACCTCTGATAGACCAGGCTAAGGGTTGGACAACAAAATAAGTCTATACAGCAAACTGATAGTGGAATATTGTAGAACATATAATTACTACGGCAAAAATTGTCCGTTTCTGGGGTGGATTTTTAGGGGTGAGATGCGGTTTTATACGATGTCTGGTTAAACTACGCATCCTATGAAAAAAAGTTAAATACAAAAGTTATAGGCAACAAAGAGATCTACAACTTTTGTGGAAAGCAATGTTATCCTAACCTCAAAATATTTCGAGAAATACTCAAAAAACCTCTTATTCGGTTTTTAATTTTTTTCTTCTACAAAAATAATTCAATTTAGCTCAAGCTTGGTGAAAATATACCTTATGGTATCCCACATAAGCCCTATTTTTTGTGAGCCAAAATATTCAACAGTTGTTGTTTAATTCAATTTATATAAAAAAAGTGAAATTTTCAACGGAGATTCCTCATAAAAGTATTTATCCGACAGAGTTCGGACAAGGCTCGTTTTTTGTTTTTATTTCCACTTTCAATAAATAACAATATATAATGCAATGGAGAAAATTGCCGGAAAGTCGAAAAATCCAAATAGATGATTTTTTCGTTGTATGTTTTATAATACCGGTCTACAAAAAAATAATAGTGATTTGTAGTCGGAACCCGACATAGTAGTTCCTATGTATTCTGACATGCTGAACACGAATCCGATATCCGTTTAGCTCTATCACCAACCAATTTTTTGTAAATCGCGGAAATAACCTAAAGAAATCAGGTTTCTTAGAATATTTTCGCGATTTTCAAAAATAGGTGGGTGCTAGAGATAAACTGTCATCGGCTTCGAGTTCAGCAAATCGAATTATTTTTGTAGAAGAAAAAAACAAAAAACCGGGGGAACGGCTATTTACGCATTTCTCGAAAAATTTTGAGGTTAGGATAAAAATGCTCTCCATAAAAGTTGTATATTTCTTTATTACCTACAACTTTTATACTTAAGTTTTTTCGATAGAATGCGTAGTTTAGCCAGAAATCGCAAAATCCCCTTTTTATCCCTATAAATCCACCCCATTTCACCCCAGAAAATCGCAGGTGGTTCGGACTAATCCTACTTTAGTTGTGATATGCTCTAAAATATTCAAAATCATTTTGCTGCAACGATTTATTCATTTTTTTAATTCTAACACTTATCTAGCCTGGCCTATAAGTAATTATATAAAATTCCATTTTCAAGGTCATTTACGACTCGATTTTGATTTTGAAACAACTACTGTAAAGATAATTTAATCCTCTATCAGATGAGAATAAAGCACATACAGGGTGCTATTTAAAACAAAGGCAACAAAAAATGTATTTTTGTGTCAAATATCCTATGCCAGAATTTCGAAAATTTATCTCGAAAAAGTAAATAAAAACGTGGGACTGAACCTGGTCCCTTGGGCACCCAGTATGTAGGAGTTTGTTACTTAGTTAAAAAAAAAAATCGTAAAGATATTGTCTATAATTGTCAATTTGTGGCATATTTAGATTTTCTTACTTTTAATTGGGTATTTTGCCACTGTTCTAGTTTATATACCTACTTTTAGGTGTGAGACATTTTGTAACAATCAAGTATTCAAGAACCAAGCTCTGTCTGATCCAATTGACGCAGATGGTTTTTCATTAAAATTTTTTAATATTTTTCAGTGGCAAAACACCCAATAAAAGGTAAGAAAAAGCGTAAATATCTCCAACTTTTATTCTCGGATTGCCGTGCTATATTATGCCTACATTCGAGTCGACATAGTCGTTTTGCTCGAGCGCACAGAGATCCAAAATCAGGGAAAAGTGGACAAAAATCTGATTACTGTCTCAGTAAGTCAGGAATGACGTACACATCACGAGAAAAATAGTGAAAAAAATTAAATAAATCTAGGGTTGGTTTTAAGGGGTGGTTATTTGGCAGTGGCTATCCACACGTATTTTTCCATGCAAATTATTCAAAAAGACTTATGAAGCATGGAAAAAAAATAATAAAATATCAAACTCAGGGGTGGCTTTGTAGGGGGTAATTTTTTGACAACGTGAAAATTTATATATTTTTTTGCATGCAATTTATTTAAAATGTCTCATAAAATACGAGGAAAATAATGAAAAAATATCAAACTCAGGGTGGCTTCGTAGGCGTGGTTCTTGGACAAAGTGTTATGCATGCATTCTGTGAAAATAGAATATGAGATGAGAGAATAGAGTACGAGATAAATAATGAAAATAAGTACAAAATTCGGGGATGGCTTTTAAGGGGGTGGTTTTTGGACAAAACGACAATTTGTATATTTTTATGCGTGTATTCTATTTAAATGACTCACAAGATACGAAAAAAAATAATGCAAAAAATACAGTACTTCGTCAACATTAAAATGAGTGTCAAGCCACTTTCCATGCTTCTGACGGAATCTCTCCCGATTGCGATTGCATTTGTCTAGTTTGAAAAAAACTTTGTTGAAAAAGTCAAATGCAGCGTTTCTTATGCGAACGATTGCTTGCGTATCCCCTGCCTTTCCATAGTGATTAACTAGATGATCCATCGCAGGAGCCTTCTGTGCTATACGCATTTCACCAGATTTTTCCGATAAAACATCAAGCAGTTCTCTTCTTGTAGGCATGCTCAAATAAAAATTTTCAATTTGGTGGTTGCTTAAACTAGGGTAGTTTAGGGTGGGGGCGATGCAATCGCTTTAATATGTACTATAGGTACAAAGCCATTAGTCTTCATAGTATAGCGTTTGCCATACTACTCACGGCAACGACACTATCTTATTTTGGTTTGACAATAACTTGAAGTGCCCTATATCGAAATAGATAACGCAATTTTTTTCTAATGGAACAATTTTGAACAAAAATGTATTTGACCGCGGCATAAAGGGATATCTAGAGTATATTTTAGAATGAAAATCTCCGTGGCTTTTAGTGGCAGACTCTCTTTGGGTCTAATGGAATTTACAAAATGCCAAAGAAATTACGTTTATAAAAAATAATAAAATCAGCCGCTTCAAACTAAAATTTATGGAAATATTTTGTATGTAAATAAAGTACTCGCCCTCAAGTGGTTGTTGTAAAAATTGCAAACCAAAAGCACAAATATTTGAAGCACAGTCACACGTTGAAATCTGCCAACGAACTGAAGCAAAATCATAGTTTAACAATTATTCTTGTTTGAATAGTCATCGCACGTAGATTTCTCGAACAAATGGGTCGATATTCCGGGAAATATTACCTGAGATGTACCCTAATGTACCCCTGGAACGTGAAAGCTGTATAACACACTTAGAAAATTTGAATTTTGTCAACTTTTTATTTATTTCGGATCACAGTGGAGCGCAAGGAATGCCACGCTTTGACCGGTGCGGCGTGCATTTGCTCTATTTGTTGTGCCAATTAGGGAAATATAAACTCGTATATATTCCTTCACAACTTGGTCCACTGACACGCAAAATGCAGAAATTCTCAATCTTTTCCTAGGTAACTCTTCAAATTGTTGACTTAGGTCAGTTTGGTACCTTCTGGAAAATATTACAAAGAAAATTTGAAGCCTTGGCTTTTAGTATATACACCACATCTCAAGTTTCTGTACTCTTATTAGCTTCCCGTATTATCTATATTTACCCCCCAACCCTTCAACGGAATCATCTCAAAATATAATTTAGTTCCATATGTTGTTATAATATATACGTGTACCAAATTTCAAGTGAGTATTACAATTTTATTTTATCAACCTCTTTAATAATGGAGTGGGGTTGGTGGTGGAGTTGAAAAATATTATAAAAATATTTGAGACCTTGGCTTCTTGGCCCTAACCCTTCAACGGAAACATCTTAAAATATATTCTAGTTGCAGGTATCGTTATGATACATACGTATACCAAATTTCAAGAGAATATCTCAATTTTGTTTTATCAACCCATTTAATAATTCAGTGGGGGTGGTACAGGGGGATGAAAATATTATAAGAAAATCTGAGGCCTTGATTCCAGCATAAAAACCACATCCCAATATTTTGTACTCTTACCAGCTTGCTTTATTTATTTTCTACTATTTACCCCTATTTACCCCCAACCCTTCCCTGGATAAGTTCAAGAAACAATCCAGTTCCAGATCTCGTCATAGTACATAAGTGTTGTAAATTTCAAGCCAATATTTTAAACCGTTCCAGATATATCGTGCGGACAAAAAAAAAAAGTTACAAACCGACTGACAGACCGACAGACAGAACTTTTTTTTTTCGCTCAAATTTGAAATCTCGACGATTCCTAACATTCTGAACCTATTTCAATAAAATAAATTTTTCAAATTTTTTTTACCATTACTATACTTCCAATCCACTACGTGGATGTGGAAGTAAAATCACAGAGTACTGTAGTTACGTACTCTGTGGTAAAATATGCTTTCAGTATAAGAAAAACAGATTCGATAAATCACTAAGTACATTTTTTGTTTATTTCTTCTAATGTTTTTAAGAAATGTGCAAATAAGGTTTAATATTATTGAAAATCACATACTTTAGTCAAACGTGATAAGAACTGTAATTATTTAGGTGTAAATTGAAATTAATAAACTAAATCCATTCACGAATAGGTAAGATATTGAGCTATATAAATTTATTGGAAGCCATTTTGATAAGACCACTATATTGATACCTGCCGCACACCTGAGAATGACACCAAAGAATTCACTTAGGCTGTTTCTGTTAGAACAAAACTGGTCCCACCATTGAAAATGAACCTAAAATATAGACCAAAAAATGTTGCACCTTAAGTCTTACTGTATCATAATAAGTGGTCGGTCACTCGTAAATGCTAGGCGCCATTTTTTAAAATGGCCGCATGATTAGATCGTTTTTAGAATATCTAAAAACTGTTGAACTACAAATCTTAACACAATTTTATCCACAACGCAATAATCATATTTTCATATATTCTCGATACAAATTACTTTTTCCCATTTTGCTGACCTTATTATACTCTTCGCAAATAATATAAAACGAAGAGAATATTGCATTCGATTGGCACATTTCTAAAACCGGTAATATTGCACGTAGAGAAAATTTTTTATATCACTGTGTTGGTGATCGAATTCTGAACATTCAAAATGTCAGTCTGTCCGTCCGTCCGTCTGTCTGTCCTTCTGCCTGTTCGTCTTTCTGTCCTTAGCTATATTACAGGAAAAATACTCTTGATGTAATTCACCCACCGCTTTTGTTATTGCAAAATTATCGCAAAATTCATAATTGTTTACAAGCCTTTTTCTTTATAACTTCCGTTCTAATCGTTAGATTTGGACATTTCCAAAGCTCATTTTACTCGGAAAAGTAAATTGGTTCCATTATGCTTGAATAATAAATACTCTTTTTACATAGCAAAAACTGGTAAATTTTTGAGTTCCGTATTCAAACTTGCGTAACTATACGAATTCTTCAGTTAGATTGCTCAATTTTTTTTGCATACACGTCAATGGTTACCAAATAGACTCCCCGTGTCCATTTTATCATAAATGTAAAATTTTGCAAAACATGACGTTTTGCAAAATAAAATTAATTTGCTTTAGACCAAGGCATTTTATCATGATTTTTGCGGGAAACTGCATGGTTAGTACTATTTTTTTTTTCAATATATTGACATTATTTATTTATGAAAAATAAAATTTACAGGTAACAAAAATTGCAATAACTTCTCTAATTATGCAAATTTTAATGAGATTCAAACGACATTCGATTCGTCGGAAAAAATACATTGATTTCATCTTTTGTGGACCCTCTTTGGGATATTTTAAACTAAGATATCGACGATTTTAGTTTTGACACTGTTAAGACTTTTGTAATTAACATTTTCCAAAAACTCGAAATGGATGCTATATGTCAGAATCTTTACTATCTGAAGTTATATATTTTTATATTTTTTCGTACGTATTACACTGAAAAAAAAATTATTATGAACAACTATGACTGCTCGTACAACAGTACGCATGTTCACCAATGCGTACGAGCAGTCATAGTTGTTCATAATAATTTTTTTTTTCAGTGTAATACGTACTAGGAAATATAAAAAATGTAACTTCAGATAGTAAAGAGTCTGACATATAGCCTCCATTTTCTTTTTCCTTCTTCAATTCTTTGGGACTTCCTGCCACATGTATGTTTTCTTTTTAAGCGGTGCTAGGGGAATCTACAAAATATATCACAATTAACCAGTATGATACTGGTAAATAACCTCTACGCCTGTGACGTTTACGTCAAAGGATCAGTTAGAGGCTGGTTTTTTTAAAATAAACAACACAAATAAGTATAAAAACTTGAAATTAAATATTTCGCCGACGTTTCGGAAAGCTAATCTGTTTCCTTTTTCAAGGCTTTTTGAAAAATCTTTTTTGCTGTGTATGACAAATACACAGCTCTAAGAATTTGTATTGTATTTGTCATACACAGCAAAAAAGATTTTTCAAAAAGCCTTGAAAAAGGAAACAGATTAGATTTCCGAAACGTCGGCGAAATATTTAGTTTCAAGTTTTTATACTTATTTGTGTTGTTTATTTAAAAAAAAAACAGCCTCTAACTGATCCTTTGACGTAAACGTCACATGCGTACAGGTTATTGTCCAGTATCATACTGGTTAATTGTGATATATTTTGTAGATTCCCCTAGCACCGCTTAAAAAGAAAACATACATGTGGCAGGAAGTCCCAAAGAATTGAAGAAGGAAAAAGAAAATTAAGATAATGCCACAAATAACATTTAGACAATATATAGCCTCCATTTCCAAGTTTTCGAAAATGTTAATTACAAAAGTTTCAATAGTGCCAAAACTAAAACCGTTGATATCCCGGCTTAAAATGGTCCAAAGAGAGGCCACAACATGTGAAATCAACGTATTTCTTTCCGACGAATCTAATGCCAAACATAAAAGAAATACTTACGGGTTAAATTGAGAACTTCCTTTAAAACATTTTTTAAAGGTAGGTTAATAACATGATGAGGTGTCTTTAACAGGAGATACTAAAGCATGCAAATAAGTTATAAAAGAAAAAATACCTATGTGGGGTACTTTCTCATTAAATGTACGTTAGACTGTTCCTGTTAATAGTTGTTAAATTCCCTCTCTACTCAGCGTTACGTTCCTATTCGCTCACTTATGCAAGTACATTTTTGTTCATTATATCACACGTGATTATCATGTCACAATGTAGAGTAAAATGTACCACGTTTACACTAGCGTAACTCAACAATTAACAGCACACTTCACACACATCGTTGAACACTGCACTGAGTAGTTTAGCTCTGAATTCCAGCAACCGACGCATATCCAACTATTGTTTCTGAATAACAACTCCATAGGTGTCATATTGAAAGTTTGGAAACAGAGAAATTACAGAATTAATGAGCTCGAATTTGCACTCATATCTTTTGAAAACTGTGTACCTTTTATACTGCTTGCTGTAACTTGACGAGTTTTAATAGTACAGACAGGAAAAGGAAATGCAATTTTAGGCAATTTAATGTCTTCAAGTTATGAGTGGTTTTGCTTCACAAGCAGCCGTCTTCAAAATATTAACAAAAATAATATCTCAATGTCATTTGTTTCTAAAAATTATATCTCCATTGCCGTATGTCACACATAAATTAAAACAACATATTGTGGAAGTTTTTTGGCGTCTCAACTTTTCTTAATAGCTTTCTTAGTTTTTGAGGTATTTGCGAGAAATCGATTTCTGCGGTTGTTTTTTTTTAAATGGCCTCTCAATTTGGCGAACTACCGATCACACATTTGGTACAGTAAAAATAACACAGCCATACACAAAAAATTCTTTTTGGCCTGGGGATCTGACCATGTTTACTATATGTTTTTGGGGTCGCTGAATCCTAATCCGAGGTCTACTTAACTCCATCCATAACCTCAAAAAACCCATAATTTAAGCGGGTTCGACATTTCTTCACATAAATCGTTGCAACTTTTTCTAGAAAAAAATTACCCTGCTCTCTTTTACACTACATCGATTGCAAATTAAATTTCTAATCTGATGATGTGGGGCGCAATATTTTCCCGGAGGTTTTTAAGTGAGATATCGGCCACCAAAGTGAGAGGTCCGAGGATTTCGCTTCTCGAGCGACACGGCCCAGCTTCGAGGGCCATTTCTGCCAAATGATAGCTAGCGAAAAGCAGGAAAAATTCAGGGGTACGTAGAAAGACGCAAAACATGGTTTGGTGTAAATGGAGGGTTGGTGCGCGCCTTGATTTTCGAGATATGGCCGCTCGAAGTCACCGGAAGGTGAATATTGAATTTTTTTACCGCTTCAGAGGCTACCTCTCGAAAACGAAATGAGATAAATGCTTCGACATTAGATTTACACCACACGATTTCTTACATCTTTCTACGTACCTCTGAATTTTTTCAGATTTTTGTTAACTTTCGTTTGGCATAAATGGCCCTTGAAGCCGGGCCGTATCGCTCGAGAAGCGAAGTCCTCGGACCTATCATATTGGCGACCGATATCTTACTTACAAAGCGCCGGAAGAATATCATGCCCGCATCATCGGATTGGAAATTTAATTTTCAATCGATATAGTACAAAAAAGAGGGGGTGGGGTCATTTTTGTTTAGAAGAAGTTACTGCGATTTATGTAAAGAGATGTCAAAGTCGCTTAAATTATGGGTTTTTTGAGGTTATGGCAAAATCCTGATGGGATTCGGATTCAGCGACCCCAAAAACATATAGTGAGCATGGTCAGATCCCCAGGCAAGAACGAATTTTTTTTTGTGGCTGTGTAATTCTCTTGAAACATATTCTTTATAGGATTTTGCAAGCAGCAGAAAAAATAACTAGCTATAACTAAAAGAAAAACTTTGTGTAAAAATATTAATGAAATCTTTGCATTCTTTCGATAACCTGAATTCTGATTATGCTAGCAAATTAAAATCCTAAAATGAATTTGTCTAATTTCTTATTTGACAATTCTCATTCTAACACTAGCATCCACACAGTCCCCTACGGCCATGCAGATTAAACCAGTATCTACATAACCCCCTACGATTATGAAGATTCAGTTAAAAATGTGAACAAAGGCCTAAAATGAATGTATTTATCTACCTTCCCTTAAAAAATTTCATTCTAATGGATTACATTTTCATGAAGTCTATCATTCTGTTTCTTGGAAATGCTTAGCCTTTGAAACGTTTTTCGCCCTTTTCTCAAAGCCTAAGCATTTCCAAGAAACAGAATGATAGATTTTATGAAAATTTAATCCATTAGAATGAAATTTTTTTTAAGACAAGGTAGATAAATACATTCATTTTAGACCTTTGTTCTCATTTTTAACTGAATCTTCATGATTGTAGGAGGTTATGTAGATACTGGTTTAATCTGCATGGCCGTAGGGGACCGTGTGGATGCTAGTGTTAGAATGAGAATTGTCAAATAAGAAATTAGACAAATTCATTTTAGGATTTTAATTTGCTAGCATAACCAGAATTCAGGTTATTGAAAGAATGCAAAGATTTCATTAATATTTTTACACAAAGTTTTTCTGTCAGTTATAGATAGTTATTTTTTCTGCTGTTTGCAAAATAAGTAGATTTCGCGTGAAAAGACTTCTTGCTTTCTATGTTTTATGAAATAAAGGTGGGAACAAAATTATTTTAAAATTTTTACAAACACTGAATAATTAGTGCTACATTAAGTGTAAAAGAATAAAATTACTTGACTTAATTATATACACCTAAATAAAAACCAAATTCAGTGATAGCAGATAAAGTAATTACCCTTCAACAAGCTTTTTAACAAATTAAACAAAATTCATTGTCTTATTTATCAGAAAGTGATTTTTAAATGTTGTAAATCTGTCTTTAAACTATTGTTATTTGTAGGCGAGGGGGAGAGGCATGCTGAGGCAAGGTGGTAATCAACCACAACAGCAGCAACAGCAACCTGGTGTTCAACAAACTTTCCAGCAGCATCAGCAGCAGTTCGGACAGCAGCAGAACACGATGAGCCAACAACCTCAAGGCAACACCACAATGGGCGGATTATTTAGCAGTCTAACAGGCCAACAACAACCTCAACAGCAACAGCAGCAACAGCAACAACAGCAGCCATTCTCTGGTCAAAACCAAACATATTCAACGCAAAACCAAAATAGAATACAACATAAGGGTGTTCCTCAAGTAATACCGAACGTAATGGTGGGTGGTTCATTGCCCAACAATCAACAACAAGCGAACAACGCGGGTGCGCCCAATTTAATGCAAAAATTAAATGAAATCACGGCACCCGGTGGTGATATTTTGTCGAAAGGCAAGGAACTTATTTTTATGAAATTTGGGCTTGGAGGAAAATAACCACTTTTGTTCCTTTATTGTTAAGTTTTGAAGATAACGCTGTTTTTGGAACCATTTTGCGCTACTAGCAAAGATAATCTTCCAGTCTTAAATGCGTCTGAAGGCCGACATAACTTTTACATTCCGCCATGAAAATTCATTAAAAGGCTTGCAAATGTGTCCGGTTTTTGTAAATATTTGGCAACGTTGTAATTTTAGGAAAAAATGTGACCATTTACAATAAGTGTATATAATATACGCTAAGCTACAATAATTAGTGATTAATTACGTAAATCTAATAAAAGCATAGTATACATGGAAGATATTGTGGGCCTTAATGATTTCATTAGCACTTAGGTCGAACAAATTCGATAATGAAACTGATTCGTTGCAAGTTGAAGCCTTCACAAATCGAAGATCTTGATAACCCTACTGATAGACAATATGTTTCATCGATACCTTGGACCCGTCAGAAATAAATCCTGTGTAGGACGTAGAATCCTGAATATGGAATTAAAAGAGAAGATAAAGAGAAACATGACGAAAAATATTCATAAGGCTTTTTTTGTAAAGAATTTTCTTCGCTGCGAGATTGATAGATTGTTTATTTTTCTTCTAAAAGATCATTTAAAAAATTTGTTAATAATTAGTGTTGAGTGGATTAAGATGCCCCCACATATTAGTGTTTTAAACTTTTTTCTCCAAAGATATTCAAATATTGATTATAGTGAAGTTGATTTTAACATTGGAAATGTTTATGTTCGTACATGGGCGTCGAATTACCAGTTTTCATTCAAGGTCAAAAGAGAGCGGTGTCGCGGTCGAGTAAGACTATCGTATATGCAACGGCTGATATATGCAAATGTAATATGGGTTGCATATATCACAGGGGGCCAAGTTGCCAGTTTTCATTTAGGGTCGAAATACAGCGGTGTCGCAATCGAGAGTGGATCGGAAAAAGTTTGTTTTATGTATGTTGTTATCATTTCCAATGTCCCGATGATTGTAAGAATTGCGAAATCTGTGATTTTTTTTTAAAACGACTGCTTAACGCTTAATAGTGACATTTTCAATATCTCGCGTAGTATTCGAGATGTCAGCGGTGAAAATATAAAAGAACCTTTCATAAGTTATCTGATCATTATGATACGCACAAGTTATCGATCGAAGAATTTTGTCCGCTATTAAAAATCATTGTTACTATCGATTTGGGAAGGTTTCGGCCGGTAATAAGTTTCATTTGATGGTAAAAATGTACTGCCCTACATCCCTTTTTCTTATAAAAATTTTCTCCAACTATTTGAACTATTTTCTTACGCGATGGATAGCTTCTTAAATTTACAATATTGTCAAATATTTAACAAAAGCTACTATAATAAAATAATTTTGGAATAACCACTTGCACATAATGAATTTATTACATTTAAAATAACCGTTTTTTTTTGTTAATAAAATGGTCGAAACGTAGGCTTTACTTTGTAAAGAATTTTACGCGTATCTTAAAACCTCACGAGACATTCAAGCCAGTAGAACAAGTGTTGAACCAATATTGCATAAACGAGAGTTTTCCAAATACTGTTTCAGCATAACAAATCAGTTATACAGGGCGTTTCAAGATCACCGAAGGCGCTCGTAATAACAGATATTTTATAATATTCTGAGACAGAAGCCTTAATGCATTTGTCGAGACTCCAATCGTTTTCTAACGAGATGCTATTAATGTTTCCCATGTGCGAGGCTAACGACCTATTAAAGGAGGAGGGTCGATTTGGGCGGTTTTTGCCCCAAATTATTTTCGGATGAGAAAATTTAAAAAACATTTTTTTTAATGTCTACTAACAATAATACGTCGATATTACCCTAAACGGACGATCCCCCACCCCTCAATCTTGAATATGCCATCACTTGGTAACAGCGTTCTTGGGGATATACAGTGTGTCCCACTTCGTACTAAGCCACCCCTATAACTTGGCTATTTGTATTTGGATTCGTATATACTTTTTATAGAACATAATACCCATAATGGGAATGCCTTTGGAAGGTAGAACTGTTACTCAATCTCTATTTCAAACCCAAATGTGATCTTTTTTAAATGGGAATTTTACAAAATAAGTAACATTAGCGATTGAGATACAGGAAAAATATATTTGGAAAAGTCGTTCAGAAGAATTAAGTAAGTTAAAATATGAATTTTCATTTAAAAATATATATATATTTTTTTTTGAAAAATATTGCAAGTCAGAAAAATTCGATGTTTGGGTTAGTTTAGAGCATCCAGATTGTTATGAATTCCATTTTACATAATGCTGATAATTTATTTAATTAAAAGAAAAACGTACACAATATGAACAATGCTAACAATAATAATTATCTGAAATATTTTTCAGCTAGATCGCCTTCAATTTCAATGCGTTTTATAATTCTTTTTTTTATTATGATTCGATACTTTTCTTAATTCTTCAGGAGATATTGACCGACAAATTTCCAAAATTCTGTTACACAATTCTTGTCTTGTGCATGGTCTGCTGTCATAAACTTCTTCTTTAATTGCACCCCATAAATAAAATCCAGGGTAGTAATATCTGGGGATCTGGGCGGAAACTTGCAAAGTGGACTATTACGTCCTATCCATTTTCGAAGAAATTTTTGATTAAACCATTCCCTCACAATCAAGGCATTATGTACTGAGCAGCCATCTTGTTGGAAGTGGATATCTCTTTGGAATGCTAGCAGTAAATCGTCTATAGCATCGGACAATTATGTGTTATGGGAATTCAAGTAAATATCAGCATTTAAATTTCCCTCGGAAAAAAATGGACCAATTAGCCGGGTTCCCAGTATACCAAACCATACATTCACTTTTTGGGAGTACTGACTTTTTTGTGCAACGCCAGATCTTGTTTTTTGATAAAATTAATTCCCGCGAAATTTCTCTTACACTGGTTCGTAGGTTTCCATTAACAAAACCCAGTATAATATCATCTGGATGCCTTTTGGTAGGTTTCAATGTTGGCTTTGCAATAATGCCGGTTTGAGCATATTTCTTATTAAGGGCAGCTACGGTGCAATGATATAGTGGAGGACGATCGGGATGTCTACGATTAAATATTTTAGCAGCCTCTCTGAAGGAACGAACATTATCTACGAGACGAATAATTTCCACTTTTTCTGGAATTGTTAATTTCAAAGGCATTTTGACGTCAAAATTGACAACTATGGTGTTTACAATAATTGATGTAAGTAGATTGATATTCATAGCAATCTGGATGCTCTAACTAACCCAAACATCGAATTTTTCTGACTTGCAATATTTAAAAAAAAAACAATATTTTTAAATGAAAATCCATATTTGAACTTACTTAATTTTTCTGAACGACTTTTCCAAATACATTTTTCCTCTATCTCAATCGCTAATCTTACTATTGTAAAATTCCCATTTTAAAAAAATACAAATAGCCAAGTTATAGGGGTGGCTTAGTACGAAGTGGGACACACTGGATATCGCTTTCAAACTACCACACTAATTCCCTTTTAACTGTATCATCCGCTCTCATTGATCATGTTTGCCCTTTTTAACCCCCCCCCCCCACATAGGGGGGAGAGACGGTGGTTGTTTTTACTATTTATTCGTTTGCTTGGACATTTTGCATTTATATTTCCCACAAACGAATAAATAGTAAAACCACCCTCTTCACCTCCTAGGGGTGGGGGCATATTCAGGATCTAGGGGTGGGGGATCATCCGTTTAGGGTATAATAGACTTATTATTCTTAGTACACATTAAAAAAATCTGATTTTTTTCATCCTAAAATAATTTGGGACAAAAACCACCCAAATCGACCCTCCTCCTTTGTAGGTAGGTGCTGTAAACAAAATCAGTTGTGACAAAATGACATTTTGAACATAATTAAAATAGTTTTGATTATTGAGTTAAGTACTCTGGCCCCATACATTTTCAACCAAGGACGTGCTCGTGCATGTCGTCTTAAATTCAGCACCATTTCCGACGTAACTGTCGCTAATGCTTCGGTTATTATGTCATTTAGCTCGTCCAGAGTATGATTAGCGTCACTACTCTAAACGTATTGTTTTAAATGCCCCTCAAAAATCAATTAGTTTAAGTTGGGTAATCATTCATTGATTTGGATACATTCTGTTTAAAATTACACATTCGTGCATGCATAATATTTCGACGTTATAATAATGGCACATCTTCCAACCATTCCGGTAGGTCTGCTGTTAAAAATTTTCTGTAGGTTTGCCCGTTCAAGCGAGCAGTAAGTTCAAAGGATCCAATCTGCAGAAACAATTTTATCATTACCTACATTGTCTTGTAATCATTTAGTTACTAGAGAATTTCTAAGAATCCCAGCCCATAAATGTACACTGATTCTTATTGGTACAAGTATCCGTGAAAAGTATCTTAAGGAAGAAATTTGGATCCTGTTCTAAAATCCAGTTGCTGAAATCCATATTGGTCTGGTAATCTGGTGACATAGGATAGACATGATATCTCTTGTCCTTCAAAATTCTTCGTGTTGTACTTTTTGAAATATTCAACTCGCGCTACGTTTCGTACAGAATCTGTCGGATCTACTTCAGCATGAATCACAGCATCTTTCCGAGGTTCGTACCGTCCATGCGTGACCAGCTACGTTTCTATTCCAAGGAACCTAATTATCTGTGTTTCTTGCACGATTTGTCAGACTTAAAAAATATTTACACTCGCATGTCTTCTTATTGTAAACTGTATCGCATATTCTCGCTTAGCAGCTTTAGAATTCACATTCACAGTAAATTAATGTCATTTCGCAATATTCTTCTGAAGAGTAATCCATTTCGATATTTAAAAAACTGAATAATGGAAGAAGTACACAACTGACACTGAGAGTATCCTAGATTACTCATAATTATTGTTTTTTAATTGTCTAAGAGAATAATTTCAATCATCATTCATCATACCTACCTGAAAATCACGATTTTAACCACCAAAACACGTGAATACAATTGTTTGCTTTCAAGATATTTTCATGCATACTCATTTCTTCAAATTTAAAGATTAAGTCAATCTATTAAAATAATTTTGAAGCAGTTATTACATATTATATTGCTTTCTCGGGCCCCTCCAGCTTTTTACTTTCCGCTACAGCTCTAGGTACTTCGTGCATCTGTGTAGCATAGCTCTCTTTGAGGTAAGTTTTAATTTTTTCTTGATACAAAAGGTGAAACTAGTCCTGAAAATTGGCCGTGTCAGTAATACTGTCTTTAAGATTTTAACATCCAGGTTCCTAATGGAATCTCAGGATTCAGTTTTTGTTTCCTTTACAGATAATTTTAACATAACGTTGTAACCTTCTGTCGATTCATTTGGAAGAGAAAGATGATCCTTTTTCTAATCTTCAAAGTCCAAACACAAGGATATTAATATAAATTTATTTGAAGAAAAATGTTCTCTTTCGTGTAGTGAAAATATTAGGTTATGATGAAGCCGATAGTTATCAGTTTCACTATATTTCTAGTCATATTTTTTTGTTTTTTATATGTAGACCAAATAAATATTTAAAAAAATGCGTTGGACAGTACTTAGTAGTGTCGTGTTTTTTAGATACATGATGAAAAGCGTATAATTAATCTTTTATGTTTGTGCAGTTTTACGCTCTCTTTGGTATCCAAAATTGTAAAGTGGTTAGTCCAAAATATCTATACTTACATTCTATATAAACAAATACTATTCCAAGCTAAGCCATTTAAGATATAAACAAATAAAGAAATAAATGAATGAACTGATCAAACTACGGGTTAAAGTTGAAGAATTGTTAATGATCACGACTGAATGTTAACAGTAAAAGTTTAATCTATGTATTTTTTTCTATAAAAAAACATTGTATATCGGTTAAAGTGTTCAAATAAAGTGGCTTCTGTGGTGAATCGCATTATTAATCATATCTTAATAATTAATCAATGTGGAGCTGCAATTTTTCTCAACAGTATTAATTATCATGTATAAAATTATAAATAATCACATCTAAGTACTAAGTACAAAACTATATTGACCAAAACTATTTAAATAAATATTCTTCTCATTATTGTTACCTATATTTGTTGACTTGGTTGTTAAATTTTATTATTTACGCTAATATGTATGGCCTACCCTTAAGTTATACGACACTTTTACCTTGTTCTTGAGAAATGAAATCTCCGGAATTTGCCGGACGTCCATAAAATGTATTAACCTATCTTATTGTAAGGTAAGATGTTACACTTCGTCGAGTGCTAACAATGTGGTAGTCATTGTTTTAATAATAAAAATTTAAAGTATATGAAATACATAAAACTTGTATACAATGACCACAAGAGTATATAACGTTACATACAAACATCTAGGTGACAAATATAATCAATCGCATTGTCGGTCGTGTTCAAGAAATCTTTAAATTAACCTGGATATGCTCTCAAGGGGCACTTTTCCACTGTGTCTGATCGTCTGTATATCTGCACCGCAGTAACATTGTGGGAATGGGTAACTTTCCATTTGTGGAGAGAGTCCGCATATATTCCATGCCTGGTTCTGATTCTGTTTATACTGGACCAAATTTTTCTGGGGAAACGAAACCGACCGGCTTATCAGAAATACATTGCAGTCCTCTACCGTGTCTTAGCGAGACCTCCCATTATTTTTCCCAATACTTCATCGTACTGAAGTGACGATGTTGTTGCAAGTTTCGAGCTGAAAGAGTAGCTGGGGCTCTGGATCGGAGTCTGTTAATGTTAATGTCCTCGGAGAATAGATGAATTGGTAGTAGTGGGTTGTTCTGTATTTTTTTTATATTCTCTGACAAGAGCATAACAAGTGTGGAGGACGAGTGTGACTCAGTGTTGGAAGCCAGAAGACAAGCGAGTTTTAATTGTACCTGACATCATTCTCATTGTGCGGTTTAGTTCGGCTCGATCTTTTTGATGTGGCACTATTAAGCCATATTAGGCAGCAGTATTCCGCTACCGATTAAACCAGCCCCAAGGCAGACGCACGTAAAGTGGGCGCAGATGAGTCCCATGTGGTGCCCATGTGGCGCCACAGTAACAATAGTCGGTATCATGGACACATCTAGACAATTAAACAAAAGCATTTTCTATACCTTAAATCTGAGAACATATTGGAACAAAATGGATAATTTAGAAATTGATCATAAAGTGCGAGTCTTCTTAAGGGTAGATATGCCACAAAGCCTTATTGTTACTCCTAAGTACTTTTATAAACAGACAACATTTATATGGTATGTTATTAGTGAATAATTGTTATTGGAAGATGTTTACCACAGAACAATAGTATACGAGAGTGGGTACTTTGTTTAACTTCTTCCGTGAGCATTTTTATTTGTGATAAGCATCTTCAAATTGTTGTAAGACTTCTTGTACACTATTATAGGTTTCAAAAACAGCTGTATAATTGGCACAACTGTAATATTTTTTAAAAGCTAGTTGTTGTTAGTGATTTGTTTTTTAATGTCAGTTGTTTTTTATGTACATAACGTTAGTTATATTCATAATGTTGGTTCTATTTAAATTCTATTTATTAGTAGTACAGGCAATGGAGGCAACATTTTGTAAAAACCTCACAAAAATTAATAAAAGGATCATCTCCGGGAGTTAAGTAGGTAATAACCTGTAGAATGAAATGATGCATTCTTTGCACTTCGAAGTTCCTGGAAAATTAAAAAACTTGGAAATTTTTTTTTGATTTTCGGTTTTTTTGCTTTAGCGGCTGAAATAATGAAAATAAAGAAAACAGTTTTCAACAAAAGTTGTAGCTCGTCTCTTTCTCTACAAAGAGGATCTGTACAAATTTTTGTCTTAAGCCGTTTAGGACGATGAATCCAGTTTTCCACTTACAGTTTTGAGCCGCTCCGAAATATGAGCGAAAATGAGAATTCTTCGGGAGTTTCGTACTACCGGGCACATCGATCGATAATAAAATGACGAAATGTAAGAAAAAGTCTTAGCTTTAATGTGGGACTAATCACAAAATTCATATAAATTTTTATCATAGAGAAAAAAGTATTCAAAGTTGGCTTAGCAAACTTTATTCATATCTTTAAGTTTTATGCATCCTCCCTATTTCGCCTGTAGCAATAGGTGATTTTTCACTACATGGATTCGATTTCACGCACTTTAATCTATATTTCTTGAAAATCTCATTGAAGAATGTTAAGAAACAAATAGGTTGTATATGTTTTACTGTATAATTGTGCATTTTCTGAACGTGTATGAATAATGTATACAAATTCAAAAGTTACTGCACACATTTAAAAAACTCTAAAGTCATTCGAAAGAATATGTTTTATTGTACTTATAATCTAACAATTAAGACTATGTTATTATTTATTAATTAAGATATAGTCAATTGAAACCAAAATTTGGAGGTGACTGATCGATGAGAAATATACTCTCGACTTTGATCGTAAGGCATATTTTTCCAACAAAAGTAATTGCAATAAAATGTAATTGGATTAATGTATCATCACATAAGAATATATTAGCAAAATGATTTATCATTCCAATGACTCCCGGTAAAGATATAGATAAATCTGTGGATCAACTGTACAAAGTTTACTAAGCCATTTTCTCTGTGACAAATTTTTTTATGAATTTTGTGGTTAGTTCCACATTAAAGCTGAGACTTTTCCCTCTAGATTTTGTTATTTTCATTTTTTTAAGGGCTCTGAACAGTAAGAATTATCTATCGATGAGTCCGGTTGCACGAAACTCCCAGAGAATTCTCATTTTTCTCGCATTTCGAAGCGGCTCAAAACTATAAGTGGAAAACTCGATTTATCCTCTAAAGGACTTAAGTAAGACAAAAACTTGTACGGGGCCTTTTTTGGAGAAAAAGAGACGAGGTACAACTTTTGTTGAAAACTTCTTTCTCTATTTTCATTATTTTGGCCGCTAGAGCAAAAAAAAACAAAAATCAAAAAGATTTTCCGAATTTTCTTGAATTTTCCCGGAGCTTCGAAGTGCAAAGAATGCTCATTCTCCAGATTATTACCTACTTAAATCCCGGAGATGATCCGTTTATTAATGTTTGTTACCTTAAATAGCTAATTTGCCTGTACTATAGGTGTTAATTAAAATATAATTCCAATATTTTTAAAATAATTTTTATTTTGAAATGTACATTTTAAAGTTATACTTCTGTAAGTATTTATATTTCTTCCAGCTGAGAGAGGTAGGTTATGATCCTACAAATTACATTTTAACGAACACAAACAGGTGGATTAATAGATAGGTACTTTTAGTTAATTTACCGAACAACAACCAACCTGTACTGTTTTTGTTCTTATTTTTAGATAAAAGACCTAACATTTCTTAACAAATCATGTGAATATGTTGTGCCTTCTCCTCATTACGCACAGCTAGAATGTTTTTTTAGCTTTTAACAAAACAAGTATTGAAACCTTTTACTACAGCCAATACCACAAAACAATCCATAAGGGTTCTATTCCAAAGTATTTTTATAAGTTGTACACCCTCTTACTTTACATTACTAACAAGTTACAATCGACATAGTTTCTTGTTTCGTTAATTGCTTAAAAGTCTCTAGTATTATTGGCACTTTTGTGTTTTTTTTGTACAAAAATAATCTAAAATGTAAGATACTAATAATTACTATAAATATTGATGTTAAACCTAAATATTTTCCCATAGACTTTTGTAAATATAAGAAACTTTGCTTAAAATAAATTTTTGTTAGAAATTTACCGTGGTGGAATGTTATTTTGTACCGTTTCGATTTTATTTTATTTTATGCAAAGTTTATTGTAAAACCTCTTGTCTATCGGACTTCCTTGTAAATATACAATTTTCGCAGCTTATTTGGGGTTTTGTGACAAAAATATTTCCGATTTTATTTCTTTCTCAATAAACTAAAAGTATACAGATCTAAAAACATTTGAGCTAAAACAAACATGTTAAGAAAACGCATAATCATCTCGGAAATTCTATTATTAGGCCAATTTTCAGAGAAATGAATCAGGAATAAATTTGTGCATGAATATCTTAGACTTATAAGAACATTTTGGTCTAAATCTATTGTTATTAATTTTGAGAATACGAATTCTGATCGCAACAAAACTTATTTTAAGAGAAAAAGGTTGTTTTCTCACATTTGTGCTATATCCTTAGAAGTATTGAGAGTTTAATAATATATGCAATGAAAAAAATGAGCTCAAGAAAAATTCTCTAAAAACGTTTAGAAAGTTGGTTTGAAGTGTCACTAAAAAAGTGACAGGATCATATAAAAATTCCACATTTTATATCTTGTTCGCAAATTTTTCTGACGCCTCGGATGACAAAAATGCCTAGGAACTGATTTTTTACCCTGATTTACAATTTTCTTACAAAGCGTTTATTTAAAAATATACACATTTAAATTGCTTTAAAAAATTAAATATGAATTTAAAAAAATTCGCTGTAAGTACTTTTAGAAGAAAAAATATATTTGGTATTCAAGTAGTTTACTACAATATTGTAGCATGATCTCTAATAGAATAAATATATATAGGGTGATTCATAGTATTAGAAGTATATGGAGAACGGATAAAAGTATCCTATTGAAAGTTTTGGGAGTTACTAAAGTCAGTGTAGCCAATCGAACCAAAATAATTATAAGCATGTGGTACTTATTATTATTAATAGATTATACCGAAGTCGATACCAAGTTGCTTATTTTAAATAAAATACCCTATATGTTATGGACTTTTCGGAATGACCATCAAATTCTGAGTTTAGGCATGTAGCATACCCTATATCTAAACCTAGCAGTTTCGGAGATATTTGACATTTTATAAGAAATTTGACAGGTGCAACGGTCTGCAAGAACCCTCATAACTTTCTTTTTATAGGAGATCCTCGTTGGTATATAGAAAGAACAGAGAGCAAGCTACATTCTACATTGAAAATATCAATAATGGTATACCAAGTGTTTCATCTCTCACATTACATTCTGTCAAATTCAAACCTCAAAAACGTTTTTATTTCAAATGGAACACCCTGTATTTTTTCACATCAGGTTATTTAAAATTAAATTCACTTTCTTCTAGTATGTGTATTGTAGGAGTTAAAATTACAACTTTTTGAATTATTGGCGATTTTCTTAAATATTTTTTTCTAAAATTTGCCATCAACTTAGCCATGATTAGAAACAATCATTAACGTCCGCCATTCTCTTATGTCAAAAAATACCAGCACGTTTAAATTACACCCATGAAAACTTTTTAGTTTTATTTATTATTTATGGAGAATGTGATAAAGTAATATCAAGAATATGTAGGTAACGCATTTGCTACTTGATACCCACAAGAACAAATACCATCACCTTACACTGTAAAATCATATTGGATCATTTTAGAATATTTGGCTCAGTCAAGGCAGGAATTCTAAGGCGGAAGCCTTAGACATATTAGCTGAAAAAGAAATCTTAACTTATTATTTAAGTTTTCCTCAAGAAATTGTAATGTTCTATCGTTTCTCATGGCACAGTAAACATTAAACTGTTAATGTTCTAGAATGCTTCACTCCCTGAATACATTAACATTCGAGTTATTTCAGTAATAGGAATTGTGTCAATTTTTCGTAAATTTAGCATCATCTCTCCATATATTTCCCAAAAAATTATTGTCACCTTCATGTCGTAATAAAATAAATTCACAGAAATTTTCTCTCGTCCGGAAATCTGTTTCTTTTAATGATTGAGCCATATGGAACGAGAATGGACTCATGTTTTAACAACATTCTATGATTGAATTCTTGGATAATCCCGATTCCAGACCAGCTTGTCCTAATGACATAATTGAAAATGCCCGAAAAAGCCCCGAAATTGCTATTTCTATGTTTTCGTCTACAACAACAGGCTTTCTCCTTAGGAGTCCTGTCTTGACAGAGCCAAATGCTCTAAAATTATCCAATATGCGTTTTGCAGTGAATAGTAATGATTTCTGCTCTTGTGGGTATTGAGTAGCAAATGCGTTACATGTTCTTGATATTACTTTATCAAATTCTCCACAAATAATAAACAAATCTAGAAAGTTTTCGTGGGTGTAATTTAAACGTGGTGGTGTTTTTTGACATAAGAGAATGACCGGCGTTAATGACTGTTTCTAATCATGGCTAAGTTGATGGCAATTTTTACTAAAAATTATTGAATATTTAAGAAAATCGCCAATATCTTAAAAAGTTGTAATTTTAACTCCTACAATATGTATACATACTAGAAAAAAGGGAATTCAATTTTAAATAACTTGATGTAAAAAAATACAGGGTGTTCCATTTGAAATAAAAAATTATTGAGGTTTAAATTTGACAAAATGGAACGTGAAAAATAGAACACTTGGTATAACATTATGGAACTTATTTTTAACGTAGAGTGTAGCTCACCTTGTGTTCTTTCTATGTGCCAAAGAGCAAATGAGGATAATAATAATAATCTTTATTCAGATAGGAAAATCCTAATATAAAACAAATATATACTCAATACACACAATAAATTAAACAAATAAAAGACACAAATATACACATACATATTTCTAAACACACCATAAACAATACAAAACAATAAAAAATGGTTGATTTATATGTGAGATACAATCAGACAGAATTTCTCAGATAGGTTGCTAATTCGTGTTTAAAAATATTTAGAGATCTGCTGTCTTTATTTTTTTTTGGTAAGTTATTATATTCCCGCAGTCCCTTAAAAAATATATTGTTCATTGCTCTAAAATTATTCGTTCTGGTAATATGAAGATTGTTCAGAGATCTCGTATTATAAGATTGAATTTCATAATTAAATGTAATAAACTTATTCAAATATGCTGGCATTAAACCCTTTAAAATTTTAAATATAAAAATTAATGCAAAATAGGTAATTCTCACTGATACATGCATCCAATCTAGAGTGTTCAACATCAAGAAAGTTATAACGGTTCTGGCAAACCTTTGCACCTGTCAATTCTTTTATAAAATGTCAAATATATCCGAAACTGCTGGGTTTAGATATAGGGTATGTTACATGCCTGGACCCAAAATTTGATGGTAATTCCGAGAAGTCTATAATATATAGGATGTTCCATTTAAAATAAGCAAGTTGGTATCGACTTCCGGTATAAGCGGAAGTACCAACCACATGCTTGTAATTTTTTTTGGATTAGCCACGCTGACTTTAGTAACTCTCAATATTTTCAAAAGAATATATTTACCCGTTCTCCATATTCTTCCAATACGCCATCCACTATGAATCACCCTGTATATCTATTATAGCACAGTGTCTAGGAGTTTACAACGGGTATGAAAATTCTTTTGCATAGAAATAAGTCCAGTTACTAAAGGTTTTTACCCAGGGAAAAAGTAAGAAAGGCTGTTTGGCGTAATATAAGATATTTTCACAGTACTGGTCTTTGAAAAATAAAAATGTTTACAATGTGTGTAGAGGGCGCCTCATTGGAACAACTGGATTTGAATTTGAAAATTTTTTTCTTGAGAAATATTTATCGGCCAAAAGAAGAGCAGTTTCCTGCTGATCGTAGTAACCATTACTTACAGAAATTTTGTTTCGTTATATGATTTATTTCGTAATTCCCTGGGCATTGTTGTCATCTGGGACGACAGGAGAGGTTCTAGTGCCATAACAGTAAAAACAGTATTCCGTTTATTGTTTTTAAGAGCACTTCAAAATTTGTGAATTTCGACAATTTCCTGCTGATCGTAGCGACCCCTATTTACAGTAATTTTGTTTCGTTATGTAATTTATTTCGTAATTTTCTGTGCATTGTTGTCATCTGGAACGAAAGGAAAGGTTTTCAACATTACGTATGAAAACATGTAATTTTAGCACTCTTTAAATATTACAGACCTCTGTATTTCTAAAAGCGTTTATCATGGAGAGTTCCTCTTGAGCTCACTTTCCTTGCTTTTTTATTGAGGAAAATAATGCTTTGTATATTTTGTGACATTACCAATAATTTTAAAGATATAGCACAGAAGCCAAGTAAAACCTATTATCATAAGTAAGTTGTGTTCTAGTCTATATTCTCAAAATTATCTTAGAATTGGCGAATATATTATTGAATATGTATGATACAAAATTCCTATTTCAGTTGATTATTCGGCTCTGGGAACTGGCCTATAATTCGTGAAAGCCTCTCCATATGTTCAATGGGGGAATGTAATAATAATTCAAGCTGTTGGTATTCTCAAACCATGTAGATATTGTTGCAAAAATAATCAAAAAGTAATTTTTTTGCGTTGCTCGCTGTTTGAACGAGATTGCAGGAGAATATAGAGTAAAATTCTGCTATATTCATGAGCCGAATTTGTAATAGTGGAAATTTCCAACAAGAAGTGACTGGAAGTATTTTTATAAAATTAATAGAAGGTCCAGAAAGTTCGGTGTTTGCGACACAGTTCAAATTACATGGTTTCTAAATTTTGTGCCCATGTGTTGCTGTTTTCCCCTGTTCTTTCTATCTTTCCATCGTTATTTGCTGTTCTAAAAATGAGATTCCCTGATACATGTATTTGTAAATGTTACTGTTGCCTCACTATTGTAAATAATTCATATAAAACTGTTAGTAACTGTTCGAAAGGGTTTCATGTTAGGTGGGCGAATTTTTAGAGGTTTAAATGACGAAGAGATATTACATACTTATAGATTCAATAGATTCATTCAGCTTTGATAATTATTATCAAAGTTACGGTGGGTCGAAGAAAGTTGAAAACGATAGAGAAAAGCAGATGGCTACGAGACTTCCAAAACGAATTGATTTTTTCTTGCCAAATTCAATCTTTTTTTGAAGTATTCCCATGAATAAAACATGTTTCCAGATTTTTCAACAAATATTTATGTCACAAATTATATTTAGAACTAATAAGTATTTTGAACATTAAGGAAAATATTTAGGCCTCTTACCTTCGAGATATTAAATTACCTTTTGTTACAATTTTTTCTCTTTACAAGCCCGGTACTGTGTCTTCTACGATTTAAGCAGAGTTCTAGACCAATAGCGCAAACAGCAAAAAATGCCAATTTTCTTCCTATGTCTTGTTTTTTATCTTCAACAACGCAGTCAGAAAATCCTACCAATTCAATTTATTATTACATATCCCTCCCTGCACATACTAAGTGGGTTTCATGTACTAGTTAAACAAGTTAATGTAGTTAGTATATTCCTAATTTATCTCTAGTTTCAATTATTTCTTTCATACTAAAAAGAATATTGAATTCAGAAATAAAATATGAAATATTTTTTGGTGTGAAAGACGAGTGCAAATATACTTAGTGATTTTGAATGGTTGTGAACATGGTCACATATCAAAAATTGGCCACAAGTTTGAAAAATGTTTGCGGCTTGTTATCTACTATATGTATCATACACTGTACCAAACAAAAATGATAATAAATAAAACATTTACAAAGTTTACCCTCTGCTATGTTTTTTCTTTCCTAGAAAACTCACAAATGGAACACAGTGATTTTGCTGGAAAAATATTAACTTCGAAAAAAATTATTAACAAAAAAAATGTCAGTTCTGCAAACATTTTGTCCAATCTTTATTGGAATGGCCTGCGTATTAACCACATATAAAATGATATTCAAGTCCAAGATTATCAGGGGCAGATTTTTGTAGTGTTGTAACTAGGAGGGGTCTGCCAAACTGGAGATTCTAGCCCCAATTCGTACTCCAGACTGCGGTTAAAGAAACATCCCTCTACCGACGTACGCTGTCACGGTTTGGCGAAGGTATACTGTAGATAAACGTAATATCGCGCGTTTGAGAAACATGACAGAAATTTATAATAGACAAGCGCTAGCCGTTCCTTCGCAAATCTAATAATCTCCACTATCAATGGGAATTCTAGTAACTTCCAAAGACGAAACTAAATAAAATTATACTTACTGTGATTGCTACAGTCTGCTCTATCCGTCGTAATCTGATGTCCAGCGGTGAACTTCTGACTAGATCTTATAAACCAGCTCTTTTTAGAAACACTTCTTACGCTATACAGACCGGCGGTAGATTCTATGAGTATTCGGATCGCTACACAAACTTGAGGGGATCAAAGTTGACTCGTGGTAAGTAGTTATCCGATTCACGCCACAGAATCATACGCAGGTCGTCAATCTTAGATCTAGTGGATCAATAAAATATCGAATTCAAAATATATTTAAATTTATTGAAATAAAATACAAAAAATAGAAATATTCAATACTTAGCTAATTGCATATAAGACAACTTGTCAGAGAGCACCATCCTTGGCAAGGCGTTACGTCCCGCAGGATCGTACCTCATACAGCAGCGAGAGTATTGTAACAATCGACTGTACACAAAGATTCAGACTCCCAGTCAATTATGATCGTAAAATGTATGTCGAAAGTTTTGAAAAAATATTCACTTTTAATTTTGCAATTAAATTTTCAAATTATTGCTTGTAATCTATGTGAGGATGCTTCGAGAAGCTATATATATGAATTCAATGGTTTTCCAACTTCATGTATTTAGGTGTTCGTGCAGAGACAGCGGCACAGTGAAGAAGATCGGATTTTTAGCCCAGTCAGAGGTTTTAAGGCGTCACTAAATGTTATATGGCTCAATTTTTCAGAATGAATAGTTTTATTGATGCAGAATACGATAAAAAAGTTTACAGCTGTAAGGTACCGGCGACCCCTAAAAAAATCGAAAATATTGGCCGTAATTCGGTTTTTGGTCAATAACTCGAAAAATAAAAAAAATATCAAAAAACTAATAGCACTAGGGGATAGAAGAGGAAATTTTACATCAAAAACGTATATGAATATTTTTGCACGATCAGAAATGTAGGTTCCAGATTTTTTTGTTTAACGTATGAGAATGGAACGTGGTGACACATAAGTACGGCTTGCGAATCGTGCGCGGTCTCGGATGCGCTACACTAAATTTTGTTGTAACATTTGAACTAATTAATGAAATGAGCTCAACAAAGCTTAAATGAAACGAGAAGTATGTGGCTATTGGATTATCATATTTTCAAATATAAAAATCAATGTATGTAGGAATAGTACATATATGAAGTCGGAGCATACACAGATTTTCGATGAAATCGGCAAAACTCTACCATTTCTACCATTTTTAAGATAAAAATCTGAAACTTTCACATATTACTCTTGAAGTAATGTATAAGAAGATCCTATGAGTGAAAAAATTTCAAAAATTTATTTTTGAAGATGTACACTTCCAAAATTTCAAAATTTTGAGACAGTGATAAAATTTAATATGTAACTAACTTTAACCACCTATTACTCTGGTTTAAATTGCATTATTAAATTTATGTATGTGCGATTTTTAAAGCTTCAAATGTGTATCTTAAGATGTTTTAAGGGGAATTTACCATAAAAATTGAATTAACCTTCGTTATTTTACGAAAATAAAGGAAACATTTTTCTTCGTGGATAAAATAATAGTGCAGTCAATGACCATTTTTCCGTATAATTTTGCCAAACAGCACCGATTTTCATAAGAATTTGGATTTAGGTTCTACTTACCCCCGACTTCAAAGTTGACCCTGTACCGGGGGTTACTTTTAACCTGGGGCTGGATGACACCCCTTCTTGGGGGTGAAAAATGTTTCATTGAAATTAAGTCCGGAAATGGATAGATTGACTAATTCTAAGCAACTTTTGTTCTATAAAGTTTTTTCTGAACGTCAATACTTTTCGACTTATTCGCGAGTGAAAGTGTCAATTATTCAACAAATAAACCAACATTTTCAGACGGTTTTTCGCGAATAACTCAAAAAGTAAGTATTTTATCGAAAAAATCATTCCTAGTAAAAAATTAGCTTATAAAAAATAAAAAGATTTGGTGGATTTATGGTGTCTGTAGACCTAATACAAACCGAGTAATAGCTTGTTGAAAGTTGGTGACTATTCGTCAAACGAAAGTTTCAACACGTGAAGTTACCAAAAAACAATGTATTTTTCGGGGGAAACTCATGGAACCTTTTTTGAAGTGTACATATATTGCAATGACAAACCTTTTTACAGAGTTGTACACAGTGTACGAGTAGATACGATTGTGTATGAATAACTTAAACATCAAATTTTAAACTTTAAAAAGTTAGATGTGAGCATGGGTACTAATTAAACATGGACGATGAAACTTTTAGCACTCAAATAACATGATTCCAATTACAAGACAATTTTAATTTAACATTGATCAGTACATTGACAATGTAATTGTAATTAATTTTGATAAAAATATAATATAAGAAAACCTCCATGTGCATGAACTTATAAAATGGCTAGGTCCAAAATAAGATGTAATGCATATAGTGGTGCATAATTACTCAATACAGACAGAGAAAAGGTGTTTTAGATTTAGTTTTTGTTATATTGAAGGAGTACAATCCTGTTGTTGTTCTATTTTATTATTTATTATAAGCAATTTGTATTTGTTGAATTTATTGACTTTGTTGCGGATCCTTGTCGGTGAACCAACAAAGAAAAACAAAAAATTTGTTGTTGGTTGTAAAATGGTTTTTTTTTTACATATTGACATAAGAGTAGAAGTCTCTACTTAATCTGGTATGTGATTTACATGTGTTAAAACCGCTGCCTAAGGAATCACTACTTCCACATCCAGATTCTTCATCCAAGTCACTTTAAAGGAAACATTTTGACTATATTTGCACTCTAGTATGTGGAAATTATTGGTCATAGAATTTTAATAATAAGTGGGGCAGATGTAATAGAAAAAGAGGAGTTGGTTTCTACCATATACGTTAAAAATGAAGTTTCTAGTTTACCGTACTTATTTTTCACTATTCACAACCTACCACCTCCCACCCCTTCAATGGAGTCATCTCAATCAGATGTCACTACAATACATACGTGTACTAACTCTCAAGTGAATATCTCAATTTGATGTTATCAATCCCATTAATAATGAAGCGGATGTGGTAGAGTTTGAAAAATATTAGAAAGAAATCTGAGGCCTTGGTTTCTAGTATATACACCTAATCCCAAATTTCTGTACTCTTACCAGTTTTATTTACTTATTTTCCCTAGTTACTCCTATTAACCCCAACCCTTCTACGGAATCGTCCCAAAATATAATCTAGTTCCAGATGTCGTTATAATACATACGTCTACCAAATTACAGGTGAATATCTCAATTTTATTTTATCAACCCCTTTAATAATGTAGTAAGGGTACTGGAAGGGTTCAAAATTTTATTAAAAAATCTGAGGCCTTGGCTTCTAGGACATACACCGAATTTCAAATTGCAGTACTCTTACCAGCTTGCTTTACATATCTTTCCCTATTTACCTCTACTTACCCCCACTCCTTCAACGCAATCATGTCAAAATACAATCTAGTTTCAGATAATATAGTTGTAACACATAAATGTACCAAATTTCGAGTGAAAATTTAAATTTGATTTTTTCAACTATTTTAATAAGGGAGTGGGGGTGGTGGGGGGATGGAAATTACCAACAAAAAAAGCTGAGACCTTCGCTTCTAGTATATACACCAAATCCCAAATTTCTGTACTTTTCTGTACTTGCTTTACTTATTTTCACTTTTCACTCATATACCCCCATTTAACCCTTCAACGGAATCATCTCAAAATATAATCTAGTTCCAGATGTCGTTATAATACACATGCGTACTAAATTTCATGTGAATATGTCAATTTTATTTTATCAACCCCTTGAACAATGGAGTAGGGGTGGTGGGGGGCTGAAATATATTATTAAAAAATCTGAGGCCTTGGCTTCTAGTACATACACCGAATTTAAAGGTTCTGTACTCATACCAGCTTGCTTTACTTATTTCCACCTATTTACCCCTTAAATAATCCCCAACCCTTCAACGGAATCATCTCAAAGTATAATCAAGTTCCAGATGTCGTCATAATTCATACGTGTACCAAATCTCAAATGAATATCTCGATTTGATTTTATCAATCTTTTTAATAATGAAATAGGGGTGGTGGGGGTTAAAAAATATTATAAATAATCTGAGACCTTGGCTTCTAGTACATACATCGAGTTTCAAGTTTCTGTAGTCTTACCAGCTTGCTTTACTTATTTTCCCCTATTTACCCCTATTTAACCCCCAACCCTTCAACTGAATCATCTCAGAATATAATCTAGTTCCAGATGTCGTTATAATACATACGTGTACCAAATTTCAAATGAATATCTCAATTTTATTTTATCAACCCTTTTCATATTGGTGGGGGTTGAAAAATATTATTAAAAAATCAGACGCTTTGGCTTCTAGTACATACACCGAATTTCAAGTTTCTGTACTCTTTCCAACTTGTTTTACTTATATTCCTCTATTTACCACAAATTTACCCCCAACCCTTCAACGAAATCATCCCAAAATATAATCTAATTCCAGACGTCGTTATAATACATACGTGTACGAAATTTTAAATGAATATCTCAAGTTTCTTTTATCAACCCCAATAATAGGGTAGGGGTAGTGGGGGGTTGAAAAATATTGTAAAAAAATCTGAGGTCTTAACTTCTAGTACATATACCGAATTTCAAGTTTCTGTACTCTTATAAGCTTGCTTTACTTATTTTCCGCTATTTACCCCTATTTAACCCCCAACCCTTCACCGGATATCCTCAAAAAACAATCCAGTTCCAGATCTCGTTATATTATATACGTGTACAAAATTTCAGGTCAATATCTTAAACCGTTCCGGAGAAAACGTGCGGACAAAAAAAAAAAAAGTTACAGACCGACAGACAGACAGACAGACAGACAGAAAATTTTTTTTTCGCTCAAATTTAAAATCTCGACGTTTCATGACATTCTAAACCTATTTCACGAATAAAAATTTTTTAAAATTTTTTTGCGATTACTATACTTCCAATCCACTACGTGGATGTGGAAGTAATATTGGATTAAGATAAGAATTTGTAAAAATTGGAAAATATTCTGAAGTCAAAGAAGCCCTATGTATGGGATAAAAAAAATATCGAGAATAAATTTTTGAATGATGACAGGAGCAGTTTTTGATAATTAATGGAGGAGAAAAGTAAAAATTTTAAAAGGAAGAATTTGATTTTTAAGCGTGAGATTTAATTGGAAAATTTTCTCAAATTAGACAAAATCAGCATCTGATGTGCTTAGTACTGATCTTCTTTTGGTTAGTTTCTGTGAAGATGTTATTAGTGGATCCGATGATACCAGTAGATGATTGAAAATGTCTTGCGTCGTTTGTTGATGAGAAGAATTTTTTGAATGACCTTTCCCATATTTTCGAAAGCAACAAGACCTCCGTTCCGAATTTAACTACGTACAGAAAAAAAATCCTAGGTAAACCTATTTAAATTAAATTAAAAGGCCATATATTTTCCAATTTAAAATTTTATTCAGTTTTTAAGTTTTGTTGTTTGTTTATGTTTAACATTTTTATTTAAAAAGAAAAGAATCCATACCAGATTTACCTTATAAAATAAAATTTAGATATTCTTTTAAAAGGGTTTTTGTTTGGAATTTGTGCTGGAAAGATAAGGAAGCAAATGTTCAACAAAAAGGCCATAGAACCGACTTTTTGACCCTGTGGAGTCTTCCTGTTTTTTTTTACAGGCTCATGCTCAAGCAAACTAAATTTTGTACTGTTATTTTCCTCACATTCAAATTCGGTAATTTCTTATCATATGGCGCCCAACAAAATTAATTAATCAAACAGAACCATAGAGAGGAATGACAATACAAAATATATACATGTGTGTGTGTGTGTGAATAGGTTTAAGTATGCCGAGCCTAAATATGGCTATAATGTGTAATTCATTAATACTCCAATATGTTCTGATATCTGCAAAAATATGTGATTGGTTTTTTACTCATAACTCGCTTAGTTTTTAAGCTATCAAATCCTTTAGAAAACCATTTTGTAGGTTTATTCAAGAGCTATAGCCTCATATAAATTTAATTTTCTTTGAGCCTTATTTTTGAAAGGGTTTGAGCTGAAAGGGCTTGAACAAGTTACTATTTACGAACATATGCAAACTTTAAACGGCCATATGTTACTCAAGTTTTATCCTACAGAAAACAAGAATTACAAAAATGCTCTTTTCATTTCAAGCTCAATTTTTTTCAAAACTAAGCGCTTTAAACTGGTCAACACATAAATAAAGTGGTAACGATTATTTTCAATTGGGGTGGTAATTAGCTGGTGATTTTCACATTTTTTTGACGCCGAAAAAATAGGGACCAACATTATTTTCGTCATAACTCGCTTAGTTTTGATGCTAGGGACTTTTATAGAAAATAGAAATGAAGGTTTCTTCAAGCAGTTCAAAAAAGGTTCCATGAATTTCCCCCGAAAAATGCATTGTTTTTTGGTAACTTCACGTTGAAACTTTCAATTTTGGTGTTTGACGAATAAGAACCAACCTTCAACAAGCCATTACTCCGTTTGTATTGGGTCTACAGACACCATAAACACACCATTCTTTTTGTTCTTTTATAAGCTACATTTTTACTAAGAATAATTTTTTCGATGAAATGTTTACTTTTTGAGTTATTCGCGAGGAACCGTCTGAAAACGTGGGTTTATTGATTGAAAAATTGACACTTTCACTCGCGAATAAGTCAAAAAGTATTGACTTTCAGAAAAACTTTATAGAACAAAAGTTGCATACAATTAGTCAATCTACCATTTCTGGACTTATTTTCAATGAAACATTTTTCACCCCCGAGAAGGGGTGGCATCCACCCCCGAGATAAAAGTGTCCCCCGGTACATGGTAAACTTTGAAGTAGAGGATAAGTGGAACCTAAATCCAAATGTTTGTGCAAAGCGGTGTTGTTTGGGAAAATTATACAGTATCGCCGTATTTTACCTTCAATGACTGGACTATAACCGTTGATAACTTTTATTATAAAAACCGCTGCCTAAGGAATCACTACTTCCACATCCAGATTCTTCATCCAAGTCGTTTTAAAGGAAACATCTTGACTATATTTGCACTCTAGTATGTGGAAATTATTGGTCATAGAATTTTAATAATATTTGGGGCAGATGTCATAGAAAAGTTTGAGGAGTTGGTTTCTACCATATACGTTAAAAATGAAGTTTTTAGTTCACCCTACTTTCTACTATTCACCTCCCACCCCTTCAATGGAGGCATCTCAATCAGATGTCGCTACAATACATACGTGTACTAATCTCAAGTAAATATCTCAATTTGATGTTATCAATCCCATTAATAATGAAGCGGAGGTGGTGGAGTTTGAAAAATATTAGAAAGAAATCTGAGGCCATGGTTTCTAGTATATACACCGAATCCCAAATTTCTGTACTCTTATCACCTTGATTTACTTATTTTCCCCTAGTCACTCCTATTAACCCTAACCCTTCTACGGAATCATCCCAAAATATAATCTAGTTCCAGATGTCGTTATAATCCATACGTCTACCAAATTACAAGTGAATATCTCAATTTTATTTTATCAACCCTTTAATAATGTAGTAAGGGTAGTGGAAAGGTTGAAACATATTGTTAAAAAATTTGAGGTCTTGGCTTCTAGGACATACACCGAATTTCAAGTTGCAATACTCTTACCAGCTTGCTTTACTTATTTTTCCCTATTTACCTCTACTTACCCCCACTCCTTCAACGCAATCATGTCAAAATATAATCTAGTTTCAGATATAATTATAATATATAAATGTACCAAATTTCAAGTGAAAATTTAAATTTAATTTTATCAACTCTTAATAAGGGAGTGGGGGTGGTGGGGAGAAATAGAAAGTACTAATAAAATAACCCGAGACCTTCGCTTCTAGTACATACACCGAATTTCAAGTTTCTGTAGTCTTACCAGCTTGCTTTACTTATTTTACCCTATTTACCCCTATTTAACCTCCAACCCTTCAACGGAATCATCTCAAAATATAATCTAGTTCCAGATGTCGTTATGATACATATGCGTACTAAATTTCATGTGAATATCTCAATTTTATTTTATCAACCCCTTGAATAATGGAGTAGGGGTGGTGGGGGCTGAAATAAATTATCAAAAAATCTGGGGCCTTTGCCTCTTGTACATACACCGAATTTCAAGTTTCTGTAGTCATACCTGCTTGCTTTACTTATTTCCCCCTATTTACCCCTAAATAACCCCGAACCCTTCAAAGGAATCATCTCAAAGAATAATCTAGTTCCAGATGTATATATATCTCAATCTCAATATCTCAATTTTATTTTATCAACCCTTGTAATAATGAAGTAGGGGTGGTGGGGGTTGAAAAATATTATAAATAATCTGAGACCTTCGCTTCTAGTATATACACCGAATTTGAAGTTTCTGTAGTCTTACCAGCTTGCTTTACTTATTTTCCCCTATTTACCCCTATTTAACCCCCAACCCTTCAACGGAATCATCTCAAATTATAATCTAGTTCCAGATGTCATTATAATACATACGTGTACCAAATTTCAAATGAATATCTCAATTTTATTTAAGCAACCCTTTTCATATTGGAGTAGGGGTGGTGGGGGTTGAAAAATATTATAAAAAAATCTGACGCTTTGGCTTCTAGTACATACACCGAATTTTAAGTTTCTGTGGTCTTACCAGCTTGCTTTACTTATTTTCCCCTATTTACCCCTATTTAACCCCCAACTCTTCAACGGAATCATCTCAAATTATAATCTAGTTCCAGATGTCGTCATAATACATACGTGTACCAAACTTCAAATGAATATCTCAATTTTATTTAATCAACCCTTTTCATATTGGAGTAGGGGTGGTGGGGGTTGAAAACTATTATAAAAAAATCTGACTCCTTGGCTTCTAGTACGTATACCGAATTTCAAGTTTCTGTACTCTTACCAACTTGTTTTACTTATATTCCCCTATTTACCCCAAATTAACCCCCAACCCTTCAACGGAATCATTTCAAAATATAATCTAATTTCAGACGTCGTTATAATACATACCTGTACGAAATTTCAAATGAAAATCACAACTTTATTTTATCAACCCCATTAATGGGGTAGGGGTGGTGGGGGGTTGAAAGATGTTATAAAAAAATCTTAGGCCTTATCTTCTAGTACATACACCAAATTTCAAGTGTCTGTTCTCTTACAAGCTTGCTTTACTTATTTTTCCCTATTTTCCCCTATTTAACCCCCAACCCTTCACCGGATTTTCTCAAAAAACAATCCAGTTCCAGATCTCGTCATAATATATACGTGTACAAAATTTCAAGTCAATATCTCAAACCGTTCCGGAGAAAACGTGCGGACAAAAAAAGTTACAGACAGACCGACAGACAGACCGACAGACAGACAGACCGACAGACAGACAGAAATTTTTTTTTGGCTCAAATTTAAAATCTCGACGTTTCATGACATTCTAAACCTATTTCACGAATAAAAATTTTTGAAAATTTTTTTGCGATTACTATACTTCCAATCCACTTCGTAGATGTGGAAGTAAAACTATTTGGCATACCTATTCATCGGATCTTATTATACAGTACTTCAAAAAATGTGAAAATTTCAGGTTTTTATGTTAAAAATTGTAGAAATGGTAGAGCTTTTACCGATTTCATCGTAAATCTCTTTATGTTCCGACTTCATATAGGTACCATTCCTACATACATTCATTACTATATTTGAAAATTTGATAATCCAATAGCGACATGTTTCTCGTTTCATTTAAGCTTTGTTGAGCTCAATTTCATCAATTAGTTCAATAATTACAACAAATTTAGTGTAGCGCGTCCAGACTACGCATGCTTCGCGAGCCGTGTTTTTGACAAAAAAATTTCGTATACGTTTTTCATGTGAAATTTCCCTCTCTATCGCCTAGTGCTATTAGTTGTTTGATACATATTTTTAATTTTTCTAGTTATTGACCAAAACCGACTTTCGGTCAATATTTTCGATTTTTTTCGGGTCGCCGGCACCTTACAGCTGTAAACTTTTTTATCGTATTATACATCAACAAAACTAATTATTCTGAAATATTCAGCCATATAACATTTAATGACCGATTTTTATCAATTTCTGTCCCTGACTTGGCTCTTTAATTACATTAAGGAAAAAATGATAAGGTGCTCTATGATACAGTAAGGAAAGACATAAACCAAAAAATTTAACAATTATTTTTTTATTGCGGATATATAAAAATATTATTTTTAACCAAAAGTATTAAACATAAATTTGCCCAAACCTCTGTTTAACAGTGAGCTTAGATAACATATAAAAAATAAGGTAACAATGTGGAAAAAATTGCACCATATGCCATTTTTACACAGTAAAAATATAACAAGTAGAAGAAACAAAAGGCAGTACAATTACAATTACTTTATTAACCATATTATGAGATGACCAAATATTATGTAACAGGGACTTGCAATTAAAAAGGGACCTAAACATTGTAATCCAATCAAACAGAATAGTATGTCGCTCTTAAATCAGTTTAATTTTCAACTGAATAAATTACGCTTCGTTATATAGAGTGGAACAAGCATGGACGGAAATGGCGAAGGTTCAAAACAATTCGAAACTTAGGAAATTGTGAGTTACGGCCTATCACTAGAAATCCTGGAGAAACCGTAAAAGTTATGAAAGGAAGTTGTAGATATGCTACAAACAATTATTGAGAGCATGTCCCTATCTTAAATAGTTAGGGAAGAGCGTTCTAAAACGTGACAGAGGATAAACTCAGTTGTACTTATACAACTTATTCCTATTTATTATAAAATTTCATATCAATTTTGTTGTCTTAAAACAAAAATAGGAACATTCGCGACTCCGTGTTAAAATTTGATCTGTCCACAAATGACATACGACTAGGACTATGATTTCGGTATCTTTCCTTTTAGGAAATTTATTTGTTTACATTATTCATTACCACTTTTCTGATAACTTTCACATTCTCACAAAGTTTCCAGAGAACATGCACATTTAAAAAGGATTACCTTTCAGTTATATCAGTATTTTTTTATTGGAATCTAGCTATTCAACTCTATATGATGGTGTGTGTTTCATTCAGTTGTAATTTAAACCCATTTTTTATCTATTTGATTGACATATTACAGAACCTAATCAATTTGTAAATTTTTTAATATCGTTTTTTCGTCTAACTCTACATTATTTGCTTTGTTACTTCCATTAAAAAATCCCCACCAGGATGCTTTCTTTATCCGTTTCGACTCATCGCTTTTAAATTCTGCTGTTTCTATTAGCCATTCACGGTATTTGTGCACCATTGATTTAGTATCTTGATCTAATTCATCAATTGTTGGGGCGTCGCCACCAAGGTCCATGGGCAGGATTTCTAGTGGTAATCCCTCGGGAATGTTACCTAGGGACAGAAAATTTGTGTTATTTAAAAAAATCTCTATTTTTTAAAGTGAATTGTTATTTGTTTGCTTAATTGTATCAAAACATATTCTTTATAGGATTTTGCACACAGCAGAAAAAATCACTATCTATGGGTCATTACTTTCGTTCTCCGTAGAACTTTAACCGTCGGCCAAATCATTGTTAAACTGATACAGTTGCCATGGAAACAACTGTACTTTCGATGATTTAGCCCACGGATAAAGTTTAACGGAAACCGGAAGTAATGTCTCTAAGAGAACTAAAAGGAAAACTAAACTCTAGTTATGCTCGCAAATTAAAATCCTAAAATGAATTTGTATAATTTTTATTTGAAAATTCTCATTCAACAACTAGCATCCACACAGTCCCCTACGGCCATGCAGATTAAACTGGTATCTACATAACCCCCTACGGTCATGAAAATTCAGTTAAGAATGAGAACAATGAATCTATTCACCTACCTGAAATCGATTAGAATGAAATTTTTTTATGACAAGGTAGGTAAATAAATTCATTTTAGGCCATTTTTACTGAATATTCATGATCGTAGGGGGTTATGTAGATACTAGTTTAATCTGCAGTGCCGTAGGGCACTGTGTGGATGCTAGTTGTTGAAACCGATGTGAACTTGGCAGCCAAAATGACGGAAACGTCCGAAGGTACATAGACGTGCAATAAAAATAAAAAAGGGGTATTTTTTTTTTAATTAGATCCTAATCTGAGAAATTAGCAATTACTAGTGGAGAAAGATTCAATAATTATTGACCATAAATATTGTCCACACCTCCCCGTTGATATATAAAATTCTTAAATTACATGGATATAATTTTAAAATGTCATGAAGAAACAAGGTATAACTATGAAATTCACAGGAGAGCCAGAAAATGATGCAACAAGTAAACGCTGCACTAAAATAACTTATTTGGTAGCCACCCAAATCCACCCCCGAACAAATACATAATCCACAAATCGTACGAAGGAAACGAGTTATCACTTTGAAATTGACAGGAGAGCTAGAAAATCGTATACTAAACCCTGTAGATGTAGTACAATTTCCTTGGGGGCCGCTGAAGGGTTCAAAAACCACCCCCGAAGAAATACATAATTCTCAAACAGCAAAAAGGAAACGAGTTATCACTTTGAAATTGACAGGAGAGCTAGAAAATGATATAATGAACCCTATGAATGTAGTAGAATTTCCTTGGGAGCCGTTGAAGGGTTCAAAAACCACCCCCGAAGAAATGAAAAATTCTCAAACAGCAAGAAGGAAACGAGTTATCACTTTGAAATTGACAGGAGAGCTAGAAAATCATATACTGAACCCTGTGACTGTAGTACAATTTTCGTTCACAATTGTGAAAATCAAACCACAGTGTGCTCGTTAAATTTAAGTTAGTTATATTATTTCAGGATATTTTAATATTTGGCATATATGGCATGTATGAGAAACAAACTATTGAATTTAACAATAGATGATGTTGAGGATAAGGATTCTATTATTATTGAAAAATCAAAAATTCAAAAAGTAACATTCAAACAACATTCATCATTTTAAATTTCACCATACTGAATTATACCGAAAATATTCTTTGCGTTCAGCGTTCACTACCAACCGTGGATTTTTTACTAGATATGAGAATTAAAGTACGTCATTTTAGCAAAGCTAATATTTCGACAGTAAATATTGTGATATGTAGTTAAGAACATATGCATATTTGTTAGCTTGAAAGCGGGACCCTTTTACAGGTAACCAGGTGCTAAAGGTACATAAAAACACTACGAACCTACGTCATAGTATGACGGCTGGTTTTTACAGGTGTTTGAGAGAATATTGTTAAAAACCAACATTCATTATTACCAGACACTTCCCGTGGGCCCTAATTTCCGCCAGACACTTTAAAGTTCGAAAAAGACCAAGCAAGCTAGCTAACTAATTGTGGAATCACATCTACTACTAAGTGTGTTCACAGCTAGTTAATTAGCTAGCTTGCTTGGTCTTTTTCGAACTTAAAAGCGTCTGGCGGAAGTTAGGGCCACACCGGAAGTGTCTGGCAATAATGAATGTTGGTTTTTAACAGCATTCTCTCAAACATATATAAAATCCAGCCGTCATACTATGACGTAAGTTCGTAATGTTTTTATGTACCTTTAGCACCTGGTTACCTGTAAAAGGGCCCCGCTTTCATATGCGCGTTCTTAACCACATATCACACTATTTATTGTCAAAATATTAACTTTGCTAAAATGACGTAGGTCTGGCGGCTCTAGGATCTTGGTCTAAATGGAAAATGTGTAAAGCAGGTTATTTGTATTAATAAAATTAGAAATACTTCAACAGAAATTGAAACATATTTATAATTAATGGAAGCAGAGGGCTATATACTGAGCATTGCTTCTGAAGATTATATGCTACACTGCTAGCTGATTCTGGAGCTAATTTCGCCATTTTAAAAGACATGGGGTCTGGCGGTTTTCAACGGTTGCGGAGGGATATATTGAGGAATCAATTGAGAAGAAAATTGTAATTTTTAGTAGTATCTTTTTTGCTCCCAAACCTGGTGCTTGTCCAATAATTACTCAATGCCGTAATCAAGAAACTATTGCAGTGCATCACTACCATCCTCGAGTGGAGCCAGTTTTCACAATTGTACAATAACGACTTTTAATTCAGTAATATTACGGTCCAAATTGCGATATATCCGACAAAATTCATAAAGTTTTGAAAATTGGTGGAAATAATCAGGACAGCATATGTAATAATAAACCGAAAAGTTCCCACCCCTAAATAGTGTGCTTCATCCCCTACGACATAGTATTCACCCCAATTTTCGCTTTTTTAAAATTATTCATGAAATGGTGCATTTTACGACAAAAATACCTATGTACAAAAGTGTTCTACAGGAAATTCTCTACAAAAAAGGTTTTTAGACCATTTCTCCTCAAACGAATAGTACGTTGGTAAATCAGGGCCGTAATTAGCGCAAGTCATATAATTCGTTATCTATTTACCATCACCGAAATGTTCAGTGTTCTATGCAGCACATCATTCCGCACTTCCATAGGTTATTGCCCTTTGTGAATGCAATCAATGTATTTAATAAAAGAAGTGATTAACAACAAATTGTACAAACTTTCAACAATGAGGAAGCTACTCATGAAGAAATTGCAAACATGGGAGAGCGATTTATTTTAGCTTTATACAACTGTACCTCGGCAGAAAAAAGTCTAGATGAATACAGATTTATGTCTTTTAACAGACTAGTTGGTAAAGCCAGCAACACTGTTATGTTGTCAAAACTTCCACCAACTTCTGCTGCCGCTCGGCAACACTGTTATCGAGTTTTTCACCAAATTCAAACATGGAAAAACGTGACGCTCAAAGCTACCGATTGGGGGTGGAAAAAAGTTGGCGGTATATTAATCCCAATAATGACTATAAAAGAACCAGCTCCCGAATCTGTTTTAACGCTTATTTCATGTTCATGTAAATTAGGGTGCGAATACAGGTGTAGTTGCAGAAGAGCAGGCTGGCGTTGCTCTACAATGTGTTGTTATCATTGCCATGGAAAATCATGCTTGAATGTTGAATCTGTGGATGACGACCAAGATTTATAATTAGCATTTGTTAATTAGTGGATTAGGCCTACAGGCGATACCACTTTAAAAAAAACGCGCCAAGTACTTTATTTCTAGGGTGGTGTGGAAATAAGTACAACACGGTCTTTTTATAGAGGTGAGGGGGTGGAAGTTGTATATTTATTAAAATTCTAAATAAATTTTAGTGCCTATTGCTATTTTAAGCGTTAAACGTTAAACTTTAAGGTAGATCGTACTGTAGAGAGTGCTAGTCGGAACCAACCCTTATGTTTGCGCCATATTTCCCACGTTATTATTAATTTTAGGAAAAAAGTAGTAATAACCTTTTTGATAGAGAATTTTCCAAGGAACAATTTTGTATATAAGTATTTTTATCGAAAATTACACCGTTGCCGAGACAATCTAGAAAAACTCAAAATTGGGGTAGAAAGGACGTCCTGGGGGATGAAGCACACTATTTAGGGATGGGAACTTTTTGGTTTAATAATCCTTATGCTATTCCCAACATACAAACCAATTTTCAAAACTTTCTGAATTTTGTCGGAATAAAAACGTAATATAATAATAATAATATAATAATAATAATAATAATAATAATAATAATATAACTTTATTAGATGCAAATAGATATATACAGGAGTATTTATACAAAAACTATTTAAAACTATGTGCTTAAATCATAATAAAGTTAAGAGTATCCACATGGAAAATCCGCGCGTGGATATCTAGTGAGCCTTAGTCTAAATGCTATATCTAAATAATATATAATATATTATATTAATGAACTATTTAAATTTAAACGGTAAAAGAAACTATTAATTGTTAAATTGATTGTTAATTAAATTGATTATTAATAATTTATTGTTAAAATTTATGTTTTTGTGGATAATAAATAATTAGTTAACTGATTCTGTCATCTATAATTTCGTTGATTTTGTAGGTTAATGTAAAAGTCTTTTACATCCTGAATGTAAAAGACTTTTATGTTCTGTAGACAAAAAAACTCTCGTTTTGAAATTCTGTCATCTATAATTTCGTTGATTTTGTAGGTTAATGTAAAAGTCTTTTACATCCTGAATGTAAAAGACTTTTACGTTCTGTAGACAAGAAAAACTCTCGTTTTTAAATTTAATAAATATAATGTAAAAGTCAGCTTTTAATGAAAGTTTTCGAAAAACATAATTTTTAATGAGAGTTGTGCGGAAGTGTTTTTTCTTTCGAAGCTGCTCTATTTGATTCACAAAATGGCTGTCGCGTTGCGTTGAGTTGGTTAACTAATGGTAAGAATTTAACAGATGATTTATCACAAAATAAATATCTGTTTCAAATTGCCTGGTTAATTTCTAATTGTCTTACATAAAAACCATATATGAATTTACTAATAATTAATTTTCCACGATAATGATAACGATGTGAAACTGGCTGTGGAAGTGTTACTTACCTTTATGAAATTTAACTAAGTTGAGTAGTTCAGATTTTACCAGTGGTACAACTAGCCTCATGATATGATGAATCCAAGATGCTGTATTTAAAACGTGGATGCCTTTAAGCCTACATGGATGAGCTTCCTGCAAATATGTATTAGTTCGTGATTAGATGTTCCTTCAATTATAGCATTTATAACATTTACAATATTTATTTTTTAAATTATACAGGCACACACAAAAAAAGTGACCTGTTACCGAAACCCGACATAGTATTCTTATGTATTTCGACGTGCTGAACCCACCATTTTTTGTAAATCGTTAAAGGTGAAACATCGAAATTTCTTAAGTATTACATTCTTTTTTGTGCAGGATTATTCGGTATACTTTGATATTGAAGAAGTAAATTGATTTCCTTGGTTTCTTTGAAGTTTTGAAGTTAGATTTCATTATATTGATATCAGATTCAAACAGGTCGATATACAATATCATTATCTACTACTTTTATTTGAAATATTGTTTTCTATTGTTTGAAGATATGAACAAATCGGTTTTTCCAACTTTTTTCTGGCTGTTGCAATTAAGCAGAAGATATTTTTATTCACCAATCTAGGTACATGTTCAAAATCAAACAAAGCTAAAGTCTATTTGGAAATATAAGAGAATAATAAAAGCATACTTATTGGTGCTTACAGTGGAGTAAAAAAAGGATATTGATATGCATAGTTTTGTAACAGCAAAATTATGATATCATACCTTCTGGGGTATCACCAGGAGTATATCTGAATTTTGGACTTCCAAAGTCTCTTGAGTTTTTTTTAATAAACAATTTAGTGCCTTGAACTGCGTTCTTTTAGGTAAAAAGGTGATTTTCGTTTGTAGAGGTCTGATCGGGACAAGCAAAAGACCAAAATCTTCGTAATTAAAATTCAAATAGATCTGGTTTTGGGCCCTTTGAGTATGTACATAATATTCAAAATTGAATAAACTGGCTAAAAAGCGTTCTTTTTTCCATTTTAACGCCCAGGGACGTTAAGAGTTCCGATCTGCTTCAAACTTTCAGAAAATATATCTTTTGTTGAAAGAAAAACACCATGAAATTTTGATGCCCAAATATAGAACCCTATGGACACAAATGAATTTTTTATCTAATATTTGAATTGCTCTCCATTTTATGCCATTAAGTCTAAAATTGATCTGTCTTTTCAAAATGTAGATCTCGCTGCCAGCTTTCCGTCGACATAAAAAAAGCTTTTCTTTAAGGCACTTTGGCCACTTGTTTGACATTTATTTATAAACCAAATAACAACAAATGGATTTTTTCGCCCATTTGAGATAGACGGAAATTAACTTTTTTTAATTAAAGTTTTCGCAATTCTCTTCCTTTTCCGTAAAGAATTGTTTAATTTTGTTTTCAAAATCGCCGAGAAAATCCATTTCTATTAATTTGATTTTAAAATGCCAAAAAAGTGGCCAAAATGACTTTAAAAAAAATGTTTTTTAATGTCAACGGAAAGCTGGCATTAATATCTAAATTTCTAAAAAACTAGACCCATCTTGGACTTAATGGCACGGAATGTCGGGCAATGGGCTTGTTCCATCATATTCGTTTTATGTGGTTTTTATACTTTTTCATATAGTACTCGTTATTCTAATTATGCACTTAAAATTTCGTATTATTACCCTTTTCTATTCTCGAGATATAAGGAGTTTAAATTAGTAATAGTTGCAAAAACCGAGCGCCCATTTGTGACGTCACTATACGCAAGGGATGTAAGAAAAGTGGCTTTCTGGGACCTTTCAAATTTAACCTGAAAGGTCGAAAAACATGGAATTTTCAAACGCGGGTAACTAAATAAATACGTCGAGTGGAAGTTCATTCTATGTTTCAACCGAAAGGAAAAGATCGGCGATGAATCCTAATCGTAAATTGCAGGGTCAAAATCGAAAATTAGTCCCGACAGGAGCGAGAGAAAATTGTGATTTTTTGACATTTCATCAAATCGTACTCCCCTACTGTCAAGAAGTAAGCAAAACAAACAATACTTCGAAAACACTTATAATTATAATAACCAAGGAGCATCAAGTCTATCGAGATCGACGAGTCTGTGCGTATAGTGACGTAACGCCTGGCCACGCCTCATTTTCGAAAGGTGGAGATTTGGAATAGTTTTTAAGATACTAAACGTGCGAATAAGATTCCGATTTTTTGCACTTCCATTATTTTATACTCGCACTTTCGATTTATGAAATTAAAAAAAAAATGCCGAATAAGCCCATTCAAATTGTAGATAGAATTTCATTTGTGTCCACAGGGTTCAATATTTAGGCACCAAAACTTCATGGTGTTTTTCTGGCCCGTCGAAAGGGGGGGTGGGGTCGGGGGTGTTTCCCTCCGGGCCCGGTATTTTTTGAGGAGGGAGGCCAGTGGTTTTGAGGGGGCCCGATTTCACCCGAAATTGACGATTAGTATTGCATTTGCATTAGGTGAAAAGAGAGAGGCATATTTTTAGATAATTAGTGTGATGTAAATAATGACGAGTTTTGAACGACTTGTATTGTTTATAATGAGATAAATATGAATTTGTGGTAAAGATCTTCGCTCCTGCTTTTTCGAAATTTCTATGTCGTGATAAATATTTAACTCAAAGGATATCACTCTTTCGCTTGAGATCTATATCCTATTTTGAGAGGAAGATTATCCCGCGCTTTTCAAAATGTTGATCGATATAAATATTTAGTTTTAAGAAATGTCATCACCCGGCTCTTCAAAATTTCGATGGAGAAAAATATTCAATTCTAGGGAATAGTGCCCCCCATTTTTAGACGGCCCTGGTGTTTTGTTTTTAAAAGCCGATCGAAACTCTTAATATCCCTGGGCATTAAAATGAAATAAAAACGCGTGTTAGCCAGTTTATTCAGTTTTGTATGTTATGTTCGTACTTAAATGACCCAAAACGGCAAATTTGTTGGAATATTAACTACGAAGATTTTGGTTTTTTGTTTATCCCGATCGGACCTTTCCATCCGGAGATGTTCACTCTCTTACCTAAAAAAAAAACGTTCAAAAAACTAAATTGTTTATTTAAAAAAACGTAATAGACTTTGGAAGTCCAAAACTCACATATATACTCCTGATGATACCCTAGAAGGTAAGAAATTATAATTTTGCTGTTTAAAAACTATGCATATCTCATCGTTTTTTTTTCTCTTTTACTACACTGTTATTAGTAATTTATTTATTTTATATATTATATTACATTGGTGAGCTGTACTCGGAGAAAGTTGGTTTGAAATACCCGTACTACGATCTCTCTCGCAACCAGTTGTCATTTGCAAATTCAGAATTATAAAAGGAAACGATAGTGCGTCTATGGCTGGTCTTTGTCAGTAATTTATTACTCTCTGGCCTTTTCAAACAGAGTATATCCAATTTTGACGCAAAAAATTCTTGGTTGGCAAATACGCACACCGGAAAATTTGAAGGAATGAGGGGATAAATTGCCAATTTATTCTACATATTCTTTTTCTCCTGACTGAACGAAATCTCTCAAAAGGAAAAGTCAACTGGATAGCGCTCCTCTAAAATGAACCAAGTACCATTTTACCAAGTACCAAGTACCAAGTTTTTAGTGGTCATCATTTAAATAGCTAATAAAAAAAATCGGTAAAGGTGTTTACACAGAACTTCCCTCTTTAATTGGGCATTGCGGTCACTCTAAAAAAATAATAATTACGAAATGACATTGAAAATAATAATTGGAATATAGTTATCACTATTATTACAAGGAAAAGCTGATAAGTTTTGGTCAACAAAATATACAGAGTGCCCATCCAACAGCAAAAGTTCAATACTAAATAACAGGTGCCAAATATGGAAGGCTTACGCAAATACCTTTACAAATGTCCACCATGACTGAATTGGGATGACCACCCTATACATTTTTCAATAAAAGTATAATAGGTGCATATGCCAAATATTATTGCCATCTGTCACACTTCAATTCCACATCCACGTAGTGAAGTGGAAGTAGAAGTGGTTAAAAAAATTTCTTTTTTTTTTGAAATTCTTCAAAAATGTTGGTAAAAAAAATTTCAAAATTGTTTTTTTCTGAAATAGGTTAGAATGTTGTGATGAAACGTGGACATTTTAAATTTGAGCAAAAGGAAAGTTTCCTTCTATTCTATAGTAGGTAGTGGTCATTTTTTTTTAATAGCTTTAGAATGCGACGAAACGTGAAAATTTTAAATTTGAGCAAAAAACAAATATTTTTCCATCTATTTTAGTGGTAAAAAATATTTCAAAAATGTAGGTGAAAATAATTTTCAATTTTTTTTTAGAAATAGGTTTAAAATGCCATGAAACGTGAAAATTTTAAATTTGAGCAAAAAAAAAATTTTTCCATCTATTCTAGTGGTAATTTTTTTTTTCCAAAATGGTAAAAAAATGTTGCAATTTTTTTTCCTACATAGGTTTGGAATGTTATGAAAAGTGGAGATTTTAAATTTGAGCAAAAGAAATTTCATCTATTCTATAGTAAGTAACTAAAATAGATTAAAAATGTTTTCAAAAATTTTTAAACATTTCAAAAAAAAAATTAAATTTGTTTGAATAGGTTTAGAATGCCATCAAAACGTGGAAATTTTAACTTTGAACAAAGAAAAAAAACATGCCATTTATTTTAGTGGTCAAATTTTTTAAAAAATGATTTAAAAAATTTCTAAAATGTTTTTTAAATAGGTTTAGAACGATATGAAACGTGAAAATTTTAAATTTGAACAAAGAAAAAAAAATTCCATCTATTTTAGTGGTAATTTTTTTAAAATGTTGGTAAAAAAAAATTCAAAAAAAAAGAAAACAAAAGAAAAAGACATGTTTTTTAAATAGGTTTAAAATGCCATGAAATGTGGAAATTTTAAATTTGAACAAAGATAAAAAAATTTCATCTATTTTAGTGGTAAACATTTTTTCAAAAATGGTGAAAACAATTTTATATTTTTTTTTCTCTGAAATAGGTTTAGCGTGCCATGAAACGTGGAAATTTTAAATTTGAGTAAAACATTTTTTTTTCATTATTTATTTCCATAAAAATTTATTTGTACGTGGGTTCACCTCACCTATTCATAGATTCAACTGTTCAAAATATTTCTGAAAATACATCTAAATGCGAGTATATCTGAATATGACCATTACTTTTATTTATTTGCTTGTAAATTAGTTTTACCTCTTGTTGTATATGGATGGCTGAGTAATTCCAAATAATTTTTATTTTTATATTGGTTAACAACAATCCGAAGAAAATGTATTTGCCTAACATCAAAGAGTCTGGCTTCTGTAAAAAGTAAGTTAGTCGGATACGTTGGTATTTTATTCGGCATTATTTAAAAAATCTCTTTTGCGTTAGTTCAAGCATTTTCATATGAATATTCAAAGCACCGCCCAATCTCAAGATTTCATAAGATAATCTAGACTCTACTAGTGCATGGTATATGATTTTCATTTGCTTTGTGTCCAATATTTTAAGAATTTAAATGTATATAGTATGCTTGTGTTTTGGTGACAGTATATATATGTATATCCCATTTTAGATGTTTATCCATGTAGACCCCTAATTATTTTGTCAGTGCTATGAACGGTTAATAAATGATTTATATAAATAATAAAGAGAACTAGGCCCAATTCGGTTCCTTGCGGTACACCGTATTGCACAACTCTCTAATTGCTGAACCTGTCATTAATTGTTTTCTATCACTCAGATAACTGGTAATCAAATCATGCACCTTTCCTCTAACTCCAAAATGACCCAGAGTCTCCAATAGCCGCACATGGCTGACAGTATCAAGGGCCTTGGCTAGATCTAAGAATACACAAAGCGATACTTTGTTTTTATCTAATGCCTTGTAAATTTTGCCGTTGAGAAAAGAAATGGCATCCAGGGTGCACTTACCCTCCCTGAATCCAAATTGATATCAAATTGTATTTATTTAAATATTTTATTAATATAATTTTAACAACTCTTTCAAAAAATGTTGTTAAGCTTTTAATTAAAAATACAGGGCGATAATTTGATATTAGATTTTTATCGCCACTATTAAACAATGGTTTTATAATTGTAGTTTTAAATTCAGGTGGGAAAACTCTGCCTTCATTAATTAGGTGAGGTTAAAGGCGGTGTTATTTCTTCAGATATTTCTTTAAGGGTCTCTGAGTTGACTAGGTGTTTTATTTGATTTTAATGAAAATATAATATTAACATTTTCTCTTTGATTCGTAGGTTCCAAGCAATATGAGAATTGAGTGGAATTCTCGCTAGGAGGAGAAACTTGAAGTTTATGAATTTTTCCGCTAAATTCTGTCCTACACCTGCATAAAAATTGTTAATCTGGAGATCGTCAGGGAACATGAAGGCCATCATTGTCGGCATTTCCAGTCGGTGTAAAAAGTCAGCTTTCAAAACGAGCGGAGTGCAGGTGAGCACTTGGTGATTAGGGAAATGCTGAGCATAAGATGATACTGGTGTGAGATGAACTTTTACAGAATATTGTATTTAAAAAATATTTTTTAAGGGAGTTATGGGGTTACGAAGACAAATCTGCTATCAGCGAGAGGAAATACTGTCACGTGAAATGAATGATATTCTTCTGTACATACCTGAATATATAACATGAAGCATCTTAACGCTGGCAAACTAACCCTGGCTAAATGACCAATTTGAACTCCCTTCATGTCGAATATGACTATATACCTGTAAATGAGTGTCATTAAGATCATAATGAAATAGTAATTAAAACATTATTAATTAATATAATTTAATGTAACATAAATGTCTTGAAAAACACCTTATTAAATAAACAAAAGCAACCTTGGGTATTTATTATTTCCGCTTATTCTTATTTGTAAATTAGTAGAAAAAAGTATCTACATATGTACATATACGCACCAGAAAATAATTGTTCAAGTTTTCAAGAACTCCATCATATTAACCATAAATATGATAATTATCTAATTAATATCAATTTAAAAACTTATGCAATTATTTAGAAGGTATATACTTTTTATGGTGCCTTTAATGACGTTTGAATATTTGCAACAAAACATTGCTTGCACATCTCGTCTCCCTTTCTATGAAACATTAAGTAGATTTGCATAATCGTAATAAGTGTAAAAATATGCTTACTTTATTTATCATTTAAACTTCTGTTAATAGTGAAGTCATATGAGCTCAAATTTTAATGGTCTAGGGAAAATAGCTGGAATAGCATTTTTTTAAAATCGTTTCTAAACATCAATGCTCACTTTCTCTGCTAACTTTCCAATGATGCAGTTTGCTGGAAGTCACTCATATTGATTGATTGATTTGATTGATTTGCCAGCGTAATGTGAGCATTGCTGTTGATTTCGGGCATCCAGTCTGGAGGTTCATTCCAACACACAGCTCGGTCGTTCGCCCAACGGACGGTCAAATCGCGTGCCGGAACCAAACCTTGGATGTTTTACATACCACCAGACCCGGCTGCATACGCTGGTTTGGGCATTGGACATGCTTGTTGTCAGCAACGAGAGCCACATGACGCACAGGGTAGGAATATAGGATGGGAAGTGGAGGTGTCTGTGTGATGCTTCTTTTAAGTTTCCATGCTTCTTTATTAGTTTCCATTTATCAACATCTCTTTATTTATTCTTCTTTTAAGTTTTCTATTTTTTCTGTTTCTGAACCTAGCAGTGTACACCTCCTTCGGCTCCTTCTACCCGCTTGCGTTCTCTTCGTTTGTCTGTGAAGACATACATACATTCGCTCGCCGCAGGGAGCTTTTATTTATTAACCGTTGCACGGGTAAGTATCCATTTATGGTGGAAATGCAAGGAAGAGTCCTGTCTCCCTGCGACACAAAGAGCTTTTTACAGCGGGTTATGAGAAAGAGGCCCGGGAAAACATTTTATACACCCTGTATATTAGTTTGTTTTTGTAGCAATTACTTTCAACTGCCGCTTTCCAATTCCGGGTATTTTTCTATTTCATTACCTATGTTTTAATACATTTTTCAGTTTTAATAAAGAAATAAACTCGTACATTAATAAACTATGAATACTACTTAAAACTTGTCTTTTTTCGTAGACTCCTGGTATGCTTATGTATGCCTTATAAACAGAGGTTGCTCACACAAATCCACTTGATGCGTCTTGAAAATCGGTCCCAGGTAGTTTCCGTTTACGACGTAAGGGCCCGAACGCTAGACCCGTGTTAACTTTATACTATTATTAACAAATATTTTACAGTAATTTTCAATTTTTAATTTGTTGCGTGCTTTGTACTTCTAAATATCTCAGCTTTCTTACATCAGATCAAAATTTAAAGAAAGCCAAATTGATCACAATTAAACTCTACAATCTTTTGTGGCTGATTTCTTCCCCTAGCCTATAAATAATCTCAAAAAAATTCAAGATTGCGGAAATTAAAGCTTTGGTATTTTCTTGATATATTCTGTTCCTATATATTTTTGTAAATAAAACTGTTGGAAAATATAGTGATAATAGTGATTAAGAAGTGTACCAAATTCTCTTTGAAAATACTATGAGAAACGTTCACAGATGGTGTTAGTGTGAAAACCGTATGTTGCTTCCCAGTTTTGAGCAAACCATCGTAGAGCATTTTTTTAAAATTATAGCTTTCATAAGTACTTCATAGTACTTATCGAAAAAATATGCCATAGTTGAGAACATATTTTCTTAGAGTTCTTTTTCGAAAATTTTTAATGCGTTTAAAAATTACCCAGATCTATAAAAACAAACTGAGAACTACTATAACACAACTGCGACAGACGTGTGTTTGTTCAATACAAGTAAAAGTTGGATCGAAGCAGTATCCTTGGAAGTTAACAGGAAAAGTGAATGCTGATGTTTAGAACTGTTTAAAAAAATATTGTTATTCTAGCAATTTCCCCTAGATAATACGTCTTTATTCATTACAAAATATTCTTACAATTTAACAAAGTTTTGCAAGTTGCAGATATACAATGTTGTGAACTGGCGAAGGATCACTCAGTGAGCGTCTTTCAATGATCAAAATGTCTGCTCATATGACTCCTAATACAGGGAATAGAGACATTGCAGAGAAGAAAAATTAGAAGAAAGCTGGATTTTTGCATGAATCGTCGTTTTGTGGTTCTAAGCAACATCCCAAAAGTCCCCATAGATATGTGTGCCGCTAAAAATGTTACGTAGGGTCAAAGGACCCGATATTGATTTTGGCCAAATCTCTCTTTGATCATAACTGAATAGTTTGTTGTGATCAGTGTAGTGAGAGTGAATATTTCGTTTTCGCGATTAGTAGTATGTTATTTGATCTACTACTGACGTCAGTATCTTAGGTCAAGTAACTTACTACTTCAGCCTTCAACTGACTACGCTCTTTCCGTATTCAGTGTCTGAAAACGTGAAAACGTTTAGACAGTAGTGCTACATAACCTGTATTTTGTCATTGCCGGGGCTTTTCAAACCTGTGTAACACCTTTTAATAATCTTAATTTGTTAAGAAATAAAAACATGAAAGCCGAGTTACTGACTTTACAGATAAATTATAGAGGTACAGATGTAGTCGTCACTGTGAATGTAGAAACGGCCAATATTTTGTTTAATGGTATGTTAAATATATTTTTTAAGTACTTCTGGAATCTACAAGAAATCGTTTGCATTTAATAGCTATATCATAGCCTCAAGTATTATATCGTCATTATCTTTCCACAATTGGGAAAAATATAAGAATTGAAATAAGTTGAAATCCATTACGACCAACAAAAAATACAATTACTTGGCTAACAAAAAGAAAAGTTCTGAACCAGAGACTCTGAACTCAATTGTCAACAGTTGTCAACTGTCACCCAGTTAAGAGACTATTCCCATGTTCGCGAGAAACTATGGTATGAGAGAGATCATATGAATATAGAAAGAGAACGAATTAGTTACTACATGTTAAGACAAATGGTCTATTTTCAGTCGCGAAAAAATGCTTTATGTTTCACTTATTTTTCTTGATAGAACTTCATAATAAACAAACAGAAATCCAGGTCCGGCTTAATAAAAAATTTACAATATGTTGTATGACAAAATTTTGTAGGTCTGTTTCAATATTCGAAAAGAGCGGAAAAAACTGAATAGAATAGCTCATTTAATTTGTTTGCGCATTTCATTCATCAATCTTGTTTACTTGTCGTAAATCCAATTTCATTGAACTGGTCGAGACAGTTGGAACTTGAATATTTATTTCAAGGTTTAATTAACAAAAAAATTTAACTTGCAGCAGTGACAATTCTTACACTTCTAGGTAAGTGAACTAGTGTAAAATAATTTTAAGAACAATGTAGTTCACCTGATAATCTATCAGGGAGGATATGTGGCCCAATCAAATGATTGTTGAAAACACCGCACCAAATACATACATATTAACAGCAAATCGATGTTGGGATTTATTCTGTCTTATAGCATGTGGATTCTTTTCTGTCCAAACCTGTGAATTTCTTAAGTGATAAACACCATCTCGTATAGATTATGCCTCATCTGTAAACAGACATCTGTTAAGAATGCTTCGATTCCGAATAATCCATTTACTAAAACTTAAGAGATGATTTTATAATGTAGCTGCTTTGTCGTCAAGTAGGCAATGGTGAAAATTTTAGTATTTGACAGTTAATATTTACTGGTTCGACATGCTTCCGTTTTATTATTCTAAAATATTTGTTACTTGTATTAATATTATTACCCACATTACGAAGTACTTAATATGCCTTATTAATTTTCAAATGGTGAATATGCGGATATACTCTATGTTTATGGATGTTGTCATGGCAATGGACGGGCTACTGTGAGAGAATATCAAAGAAGATTTCCTGAACGCCGAATTCTTGATCATAAAACTTTTGCTAGAATCGTCAATTATTCTAAAAATCATAGTCTGTATCCAACGGCCACCTTAAATGAGCAGTAAAGCTGTAGAAGAGAATACAGTAAATATTGTTGCAAATAATCCAAAAATTAGCACAAGAAGAGTGGGTCGTGCTTTAGGTGTTCCACATGTCAGTGTTTGAAGAACACTAAAAAAATAAATAAAAATAATTCATTTCATGTTCAACGGATTAGGAGGTTAGAGGAAGGAGATGCAGTTCATTGACATACAACATATTGTCAATTTTTTATTAAGGTGCACCTGGATTTCTTTTTGGTTTATTATGTAGTTCTATCAAGAAAAATAAGTGAAACATACAGGGTATAATTAGTTCATGTCATTAAAAAAAACTGGTGGTATGGAACGACAAGACAAACAAAAAAACCTTATATAACATGGGGTCTAAAGCTCATAGTTTTGGAGAAAAAAAATAAACAAAAATTTCCAAAATACTTAATAACCTAGTTTGAGAACTGCTTGCATATTGGGGTAGGTTTTATTGCCTCGCGTCTTGTCGTACGAGATACTCTGACATTCCTGCAAATAAGTATGCCGACAAAGCAGTTAAGAGCGACCGACAGAGTACATGTTTTTTGCTTCTTCGCGGTCAATTATCCTATTAGGCGTGCTTGGTAAAGAACGTACGCATGACGCGACGTACCCGTTCCTTGGTTTTGTCTGTTGCTTTTCTTTTTGAATTTTGTGTCATTTATGTTAAGATTTATTTTATTGACTTATCGTTCAAGTCGTTAGTACTTGGTTACGTAAGACACTACTTCTCGTTCGTGCTTTTTGTGTTACTTTTTGGAATTTGGATCAAGTTTTTCTTTTTGTTTTCTTTATTTTTCTTTAATTCACAGTTTAGTGTGGTGTTTTAAAACGCAGATTTTGGACATTATTGGAGATTACACTTATCCAGAGCTCGCGGATATGGACTTAGTACATGGAGAAAGTGGTGGAAATGCAGCTGGTGCGGAAGAGCTTTAGAACGATTGCAACGACGTATTTTAATGTGCATAGAAACCACAAAAAATGATCCTAATTTACCAAATGTGTTGAACGGAGTAATTATGTTATTAGTTCGACGTACCGAAATGTGTATACGTGGAGATGGAGGTCATTTCGAACAATTTTTGTAAAAAATTCAAAAGAATTGTTCAGTTATTGGGTGTTACCTATTGGGCATTAAAGGTATGATTATTATTATTAGTATTCGTTGTCTTGTTTTTATCTGTGTATTATTGTTTACACTGATTTTCATAGAGACCGCAAAGACTTGATTTTTAGTTTTCGATACCTGATTGGGAAAAATTATACGCTCAATTCGTTAAAAAAATCAGAACTTGTCCTAACTTAAAATACACAACTATTTTCTGTTATTGTATCTCGGACGTCTAACTGTTCGTTTTCCAATTTCATAAAACTATTACTAATTTTTTAAGCTTTTAACACAATGTTACAAATGTTAATAATTAGTGGTATAAAAAGTTCGATACAAATAATCTCATCAAAGTGCCACACTTCTACCGACGGGAACACAAGTCGGGTATTACTGTTTTTTATTATTTCTAATATTCGGAACTATAACATCCATTGACCCTGAAAAACAGTGGTTCTCAAATCTTTCCTACCATACCATTAAAAATGTAAAGCCAGGTCAGTTTTTTTCAAAGTGCCCCTAGAGAAAAAGGTCATATAGGTTTTCTGTTTGTCTAGTCGGTCCCTATTACCAGTTTTTTTTAATGACATGAAACTAATTACACCCTGTATGTTCTAAGTATGAACATATTATACAGGGTGGTTCAATAGTTATGATCAAAGAAAGATTTGGCCAAAATCAATAAAACAAAATGTATCTCAGTAAGGAAGAACGATGGATGCATTAATGCCGGGTAATTTGGAACCGCCAAAGTGCCCTCTATCCATAAGTAACGTATGTACCTTTAATTTTGAAACACCTTGTAGAGTACAAGATGAGTTACAATTCTTTTAATCGAATTTTCTCGAGAACCGTTAGTCTTACAAAAAAAACTAATATTATAGTTTTTGAGGGCAATTTTCTAAGCTACAAATTTGATGAACACTATTTTTTCGATAAAAGTGATCGTTAATGAGATATTCACGAAGAACCGTTTATCGTGACCTTTGACCTCTCGTAACATTTTTAGCGGCACACATATCAATGGGGACTTTTACGATGTTGTTTAGAACCACAAAAGGAAGGTTCGTGCAAAAATCCAACTTTCCCCTAATTTTTTCGAAGTTTAATTATTTTTTTATCTTTATTCACTGCACTATCCACTATTGGTAAAATACATGATAAGTATATTCGCAGTAATGTGTATTTGTAGCGCATTCGCACTGAGTGGAATGTATTCACCTAGTTTTGTAGTATACTGTCAATGTAATTAATATTAAAAACTGATCTAGAAAAGTAAAGAATAACCATATATTACCCTTCTTGTAGACCATCTTCTGATAGAATACAGTCGTTGTACATACAGAATCCTTTGACACAATCATTGAAATTCATTTTGGTTGGATCGCTATCTCTTACGGAGTACATCAGCACCCTGTACCCTTCTGGAGTCGTTTTGGGTAATCTTATGAGATGTCTGAAACAAAAACAAACAAAAATTAGTCTTTGTGTACTATAACTACCATTTTAACAGTACTTTGAAACGACAATATAGAATACCACCATATTCAGGCCTCTAACCAGAAATAGATTGTAGGAAGTGCTCAATTGATTATTAACAGTTCCACACAGGTAACGTTGGAATTCCTTCGAAGGGGCGCCCAAATGTTTCCCTCCCAACCAGCAGTTTTGTTTTATAATTTAAATGTTCTACAATTATGTTGTTATATTTTTATTTTATCAATGCTTCTAACTGCTAATTGATTATATTAGAATTTCAGAAAATACTATTTTGTTGTTTGTCATTAAAACGTTTCTAGAGCAAATTTATAACATATCTTATGATGCTGTTAAGAAATTATTTTATAAATGTTATATAACACTTCAGCTTAGCAACGTTATAAATATACATTGGATTATTTTATAGTTATTTCTTGTCATCTTACAAAAAAGTTATATTGGGTCCATTCTTGTGGAAATTTTGCTTTTAAAAATAAATTCTTGTTGTATAATTATTATATAGCATTGAATTTGCCGTAATATGGAAACAGCATCAGTCATTGCTAACTAAAATTGTTTACTTGAGCATAAAGATATTGTGGCTAACAGTACAATAAAACATATTTGAGAAAATTGATTTCCTGAGTTAGCAGTCTATTTATATTTCGTCATAATTAAAGTCCGTCTTTTAATGAAAATTTGTCATAACTATTATTCATTACAACTAACGCGCCAAGTCGCGATACGTCGGCCGTCCGTTCACACTGAAATAGGCTTGCGGGAGTGCGCGCGCTGTACATAAGTGACTATAACTTTTGATTAGCAAAAGCAAATGATATAAAACCAATTGGACATCAAAAAGTAACATTTTATCGAAGTATTACGTGTGTTTCAATAATACTAGTCAATTTAGATTGAAACGTTTTGTTACTGTTGTTACAATACTACGGAAGCGTAGAAGGGCCACCAAATTTTATTTCTTATTTTTCCGAATTGTAAGTCGAAAGTTCCGAGTTACAAATCAGAAAAATATAATTCGGACTTCTAACTAGGAATTTTCGAGTTCTAAGTCGGAATTTTCGAGTTATAAGTCAGAAAAATATAATTCCGACTTCTAAGTCGGAATTTCCGAGTTACAAGTCAGAAAAATATAATTCCGATTTCTAAGTCGGAAAAAAGTCATTTCAGTTATATAGTAGTTCAGTAGGTATAGTTTTTTATAAAATCGCCGGGCTATACTATTTCTCTCCTTTTTAGAAAATATATTGCGTTATAATTTTGCGCTTTTGCGTGGGGCTTTGTGTTAATATACGTTAAGGCTTTTGTTTTCTTGGTCTATATCAGTTATAGCGTAAATACTGCGTTATAACAGTAATTTTATTATTATACCTCTTTGATTGAATAATTGCAGAAAAAAGTTTCGCACAGAAATCAAGTTCATCCACACGCTGAACTCAAATATCGAATAAAAAATGTATGTGTGTTGTATGTAGAACGTTTTTTTACATACGATGATTTTAGGCGTTGTCGACTGGGAAAAGTTTTTGTAATAAAGATAAGGAATATGTAAGGTGTGCACTTAACCTCAGTGACGCCAAGTAAAAATGAAGCTCACCGTATTCGAGCAAGATGTAAATCAAGTAGGTATTCTCAGTCGGCTACACTCGTCTGTCACTTCTACACATTACAATTAACGAAGTTCTGTATAGTGTACTGTGCTGTATATATACTGTACATGGTGAATGATAACTGAAAAATCTGAAATATTTCGTTGAAGGAAAAAAAAATTGTGTAGTGTTCTAACCCTAAAAAATGTCACATTTATGTTCATGGCAATAAGAATCAAGTTCCAGTGTTTCATATAGGAATCCAGTGTATCATGACTCTTTTACATAGATTGTATAATTATGTGACACCACCTGCGACATAAATCCTCGTTGAGCACCACACTAAATGGTCATTTCAAAAGATTTAACATTGAGTATATAAGGGTACTATACGAGGCGATAGATTCGAAAAACGCAGGGTTAAACAACTGAATCGAGTGAATAAAAGAGGAACAATGGTTGTCAAAATTACTACAGAAGAACGCAGAGGTGGTTCAAAGAGCATTAATAACAATAAAAATAACATTGTTAGTACTATTTGATCACCGCTGCATTTTTCGGCGACAATTTTGACACTTTATATTTCCTTTTTGTATAAAATTACAAATCGTTCGCCATCCTAGAGTAGGCTCTGTTTACTTGGGTAGTATTAAGGAAGAATTCAAATAAATTATATTTAGGTAAACATCAAAAACTTTATTAATAAAAATCCTGACACAAAGAAAAAAAAGTAGATATCACTGTAGGTAGCTGCCACGTCTACTGAAGAAGAAATAAGTAAGCAATTTGTTTATACGGTAGGTATACTTATTTGTTTAATTATATTATATTGTAGGCAAATAAATGTTTCATCTCCCTTCTTAGCACTTGATACAACTCGACTGCATGGTATGGATCATTTTTATGAGAAATATTGTTTTCGATCATTAACATATTACATAAATTATAAAAATCTTTATCACAAGGATATTTGTTAAATGTACAATTTGCACTCAAGGCGTCGCGTCGAAAGGAAAAGTTCTTCTATAAGGTAACTTCTTGTTTCGTACAACTCGGAAATTCCGATTTAGAAGTTGGAATTATATTCTTCTCACTTGTAACTCGGAAATTACGGTTTTGAACTCGGAAATTCCGACTTGGAAGTCGGAATTATATTTTTATGACTTATAACTCGGAAATTCCGAGTTAGAACTCGAAATTATCTAGTTAGAAGTCCGAATTATATTTTTCTGATTTGTAACTCGGAACTTCTGACTTACAATTCGGAAAAATTAAAATTAAAATTTGATGGCCCTTCTACGCTTCCGTACAATACATTAAAAACAACCAAATAAAAATAAAACCGAGGTGCAGTTTTGAAGACTAATACCTAAGCTTCCACCTGCAAAAGGTGGGATTGTCAAAAAATATGTATGTATGAATTTTCCGTTTTATTCGTTGCAACATTAAAACATCGTCTTAGAAAAAAATAAGCATGAAAACCTGTAATTATCGCCAAATAAATCATACTTATAATACATATATTCACCTTTAATTTGATTACATATAGAGTGCCGATATCACTTTTCAAAACTTTAGTATTAACAAAGTTAGATGCTCATAGCGGAAAATTGCTTATTTCGAAAATTGGCAAAATTTGGAGGCCTGGATTTTGTGAAATTTTGAAAATTTTTTTAATGTGTTTTATATAATACCTTTAAATATGCCATCCAAGTATTTATTTGTTCTTTTATGAAATAATTCAGAATTCATGCAATGCTTCACTTTAAAGTGATATATGAAATAATTAAAGTACTCGAAAAATGATTACAATACACGTAATACTTAGAGAAAATATTAGTTTGTAATGTCCAATTGGTTTTATATCATTTGCTTTTGCCAATCAATAGTTATAGCCACTTATGTAGGGCGCGCGCGCGCGCGCGCGCTACCGCAAGACTATTGCAGCGTGAACAGCGGGCCTATGTAGCGCGACTTGGAGCGTTAGTTTACACATTACTGCTCGCTCAACTTTAATTTGTAAAACATATATATGTTTCTTTTGTAAAATTCTATGTTCTTTCCAATGGTTCTGTCAGTTATTTCATACAAATTGAATTTAAAAAGTTATTCATGAAATATCATATTTTTGCACCTAAATTGTTTAATAAAATACCCTATGTGGGAAATGAATAAAACTTTATATTCTTAGTATTATTCGATCTATTTCCACAGTCAACCACGCAATAAACATGTCCGCATGATTTTCCCATGATATTAGCCGGAGGTTATGTTACACAATAACTAACAATAAACTGCTGATTTTGACAATGTCATTTGCAGCTGCGGCGTTCCCAAAATTTCCCACTTTGGCTGCATTAAATTGAACCCAGGGATTTGCGCATTTTTAAAAGGCTTATAATAAAATATTTATTAAAAACAAGATTCACGCACGAGTAAGGGACACAGGAATTAACTTTCTACTTAGCCACTACGAGCGCTAGCGGTCACGTACCGATAAGCTCTAGTCTGCCTCTAGTCTATAGAAAATGTACTAAAACCTTTTTGACGTTTTGGGCAACCAACAATACACGACTATAGTGTTTGTATCTGTCTTTTATAACATTATATAATGCATCGACTTCTATTTGACCTCTAGATACTTTATATAGCATCCATATCATTTACGCAATATAAACGCACCAAGTAATTAGCCACCTTTACCTTCAGATTTATACAAAAGGGATTTAGCTCGTTATTTTTGTATTTTGCTGCACATTGAGCCATTGGATGTGAAATTTTGTCGGTACCTTCGTGCACACTATATCTTCCGTTCTACAGGGTGTAATCAGTTTCATGTCATTAAAAAAAGTGGTAATGGGGACCGACTAGACAAACAAAAAACCTTTATGACTTTTCCCTCTAGGGGCACTTTGAAAAACTGATCTGGGTTAACATATTTAATATTATGGTAGACAACTATTGAGAACCATTGATTTTCTTGGTCGATGGACTTGTACTTCCCAATTATACAACTTTTAAATTGTCATAAAAAAGTGCTCGCCGGCACACGCGGTATCAAAGGATCATCGACCGCCTTTGATGGACTGCCTCAACTGAACTGAGGGTGTAAAGAGGTAAATAATTCGTTCTCTCTTCGTGCCCAATTGCAAGCAAATAATGGCCATAGAGGTTTAAACAGAGCATTTCTTTACATGCGTGTTTTTTAATTTGGAACTAAATATTGGATTGTTATAATTTAGAAAATTTAAATGTGGTTTATTAACAGTTGTAACATAAATGAGTGTCCTGGGTTAAAAGCTTACTACCCACCTAAATGATTCAAAATCTCTGCATCTGTATCAATACACAGTTCAGTACGTCGAATTAAGTACATACGCACTTCGTTCAACACTAAACACTAAACTATCAACTAACGTTGTCAATAAAGAAAAATAAAATAAAAACTTGGTACAAAAGCCAAAAGGGAATACAAAAAGAACGAACAAGTAAATTGTGTCTGTACGTAATCAAGAATTTGACAACTTGAACGGTAAGTCAATAGCACCAAAATGATGAATTTGATTGACACTTTTAATCGACTTCAAAAACTGTTATAAAGGAACAAATTTTCAATTTGATCCGTATGTTTGTTTCGTTCTTAATGACGGATATTACTTTGTTATCTGTGTTTTACCTTGCTGAAGAATTATCTTCCAAGTTTTTCTGTTATTAGTTCTCTAAGAAGCATTAAATCGTTATTATCTTGACATGAACAATTCGGTTATGGGATGTTTAATAGACGTAATTATCATTTCCTGTGTATTCTTTCCTCATACCTACAAAAATTAAATAATTTTGAAATATAATTATCGACAAACACTGGAGGCGAAACGACAACTAATTGGGAACATACGTGATCACATCTTATGACGAAACATAATTAAATAAATAACAAAAAAAAAAGGGATCTGTAGCCGGGATCCGACATATTAATCCCTATGTATTTCGACGTGCAGAACACGATTCGGATGTCTGTTTAGCTCCTACCAATTTTTTGTAAATCGCAAAAATAACAGAAAATCTGAATTTTTGATAATTGTGATGCACACCCTGTATCTTTGTTGATATCAACTTTTGGACCCAAGTAAGTTTGGTTAAATCTTAATATTTTTACGTAAGGAATTTGCCATTGCTCTGTGTACCATTATGGGACACCCTGTATAAAGGAGATGATCTTTTAATGGCGTTGAAACGTCAAGGTCTTCAGAAGTTAGTTAATTAGACTTCCACCAACTTTTATCTAGGTAAATTCTTACTAAATCGGAATTTCTAAGCTATTTTTAACAACAACTTCTTTGACTTTCAGTTGTTAACCTTCATGGGTAAATACTCCCTTCCATATAACTTTTTCTTGAAAACTTCATATCTTAAGGTGAGACTATGAATTATTTATGAATCCAAGGTGCAAAATAAGGGTTATATTGAAAAAAAAAGAGTTTGCGATCAAATGATTTTAAAAATATTATTATAGGTCAAAGCTTACTCATATTCCTACAGCTCTTGTACTGGTAAATTCCGCTGAAATCTCAACACTGAGTTATTACAGCACTTGGAATGTTAAAACCTAAGCATATGAATAATAATAATTTGACCTTCAAGTGTCTGTAACTTCAAATCTATGAACTTTTTGGACCTACTGCATATGAGAACTCTTGTTCGGAATGGTCCAATGAATACATTTCAGCTGGTTTTAGCTCAAACGACTATACAGGGTGATTCACGTAGGACATTCATTAGAAGTTTTTCAACTTGCAGTTGGATTAGGAACTTGAAATTTGGTATGCAGCCATAATCTATCATACCCGTTCTATATAAAATATTTTCAGTCCTCCAACTATACAGGGTGCGCCAAAAATTGGTACCAACTTTCTTATTTTAAATGGAAACCTATATTATTCTTTACATGGTTCGATTGGTCTTCTAATTCTGAGTTTAGAGAATCTAAGTTATGTTAACTTATCTATTACAATTTTTGACATATGTCCAATTTTTTGAAAAAAATTGCCGCTGTAGTAGTTTACGAACAAATTTGTATCTTGCAAACCTTTCAAAATTATGAAACCAAATTTGTGAAGCAGTTAGCTGGAAGTCCATGGCATACTCGATGAAGTAAGGAATCTCTCGGCAAGATAAGGTATTTCTTGATTTTTATTGAATAACCCGATACGGGGTGAAGTTAGGGATAGGAAAATGCTTAAGTAACTCATCCTAAAATTCAATTTTCTTTCGAATAGTGTCAAAAAAAATAGTAGGTGCCATTTGAAAAAATTGACTTTTTGACAATTTTTTATTGCGACATTGAAAATCGACTGCGCCCATATGGTACAAAATGGGACCACCGATAGGATATCAAAAGTTAACCTGGGCTTCCAGCTAACTGCTTCACAAATTTGGTTTCATAATTTTGAAAGGTTTGCGAGATACAAATTTGTTCGTAAACTACTACAGAGGCAATTTTTTTCAAAAAATTGAACATATGTCAAAAATTGTACTAGATAAGTTAACATAACTTAGGTTCTCTAAACTCAGAATTAGAAGACCAATCGAACCATGTAAAGAATAATATAGGTTTCCATTTAAAATAAGGAAGTTGGTACCAATTTTTGGCACAGCCTGTATAGTTGGAGGACTGAAAATATTTTATATAGAACGGGCATGATCGATTATGGCTGCATACCAAATTTCAAGTTTCTAATCCGACTGCAAGTTGAAAAACTTCTAATGAATGGCCTACGTGAATCACCCTGTATAACTTTTATCCTGTATTTTGTACGGGTACTTTTAAATAAATAGATTCTAAGACGCCACCTTCAAAGGGCCTTAACTCTCTTAGGAAGCATTTCCGAATTTCCGGATACATACCTCTGGGCTTTCCATCGCCCAGTTTTTTTTTTTTCGATATCTTTTATAGGAGAGCTATAATTTTAACGACATCCTATATTATTGATTTGATTATATCTTTCGTGCTAAAATGTGATCAGATAGTGTGGGTCCCACTTAGACTAATACAATTTCTACCATTTTGATTTTCTTATTAAAAGACGTATCAAATATGATCAATTTCTAATTTATAAAAATACCTGGAACGGGCATTAAAAGGAAATTCTTATTATTTTTAACAAGATCTGCTGCAAGACGGTTTGGCGCTTTATTAAACACTTTATCCATTTTCTTGCCTTTTGGAAGTATCTTTGTAGTACAGGTCTCTTGCTTTTTTGGACGACAACTTTTCTTTTTCTCAATCGCTTTTAATTTACCGTAGATAACTGAGACCCTCCTTTTGGGAATTATTTGATATTGTTGCTTCCACGCGATGTTCCTTTTTCTTATGCTGCTTGCGACGATTTTATACGTGAAACTAGGAAAGGTTGAATATTTTCTCTTCCTGTTATCTTTACAATGCTTTTCGACAGGATATCTATTTTCCTGATCCACTGAATTCTTACCTACAGTTTCTATGTATAAACAAATCATTAAGCGTATTTAGAATAATAAAGTAGCTGAATAAGTCCGACAGAGCTAAATTTTGAAGAATCCAGTGTTACGCCATTATTTCATGACACCTGTAATCATGAGAGGATTTTGAACTATTGTTTGGGGAGTTAAAAGAGTTTATATAAATATCAAAAAAATAGAACCAAAATTATACCAGCGTGTATGTTTTTTTTTTAAATGTTTACTCAATATTTTTCTAGTGACTTAATAGTCCAATAAAAGTGGATTTTGACAAAAAAGAATTATTAACAAGCTCGACTTTGCTGTGGGCTTTTATTTCATGTTTTATACAAAACCTCAAGAGTCTGCTTCGATAGCACCCCCGCAATTTTTTATAGGGGTAAAATTTATGTTTTCGCTATTATCTTAGAAACAATTAATCCTTTGGAAAAAGATTATTGTAACTCGTAATTTGATTTATAAAAAAGATTTATTAAAATGTCTTTGTAGAATCAGCCCTTACAAAGATTTAGCCTGGATTACGTCTGAAGGGAAATGAGTACTCCACCAAAATAATATAATATTCCAAGAACCAGTAACACTCAAAAGTTTGTTGGATGCTAACTAATAGTCATAGGTATTAGGCCCAGCGACATTTTTGTTATTTATGACCACACCGTTGAAACTTTTTGTGTCTGTTATTTGGGTGGAGTCGGACAAATTTGGGACTTGGCACATTATGGTAGTGGGGCGTTTGTCTGTCAAGCTGTCACGAAGTTAACAATTTTATGCAAAAAAAAAATGTATAGCCACATTGGTAATTTTATTTTAATCGATAGTTTTTATCATATAATTAGCGAAAAAAAAATTGTCGGACAAAAATAATGGGTCACTTGACGCGTCGGACACGCCAAACACGTCAAGTTTATGAAAAAAAAAATTATTACCACACGGCTGATTTTAACAGAATCTACCATAAAAAAATGTTGCAATAATGTGGTAACCTTGTCGGACAATTTTTATGGGGCATATGCGCAGTCGGATGCGCCAAAGTCGTCTGCAAAACTTCCTGCAAAACTTTTATTTACAACCTTAGATGTCATTTTGATTTTGTACTGTTTCTTTACACGTGTAATGCATATAGGATCGGTTGTCCGACAAAAATAATGGGGCTTTTTGATACAATTTAAAAAAAGGACTTTTTTTAATTTTCGACTATGTATTCTATACATATTATTATACAAACGTTTATTAATGTATGTATTGCACAGCAACAGCACTAACCATTTGCCACATATTTACCGGTAATGATTTTAATCCAGCATTTTACAAAAAAGGGAAAAAAAGACCAATCGACATTTTAAGAAAAAAAAAATCATATCAAGATGCTTTTGGGCAGCTTTTAGAAATGGAGCCGAAATATTTGGATATAGAGCATGAAGCATTCAAATCTCTCAAGGATTATGTGTGCCGATTATATAGTTTAAAGACCAAAAATGACGTCGATAAAGGTAGATTCGAATTGTTTGAAAAAAAATATGAAAATGAAGAAATTTGGAGAAAAGCTTAGCTGGGTTCGATGCATCACATCTTCCACCAACAAAAAGAGAGCTATTACAACACGTAAAACGAACGATTTACATTAGTAACTTGTGGTGCAATGCTCATCTGAGGCGACAAACAGAACTCGATGTTGAAGAGTGCGGGTGGATAAATATCGATGGCAGCTACGACTTTTTCTAGTTTGATGGCGAGCAATGTCCCACATTTCAAGAGATATCTACTCATTCAGGTAATATATTCATAATTATATTAAAATTTAATCTATTAATCTGGTTTTCTTTTAAAATTTCGTATTGTACAGATATTTTTGGCAATTGATTAAAATGAAACTATTTTGATTTAAAAAAATCGAAACAGTTACTTGCATTAAGAACATTTTAGTTAAAATGTTTCATTTAAATATCTTTTAAAAGTTTTCATTACGTTTTTTAATAAAATGTTTCATTTACAGGTTCCATTGCTAATGATAAAGATGAGTTGGAGCTAAGTAGATCACCCGATAAGAGTGAAGACGAAGAAAATTGGGCTTTAGACAGTGATTCCGAGGATGCGGCATCTGAATATGATGACGATTAATTAATAAATCATTTAATTATTATTTATGTATATAATTTCAATAATATTATTTGATTTTCTGAGCAATATTTATTTAATAATAATATTTTATGTATTATTTCATAACATATATATAAAATAATAAGCAGTAACTCCCCTTTATAGTTTAAGAACGTCGATAGCCTAAGAATTAAATTTTTTTGTACGTTTGCCCCAATATTTACAGAAACCCTGTACAGTTTGCGAATATCGATTACCAATAAAAATTTACTTTTTTTGTCCGACTGGCGATTTGCCCCAATATTTTTGTCGGACACTTAGATATTTTGATTTAGATTATAATTACTTATAATTTCCTTTTTTTGTCGGAAAAAGGGTTGTAAATAAAAGTTTTGCAGGAAGTTGACGACTTTGGCGCATCCGACTGCGCATATGCCCCGTAAAAATTGTCCGACAAGGTTACCACATTATTGCAACAATTTTGTATGGTAGATTCTGTTAAAATCAGCCGTGTGGTAATAATTTTTTTTTTTTCATAAACTTGACGTGTTTGGCGTGCCCGACGCGTCAAGTGACCCATTATTTTTGTCCGACAAATTTTTTTTCGCTAATTATGTGATAAAAACTATTGATTAAAATAAAATTACCAATGTGGTTATAATTTTTTTTTTGCATAAAATTGGTAACTTCGTGACAGCTTGACAGACAAACGCCCCACGACCATAATGTGGCAAGTCCCAAATTTGTCCGACTCCACCCAAATAACAGATACAAAAAGTTTCAACGGTGTGGTCATAAATACAAAAAATGTCGCTGGGCCTAATACCTATCACTCTTATAGGCCGATTCAGAAAGATGTTCAGAATTATTGTTTCCCAGCAGTTCCTTGCAGTGGTGATTATTTAAAAATCTACTTTTTTACAAACCCCAACTGGTAGGCATTTGTGAAATATCTTCAAGTGAGGAAATCTAAGAATTTCGATAAACTTGCCTGCTTCCTATTCAGGATTGGTTCCATGTAAAAGCCGAAAGAAGAAATTATGTAATACCTCAACTATTTGATATTGATGTCATATTGTCGGATTTATTATCCTCTTACGTCAAATACAGCAAATGCATGCAATTTTTTTCAATATTTACAAGTTATTAAGAATCAGAATTAAAAGTAAATATATGTTTTTAAATTATCAAATAAATAAAAATGTTGTCATTTATATGCCATACCAATACCATTCATGTAGAAGGCATATACATCAAGACCATAATTTTCTGTTTGTTTAATAATTCAAACGTGGTTGAGGAACCTAATTAATTATTAATTATTTTACTTATTGGTTGTAGCATGCATTGATATTGCAAAATTACATTAATTTTAATAAATAATAACAAAATTTTGACAATAATTTAAGGTATATGAAAATGAAAATGGGATTTTTCGGATTTTTCGATTTTTCAGCAATTTTTTCCATTGTACTACATGTTTTTTTATTTATTGAAAGAAGCAAAATAAAATTAAAATAGCCTTGTCCGAACACCTTGTCGGGCAAGTACTTTCATGAGGAATCGCAGTTGAAAATTTCACTTTTTTTTTGTAAATTGAAATAAACAACAACCGTTGAATATTGTGATTTACAAAAAATATAGCTTATGAGGGCCACCAAAAGGTATGCTTTCACCAAGTTTGAGCGAAATCAAATTATTTTTGTAGAAGAATTAAAGAACCGAAAAAACGGTTTTTTGCGTATTTCTCGAAAAATATTGAAGTTAGGATAAAATTGCTTTCTATAAAAGTTGTAGACCTTTTAATAAAAAGGCAATAGCCTACAGCTTTTGTATTTAACTTTTTTCTACAGGATGCATAGTTTAGCCAGAAATACCAAAAAACTGTTTTTGCCCCCTAAAAATCCATCTCATTTCACCCCAGAAAGTCAGCGTTGGTTCGTCTTTCCTTCCTTAGTTATGACATGTTCTACAATATTCCACTATTGGTTTGCTGTAACGACTTATTTTTTTAAATTCTGACGCTTATCTAGGTTGGCCTATACAATGTGAACCCTAAAGAAACGCACAAAATTCATATCTTTGGTATGTGTAATTTTTCACAAAAATCCCCGATTTTAGTTTTGTAGCATTTTGTCACTATATCAACATGTATGACGTCATTGGTTTCTGAGTTGTGACGCCATCATATTTTTTTAAATGGAAACAGACATTTTTGTTTTCTGTTTTGGTGGTATATTCCTTTAGCTTTCTGGTGATATAACAAAAAATGATATTACCTGAGCCATTCTTTTGGAAAAATGACATTTTATATAAAAATAGCTTATCTTTCGCAAATTCACGAATAATGTTCCACTTTCTTATGGACTTACTGATAAATCTTGTTGCCTACATTTTTTAACAAAACATTGGACAGAAAAACAAAACAAAGAAAATAATAAAAAAACATTCACCTTAACAACAGAGAGATACAGGCCTTTTTGTGTAAAGTATCGATAACTTTTTTATTCCTAGCACGCTTTGTGACACTTCTGAGACAGTGTAAAACTAGTGAATACAATGCCACGTTGAAATGAAAGGGAACGCGTAGAACTTTTGATGATAGTTGGAATGGTGATAGGCTGAGAACTCATCAGGAAGCCTGTGATGTTTCAAATGCCAAGTATCCCGAAAAGCAAATTTTTAGATCCGCTGTAAGTAGATTGGTGGCTAGATATGATGAATTCTTCAGTGTAGCTGACCTCCCTAGATCTGGTCGCCCTAGCACAAGCAACGAAACCAAATTAAATATTCTTAGAAAATGAGGAAAACCACCATCTTTCGACAAAGCAGCTGGCTTTAAATGATAACGTGAGTCTAACTCCTATTGTACGTCTATTGAAAAAAGAAAAATACCATCCATATAAAGCGCAATTAATCCACGAATTGAATGAGGACGATCCAGATCGGCGCTTACAGTTTTGTGAACAGTTGATGACCTTGTGCTATGAAAACCCAAATTTTTTAAAGAACATTGTTTTTTCTGATGAAGCTACATTTTCTTTAAAGAGGACTGTACATCGGCATAACTGTAGGTACTGGTCACGCGGAAATCCTCATTGGACTCAAGAAGCCCATACACCTCGACAAGGCAAAGTAAACGTGTGGGCAGGTATGATTGGTGATCGTTTATTGGGACCTTTTTCTTGAAGAAAATCTTACGGTCCCAAGATATTTACAGTTTTTGCGAGTTGAGTTAGTGACAGCCTTAGCAGTTATGTTTCCGAACAATGGAGATGAAGATATTCCTGCTGAAAACGTCTGGTTTCAGCAAGACGGGGCCCCACCTCATTTTGTAATAGCAGTGCGTCAATTTTTAGATGACACTTTTACTGAAATGTGGATAGGTCGTGGAGGTCCGATTGAGTGGTCCCCGCGTTCACCGGATTTAACCCCCTTAGACTTTTTCATTTGGGGTAACTTAAAGTCAAAGGTGTATTTTAACAGACTGGATACCATAGAAGAATTGAAAGATAGAATTAGCTTGGAGATCAGACGAATTGCCCATGAGACGATTCAGAACAGCGTGCAAAATGTCTACACCCGTCTTGGTCATTGCAAAATGGTTGGAGGGTCGCAGTTTGAGCAATGGAGATGATTTTTTTCTCACAATTACTTATGTAAGGCATCAATCGATAAAAATATTTTTTCCAAAAAATGGCTTAGGTAATATCAACCCATACAGCACAAGGACATCCTCAGAACATACTGGGGACAACTTTTCAGGACATATGGGATATCCTGGGAAGATCCCATTATCCCATCATTAGGATGTCCGTAGGATATCCAAATGGGACAGTTCGGGCCTTGCTAATGACGTCCTCAGGACATCAGTACGGGTGTGTACAGGACATCAACAGCTCTTATATGGGTTATGCCTGGGCTTTACTATGAACAACCTGAGGACATTGCTCGGACTTTATATAGGACATCCCCAGTTTTTTTAGGGTTTATTGGATATTTCTAAAGATAGTACAAAATACATATTATTTTATATAGGATCATTGCTTTTAAACTGAGCCAATAAGCGAAGACAAAGGAATACAAGTTTATATAATGGCAGAGGTAATGACTAATATAAATGTGATACATATACAGACTGTCTATTTTACGAGGGCCACACCAAATATCTCGCTTAATATCTATTGTAGAAGAATAAAGTTTTAGAAACAGTTATCCCATTTTTTGTGAGCTATATTTCAGTAAAAAGAAATTTGAAATCCATAGCCTACTTTATGAGATATATTACAAAAACCTGAAAAATAGGAAAACCACAAACGGTTATAGCTTCCTTATTTGAGGAGATACGAAAAAAGTTAAAGGAATGAAAGTTGACGGCAAAGACAATAAGAATAATAACGTGTAACAAAAAAATCGAAAAATGCAGTTGGCTTTGACATACGCTATTGTGCAAAAATGAAAAATACATATCTCAAAGTAGGCCATGACGCCATTAATTCCGTTATTTTTTTCTCATTCCAACGATATAAAACATGTCACAGATATTTTAACCGATAGTGTCAATATTTAATATTTTACGAATACCACAATTCATATAATTGAATCGTAACAATCAGCTGTGCCATAATTAGTGAAAAACAATGTATACAGTTATTAATAAATATGACAGATTGTCACTGTTGTATGTTGTATGTTGCGTTGTCGAGTTCTAAGACAAATTTTATATCAGTAATTATGGTGTCCACCAATAATAACAAATTAGATATGATTAGCATTTATTGTCAGTGCAATTTTGACGCTGAGATGGCAGTCACGGTTTACGGAGATAGATTTTCAGATGCTCCGCAGCCAAATCGAACTACCTTTAGGAAGTTAGTTCAAAATCTAAAAACGCACGGTTCATTTTCAAAAAAAGTAGTAAGGCGAGCGCATGTTGCGGATAATATAAGAAAAGTGAATAGAGTAATGAATTATGTTAACCAAAATGAGGAAACCTCTTTGAGACAAATTCAGAGAAACTGTCGCATAAAAAAAGACAGTGCAAGAAAAATATTGAAAAAAAAACGGATTTCGATGCTACAAAATGAGGAAAGTTCAACATTTGAATGAGGGAGATAAGCCAAGGAGAGTAAGATTTTGTAGATGGTTATTAAATAAGGAAAGGAATGACGCGCTGATATGTAGCAAAATTCTTTGGTCGGACGAATCAAATTTTTCTAATAATGGATTTTTCAATAGAAATATGCTTTATAACTGGACACGAGAAAATACACATTGGTGCAGAGAGACTGCTTTCCAAGAAAGATTTTCTACGAATGTTTGGTTGGGTCTTTTAGGGACTAAAGTAATTGGACCTTATTTTTATGATGGCAAATTAACCGCTCGTAGATACCTTAATTTCCTGCAAAACGAATTTCAAGATTTTCTTTATGAATTAACAGTGGCAGAAAGATTAAATTATTCATATTTTCAACAAGATGGGGCTCCACCTCACACTGCTGTAATATGTACAAATTATTTAAATCAAGTTATGCCAGATAGCTGGATAGGCACCTATGGACCCATTCTATGGTAAGCTCGATCACCAGATATTACTCCCTTGGATTTTTTCGTCTGGGGTTACATTAAAGACAAGGTATTTCAAACTGCCCCTGAAAATATTGAGGACATCAAAACCAGAATTCGAAACGCATGTGAGGCAATTACTCCTGAAATGCTCTAAAATGTAATGCGTGACGTGTCTCGTAGAGCACGTTTATGTGTCAGGATGCATGGTGCACAATTTGAGCATTTGTAGTTAGAAAAATAAATACACACAATTTCTTTTCAATATAGTAGTAGGTAGTACTGTTATACATAGTTTTTCGTTTTTTTCTTTGGATGTTCGTTTTGTACTTGTATTTTTATTTATGAGATATTGATTGGTTTGTATTAAATTGTAATAAATAATTACGGAATTATAATTATTATAAAGTGAATTTTTACTATTATGGCACAGCTGATTGTTACGATTCAATTATATGAATTGTGGTATTCGTAAAATATTAAATATCGACACTATCGGTTAAAATTTCTGTGACATGTTTTATATCGTTGGAATGAGAAAAAAATAACGGAATTAATGGCGTCATGGCCTACTTTGAGATATGTATTTTTCATTTTTGCACAATAGCGTATGTCAAAGCCAACTGCATTTTTCGATTTTTTTGTTACACGTTATTATTCTTATTGTCTTTGCCGTCAACTTTCATTGCTTTAACTTTTTTCGTATCTCCTCAAATAAGGAAGCTATAACCGTTTGTGGTTTTCCTATTTTTCAGGTTTTTGTAATATATCTCATAAAGTAGGCTATGGATTTCAAATTTCTTTTTACTGAAATATAGCTCACAAAAAATGGGATAACTGTTTCTAAAACTTTATTCTTCTACAATAGATATTAAGCGAGATATTTGGTGTGGCCCTCGTAAAATAGACAGTCTGTATGTATAACTCCATACACATATTTGTGGCTTATATCACTTTAAAAGTAAATCTACCGAACTAATAGAGGTTATATATAGTCCAATGAAATAGGTCGACAAATCAAAATTTTAAGGTAAATACTTGAATTTTTGATGTTACTTTGAAGTATTTGAACACAATTATTGAAAGAAATTTTTTTTCAACCCCGAGAAGGGGTAAAAAAAATATGTTTTTTCAAAAGTACTCAAAATGTGTAATAGATTGTAAAAAAAGTTTCAAATAAAAATTGCATGAAACATTACATAAAAATTAATCTCTTGCCTTTTTTGGTATTATTAAAATCAACAGAGTTTAGGGTGGTTAGAAGTTATAAGGGATGATATGTACATAATGTACAACTTTAGAAAATCATAGCGTACTGAAAAGTTACAATGAATTTTAAAAAAATTCTATTCACTCAAAAAATATAAAGGATTACGTATCTGACAATAACATCTGCCGACAATAACCAATTACATTTTCCCCTTTTAGATAATATAATTAATACAAAGATATAACATAGCAGCATTATATTTATGAAATATTTAACGTAATCGACATCGACGCCCGGCGGATTTCTTAGAACTTTCGACTTGTCACAAAAAGGTAGCTAATTCAAAACACAGTAAATGTATTAAAACCAAATTATAAATAACTGCTATTTATAAGATATAGATTTTAAATACATTTTTAATGAATTATTTGTACTAGAGGGGATTATCAAATAGAACAAACAAATAAGTTTTTAGAAGCATATTTTACAAACCAATAAAAGACAGTATAAATAAATAGCCTCAAAATAATATACAGGGTGTTGCATCATGAGAGGGACATAGCTTAATAGGAGGTAGAGAACATCAGTGGTAACCGGAACCTCCCATAGAAATGTCTCATTGGGCCTTCACTACGAAATTACAGGGTGTTAAATAATTTTTATCCAAATCTGTTTTTTGTCATAACTTTGACAGGAAATGAAATAACGGATTCATATTTGGTACGGCTAATGTACAAACGAGCCCCAAGAGGTACATGTATAAAAAAAAATATATCCAGGTCCGGACTCACTATAATTTATGTTTCTTCTTTACATCAATAAAACATCACCCTGTATATATTTTTTTGAAATTTCGATACGATATTCGAAAAGAGCAAGAAAAAACAAACAAAATGGCCTATTTCATTTTTTTGTTACACCTTCGTGGTTATTTAAATACGTTGTTAAATGTGCAAGAAAATGGATTACAGAACCCTATTAAATGAGAGGCACGTGAAATAAATAGTTTTATAACTAAAATTTGCAAAAATTCTATTGAGCCTAGGTGGTCTGGGTGAATCCTAATTCCGGCACGTTTTAAAGGTCCATTTTGGTAAAAAACTGTGGTCCTAATAAGTAATCGGGTATGAAATAACAAAATTTTTAATCAATCACAGTAGGCTTGTTCAAAGTGACAGATAATAAAAAGAAATCTCCTAAACAGTTGAATAATTGTTTGTTAGTAATTTAATGTGTCAATAATCCGCATTTAGTTAGTGAAAACTTGTGAAAATATGTATTTTAACTATGTCAGTAAAATTTACAAACGGGGAATATGCTGACATAATATTCATCTATGGTTTCTGTAATGGAAATGGTAGGTCGGCGGAAAGAGAATATCGGCTGCGTTTTCCTGGTCGTCGATGCCCTAATCATAAAACCTTTAGTACGGTGTTCCAGTATGCAAGACAACACGGAAAGTTTCCTACTTCTGCAGTTGTGGAGCGTGTTTTACAACAAGGTGTGCAGGAACAAAACAATATTATAAACGTAGTTCAAGAAAACCCAAATATGAGCACTAGACGAATCAGTTTGGCAACTGGTATTCCTCATTGGCGAGTATGGAGAACCCTAAAAAGAGAACGTTACCATCCATATCATATCCAGCAGGTACAGAGTCTTCAACAAGGCGACGATATCCCCCGCCTGGCATTTTGTCGTTGGTTGTCTAATCATCGCCCAGTCATTTACAGAACCTTATTTACGGATGAGGCACAATTTACAAGGGATGGAATAAACAATTCACGAAATAATCATAAATGGGCACAGGAAAACCCACATGCGGTACGCCAACGCCGTTCGCAACACAGGTTTTCTGTAAATGTTTGGGTCGGACTTGTGAATAGACATTTGATAGGGCCACATTTTTTTGAAGAAAGATTGAATGGTGAAATTTACTTTGATTTTCTTCAAAACATTTTACCGAATATGTTAGAAAATATCGGTATAAGAGGCATGTTGTTTCAGCATGATGGGGCCCCACCACATTTTAACCTTCAAGTAAGAGAACACTTAAACAATGTGTATCCTAATAGATGGATTGGACGCGGGGGTCCACATGAATGGCCACCAAGATCTCCTGATTGTAACCCTTGTGATTACTTTTTATGGAGCCACTTAAAAAACGGTTTATAGCATTGAAATTGAAAGTAGACAACATTTAATCCAGCGCATCGTTACAACCTGCGACGAAATAAGGAATAATCCAGAAATGATACGTCGAGCAATTGGTGACCTTTCTAAACGCGCAAGAAAATGCACAGAATTTGGGGGAGGACATTTTGAAAATTTACTTTAGTGTCAATTACGTTTTATTTTTAAACACATTTAGTTATTGTTTTGTTATTTATTGTTAATTGAATGGAAAATATTTTATTTATTTAGATTTTAGTTTGTTCTCTTCCAATTTTTATTAAGTATAAAATGTTGATGATTTTCTTGATCAAAGTAACTGGTTGCTTAGGCCTAAATGGTTTAAATTATCTGTCACTTTTATTCTTTGAACAAGCCTACTGTGATTGATTAAAAATTTTGTTATTTCATACCCGATTACTTATTAGGACCACAGTTTTTTACCAAAATGGACCTTTAAAACGTGCCGGAATTAGGATTCACCCAGACCACCTAGGCTCAATAGAATTTTTGCAAATTTTAGTTATAAAACTATTTATTTCACGTGCCTCTCATTTAATAGGGTTCTGTAATCCATTTTCTTGCGCATTTAACAACGTATTTAAATAACCACGAAGGTGTAACAAAAAAATGAAATAGGCCATTTTGTTTGTTTTTTCTTGCTCTTTTCGAATATCGTATCGAAATTTCAAAAAAATATATACAGGGTGATGTTTTATTGATGTAAAGAAGAAACATAAATTATAGTGAGTTCGGACCTGGATATATATTTTTTTATACATGTACCTCTTGGGGCTCGTTTGTACATTAGCCGTACCAAATATGAATCCGTTATTTCATTTCCTGTCAAAGTTATGACAAAAAACAGGTTTGGCCAAAAATTATTTAACACCCTGTAATTTCGTAGTGAAGGCCCAATGAGACATTTCTATGGGAGGTTCCGGTTACCACTGATGTTCTCTACCTCCTATTAAGCTATGTCCCTCTCATGATGCAACACCCTGTATATACTTTTCATTATTTTTGTTGTTGAAATCTCCTAAATAATAATACCTATAATAGGATGACTCTAGGACTTGCCCAGGATATTCCTACAGTGGATATTTTGTTAGGATTTTAATATCTTTGCAGGATATTACTACGACATCATACCAGGATTTGTCTAGGATATCCCCATTTGAGATACTCTCAGGTTGTATATATTTTATTGGGATATCCTAAGGATATCCTGAGGAATGTTGTCCTCGATTGGGATATACGGGACCAAATGAGGATATCCTAGGGATGTCATGTGCTGTGTGGGAATATTTTTCATATCACCAGAAAGCTAGAGGAATATACCACCAAAAACAGTAAACAAAAATGTCTGCTTCCATTAAAAAAAATTTATGATGGCGTCATAACTCAAAAAGCAATGACGTCATTTTTCGTATAGTGACAAAATGTAGCATTTACAAAATTAAAATCGACCTGTTCGAAGATTTTTTTGACATACCAAAGATATAAATTTCGTGCGTTTCTTTAGGTTTACACAGTATGTCCATTTACCGTTATGGTTCACGTTCAACAGGAATGTGCAATATAATGCATGTACCTTAAAAGAGGAGATTTTTTTTATAAATGTATTTTCAAGTACTGAATACTCACATTTGTTCCAATTGCTCCCTACAATGCACGAATCGTTTATTCACTAGTTTCTGTGCTGATATCACGAAAAAGCTAATTTTGGCGTTCGCGCGTTAGCTAGCAACAACATAACTTTCTTGTTATTTTACAGGAATACGGTTATATACAGAGAGTCTCACATAAGAGTCTAACAGCGTAACAATTCTTCTGGTTTTTGTCCGATCAAAGTATATTTAAGACCACAAAATCACTTTTCATCTTTAAATGCAAGGACATCTAAGATACTAAATTGTATGAAAAAAAATAAAAAAAATCATAGTAGGCATTTTTTAAAAGAAAATTTTGTTAACAAAACTTGTTCGAACTCATTAAAAAACCCCGAATCCGAAGTTTAGTCGAATTCTAAAAAAATGAGGTCCTGACGAAAAAAATGGTTTTGAGGCATTTAAATAAAAATTATTTCTAAATTTATTTTTTTGAAACAATTTACACAAACGAATAATAAATACCACCAAAAGAATGGAAAATTATGTTCTATCAACCCTCCATCAGTCCTAATGCATGCCTCAATTCGCATTTTGTTATTGTTCATAACTTCGGAATTTAACAAAACTTCGGATTGGGGGTTTTTGAAGTTTTGTTAACAAAATTTTTTGATTAAAAAAGGCCTACTATGATTTTCTGATTTTTTTTTACAATTTAGTATCGTAGATGGCGTTGCATTTAAAAATGGAAAGTGATTTTGTGGTCATAAATAGACTTTGGTGACCTCTATCTTTTAAGCTCGTTTGATTCAAATCGGACAAAAAACCAAAAGAATTATTACGCTGCTACTTGAGTGAGACACACTGTATGTGATTTTGTTTTAAAGAACATTTGTCACGTAGAATTTTATGCTCTTTAATGTCCCCTTCTACGTTTTTTTTATACTTTGCGTTTTATTTTTTATTTCTAAAAAAAAATTTGTCCAAGTTTGATGCCATTTCGTTTTTTGTTCTGATCATGGTGGCTTTTGTAACTTTTCTAATATTTTTCTACCAGCTGTAGCCTACACAAAAGATTTATTTAATCCTAGCTCAAGCTGATCAAGCTACTAATAGATTTTTGAAGGTGTCGAAGCAAAACTGAAGTACCAAATTTATCTCAGTTGGAATTATTTTCTACTGAATTTAAAATATTAACCATTTTCAGGGCCGTGGTAGCAAGATAGGCAACTTAGGCGCCACCTAAGGGTGCCTAAATTAGGGACAACTGTAGGACGTCTTATTCTGATTGATTAGAAAAAGAGAAATACACATTTAACCGATCTATGCTAATAAATAAAATAAACCTGTAATTAAAATTAAAGTGGCTGAGAATATTCACTCACACAGGGCCGGTTAAAGCCAAATTTACAACCTAAGGAAAGTGTCATTTTGGCTCATAACTGGGCGATCGCATGAAGAGGGGTGATGAGGGAGGTCATTTTCAATCCAAATAACTATATACAGAGTGTTCCAGAATTGAGTTCTCGAACGGGAACCTGTAATTCCTGAGGTCATTTCGGGCCCATGTAACCCAACTTACCTTCCTCTGAAAATGCATCCCTGAGGAAGTACATCCTCTTAAAGTGAGACGGAAACAAAATTTGCTTTCAATAATTTCCGTTATATTGGAGATAAGTTTAAATTAAACATATTCTTGCTATTTTTTGACGTTACTAATGAATTAATTTTTATATTACCCTGACAACGGGACAGGTTTTCTGTTTCACAAGCCCCTATGAACTAGAGAGAAAAAACGATAATTCTTGACTTTTGGTTGAATTACACAAAATTTTAAAAGCATTAATTTGTGTATTAATATTAAAACAGTTGGACATTATGTGGAGCATTTGTTATGAATGTAATTTTTATTAAAAAAACTGCTTTTTTGTTACTACAAAATTTTATTCTGGAATTGTAAATAAATGTTAAATACAAATAGAGGAAAAAAATGACAATTTCTTGTATTTTCATTAATATTACAAACAATTTTGAGAGTACCTTTTTTGCATCCCTTTCAATGCTCTGCAAAAATGTTCAAGTATTCAGTAATTTTACAGGGTGATTAAAAAATATCGCCAGTCAAATATTAATTATTATGAAAAAAAATTGAGAAACAAAAAATATTTGGGTGTTATGAAGTTTACAGAGAGTACTTATAGGGATATAGCTCCCATGAAAATTTTAAAATTTTATCTCCAATCTAACGGAAATTATTGTAAAATAAAAAAAATTTGTGACCCACCACTTTAAGACAATGTACATCCTCAGGGATGCTTTTTTGGATTAAGGTAAGTTGGATTATATGGACTCAATATGAGCCCAGTAATCGCAGGTTTCCGTCCGGGAACTCAATTCTGGGACACCCTGTATATGTGATTATCCAATGGGCTTGTTCCATGATATTCTTTTTATATGGTTTTTATACTTTTTCATATAGTATTCGATATTTTTATTATACACTTAAAGTTTTGTATTATTTACTTTTTCCGTTCTCGAGATATAAGGAGTTGAAATTGGTAATAGTTGCAAAAACCGAGCGCTCATATGTGACGTCACTATACGTAAGTGACGTAAGAAAAATGGCTTGCTGGGACCTTTCAAATTTAACCTGAAAAGTTGAAAAACATGGAATTTTTAAACGCTGGTAACTAAATAAATACGTCGAGTGAAAGTTCGTTCCATGTCTCTAAGGAAAGGAGAAGGTCGGCAATCAATTCCAATCGTAAATTGCATGGTCAAAATCGAAAATTCGTCCCGGCAGGAGCGATAGAAAATTGTAATTTTTTGACATTTCGCCAAATTGTACTCCCTACTGTCAAGTAGTAAACAAAACAAACAATACTTTGAAAACACTTATAATTATAACAAGTAAGGAGCATCAAGTCTATTGAGATCGCCGAGTCTATGCGTATAGTGACGTAGCGCCTGGCCACGCCCCATTTTCTCGAGATGGAGATTTGTAATAGTTTTTAAGATACTAAACGTGCGAATAAGATTCTAATTTTTTGCAGATCCATTAATTTATACCTGCACTTTCAATTTATGAAATTAAAAAAAAATGCTGAACAAGCCCATTGTTGATTAGAAAATTATTTAATTTTTTGTGTTTTTCCCTAAAATCGCGGACTGCGCGACTAATAGAAAATTTTCAAAAATGCGTGAGTTGTTCGGTAATTTTTTTTTAAGTAGGTTTCAAATGCATACACTTTTCCAATAGAAACATGTTTACAAACTCTGTCGTCTTCTGTTAAATGAAAGCAACAGTTTTGTGAAAATGTTTAAAGTTCATTTGTAAGTGACTCGGGCAGAATACACGTATTATAGAAAATTGACTAACTATTACAAATAGTTGCCTATTTAATTCAGATTTTGTGCAACACGAAAAAAAAAATCCTGTTTTTGTTCTACAGTAATAATGTTCGGGTGTCCCACGGTATTTCCATTTGAGACGAAAGAAATCAGTATCTCCCATTATATTGTAAGGATTCTGGAATATCTTAAAATCTGGCTGCGTCCTGTTTCGATACATTCCCAAATATCGGCGATGAGCCAATTATAATGTTCTTGCACGTATTTATACGCTGACCATAACTGCATCTCTAAGTTTGAAAATAAATTATACCTTGGCATTTGAAAACTAATTTTGTTACATATTTTCTAGAAACAAAATGTTGACAAACAATTGAGTTTGACAGGAAACTAAATTTGAAAGCGTATTTTACAGTTTTTGTTTTAATCAAAGCCTACCTTAAAAAATTGTACATCACTAAAGCATGATTTAAAATAGTTGCAATGAATACTTTAAGTAAATATCTCGAAAACGGTTACCATTAGCGGCATTTACAAGATATACCTTTTTTCGTAAAGAAAATATAAACAGGTATTTTTATTAAAAACGCTGAGTTGCAAAAAAGTTATGACGCTTTAAAGACACCGTAAATGTCGTAGGTGGCGTCTTCTACAAATAACAACAGAACTATGAATATATTTGAATTCTTCACCTCAAAAAAAACGATCACCAAATTCTCTTAAAATGTATTTTTCTTTTAAATCATTTTGAGCTAAGGTGAGTTTGGCTGAATCGTATTATTTTTACGTAAGGAATCTGCTATTCCTCTGTGTACTATCACCTATGGGACACCCTGTATAAGATATTAGTTGGCGTTGTATAACATTCTATTCTCACTGTTAACGTTATAATCCAGTGAAAATAGACAAAGAAAAGTTGAAACTGCGTAATAATTTGCATCGAGCTGAAAATTGGTACAGACCTTGACCCACATCTCATGGATATGTACATCCATAGCATATGCATTAGATGTTGGAATTTGAATATGTATTGTTAAATATACTTATCATATGAAATGTATATTCAGCTACTGACATCCATCAGTGTCATATACCATGTATATTGCTGGAGGTATGTACATAATGATTTATATATACCATGCCCATTAACGTATAATTAAATCATACACTCATTTTCTGGATTTTATATTTGCTTATTGCTATATTATGCTGTTACATTTGCATGAAGCTCCCATGATGTAAAAGTGTATTTATTATAATGCAATTAGATTTGTAAATACATACTCTTAGGGTGGCAGGTGTTTGTTTAGTTAAGATGGCGCTAAGTGACAGGGGCCTAAAAATTTACTGTTATGTCAAGTCATGTTGGGTATGTATTTTATAAATATAGTGAATACAAATCACATATGCTCATATTATATAACTTACTGATAGTTGAGAATGTTTTAAATACATATGTAGGACATGGGTAACTATAGTATTATACAATTTGTTAAACTACCAGAAGGTATAAAAGTATACGTAAATGTAGTAATTAGGTTATTTTGTAAATGTAAAATTTGTGTATGTATAAAATAGTTATATAATATATATTTCTTGTTAAACTATCTGTATTTTATTACCTCTTATATGGATACCTCTGAAGCCAACACATGAACACTTTCTTTCAACGCGTGCTGCACCAATCGTGTTGATATCATCGAGGTGATTAAAACTGTTCGTTTTAGTCATCTCCCGATGATGCCAACATGTTTGGTGCAACACCCGCCGCGTGCAGTGTTCAATAAGTGTTTTGATGTCCGTGGAAACTACTTCAGAGATATGTAATGTATATTCATAAAATATGCAATTGTTTATATAACGTGTGTTCCACTGAATGTGCACTGTATATGTGTATGTACATTCATTGGATATAAAATAGATATGGAAGTCGGCGACAAACGTACATACTGGGAATGTTAATTCCACATCCATTAGATCTACGTTAGATATACTTTCTCCATTTTGTGGATATACATATTCATAGATTGAATATACAATGTATGTACATTGCATATCATTTTGTTATGTGGGTTATTAGGTCTCTATGTTTATATTTAAGAAGAATAAATAAATAAATAAAAATTGAAAACAATTTAATTTCAGTAAATTAAAATTATCATCATCACTAATTTCGATTTCTTCAAAATGCATTTAACAAGTTTTATATTATTTTCATAACACGCACGAACATACACTGTTTATATAACTTTACTTTTTATATGCCAACATCAACAAACTACATTCTAACTTCCAGCTATTTCCTTAACAGGTAAAAGGAGTGTCTCGTAAAATAGACGTGACTTTACATTATGGTTTGGGTTAACCGAAACATGAATACCTACACAGTTTGACGTTAATATGACCTACAGCTAATACTAGACCAACGGCTAAAGTACATAACGTGCTAATCGATCGTAGATTATGCCTACTGGGGAAACCATGCGCTAAGTAAAGTAAACTTCATATTTATAAGTCAGATAAAAAATTTCAAAGCTTTGCCGCCTATTACCACTAGGATAGAACGGGGCATGGATTAAAATAAGAAATTAAGGGAAACTCGCCAGTATCAGTTATAATTTATAATTTACGCCACTCACTCCTAAAATATTTTACGATCTAACGGTCACTACTGTTTTCTTCATTTTTTACACACATACATAATGCTGTAAAAGGGCAAGCAGAACGACACAGTTATTAAGCAGAGACGGACCACAGTGTTCCGCGATATTTCTAACGAGTTTTGTTATATTTAGAATATATAGGTTATGTGCTTCATACAATAATACAGTGTGTGGTTCAGTGTTAATATTTTATTTTGATTGTGAGTGCCTAGAATGTATAATACTTTAACAGAAACTGAAATTGCTCTTTGTTTAAGCGTATTTTATGTAGTTGTGTAAAAATATTCCCTGCGGATGGTGAAATATTCGAGTGTTTTCCGTTTTTTAGTGGCTGTGGTAAAATAATATTGTGATAATGTTCAGGCCTTGGGAAGCTAGCACCAGCAGAGAATTTAACGAAGATATGGGAAATGGTAATGGCTCGCAAATTACAGAGAAAAGTTCTAGACAATATTTATGCGAACATACTAAAAAAGTAGTTTTAAACGTTTATAAAAATATAAAAGAAAGTGAAGGTGAAAAACAGAAATTTCAGAACAGTCTATTTATAGACTAATTAAGGATGTGGTACCTAATCGAAAAGTTAGATCGGATAAAGAAGCAGCACGAGCATTAGATTCGTCTATGGTGAAATTGTTAAGAGATTTAATTAGTATATGGAAAATGAGGTACCAACGGTGGAATCAATACATATGGAACTGAAAACAAATGGTGCAGTGTCAGTTAGTCAAGCAACACTTCGGCGCCGGATAATAAAGATAGGATTTAGGTTCAAGATTATTAATTAAAAGGGCAGGTATTACGGAAAGCTTCAGAATTGTGCAGTGGCGTAATGAATATTTGGAAAATATTAAAAAAATTCAAAATGAACAACGACCTATTTATTATTTAGATGAAACTTGGTATGATACCCATGATACAGTGAAAAAATGCTGGATAAATGGTTCAAAGAAATGTAAAGTTGATATGCCTGCAAATAAAGGAACCAGAGTAGTAATTGTATATTGTGGATCAAAAAATGGATGGGTGCATAATGGTCTCAAATTAAGTGAAAAAAAAATGGAAGAATCAAACGTTGACTATCACCAAAACATGACTGCAGATATTTTTTAAGCATAGTTTCAGACTTCATTGCTACCAAATATAGAAGAAAACAGCATAATTGTTTTAGACAATGCTTCGTATCATTCGCGACAAATTGAGAAAATACCAAATACGGGAGCAAAGGAAAAAGATATTCAAGAATGTCTTCGAAAACCTAATTTGGAATTTGAAGTAAATTTTAGGAAGAAAGATCTTTTGGAAATTGTTAAGAAGCAAAACTTCCCAAAATGCATGGCTAAAGTTCAAGAACATACAGTTTTACGGTTACCCCCATATTTTTGTATTTTTAACCCGATAGAACTAATATGTAGTCAGCTGAAAAGAAGGATTCGCAAAAATAACACCTTCCCCAAATTTGATGCCAAAGTAGTCGACCTTATTAAAGCTAAAGTGGGAGAAATAACACCAAGTAATTGGAAAAAGTGTATTCAGCATGTCATTGAAATTGAAGATGAATTTATTAAATTAGAAAAAGCATCAGCCCTAATCAAGACCATTTAATAATATCTGTAGATTCAGATACCGACGATGATACCGATTTAGAAAGTGGTTGTAAAGTGTTGAGCGAGTGTAGTGATTAGAGTTTTAAATAAAATGTTATATGTGATTTGATTTAGTGTACATCGTGAATTTATCGTTTCATTAGTGTTTTATTATATGTATACATATTTTATTTGATAATTATTTATTTGTTTCTTTTTCAGAACTGAATTTATTTATTTTGTAGTTATTTATTTGCTATCCAGAATTGAATTTATTTATTTCAATTATTTGTTTGTTTTCTAGAATTTTATTTATTTATTTAATCTGGGTTAATTAGATTACGGGTTATTGACATAAATTCAATATTTTCCTTATTTAATGAATTTAAAAATTTACTTTATTTCTTTGACCTATTTTAATAATATCGATAACCTAAACTCTGAACCCACATTTTTTGGCAAGAAATTGCTCGAACCTCCTCGTGGTCCTTGCTGGGTAACAATAATAATTCGATAGGTATATTAAATTATTATTGGCGAAACTGAGCAACAAAAGAATATTTGATACAATTTTAATGTAGGCTAATAAAATCAATTCTCCACCAATATATAAAATATTATTCCTATCTTAACACAAGCAAAACAGAATAATTTTTTTAAATTTATCATTATCACTGTAACAAATAACTATTTATTTATCAACCATACATTAAATTAATTAGATTGTAACTCACGGCACAATAATTTTAAGTACGGTCCTGAGCCGCAATAAATTACGTCGGCTTTGATACTTTTATGGCCGAGTTTTATGGCTTTTTTTGGGTTTCTCGTGCCGTGTTCACTCCTTTGTCGGGAATTTTTTATTTGACTTAGAAATATGAAGTTCACTTTACACTACCTGATAGGTGACGCGGAAATGTGTGCATATTATGCAGAATACGACGTTTCTAACTTTTGAAATCGCGATATCTCATGAATGTTGATTTGTAGGAAAAATGGTATTGAAAGAATTTTTGTAGATAATTGACACTATTGACCTATATATACGATAACATTTATAGTTGACAACAAAAATTTGCGAAAAACTGATATTTGTAAACATTTGTCCTGAATAAAATTTTTGGCCACATGGGATCGGTGAAGACTTTTAATGTTTCATTTGTAATAGTGTATTCAAGGTCTATACCAATTTTCAGCTCTATGCGAATTTTTACTATGTTGAATGTCAATTTGGCTGGATTATTATGTAGCGGCGTCGCAGCGCCCCAGGCACTTGCCTGGGTTACTTCTCTCTAGAACCGGCCCTGCATTCACATAATTCCAGCTCAGGATTTTATTACGTTTCAAGGTTTGTGACTCAAAAGAGGCAATAAAGAATGTATAAAAAGTCTAATGTTTTATTTATTTTTCTTTCTTAGTATGACGTCCAAGTTTTAAGGGTAATTACAATTCTTGCCACGGCCCCGTAAATTTTACCTAATTTCACTCTGTCAAATAGTGTCATGGCATCTCTTATAACCTTTCTAGGAGCGATCGTTGTATCTTTTAACTTAACACTGGACATATTTTTCTTGTTAAGTTTTTTTACATCTGCAGAGTCGATCATTATTCTTTCCAAGTTTCGGTCGATATTAGGCGGAACATCTGCTGGGAAGTTCCTTTCGCAGCTTTCACTGAGCTTTGCTACTTTCCTGAACTTCTTCAATGGCTTTAGTTTCTTGACGGAATAAGTGGGAGATTTTTTCTTCCTTACTTTCTTCACTTTATCCGCTTTCGCTTCAACTCTGTCTGTAGTCGCATCCTTTATCGAGACTGATTTTTTTGGATAATTTCTCGATTTTTCAAAATTCGTTACAAACTTCATGGCGGTGATTTCCTTAGGTTTTGAAGACCTGTTTACCTTTTTTACTTTGGTTTTGGACATATTGCTGGTACCAGTAGATACATTTGCCTTATTATATGTAGGTTTACAATATCCATGATATTCCACAAACTGTAATCTTGAGTTCCGCAATTTTGGCACAAAATTACCTAAAGAACCTATAACGAAAAGATATGCAGAGTGTTTTAGGTATGCGGTCACTAATTTTTAGGAGTGATACTACATAAAAAAAATATGAAAAAAAAACATATAAACATGGATCCGGAAATCCCTCCTAAGGGTGCTACGGGCCTCTGAAGGGGTCACCCAAAAGTACAGAAATTGCATTTCTTATTCTCTTGAATAAACTAAGGAAAAATAACAAATTATTACTAAATTAAAGAACTTAACAGCTTTTAAAGATTAACAAATTGAATTAAATGTTCAAAATGGGCATTGAAAAAATTCTGTTTATTGTAGCTCAAAGGGTTCCTGAGATATTAAATAAAATGTCAATTTAGAGGCCCGCGGCGCCCTTAGGAGGGACTTTTGGATCCATGTTTATGTGAACTTTTTTCATAGTTTTTTATGTAGAATCATTCCTAGATATTAATGACCGCATACCTGAAACTCCCTGTACACTATATCTACTTTTAAAATAGCCAACTTTGTGTAGGAAATAAATATACAGGATGCGCCAAATTGCTTGATTTTGGCTGGTTTTCCTTTTTTCAGACCAGGTAGAAAAATACTGACGTATGAGTCTAGAGCTCGATTTTTATGGAACGCCGTTTGGTGAAAAGTGCATTTCGATATCTCTAACCGCTTCCGAGATATTGGCAAAAATTGACATTTGGCCGATTCCAAACAACTGTCATAACTTTTTTATTTGTGAATATTTTTGCAAACGGTAAAAACTTTCTACATGCACTTTTTGACGTGGAATAAGATGCCTTTGTCAAAAAAAATTATCGCTTTTCAATTGTTCGATATCAAAGCTAACTTTGTTATTTCAAATGGAAACCATAGTTAACTTTGACTTTAGAAAACAGGAAAAAAATAAGCTTTCCAAAAATATATATGTCAAGATATGTCTAGTCATCCTTGCTGCCAATATAACACATTTCTCTTTAAAAATGACATTTTTTTAACATTTAACATTTTAACCCAGTTGGCCACACAAAAACAGTTGCTTTACATATCTAAAGGTTAGTTTGACAGTAAATAAAATAAGTGTTAAAGTTGACATCTGTTATAATCTCTCTGCATTATTCCAAAATGTATGAAAACTTTGAAAAATGTCAGATGTTTATATGCTATATTGAATCAGGCCGAAATTCTGAAGTTGCATTAAATCTATATTTCGAACGTTACCCTGAACGCCAGCAGTAAAGCGAACAAATATTTCCTTGATTTGAAAATGCGTTGATGAATTATGAATCATTTGTCAAGCCCAAACCTAAACAGTATGCTATTGAACGTAGAGACGAGGTGGAGGCAGAAGTAATTGGAGCGGTTTTAGAAAATCCTGAAATTTCTACCAGAGAAATAACTGTAACTAAGGGTGTGAGCAAAAGCCGTAGCTAAGGAATTCTCAAGAAATATAAATATAAACCTTATAAAATTAAGCTCACTCATCAAATGTTCTTTGGTGATCAAGAACGCAGGATTAATTTCTGCAACTGGTTCATCAGAAAATGCAATGAAAATTAAAATTTTCACCGAAATGTCATTTGGACCGACGAAGCAAGAGTAACCAGCAACGAAATATTTAATCGACATAATTGGCATCATTGGTCGGACCATAATGACCAAGTTTTGCAACCTAAAAATACGCAAGGACGATTTGGTTTCAATATTTGGATTGGAATAGTGGGGCAACGAATGATTGGACCTTTTATTTATGACGAAAACCTTGACACCCAACGGTACGTTAATATTTTGGAAAACATTGTTGAACCATATTTAGAAGACTTGCCCCTTGCCGATTTGGTACGAAAGTTTTATCAACAAGATGGCGCACCAGCCTATAACGCGGCGGTTACAAGGAACAAACTAAATCAAATGTTCGAGGATCGGTGGATGGGAACAAGGGGGCCCATACCATGGCCTGCAAGATCTCAGGACCTAAGTCCTTTGGACTTTTTTATTTGGGGTTTCGTCAAAGACCCGATATTTAAAACCATACCAGAAACGCGTCAAGATTTAGAGCAACGAGTGAGAAATACAATCGCTGGGATAACACCTTTACAACTCTTAAATGCCGAGACATCAGTAAAGAAGATATGTCAATTGTGCATCGACCAAAATGGTAGACAATTTGAACACTATTTGTGATACTTCAATCGTTAAAGATTTGTTACCTACTTAATGAAATATGTTTAATTAATAAAATTAATTTAATAGAAAAACTATTGTTTTCATTTGAATAACTGAAACTCTTGTTTTCCATGGACAACTCTGCTAAAATGTCATTTTTAAAGAGAAATGTGTTATATTGGCAGCAAGAATGACTAGACATATCTGGACATATATATTTTTGGAAAGCATATTTTTTTTCCTACTTTTTAAAGTCAAAGTCAACCATGGTTTCCATTTGAAATAACAAAGTTAGCTTTGATATCAAACAATTGAAAAGCGATATATTTTTTTTTGACAAATGCATCTTATTCTACTTCAAAAAGTGCCTCTAGGAAGTTTTTACCGTTTGAAAAACTATTCACAAATAAAAAAGTTATGACAGTTTTTCGGAATCTGCCAAATGTCAATTTTTGATGATATCTCGGAAACGGTTAGAGATATCGAAATGCGGTTTTCACCAATCGGCGTTTCACAAAAATCGAGCTCTAGACTCATAAGTCAGTTTTTCTCTACCTGGTCTGAAAATAGGAAAACCAGCCAAAATCAAGCAATTTGGGGCACCCTGGACTATATTTGTATATCTCGTTTTCGAGAAAATCGATATTGACAATAATTGCAAAATTTGTATTTTTATTGCACACGAATCTCTGTTTATTTGAAATTTTTCTCGCGCGGCCTATAGAAAACACTGAATTGCTCGAAAACCCAACAAGCTAGGACGAAAAATCAAAATGGGTTGTGTTGCCATTTTTGATGACTATTGATATTTAATAGCATATAAAAATAACCATATAATATAGTTATCTCTTGATTTCTTGTGCATCTAACTATTCACAGGCCCATAAAAATAACTGACTTTAATATAAGTTATAAATGCACTATCTTTTAGTTCAAGGTAGTACTTCTATGCAGAAAAAGGAATAAAAATATTCGCATTTACAAATTTACCAGCATGTTGAAGTTAGCAAAAAAAAATCCGAAAAGGGTTGCATATTCAATTTTTTTATGATATTTTTTTTATGCAATTTTTGAACTATTAAATATTTAGAAACAATAGTTATCTGATACAGTGTGACCCACTTAAGATTGCAACACCCCTGTATAACCGTTAATTGATGCTTGATTATCATCAAATTTTGGTGGTGATTTTTTATGCTGGGTAATATGTGATATATGTCAGTAGCGTGCGATTTTAAGGGGATTTGAAAAGCCGATTTTTCAAAAAAAAAGTATTAGGAATTTTTTTAGAAAAAAAATAGGAAGGTATTCTTAATCAGTACCTTTAGAAACCCCTTTGTACAAGATTGCATCGTAGTCTGTTCAAAGGTGTTTGAGATAGTGGCTGTCAAAAATACAAACCATTCAACCAAAACTAATTTTTATTTGTAAAACGGATTCCCAAATCAAAAAAATCTATTCTTCATTGAAAAAAAAGTATACAGTGTGACCCACTTAAGATCGCAACACCCCTGTATACCCGTTAATTGACGCTTGATTAACTTCAAATTTCGGTAGTAAGAAAAGATTGATAAGGCGATTCTTTGAATTTGGTAATATATGATATATATGTCAGTGCGATTTTAAGAGGGTTTCAAAAGCCGATTTAAAAAATCGGTAAAGGTATTTACACAGAACTTCCCTCGTTCATGGCAGTCTCTCTAAAAAAATAATAATTACGAAATGACATTGAGAATAATAATCGGAGTAGAGTTATTGCTATTATTACAAAGAAAACTTGATAAGTTTTGGTCAAAAAAATATACAGATTGCTCATCCAACAGCAAGAGTTCAATACTAAATAGCAGGTGCCACATATGGCAGGCTTGCGCAAATACCTTTACAAATGTCCACCATGACTGAATTATTTCTTGGGATGACCACCCTGTACATTTTTCAATAAAAGTATAATAGGTGCATATGCCAGATGTTATTGCCATCTGTTACATTTTCAATCCAATATTCACGTAATGGAGTGGAAGTATAGTGGTGGTTAAAAAGTTTAATTTTTTTTTAATTTTTCAAAAGATGGTAAAATAATTTTCAAATTTTTTTCTTCTGAAATAGGTTTAAAATGTCAAAGGTAGAAATTTTAAATTAGAGCAAAAAGAAAAGTTTCCTTCTGTTCTATAGTAGTGCTAAAAAAAGTTTAAAAATTAAAAATGATGTGTTTTTAAAATAGGTTTAGAATGCTATGAAACGTGAAAATTTTAAATTTGAGCAAATAAAAAAAAATTCGATCTATTTTAGTGGTAAAAACTTTTTGAAAAATGTTGGTGAAAAAAATTTTCAAAATTTTTTTTCTGAAATACCTAGGTTTAGAATGTCATTTAAATTTGAGCATTATGGTGTTAAATTTTTTTCCAAACTGGTAACAAAATGTTGCAAATTTTTTTTCCGAAATTGGTTTGGAATATCATGAAACGTGGAAATTTTAAATTTGAGCAAAAAAAATTTTTTTGTCTGTTCTATAGTAGTGATACATAAATGGATTAAAAATGTTTTCAAATTTTTTAAAAGATTCTTCAAAAACATTTTTAAATTTGTTTGAATAGTTTTAGAATGTCATGGAAACGTGGATAGTTAAAATCTGAACAAAGAAAGAAAAATTCTATCTTAGTGATAAAATTTCAAAAAACTTTTTTTTTTAATCAGGCTTAGAATGCCATGAAACGTGAAAATTTTAAATTTGAAGAAAGAAAAAAAAAATCATTTTAGTAGTAAAATTTTTTTCAAAAATATTGGTGAAAAAAATTTTCAAATTTTTTTTTCCTGAAATAGGTTAAGCGTGTCATGAAACGTAGAAATTTTAAATTTGAGCAAAAACAAATTTTTTTCATCTTGGTAAAAATTTTTTCAAAAATGTTTGAAAAAAATTTTCAAAAAATTTTTTTTCCTGAAATAGATTTAGCGCGTCATAAAACGTGGAAATTTTAAATTTGAGCAAAAAAAAATATTTTTCATCTTGGTAAAAATTTTTTCAAAAATGTTTGAAAAAAATTTTCTAAAAATTTTTTTTCCTGAAACACGTTTAGCGCGTCATGAAACGTGGAAATTTTAAATTTGAGCAAAAAAAAATTTTTTTCACTATTTATTCCGTTTAGACGGTCCACCCTGTATATTTTTCAGTGAAAATTCTACCAGTTCTTCGCTGACAGTAGGTTTAACTACCTACCAAATTTGACTGCTCTCCGTCAAGTAGTTTTTTAGTAAATGCACCAACAGACAGACAGACAGACAGACAGACAGACAGACCGACAGACAGACAGACAGACAGACTGACGGAATTGAAAAACCTATATTTTCGGAATCTACGTGTTCTGAAACGTCAGAATCCGAAAAAATCTCGGAGGGTGATTTTTTCTCGAATACAATACTTCCCTTCGGTATGCGAGGGAAGTAAAAATGTGTTTTATAGAATTTGTTATTCAAATTTCGATTTCATCAACGTAAAGAGCGCCATTTAAAACCCCTAGACATCAATTTTAAGTGAGATCACTTACCTGGTTACTGAGATGTAAGCTTCCAAAAATTAATTTTTGAACGATTTCATTTTACGTTTTACTTCCCTCGCATACCGAAGGGAAGTATTGTATTCGAGAAAAAATCACCCTCCGAGATTTTTTCGGATTCTGACGTTTCAGAACACGTAGATTCCGAAAATATAGGTTTTTCAATTCCGTCAGTCTGTCTGTCTGTCTGTCTGTCTGTCTGTCTGTCTGTCTGTCTGTCTGTCTGTCTGTCTGTCTGTCTGTCTGTCTGTCTGTCTGTTGGTGTATTTACTAAAAAACTACTTGACGGAGAGCAGTCAAATTTGGTAGGTAGTTAGCCCTACTGTCAGCGAAGAACTGGTAGAATTTTCACTGAAAAATATACAGGGTGGACCGTCTAAACGGAATAAATAGTGAAAAAAATTTTTTTTTGCTCAAATTTAAAATTTCCACGTTTCATGACGCGCTAAACCTGTTTCAGGAAAAAAAATTTTTTGAAAATTTTTTTCAAACATTTTTGAAAAAATTTTTACCAAGATGAAAAAAATTTTTTTTAGCACAAATTTAAAATTTCCACGTTTCATGACGCGCTAAACCTATTTCAGGAAAAAAAATTTTTTGAAAATTTTTTTCAAACATTTTTGAAAAAATTTTTACTAAGTTGAAAAAAAATTTTTTTTTTGCTCAAATTTAAAATTTCCACGTTTCATGACGCGCTAAACCTATTTCAGAAAAAAAAAATTTGAAAATTTTTTTCAAACATTTTTGAAAAAATCGGTAAAGGTATTTACACAGAACTTCCCTCGTTCATGGCAGTCTCTCTAAAAAAATAATAATTACGAAATGACATTGAGAATAATAATCGGAGTAGAGTTATTGCTATTATTACAAAGAAAACTTGATAAGTTTTGGTCAAAAAAATATACAGATTGCTCATCCAACAGCAAAAGTTCAATACTAAATAGCAGGTGCCACATATGGCAGGCGTGCGCAAATACCTTTACAAATGTCCACCATGACTGAATTATTTCTTGGGATGACCACCCTGTACATTTTTCAATAAAAGTATAATAGGTGCATATGCCAGATGTTATTGCCATCTGTCACATTTTCAATCCAACATTCACGTAATGGAGTGGAAGTATAGTGGTGGTTAAAAAATTTAATTTTTTTTAAATTTTTCAAAAGATGGTAAAATAATTTTCAAATTTTTTGCTTCTGAAATAGGTTTAAAATGTCAAAGGTAGAAATTTTAAATTAGAGCACAAAGGAAAGTTTCCTTCTGTTCTATAGTAGTGCTAAAAAAAGTTTAAAAATTAAAAATGATGTATTTTTAAAATAGGTTTAGAATGCTATGAAACGTGAAAATTTTAAATTTGAGCAAATAAAAAAAAAATTCCTTCTATTTTAGTGGTAAAAACTTTTTGAAAAATGTTGGTGAAAAAAAATTTCAAATTTTTTTTTTCTGAAATACCTAGGTTTAGAATGTCATTTAAATTTGAGCATTCTGGTGTTAAATTTTTTTCCAAACTGGTAACAAAATGTTGCAAAGTTTTTTTTCCGAAATTGGTTTGGAATATCATGAAACATGGAAATTTTAAATTTGAGCAAAAAAAAATTTTTCGTCTGTTCTATAGTAGTGATACATAAATGAATTTAAAATGTTTTCAAATTTTTTAAAAAATTCTTCAAAAACATTTTTAAATTTGTTTGAATAGTTTTAGAATGTCATGGAAACGTGGATAGTTAAAATCTGAACAAAGAAAGAAAAATTCTATCTTAGTGATAAAATTTCAAAAAACTTTTTTTTTTAAACAGGCTTAGAATGCCATGAAACGTGAAAATTTTAAATTTGAAGAAAGAAAAAAAAAATCATTTTAGTAGTAAAAATTTTTTCAAAAATATTGGTGAAAAAAATTTTTTTTCCCCGAAATAGGTTAAGCGTGTCATGAAACGTAGAAATTTTAAATTTGAGCAAAAACAATTTTTTTTCATCTTGGTAAAAATTTTTTCAAAATTGTGAAAAAAAATTTCAAAATTTTTTTTTTCTGAAATAGGTTTAGCGCGTCATGAAACGTGGAAATTTTAAATTTGAGCAAAAAAAAATTTTTTTCAACTTGGTAAAAATTTTTTCAAAAATGTTTGAAAAAAATTTTCAAAAAATTGTTTTTCCTGAAATAGGTTTAGCGCGTCATGAAACGTGGAAATTTTAAATTTGAGCAAAAAAAAATTTTTTTCATCTTGGTAAAAATTTTTTCAAAAATGTTTGAAAAAAATTTTCAAAAATTTTTTTTTCCTGAAACAGGTTTAGCGCGTCATGAAACGTGGAAATTTTAAATTTGAGCAAAAACAAATTTTTTTCACTATTTATTCCGTTTAGACGGTCCACCCTGTATATTTTTCAGGGAAAATTCTACCAGTTCTTCGCTGATAGTAGGGTTAACTACCTACCAAATTTGACTGCTCTCCGTCAAGTAGTTTTTTAGTAAATACACCAACAGACAGACAGACAGACAGACAGACAGACAGACCGACAGACAGACAGACAGACAGACTGACGGAATTGAAAAACCTATATTTTCGGAATCTACGTGTTCTGAAACGTCAGAATCCGAAAAAATCTCGGAGGGTGATTTTTTCTCGAATACAATACTTCCCTTCGGTATGCGAGGGAAGTAAAAATTTTTTTTTTCCTGAAACAGGTTTAGCGCGTCATGAAACGTGGAAATTTTAAATTTGAGCAAAAAAAATTTTTTTCAACTTGGTAAAAATTTTTTCAAAAATGTTTGAAAAAAATTTTCAAAAAATTTTTTTTCCTGAAATAGGTTTAGCGCGTCATGAAACGTGGAAATTTTAAATTTGAGCAAAAAAAAATTTTTTTCATCTTGGTAAAAATTTTTTCAAAAATGTTTGAAAAAAATTTTCAAAAAATTTTTTTTTCCTGAAACAGGTTTAGCGCGTCATGAAACGTGGAAATTTTAAATTTGAGCAAAAAAAATTTTTTTTCATCTTGGTAAAAATTTTTTCAAAAATGTTTGAAAAAAATTTTCAAAAAATTTTTTTTTCCTGAAACAGGTTTAGCGCGTCATGAAACGTGGAAATTTTAAATTTGAGCAAAAAAAAATTTTTTTCACTATTTATTCCGTTTAGACGGTCCACCCTGTATATTTTTCAGTGAAAATTCTACCAGTTCTTCGCTGACAGTAGGGTTAACTACCTACCAAATTTGACTGCTCTCCGTCAAGTAGTTTTTTAGTAAATACACCAACAGACAGACAGACAGACAGACAGACAGACAGACCGACAGACAGACAGACAGACAGACTGACGGAATTGAAAAACCTATATTTTCGGAATCTACGTGTTCTGAAACGTCAGAATCCGAAAAAATCTCGGAGGGTGATTTTTTCTCGAATACAATACTTCCCTTCGGTATACGAGGGAAGTAAAAATGTTTACTAAGATGAAAAAAAATTGTTTTTGCTCAAATTTAAATTTTCTACGTTTCATGACACGCTTAACCTATTTCAGGAAAAAAAAAATTGAAAATTTTTTTCACCAATATTTTTAAAAAAATTTTTACTACTAAAATGATTTTTTTTTTCTTTCTTCAAATTTAAAATTTTCACGTTTCATGGCATTCTAAGCCTGATTTAAAAAAAAGTTTTTTGAAATTTTATCACTAGGATAGAATTTTTCTTTGTTCAGATTTTAACTATCCACGTTTCCATGACATTCTAAAACTATTCAAACAAATTTAAAAATGTTTTTGAAGAATTTTTTAAAAAATTTGAAAACATTTTTAATCTATTTATGTATCACTACTATAGAACAGACGAAAAATATTTTTTTGCTCAAATTTAAAATGTCCACGTTTCATGATATTCCAAACCAATTTCGGAAAAAAAAATTTGCAACATTTTGTTACCAGTTTGGAAAAAAATTTAACACCAGAATGCTCAAATTTAAATGACATTCTAAACCTAGGTATTTCAGAAAAAAAATTTTGATAATTTTTTTCACCAACATTTTTCAAAAAGTTTTTACCACTAAAATGGATCGAATTTTTTTTTATTTGCTCAAATTTAAAATTTTCACGTTTCATAGCATTCTAAACCTATTTTTAAAAAAATACATCATTTTTAATTTTTAAACTTTTTTTAGCACTACTATAGAACAGAAGGAAACTTTCCTTTTTGCTCTAATTAAAAATTTCTACCTTTGACATTTTAAACCTATTTCAGAAGAAAAAAATTTGAAAATTATTTTACCATCTTTTGAAAAATTTCAAAAAAATCGGTAAAGGTATTTACACAGAACTTCCCTCGTTATTTGTGCATGGCGGTCACTCTAAAAAATTAATAATTACGAAATGACATTGAGAATAATAATCGGAATAGAGTTATTGCTATTATTACAAAGAAAACTTGATAAGTTTTGGTCAAAAAAATATACAGATTGCTCATCCAACAGCAAAAGTTCAATACTAAATAGCAGGTGCCACATATGGCAGGCTTGCGCAAATACCTTTACAAATGTCCACCATGACTGAATTATTTCTTGGGATGACCACCCTGCACATTTTACAATAAAAGTATAATAGGTGCATATGCCAGATATTATTGCCATCTGTCACATTTTCAATCCAACATTCACGTAATGGAGTGGAAGTATAGTGGTGGTTAAAAAATTTCATTTTTTTTTAAATTTTTCAAAAGATGTTGGTAAAATAATTTTCAAATTTTTTTCTTCTGAAATAGGTTTAAAATGTCAAACATAGAAATTTTAAATTTGAGCAAAAAGGAAAGTTTCCTTATATTATTCTATAGTAATGCTAAAAAAAGTTTAAAAATTAAAAATTATATATTTTTTAAAATAGGTTTAGAATGCTATGAAACGTGAACATTTTAAATTTGAGCAAATAAAAAAAAATTCGATCTATTTTAGTGGTAAAAACTTTTTGAAAAATGTTGGTGGAAAAAATTTTCAAAATTTTTTTTCTGAAATACCTAGGTTTAGAATGTCATTTAAATTTGAGCATTCTAGTGTTAAATTTTTTTCCAAACTGGTAACGAAATGATGCAATTTTTTTTTCCGAAATTGGTTTGGAATATCATGAAACGTGGAAATTTTAAATTTGAGCAAAAACATTTTTTCGTCTGTTCTATAGTAGTGATACATAAATGGATTAAAAATGTTTTCAAATTTTTAAAAAAATTCTTCAAAAACATTTTTAAATTTGTTTGAATAATTTTAGAATGTCATGGAAACGTGGATAGTTAAAATCCGAACAAAAAAAAAAATAAATCTATCTTAGTGGTAAAATTTTTTAAAAATAGTAAGAAAAATTTCTAATTTATCTTTTAAATAGATTTAGAACGCTATGAAACATGGAAATTTGAAATTTGAAGAAACAAAAAAAATTCCATCTATTTTAGTAAATAAATTTTCAAAAATGGTAAATAAAAATTTCAAAAATTTTTTTTTTGCATCGGGCTTAGAATGCCATGAAACGTGGAAATTTTAGATTTGAAGAAAGAAAAAAAAATTATTTCATTTTAGTAGTAAAAATTTCTTCAAAAATATTGGTGAATACATTTTTTTTTCCTGAAATAGGTTAAGCGTGTCATGAAACGTAGAAATTTTAAATTTGAGCAAAAAAAAATTTTTTCATCTTGGTAAAAATTTTTTCAAAAATGTTTGAAAAAAATTTTCAAAATTTTTTTTTTCTGAAATTGGTTAAGCGTGTCATGACACGTAGAAATTTTAAATTTGAGTAAAAAAAATTTTTTTTCATCTTGGTAAAAATTTTTTCAAAAATGTTTGAAAAAAATTTTCAAAATTTTTTTTTTCTGAAATAGGTTTAGCGCGTCATGAAACGTGGAAATTTTAAATTTGAGCAAAAAAAAATTTTTTTCACTATTTATTCCGTTTAGACGGTCCACCCTGTATATTTTTCAGTGAAAATTCTACCAGTTCTTCGCTGACAGTAGCGTCAACTACCTACCAAATTTGACTGCTCTCCGTCAAGTAGTTTTTTAGTAAATGCACCAACAGACAGACAGACAGACAGACAGACAGACAGACAGACCGACAGACAGACAGACAGACAGACTGACGGAATGGAAAAACCTATATTTTCGGAATCTACGTGTTCTGAAACGTCAGAATCCGAAAAAATCTCGGAGGGTGATTTTTTCTCGAATACAATACTTCCCTTCGGTATGCGAGGGAAGTAAAAATGAAATTTTTTAACCACCACTATAGTTCCACTCCATTACGTGAATGTTGGATTGAAAATGTGACAGATGGCAATAACATCTGGCATATGCACCTATTATACTTTTATTGAAAAATGTACAGGGTGGTCATCCCAAGAAATAATTCAGTCATGGTGGACATTTGTAAAGATATTTGCGCAAGCCTGCCATATGTGGCACCTGCTATTTAGTATTGAACTTTTGCTGTTAAATGAGCAATCTGTATATTTTTTTGACCAAAACTTATCAAGTTTTCTTTGTAATAATAGCAATAACTCTATTCCGATTATTATTCTCAATGTCATTTCGTAATTATTAATTTTTTAGAATGACTGCCATGCACAAATAACGAGGGAAGTTCTGTGTAAATACCTTTACCGATTTTTTTCGTAAGTGATCAAGTTGTTTGAGGAAAATTTGCCAAAACTGATTATACATTTTCCGCCGTACATTAGTAGTTGATAAAGTAACCAAGACTTTCCAATAAATTCGTAATTTGCGCCCGATAATTCATTTTGTGCAAAATGTAAAAAAAAGCGTATTGAGATTTCTGCCAAAAAACAAGGGTCTTATGATTTTATCATTCATGATTCAGCTGCAAAAATTGACTTTTTAAGAATATTGCCTTTTGCAGTTAATTATTACATATCGTCTATTTTATTATTGGTGCACACGTCTTAAGTTTCATCATTTTCCTTATAAAAATTCATGTAATTTAAGTGAAATAAAAAAGCTGGCTGTGAATATGACAGCTTGTTACTCCAATTTATGCAAATGAAATATTATAAACTAAGCTAAATAAGTGTTACTGAATGCTTAATTATTCTAAATCAAAATTACAATTTTACTTTAAAAAAATTAGAAAATGGCTGTAAAATTGTTTGTACGAGAGAAAATTGAAATTATTCATCTTTGAGGAGACAACGACCGGAGTGTAAGAGAAGTATGCAGAATATTTAACGACAGGCATCAAGATTGTCACCCTATTAATAATAGCTCTGTTCTTAGAGTTAAAAATGTATTTAATGAAACTGGAGCCAACAAATGGAGTAGCATCGTCTCAAAATGTTCGGTATTGGGCAAATGAAAACCCAAATTGGATAATTAACTGCAGAAGACAATATTCAGAAAAGGTTAATGTTTGGTGCGGAATAATTAATACCAGGCTAATAGGACCCTTCCTTTTTTACGGAAATCTTAATGCGCAAAATATTTTACATTTTTACGAAACGAATTATCGGATGCAATAGATGAACTTCCACTTGTAGAAATACGAAATTTACGATTTCAATCAGATAGTTGTTCAGCCCACAACGGAAGAAATATTAAACAATGGCTAAACGAAAATTTTCCGAACCGTTGGATAAGCCGAGGTAGTGGGATTCATTGGCCCCCCAGGTCACCCAATCTCACAATTCTTGACTTTTTTATATGGGGTCTTTTGGCTCAAAAGGTCTAGACAAAGCACGCTCAACAAATCGAGAAGATCTTTGTGCGAGAATACGACAAGCATGTGCAGAAATTACACCTCAACAGTTAAGTAAAGCAGTTAATAATATACAGAAACGATATGATAAGTATGTTGTATTTTTTTTTTTTTTTTTTTTAATGGCTTTGGGTCATAGACCATACAGCCAGTCACACAAGAGCACTTTATAATATAGAATACTTAAATAAAACCTAACACAAAATGAATAGAAAGAAATGAACAATTATAATCAACATCACAAGAAGGACCACGGGAAGGGGGGTATAAACAAGAGGAAAGACGAGAGGAATACAAAGCTAACCTATAATTTTATTTTACTTTCTACCAAAAAACCGATAATAAATTCATAAATTTGCTTAGTGCCAATAGAAAGGAGATTAACTAAGTTAAATGGAGCCATAGTGTTGCAACATGAGACAATATTTTTGATAAATATATCTGTAGCGTTTTTATTTTTGAAACATGAAAAGAAAACATGGTCAAGATCACTAACAACATCACACAGATCGCACAGATCTGATGGGAGAACGCCAATTTTATGTAGGTGAGAGGGAAAGCTCGCGTGTCCAAATCTTAGCCTGATAATAGTTGTTATATATTTTCGTGGTACGTTGAGGTTGTCATGCCAAAAAGAACGAGGAATAGTTGGTTGTATTGTGCAATATTTAGTAGTTTTATTCAAAACATGCTGTTCCCAGGAATCTATCCATGTGTTCTTTGCTCGTGTTTTATATAAGTTATAGCAGTCAGTCAGGCATAGCTTATAATCTAGTATAGCCCCGTTAGCGGCGGCGTCCTTAGCCAAAATGTCGACATGTTCATTATGAGTCAAGCCTATATGAGCTTTGACCCAGACAAAAGTAACGGATTTCCCAGATTGTGTGATATTATAAACAGATTCTTTTATTTTATATATATATGGGTTTATTTTGTAAGAGAAGGAGTAAGTATTTTTAACAGCTGAAAGGACTGAAAGTGAATCTGACAAAATTATTATATCCTTTGAGATCATTTTTTTGCCATGACTTAAGGCATTATAAATGGCAATTGCTTCAGAAGTAAAAATCGAACAGTTTGTGTCAAGTTTGAATTTGACTTCCTCATGTTTCAGTGGAATGTAGAATGCACAGCCGTTACTTTCTTTGGTTTTAGAGGCATCAGTGTAAATAATTGTTGAGTCATTAAACTGGTCAAGAATATTTAGTATAATTTTTTCACAAAAATTTGGATTATCATTATAGTCAGGGGTGAGAACGCGAGGTTTGGGACACAAAGCCCAGTAATCGTAATCGCTTAATGAATTATTTTCAATAATGTCTAACTGTTCATAGGTATCACGAAATGAAATACAAATAGGGGGGGAAGGCTTCTTAGTCCAATAACTGTTGGTCAAGTCGAAAGTATTGAGGGAAGAAATTTTTTGCAGTAGAGGTGTGTTACAAAGATTAAGCTTGAGAATGAACTTGTTACTCAAGAAATTTCTTCTAATTAAAAGTGGGGGTTCAAGAGCCTCCACATGAAGGGCTTCATTTGGTGTGGATTTCATAGCACCCAGACATATTCTTAGAGCTTTACGTTGTATGACATCTAGATTACTTAATAGGCTTTTACTAGCAGAACCGTATAATATGCAGCCGTAGTCTATTATTGATCTAATATAGGATTTATAAAAAGATAATGCGGTTTTAACGTCAGATCCCCACCAGGTTTTGCTGACAAATTTTAAAAAGTTAATACATTTAATGCACTTGTTTTTAATAGACCCTATGAAAGGTTTCCAGGTGAGTTTTCTGTCAAGTATAGATATGTGATCTCTGAGCGTATGGGGAAATTGAAACCAGCGAGTTGGATATTCCTAGTCTTGTGAAGACGGAAAATATTGATTTTTCTGTAGAAATTTCAAAGCCATTTTCAAAAATCCATTGCCTCAAACACAAAATCCCACTTTCAAGGATTTCTAGGGACTTATTCCATGTTCTATTTTCGGTGTAAATACAAATATCATCGGCATATTGTACAATGTTTAAGTTTGGGATATTTATGTTATGGATATCACCTGTGTATAGGTTGAAGAGAAGAGGTCCCAGAGCGGAACCCTGTGGAATTCCAGAATTGTTTAGTCTAGGTCCTATTTTTTCATTCATATTATTTCTAATGTATATTACCCTATTTGAGTAAAGATTTATAATATTTCTGGCAATAATGTCCAAGTTTGCCGACTCATAGGCACCTTTCAAATCAATAAAGAGGGAACTCAAATAATTATTACGGGAAAAATTTATTTGTATATCAGTAGTTAAAGATAAAACTGCGTCAAGGGTACCAACACCTTTTTTGTAGCCGAATTGATTTAAAGGATGTAGGTTTTGGTTAATTAGCCACCATTCTAATCTAAATTTGATCATACGTTCAAGAGTTTTAAGAATACATGACATAAGGGAAATCGGACGGTATGATTCAGGACAGTTCGGGTCCTTCCCCGGCTTAAGTATGGGTATGATGATGACATTTTTGAGTTCAGCAATGTAACAGCCCGAAAGATAAATGTCATTAAAAATGTCCAATAATAATTTTTTCGAATTGCTAGGCAAGTGCACTAGCATAGGATATTTTATGTCATCATAACCTGCTGAAGAGTTTCTTACTTTTTTTAGAGCGGTTTCTAGTTCGTGGTATTGGAACGGGAGAGATAGAAAGTGGCTATTGGTTGAAGATGTACTTTGAGTAACCGAACAATTATTAACAGATGGTGGAGCTACTCTATCAAAGAAACCATCCAACCAGTCGAAATCATCAGAACTTTTTTGAGAGGAAGGAATGCGTTGCATTTTCTTAGCTTATTTCCACAGCTCAGAGGATGGGGTATTTTTGTTTAGATTGGAGCACCAATTTATCCAACTCTGTTTAGCTATGTTTTTTAGAGTTTTCTTTTAGCGTTAGCGCTTATTTTTTTACAATAAATATAGTTCTCCTCCGTGGGGTTATGTGTGTAATTACGGATGGCCTGTTTTCTCTCAGATATAGCTAGATCACAAGTTTCGTTCCACCATGGTGGAGGTAGCCGAGACTTGCATTTAAAGGGTTTATAGGTTGGCATGGAAAGCGGAGCTGCAGAGTTAATACTGTCGATCAAAAATTTGTACTTATCATAGGAGTTAGTAAGTAGGGGTTGATTTTCAAATTTCTGCTCTATTAACCTGGAATATAAGGGCCAATTAGCCTTACTTAAATTCCATTTGGCCTTTGGAAAAATTATTTTATTTTTTTCATACTGCAGAGAAATTTCAAGAATGATTGGAAAATGGTCTGAGCCAAGAGTGTCCTGGCAAGTATTCCAAGTGATACTGTTTGCAAGATCAGTGGAGCAAAGTGATATATCAACGACAGATCTGCTCTGTCCAGGGAGCTGAAAACGAGTGGAATTACCATTGTTCAAGGTTATAAGGCCAAGGTCATCGATAACATTTATTAATTGAGAACCCAAATTATCATTTTTCGATGATCCCCAAAGTGCATTGTGGGCATTAAAATCCCCTCCTATTACGCAAGGCGGTGCAACCTGATTAAAAATATGTTCCCAATCACTTGAGTTTGTGCTAATATTAGGGGGTCTGTAAATAGACAAAAAACTATATTTAATTTTATTAAGAAATATATCTGCGCCGCAAACACAGATTTCGTCGTTAAAATTATTAACTAGGTGAATCTCTTTGTAATTAAGGTTTTTGTTGATAAGAATTGCAACTCCAGCTTTACCGTCATGTCTGTCCTTACGGATTATCTTGAAGCCTTGAAAGTTAACCATGGATCCCGGCTTGAACCAAGTTTCACTAATTAGTGCTATGTCAACCTTCATTTCATTTAAAAATATGCTAAGGCTATTTTTATTGGATACAGCGGAACGAGCGTTCCACTGCATAATGACTAATTTATTCTTTGTTTGGGGGAATTTTATTGATAAATAAATTATCTTCCAATAATGTGTTCATATCACACCTAAAGTTTTTAATGTCATCTAAAGACTTTATTTTATTCAAAAAATCAATTACAAATTGTGAAAGGCTATCACATATTTTATTTTTTTCGAGGTGATAAGAGGGTGAGATGGTATTTGCAGGGATAGGGGAAGAACCACTGAATCTAAATGGGAACATCCATGTTATAGTAGGAGAGGAGGAAAATTTCCTCTTTTTATTTGGTTGAAAATTGTTGACTTTACTGTTACTAGGTTGGGATAGAGAGAAATTCGTTCTATTGTTTGGTTTATGTTGCGTCTTAGAATGAATTTGATGAGAACTGGACAGTTTTTGGTTAGGTAATGCAGGAAAATTTTCATCGTAATTATTAACGTCAGGTAATACGCTAAACTTATTTAGGGATGTAAAATTTGCATAAGAATTTTCACAATATTCTTTAGCTTCATTAAAGGTGGAATTATGTTCAACCATAATTTGTTTAATTTTTCTTTGCTTCTCAAAGACTGGACACTTTTTAGAATTCGATTTATGGTCATTTGACTTGCAATAGATGCAATACATATCACTTTCAAAACATTCATGGTTTTCGGACTTAGATTTACCACAATTGATACAGAGGGGGGTATTCGCACTACGGCACTGCTTAGAAACGTGACCGTATCTTAGGCAGTTATAGCATTGAGTAACTCTACCAAAAAATATTTCTACGGGAAATACAACACTGTTTATTATGACTTCTTTTGGTAGTACGTTACCTTCAAAAGTTATAATCATACTTTGCTTAGCTACCAGTACGGGTTTATTGTCATTTATTATTTTTCTGTGCATCCTCTGAATATCTGTAATTTTGGCAGGAGACATTATATTTTCTTTTAAGTAGTCATTGTCGAAAAAAGTATCTACGCCTCTAATCAAACCCTTTTTTTCAAGGAGATGATTTGGGATAAATGCCCTAAGTTTTTCAGCTTCAAGCCGCTTATTATTTACTAGTAAATTGGCGTCCTTTGTTGTTCTTAGCTGAATTTTGACTCTATTATAACCAGCACTTTTTATAGAAATAATGTTCTTAACAAATAGTTTTTTATGAAGTATGTGACCTACTACAAGAGGATGTAGTCGGCCTATATTTTTTCATTTGTTTTTTCAATAAGTACATAGATAAGATTTGAATTATACTTATCTGATTCCAAGTTGAAAAGTTTTACTGTTTTAGTTTTTGCAAGAGCCGTATCGCTGTTCACAGTTTCTATGGAGCTGCTATTCTGTGCGTCGATGGCACGATGTGTCGTGTGTATGTCTCGATCTTCCTCCATGTGCGTAGCAGTGTCTTGCTGGTGGTCTAGATTAATTGCCATTTCGTCATCGGATAATACTATTTGGGCGTTTGTTAACGTCCCTAAGGTACCTACCCCCTCCGGGGGAGGTGGCATCACTAACACTAAACACTAAACTATGGACTATTGGTTTACCGTGCTAAAAGTAAAGTAACCGTAAAATTAAAGAGAAATTTTAGATTATTTGCAGACTAGTAAGTTCAGACGTGTGTACTTTTCGGAGCTCACGCGTTGAATATGTGTGTTGTATTAAATGGAGGTTTGGTAGAAACCACAACAATTTAAATAAATTTAGATACTTCTTTAGGAATTTATTGAAGTCTTGATCATTTTACAGAGTAGTGTAAAGTATACTTTCAAAAACTGGTTAAGTAATGAACAAAAAAAGAAATGTTGCGAATTCTCAGAAAATTCACAATCAGTTTTGGCAAAATTTACCTTAAACAAATTGATCTCTTACGAAAAAACGTAAAATGAAAACGTTCAAAAATCAATTTTTGGAAGCTTACATCTCAGTAACCAGGTACGTGATCTCACTTAAAATTGATGTCTAGGAGTTTTAAATGGCGCTCTTTACGTTGATGAAATCGAAATTTGAATAACGAATTCTATAAAACACTTTTTTTGGAAAAATCGGCTTTTGAAACACCCTTAAAATCGCACACTACCGGCATATATCACATATTACCAAGTTCAAAGAATCACCTTATCGATCTTTTCTTACCACCAAAATTTGAAGTTAATCAAGCATCAATTAACGGGTATACAGGGGCGTTGCAACCTTAAGTGGGTCACACTGTATACTTTTTTTTTCTTATTTTGTTATCAAATCAATTCAGTCTAGTGCAATGCATTATTCTGAACACAAAATAAATAATACGTTTTTTTGCTTTGGGAATTCTTTTTACAAATAAAAATTAGTTTTGGTTGAAAAAATTATATTTTTTGACAGCCACTATCTCAAACACCTTTGAACCCACTACGATGCAATCTTGAACAATGGGGATTCTAAAGGTGCTGATTAAGAATATCTTCCATTTTTTTTTCTAAAAAATCCCAAATACTTTTTTTGAAAAATCGGCTTTTCAAACCCTCTTAAAATCGCACGCTACTGACATATATCACATAGTAGCAAGTTTAAAAAATCACCTTATCGATCTTTTCTTACCACCATAATTTGATGTTAATCAAGCATCAATTAACGGGTATACAGGGGTGTTGCGATCTTAAGTGGGTCACACTGTTTATAAACTCAAAAAAAAAGTTTTGAGCTAAATTTTCAAGATGTATCTTTTTTTATTTTTAGGAAACAATAAGAAATTGGCAAAAACTTAAATATGCTGGTAAATTTGTAAATGTGAATATTTTTATTCCTAACTTTTTCTGCATTGAAGTAGTACGTTGAACTAAAAGATAATGCATTTATAACTTATATTAAAGTCAGTTATTCTTTTATGGGCCTGTGAATAGTTAAAAGCGCAAAAAATCAAGAGGTAACTATATTATATTGTTATTTTTATATACTAATATACCTCAATAGTCATCAAAAACGGAAACACAAGAGAGTATCTTATGTACCCTTTAAATCCCATTTTGATTTTTCTTCCTAGCTTGCTTGGCTTTCGAGCAATTCAACTATTTCTACAGGCCGTGCGCAAAAAATTTCAAATAAGCGAAAATTCGCACGCATTAAAAACACAAATTTTGCAATTTTTGTCAATATCGATTTTCTCGAAAACCATGGCATATACAATAAAATTACGAGAGGACTTTATTTTAGGCAATTAGACAAGCTTTCTTTTTTATAATGAACATTTTTTTATATCTTCAACGGCTAACAAGTTATCAGCAGAATAAGGCTTTTTTCACTGAAGCGGTGGTGTTTTGGGGGTTTCGTGGCACATCCAGAACTGATTTTTGTGGTTTTGTGATGTATAATACCTCCAGTAACAGTTACCGAAGGAAAATTTCAGATAACATTTTTTGTTATGGAAATCTTTCTAATTATTGGACTAATATGGAATACACTATTTTAAATTTACCTTTTTTATTTTCCCCCATCTGACTTTGATAATTTAATGCTGTTTTGGTACATTGTCTATCAGAATCGCGTATTTTAGAGGTTAAATCTTTCTGCAATATTCTATCCCTAAGTTTTTTTAAAAATATTGGCATAATAGTTGATGCCTTCTTGTATTTCTTTTTCATTTCTTGCGTTTTGTTCTTAGCTTCCATTATAACTGGACGTATGCCGGATTTGTACATTATACGGCCTGCCATGGTATCTTTTCTTTCATAGTTAAATTTCTTTTTTAATATAGCTGACATGATAGTAGTCTTCTTAGGTGCCTTTTTCGTCTTCATGTAGGCCGACAAGTATATTTTTTTTATCTGTAACTTTCCAAGAGCTTTTGGTTTATAAGTTGGTGTGTAAATTGGTTGGACATGTTTCAATATGTGTTCGCACTTCATGTCGTCGCTTAATTCTAGATACGAAGAAAATGAATGAGATATAATTACTAATAGCAATTTCGCTTATTTATGGTAGAAACATTTTCAAGAATAGGAAGATATGGGACATTAGTCATCTTATTAAGGGATCGTAATGGTACTAGAATCTCATTTTTCGATATTCTCTTGTGACAATGAAAAGTTATGGTCCCTTGAGTCGGAGATTCGTGTAGTGCGTCCTTACATTTTTTTCTCAAAAGTTAACGATGTGTTTTTAATAAATGAGAAAATATATTTTTTTAAATATTATTTATTTTAATACACCGAACTGAACTTGTGGTAGGTACCTTGTGAAACATCTTGAAAATAATTGTTAATTATAAATTAAACACTGCTTTTAGATGAATCAATCTATATATTATAAACACTCTACATATGTTTCGGCTTATTAGGCCTTTTTCAAGAGTATAACATAGTGAATACTAAAGTTTCCGACGTGCTTATTCTAATTTATACCTAAAAGTATTTATATCTTCATCTATTCATGGCTTAATCTATTTAAGGCTTAATTTAAAATCCTTAATTATGGCTAAGTTTGGAGTGGACCTAAACTGATTGTATAAATCAATGGATACTTCTTATCAATTTGTTTATTATAGGGGTATTCAAGAAATTTTGCTGGTTGTTCGTGGTACAAGGGTTGTACTTGAAAGATTTTTTGATTTCTAGTTGTTCTAGCAGATCTAAACGTTTACCTTTTCTTTCTGAATGAAGTAAATTTATGTTATCAGTATCTATGAAATGGTTGTTTTCAATACAGTGTGTTGACATTCCTGTATTTTTATTGTTACTTAAGATTTTATGTTCTTTTACCCTGTTTACAACGCTTCTACCACTCTGACCGATACAGACAGCATTACAATCTTTACAATTAATTTTATGTACACCAGATTTATCCATTTTATTTAGCTTTTCTTTGTTATTAACCAACATGTTTCCTATATTTGTTTTGTTCACACTTATTGTAGAGATACCTAAATTGTTTAATTTTCTAGAAATTTGTTACTATATTTCGGAACATAATTAATAAAACTATATTTTGTAGGTTTGTTAGGCACAGCGAAAAATTCTTTTTGAAGCGTTTTGCGTTTTTTGTTTTTGACCATGTTTTCTATTAGTGACGTTGTATCCGTTATTTCTTGCAATTCGTTTAATTATTTTAATTCTCTATCAAAATTACTTTGATCTAAAGGGAAATTCGTGAGTCTATGTATTAGACTATGAAAGGGTGAAATCTTAATTTGCCATAATTGCTACGAATTATAATGTATTACTGTATCTGTAGTAGTAGGTTTGCGGTAAATGCTAAATTTCAACTGATTGTTATGTTTTTTGATATTAATATCTAGAAAGTTTAATTGACTATTTTGCTCTGATTCCATTGTGAACTGAATTTTACTATTAAAAGAATTTAAGAAATTAAGGTGATTACTTAGGTTCCTTTCTGTACTGGTCCATAAACAAAAAACATCGTCTACATATCGAGTCCAATAAAACACATGTGTATTTAAACTGTTATTGCTACTAAAATTAAATTTAATTTTGGTTAATAACAAAGAAAAGCTAAATAAAATGGATAAATCTGGTGTATATAAAATTAATTGTCAAGATTGTAATGCTGTCTATATCGGTCAGAGTGGTAGAAGCGTTGTAAACAGGGTAAAAGAACATAAAAAATCTATCTTAAATAACAATAAAAATACAGGAATATCAACACTGTATTGAAAACAACCGTTTCATAGATACTGATAACATAAATTTACTTCATTCAGAAAGAAAAGGTAAAGGTTTAGATCTGCTAGAACAACTAGAAATCAAAAAATCTTTCAAGTACAACCCTTGTACCACGAACGACCAGCAAAATTTCTTGAATACCCCTATAATAAACAAATTGATAAGAAGTATCCATTGATTTATGTAATCAGTTTAGGTCCACTCCAAACTTTGCCATAATTAAGGATTTTAAATTAAGTCTTAAATAGATTAAGTCATAAATAGATTAAGATATAAATACTTTTAGGTATAAATTAGAATAAGCACGTCGGAAAATTTAGTATTCACTATGTAATACTCTTGATAAAGGCGTAATAAGCCGAAACATATGTAGGGTATTTATAATATATAGATTGATTCATCTAAAAGCAGTGTTTAATTTATAATTAACAATTATTATTTATTTTTTACATACCATTTTATAAGGGCACTCGAGGATATCTTACTTAATATCGGCCGTTCAAAAAAATAGTTTCCGCGAAAATTGTGTCGATTTGTATAAGTTATAAAATCGTTTAAAGACATTTGAAATCCATGGCCTACTTTAAGAGTTATGACAGAAAATATCGAAAATGCAGAATATGTCTAAGCAAAACATCTCCGTCATTTGAAGAGATACGACGAAAATTCTAAAGCGACAATTTTTTGCAAAACAGAGTATTTCAACAAGTCTTCATCTAATTTTTTTCAAAAGTTGTGTTGTGTTTTGAGATTTATTCTTTAGGGTGTTAAAATAAAAAAAATAGGGCGGGAAATGGCGGCATTAAATAGAGTATTTTCCTCCATTTTCAATGATATATCGCATGCCATATTTATTCATTGGAACTAAACAAATAATTACAAAAACATTTTCTAAACCAATATTTTTTTTTAACTAGCATCATACTTGCCGTGGAAAAGTATGAGTAAATAAAACGATTTAAAAAATTTGTAAGTTTCTCAAATCTTTACTATAATCAAACATTAGCACAGTTAAAAGAATGAAGTAAATTCTGAACATTACTATTTATCTGATCCTCAAAGAATTTTTAAAATGTCATAATCAACATGAAATACGGACAAATAATTATTGTATTTAAATTATTTGACAAAGATATTTTAACTTTCTGAGCAAGGAATGGCGTTTATAGGGATGTAGTGCATCATATATACGAAAGCATAGAAGGGCCATATTAAATTTTCATTTTTTTTTCCTTAAATTCCGGCTTCAAACTCGGAATTTTGTTAAATTCCGACTTTAAACTCGGAATAGTGTTAAATTCCGAAACTAGAAAAATAACTAAATTCCGAGTTCAAAGTCGGAAATCAACAAAATTGGGTGCAATGCTGCATAATAATATGCATAATTAAAGGTTATTTCTTAAATTTCGACTTGGAACTCAGAATTATGTTATATTCCTACTTAAACTCGGAACTTAACAATATTCCAAGTTCAAAGTCGAAGTGTAACAAAATTCCCAGTTTGAAGTCGGCATTTAAGAAAATTCTGAGTTTGAAATCGGAATTTAAGCAGAAAATATTTAAAATTTATTGTGGCCCTTCTTTGCTTTCGTAGATGAACTCTATACATTGGCATAATTGTGAATACTCTTCCAATAATTGCTCCATGTTGTTTTCTTGATTATTATTTTTTTGTTAGCTGAATTTACTTTATTCTTTTTAATTGTTAGTCCAATAATTATAAAGATTTCTGTAACCATAAATGTTATCTGAGATTTTCCTTGAGTAGCTGTTAGTGCAGGGATTATACATCACAAAACCACAAAAATCAGTTCTGGGGGTGCCGTGCAATCATCCCAAAAAACCACCCCTTCGGTGAAAAAAGGCCTTATTTTACTGATAACTCATTAACCGTCAAAGATGTAAAAAAATTGCTCAATATAAAAAGAAAGCTTGAATAATCGCCTAAAATCAACCCCTTTTGTAATTTCCCTGTATATGCCATGGTTTTCGAGAAAATCGGTATTGAAAATATTGCAAAATTTGTATTTTTAATGCGTACGAATTTTCGTTTATTTGAATTTTTTTGCGCGCGGCTTATAGAAAAAATTGAATTGCTCGAAAACCAAACATGCTAGGAAGAAAAATGAAAATGGGTTTTAAAGGGGATACAAATACTATTTTGTGCTTCCATTTTTGATGGCTATTGATATCTATTAGTATATAAAAATAACAATATAATATAGTTACCTCTTGATTTTTTACACTTTTAACTATTCACAGGCTCATAAAAAATAACTAACTTTAATATAAGTTATAAATGCATTACCTTTTAGTTCAATGCAGATTAAGTTAGGAATAAAAATATTCACATTTACAAATTTACCAGCATGTTGAAGTTAGCCAAATTTTGGCCAATTTTTTACTGTTTCCTAAAAATAATAACAAGACCCAAAAACGTCTTGAAAATTTAGCTCAATTTTTTTTTCTTTTGAGTTTATGTACCATATAACTTTTGTTTCTAATCATTTAATAGTTAAAAAATTATATTAAAAAAATGTCAAAAAATTGAATAAGCAACCTTTTTCTGAATTTTTATTTGGCTAAGTTTAACATGTTGCTAAATTTGTAAATGTGAATATTTTTATTCCTAACTTTTTCTGCATTGAAGTACTACCTTGAACTAAAAGATAATAATGCATCTATAACTTATATTATAGTCAGTTATTTTTTATGGGCCTGTGAATAGTTAGATGCATAAAAAATCAAGAGATAACTATATTATATTGTTATTTTTATATACTAATAGACCTCAATCTTCATCAAAAATGGAAACACAAGAGAGTATCTTATATCCCCTTTAAAGCCCATTTTGATATTTCTTCCTAGCTTGCTTGGCTTTCGAGCAATTCTATTATTTCTACAGGCCGTGCGCAAAAATTTTCAAATAAACGAAAATTCGTACGCATCAAAAAATACAAATTTTGCAATTTTTGTCAATATCGATTTTCTGGAAAACCATGGCATATACAAGAAAATTGCAAGAGGACTTTTTCTTAGGCAATTAGTCAAGCTTTCTTTATTATGCTGAGCATTTTTTTATATCTTCAACGGTTAACGAGTTATCAGTAAAATAAAGCTTTTTTCACTCAAGGAGTGTTTTTTTTGGGAGGGTTGCGCGGCACCCCCAGAACTGGTTTTTGTGATTTTGTGATGTTTAATCCTCGCACTAACAGTTACGGAAGGAAAATATCAGATAACATATTACTCGAGCTTCTGGTGTATTTTTTACTTTACCGACTGGACTATGTGTTAAAATCGTTTTATTTAATCATGCTTTTCCACGACAAGTGTGATGCTAGTTTAAAAAAAATAACTGACTTAAAACATGTTTTTATAACTACTTGCTAAGTACTAAGTTCAACGACATTGGTTTTAGAACGATTTTTTTTTTTTTTAATGGAACTCTTACGGTACAACCTGTTATTTAATTAGATCTTTAAATTACGAAAAAAATGATACGCCTACCATCTCCTTGTACTAAATTTATAAATAAAAAAATAAATGTGTTGATAATTGATTTTTTGTTATTTGAATAAGTTAACGCAACGAATATTTTACGTATTTTCCTTTAATAGTTGGTTCTCCCGCCGGAGCGTGTATATGTAAACGGTCCGACGCGCTCCGGCGGGAAAACCAACTACTAAAGAAAAATTTAAACGGCCCATAAAGACCCATATCGATAGAGAAATTTTCACTCTACAATGTTTGTCTCTTGAATATTTTCTCTAAAATGCATAGCTCTTGAGTAAAATTCGAAAACAAGTGAAGAAGTACATATATATGCTTTGGCGCGCTGTTGCGGGAAAACTAACTACTAAGGGAAAACTTAAGATACATAAATCGATTGGAAATTTTTCGCTCTTCAATTTTTTTCTCTTGAATGTATTCTCTAAAATGCATAATTTTAGAGTAAAATGTGAGAAAATGCGAAAAGACGCGAAACATGACGATGCATATCTATTTCTCGGAAATCAGCCTTTTTTATGATTGCGGGTAGTGACAGTTTTTTCCTAATGTAAAGGTCACATTGCTGCACTAAAAAAATCGACCAATAATGCTAATTCCGACAGACTAATAAACATACCTCGGATGTAGCGGCCGGAGTAGAGGGCTGTCTTTTACAGATAGGTAGGTATAATATTGTTAAATTGTAAACACCTACTAAAACATTCCCAAATTACAAACACAGAAAGGCATGCAATGTATTGATTGAATTTTTTAAATTTTACCATTGCTTTAACAATTAAAAAATAATTATTTGGAATTTAAAGCATTTTTACATTTCTACTGCCGCCGCATATGTCCCATAAAAGAGATGCCGCCTTTACTTCGAGCTTTCGTTTTTATGCTGTCCCAATTGAAAACATTTATACTATACTTTATACAGCTAAAAATGTTTTACCAAGTTGAGTAAGAAGCATTCTTACTTGTATAGCTACATTCTGTCGAATTTCTTATTATTTTAATTTTTACCTAATTTTAAGAGACTGCGAGATTTTATTACTTGCAAACGATGCCGTTTTGTATTTATGGACCAATCTGACACCAAAATTTCTTAAAATTAAATTCGAGGTATACAGGGTGTTTCACTTAAAAGTCCCCAGGCCATTATCTCTAAAACTAATAAAGATATTTTATTTTTGTAAATGGCAGATGATTGATACCAAAGAAAGGTTTAAATAACGGTGATTAGAATTTTTCCTCAACAGCACACAAAGATGGCGCTGCGATGCAAAACTATTTTTTGATGGCTGGAACCTTGAAACATAAGTCATGTGATTAAACAATAATCTGTGAATACTTTTGATGATATAGAGAATTTACAAAAAACAAGCCGTTTTGTAGTTACATGAGTTTCTTTCATTAATGCCAGTACACGTGAATTTTGATAAATCCCTATAATTTATTTATTATTTATTATAGAATATTGGTTACCAAACACTTTTTTTCAAGATAAGGAAAGTGATATAATACACTATCATAAAATTATGTTTACCACTTCCGGCCAAACCGGAACTAACATGATGAACCAATATCCATATGTACCTACATATTACATTTTTTTTTTTTTCTAATAACGCTTCTAATAAAACGGCGCCCAAAACTTAAAGTAAGTAAGACAACAAAGAAAATACACACTAATTTAGAATGGGCTAAATTTATATTAACAATTCAGTAAAGAACGTAAACAAAAGTTTTGTAAACAAACATTTAAAAACTATCGAAATATTATTAAAAATGAAATTAAACTAATTTCTTTCTTATTAGTAGGTACTTATTATATTAAATGTTCAAAATTTCTCCCTTCTTCATGAATACACATATTGTACCGTTTCAGTAACTCTTCATTGCAAACTTTTTGTAACGTATGTCTATTTATAGCAGCAACACTTGCATATATTTTCTTATACAAATCGGCCATATCCTCAATGGGTTCAATGTACACTACACTTTTTAAATACCCCCAAAGGTAAAAATCTAATGGAACCAAGTCAGGTGATCGTGCTGGCCATCTGACTACTCCATTAGTACCAATCCATCTCTGAGGGCACATTTCATTAACACAATCTTTGACTAGTACTGAGTTATTGGGTGGTGCACCATCTTGGTGAAACCAAATATTCTCCTGGTTATGAGGGATAGTCTCTAATAATCCTGGCAATACATTTCTCAAAAATATCTCATATTTTCTTCCATTTAAAGTCCCATGGAATAGATATAGTCCAATAATATATGAATTTAATATTCCACACCACACGTTAACTCCAAAAGTTACCTGATTTCGGGTCATTCTCATCCATCTAGGATTATTTTGTGACCAGTATCGGCAGTTATGCTTACTCACAACTCCGTTGTTGTGAAAACGGCTTTCATCGCTCCAGAGCACATTTTTTTTTAAATTTGGGCATTCTTCAGAAAGAACTGAAAATTCAGCTAGAAAATGTAATCTTCGTTCATAATCACCAGGCCTTAAATGATGGATCAATTTTAATTTGTATGGATGGTATTTATTTGATTTTAATATTCTATGGCACGAAGATATCCACAGATTAGTTTCCGATGCCAATTTCCAGAGAGAACATTGAGGGTTGTTGACAACACTATTTAACACCAAGGCTGTATTTTCATCGTTTCTAACTGGCCTATTTCTGTTACGAATAGTTTTCTTAAAACTACCCCAGTTTCTTAAATTTTTAAACAGCATGATAAATGTTTTTTTATCGGGTGTAGGTCTATTTGGAAATCGTAAACAAAACAATCGTTTTGCTTGTCGGGAATTTCTTTTGCATTCACCGTATATTAAAATCATATTTAACTTATCTTCATTGGTGTATCTAACCATTTTTTAAATTTATTTTTTTTTATTGCCTTATTTGGATTCATTTGCTTTGAATTGTTTCTAAGTACACTATTTCTGTTTGAAACTATGATTGAAATGCACCAACTACAAACTTTGTTTAATAACTGTCAAACTTAAAATTAAATCAAAGCCTACTAATATCTCTTAAGTAGATTTTTCATTACCATTCTAAATTAGCGTGTATTTTCTTTGTTGTCTTACTTACTTTAAGTTTTGGGAGCCGTTTTATTAGAAGCGTTATTAGAAAAAAAAATGTAATATGTAGGAACATATGGATATTGGTTCATCATGTTAGTTCCGGTTTGGCCGGAAGTGGTAAACATAATTTTATGATAGTGTATTATATCACTTTCCTTATCTTGAAAAAAAGTGTTTGGTAACCAATATTCTATAATAAATAATAAATAAATTATAGGGATTTATCAAAATTCACGTGTACTGGCATTAATGAAAGAAACTCATGTAACTCCAAAACGGCTTGTTTTTTGTAAATTCTCCATACCATCAAAATTATTCACAAATTATTGTTTAATCACATGACTTATGTTTCAAGGTTCCAGCCATCAAAAAATAGTTTTGCATCGCAGCGCCATCTCTGTGTGCTGTTGAGGAAAAATTCTAATCACCGTTATTTAAACCTTTCTTTGGTATCAATCATCTGCCATTTACAAAAATAAAATATCTTTATTAATTTTAGAGATAATGGCCTGGGGACTTTTAACTGAAACACCCTGTATATCGGCATTTAAATTTAGGCCGTCCCTATTCATACGGATACCCGTACGAATATTTTTTTTTTTAATTCTGCGGGTGCCCAGACGAATAGGTACGTTGCGTCGAACTGCCCATTCGTATGGGTAGTCAAGTGGCGCCAAGTTGCTGCAGATTTAACCATACCAAGTTTCAAGTAAAAATATTGATTAAAACGGTTGTTATCGATAAAGACGAGGCGAGTCTCGGCTCCCATTGGTCGCAAACCGGTAAACTGAAAATTCGCAAAGATGTGATTTCTAGCAAATGGTATTTTTTCGGTTTTCGTAAATAAAAACTTTATTTGTTAATAAAAAAAAAATCTGAATTTTAGTGCATTCCAATTGGTTTCATACCTATCAGTTTTTTTTTGTCAAAACGGCAGCATTTCCAATTTCGAACTTTGGAAATTTGCAATAGGCCGCCATTTGGGATTGAAGGGTCGTGCTTGTGCTCACCTTTTGCCATCCCAAGGGCTATTTTTTTCCAGAAACTGCAACAAGGTCGACTTTACGACAAACACTAAAACAAATATTGATATAAAGCTGCAAGAATCGAAACCTACATATATTTGGAACAACCAGAGAGAACATATTGTGATAAAATAAAAAGAAATTTTCCGGGCTGCCTTGGAAAAACTGAAAGACGTTTTCACGATTTCATCGAGTTTCTAAGAAAAAAAAATAAGATTCCGCTTTTTATTTTGCAATAAAAAACCGTGTTTCGTATCTTCGAATCTATAAGGACTGGAGGGTTGTTATTTATGTATTTTTTTACCTATTTTTAAGCAAAAAATTGTAACGTTTAAAAGGATTTTAGATTCAAAGCCTACCTCTCATACATCCTTGAATAATTTATGTCAAATGTCACAATGAAGTGCATTAAATGTTGAACGGACGTTTTAGATTGCCATTCAGAAGAGTTACCGGTATATAAAGTAGTTTCAGTGAATCGGTCATCGGTAATTCTTCTGAATGAAGCCAATGTTACCACCGTATCAAATTTAATTAAAATTATATTATAATTATATATATTATATAAGTTCTTAAAGTAAAAGTGTTTGTTCAAAGTTTTTATATTTAGATGATCTTTAATATGAAAAAGAATGTTAAAATTTATCAGTTTCGAATCTAAACACATTCTACTTTCTTTGTATGGCATTAAAACCAACAGTTTAAGTAGCTGTCTCTTACAAGTCTTTCAAAGATTATCGACGAGCACAAAATGCTCTCTAGCCCACTTGCCACCAACCATATTTTAAATCCTTTTGAGTGGGGTTGGAAAAAATCTAAAAATGGACGAATATCAATTAGCACAACCAAACCTTTTGCACCGCAGACGTTACTGGAGCAAATAGCTTGCGGATGCATAAAAGGTTGTCACTAAAATTGCTGTTGCAGAAATTTAGGAATTAGGTACTCCCGTGTTCTGTAAAGAATGTATGGGCTTAAATTGTGAAAACGCTGATGTTCCAGAAGTTATGAAAGAAGACATCGAAAACGATGTTAATGAAAATATTGATTCAATTCGAAAACATACTGGTATAAATATAATAGATATGTAATTTTCATAAAATGTATCTTTAAAACAGCTATAAATTAGTACAACATTAAAGTTTTTTTTATGTCTAAGATCATATGAATATCAAATTTTTAAACAAATATCTTTAACATTATCATCGATAAATCGAAAACAATTTTTGGATTGAACTGTAACCAATTTGTTTATTATGATCCAAAGAATGTAAAATGCTCGGTCGGCCGACCCCCACCCCTGGCGATAGCCTTGGCCGACCATTAACACAATGCAGTTTTTAATGCCTAGCCTCCCCCAAGAAGTGACCAGGTCGGCCTTGGTCTATTCGAAAGAACAAAATTTTTCCTTTCATGAAACCTCGGTCGGCCGAAGAAACTCTTCGGCTATTGGCTGCCGTAGCTAATTCAAAAACTTAAAATTGTATACCAGCGCGCGACCTTGATGACGCTCGCCGGCTTCTCAAGGCTCAAAGAAGTTATTAAACAAATGCCCAGAAGTTGTGTTGTAATGAATATTTCAAAAATCTAAGATGGTGAAACTGTCATAAGTGTTTTTGCAGACAATTTAGGTAGGTATATAAATAATTGAATTAATTAATCATTATAAAAATCTTACATTTCAAACCGTATAAAGTATCAGATTTGATTACATTTGTTTCTAACAAATACTTGAAGTTCAAGTATTGAATTTTTTTATTGCAATAAATATATTACGATATTCGACTTCAATACAATCCTTTTATTTCAACACATTTTTAAAGAAATCAATTTGTTTATTACTTTCAAATTCATTTGATTGCATTTAAGGGGGTATTATTCCAACAACAGAATAAAACAGGGGATTTTAATTTTTTTTTTACTCAAAATATGTATAATTTGTTTTCTACAGGATTTCTAAACGAATAATATCTACGTTTATGAGATTATAATAAGGAAGCACGTTTCCCTTCGGTGTGTTGTTGGTGTCCAGATTTTACCAAATGCGGCCTTGACAGGCCCTTGGTTAGTGCCATTACATGTCCTTTTATAAACAAAAAAAATTTAATTGGATATGTTTTTCCTCGGCGAGAATCGTAAAAGTCTTAAAAAACCAAAGTTGGTGGCCATATCTTACATAGGGTGGCCTTAATAGGCCCTTGATAAATGTCATCATATGTTCCCTTCCAAAATAAACATCTTTCAGTCGGACAATTTTTTTCTTCGATCCAAATTTAAAGTTATTCCAAGTGTAACTTCAAAATGAAACACGTATATTTATTTCAATAAATGGTATATGCATTTTTTTAATTAACATCGTAAATATATTTTTTTCAAATATAATTTTATAGAAGCAAAATGCTATCATAAACACGCGATTAATTAGGTGTTTGCACTATGTGCAAAGTTGCTTTTTTAATATTATTAAAATGAAGTACTTGTTATACTAAAGCACTAATTGATATTTAAACAGCATTCTATCGTCCATCAAGTTAAAATTTCAACAAATAAATAACATAAAGTTGTAGTAATTGAACGAGTACGTAAAACACTCAGTGACGTCATCGGTTATATTAGTTTCTTAAATCGCGTTCGAAAATTGTTAAACACAACATTTTATTCACTTTATTTACGTTTTACGTGTGATTAAATAAGTAGCGCCTACCTAATACGGGATTTTCAAAAGCTACTTTAGGAAATTTATCTGCAAAATAATTTGTTTATAACACAAAATGACACTGACAATATAACTGATGACGCCATGAGTGCGTAGTGAATTTATGTAGTGTTTTTGGCGAAAAAATTTCAATACAAAATTAAAATGGCTTATTTTAAGGTATTATTCGACTGTTCCTCAAAATTCAAGTGTTTTTAACTATAATAAAGCCTTATCTTCACAGTGAAAGTGAATTTAAAATTTGTGAAAAGACCTAATTCCGATCATACAGTCAGAAAAAATTTACTAGTTTTAAGCAAATCCATTTATTTGAATCAGATTTTATTGAATCAAAGCTTTGTTTTTTTTTAAACAATCAATTCTTTATTTACTTTAAGAAAATTGATTTATTTGATATTATGTAATTTAATATCTTAGAAACAATTTAAAATATCATAAAATGAAATAAATAACTTACTTGAATTAAGGAAAATTTTATACAATAAACATTTCATAGGTTCATATTTAAATTAGAACGTTTTCTTAAAACTATAGAAATTTACCTAAAACTATAGTACACTTTTTCCTCTGAGTGCAGTTGCTACAACATTTACCACCCCCCTTCCCTTACGGGGGGAAGAAGTTATAAAAGTGAAAACAGTGAGGTAAGAAAAATTCTTTTGATAATTCACCCTTTCGAATATTCCAAGACCGATCTGCTAAATTCGTGCGTGAGGAAAGGCATTTACAATGTTGCAAATGGTCGGCCAAGGACATCACCAGGGGTGGGGGTCCGACCGGGCATTTTAGACTCTCGAGATTACAATAAAAAAAAAATTTAAACAAAAAATCGTCCAATCTGTCACCACAATCCCCCAGTGCCCCCCACGACAATTAGTGTAATTACTCATTAAAGCCAGGGACCGAGATCGGCCGACCGGGGTTTCATGAAAGGAAAAATGTTGTACCTTCGAATAGACCAAGGCCGACCTGGTCACTCCTTGAGGGAGGCTAGGCATTAAAAATTGCATTGTTGTTAATGGTCGCCCAAGGCTATCGCCAGGGGTGGGGGTCGGCCGACCGAGCATTTTACATTCTTTGGATCATAATAAACAAATTAGTTACAAAAAAAACCGTCCACTTTGTCACCACAATCGCCCCATTGCCCCAATAAACAATTACCGTAATTACTCATTACCGCCAGGGACCGTGATCGGCCGACCAGCGGTTATGAGTTTAGGACATACTATTGCAGTATTCTAAACTACTAAATCCCATCCACTCGTTCCCCACACAAATTTTCAGTCGTCTCTTGGACTATTACCTCAATTTTCGATTCTGGACGAACTGCAGTAACCTTCCCATTGTTTTTATAGGTAGATCAGGTTTATACGATCGTAACTGTTACCAGTGCCATAAAAAAATGTCGCAAGACGAGATTCTAGTGCCTTTAAGGTTGTTTAACAAGATTAGTAGTACAGGAGCCAGCGTGCAATCACATGACCCATTTGTAAAAGCTAGAGATATTATTAATCCTGTACCTTGAAACACAAAAAAAAGTTTTAGTGGTGGAAACTTCACTAGATGTCTCTTGAAAGTCGACATGTTTTTCATGGTTAATGGAAGTACTTATATAAAGCTGATATTTTTTCTATCAATTGCTTATTACACAGAGTACCAGAATTAGTCCATTGAAGTGTTACAAACCTTAATAATAATAAAGAATTTATTGCCCAACAGAATCCTCCAGTTACAGGACAGTTTTACAAAATAGAACTAAATTATATAAATTCAAAGTATACAATATGAAATATAAAAAAATATAAAAATGAGAACTATAAATAAAGTATAAAAAAGTATAAAAAAAAACAGTATAAAATATAAGTCTATAAGATATAAAAGTATAAAATAATTATTTCGTTTAGAGTAGCTTAATATTACGGTTATGTATTTGAATGTAGGTTACAATCTATTTCGAACACATAGCTTTATGGTCTTGGAGTAATTATTTAAAGAAAGACTAAACATGTCACAATGTTCACCAATAGAGTTATATATTTCCATCATGGAATAAATGGGTGATTTAGCAAGAATATTTGTTCTTTTAGATGGTAGTGCAAAAGTAAAGTTTGACGAGAGCCTACGCGTGGAATTCTAAAATTAATTTGAAATAAGAGTTCCTGAGAGTCTATTGTATTATTGATCAGCTTGTAAATACACATTAAATTTGAGATAATTCTTCTGTTTTCTAATGAATCCAAGTTAAATCATGTTAACATTAAATAGTTTGGATATCCCTGTTCGGGATATTGGTGATCTATTTTAAAACATAAGTATTTAAGAAATTTCCGTTGAACAGATTCTAATGATTGTGAATATTTCTCTTAAATAAGATTCCATATTGCTGAACCATACTCCAATTTCGAACGCACAAAACATAAATATAATATTTTTCGTGCTTCTGTATTAGGCCGAACCTTGCATTTTGGACAGGACAAGATTTTATTTTTTTAAAACCGTCTCACAAAAAAATTTCTCTGACTTTTTTTTATAGAGAATTGAGTTTTATATTATTTGCGTTAGATTAAGGTACGTTTAAGAACGTTTAATGTTTTACAGGGTTGCCCGGTAGGGAACGTTCATCTATTTATGCATTTAATTTATGAATATCTTAATATTTACATTTAAAATATATACCACTCACGGCTCTATTTAAGTACACTTTTTAGATATATTTTTAGTTGTGTCCGTAATATGTAATAAAGTGATTGCTAATGCAGTAAAAAAAAACTGCTGTCTAAGAAATCACTACTTCCACATCCAGATTTTTCATCCAAGTTCTACCATATACGTTAAAAATTAAGTTTCCAGTTTACCCTACTTATTTTCCCCTATTCACAACCTACCACCTCCCACCCCTTCAATGAAATCATCTCAATCAGATATCATTACAATACATACGTGTACTAACTTTCAAGTGAATATCTCAATTTTATGTTACCAATCCCATTAATAATAATGAAGCGGATGTGGTGGGGTTTGAAAAATATTGGAAAGAAATCTGAGACCTTGGTTTCTAGTATATACACCAAATCCCAAATTTCTGTACTCTTACCAGCTTGATTTAAGTATTTTCCCATATTTACTACTATTTAACCCCCAACTCTGCAACGGAATCATCTCAAAATAGAATCTAGTTCCAGATGTCGTTATAATACATACGTCTACCAAATTTCAAGTGAACATCTCAATGTTATGTTGTCAACCCCTTTAATAATCGAGTAAGGGTGATGGGGGATTGAAAAATATTATTAAAAAATCTGAGGTCTTGGCTTCTAGGACATACACCGAATTGAAAGTTTCTTGTCTCTTACCAGCTTGCTTTACTTATTTTTCCCTATTTACCTCTACTTACCCCTCCCACTCCTTCAACGCAATCATGTCAAAATATAATCCAGTCTCAGATATCGTTTAAATACATACGTGTACCAAAGTGAAAATCTAAATTTAGTTTTATCAACTCTTTTAATAAGGGAGTGAGGGTGGTGGGGGGATGGAAAATATGATTAAAAAATCTGAGGCCTTCGTTTCTAGTATATACACCAAATCCCACATTTCTGTACTCTTACCAGCTTGTTTTACTTATTTTCCCCTCTCTAAAAATATCTAAGACTTTGGCTCCTAGTACATACACCGAATTTCAAGTTTCTGTACTCTTACCAGCTTGCTTTAGTTATTTTTCATATTTACCCCTATTTAACCCCCAACCCTTCAACGGAATCATCTCAAAATACAATCTAGTTCCAAAGGTCGTTGTGATACATACGTGTACCAAATTTCAAGTAAATATCTCTATTTTATTTTACCAACTCCTTTAATAATAGAGAGGAGTGAAAAATATTATAGAAAATCTGAGGCCTTGGCTTCTAGTACAAACACCGAATTTCAAGTTTCTGTACTTATACCAGCTTACCCTTCAACGGAATCGTCTCAAAATATAATCTAGTTCCAGATGTGTACCAAATTTCAAGTAAATATCTCAATTTTACTTTATCAACCATTCAATAATGGATTAGGGGGAGATGGGGGGATGGAAAATATCATAAAAAAAAATTAGGCCTTGGCTTGTAGTACATACATCAAATTTCAAGTTTCTGTACTCTTACCAGCTTGCTTTACACATTTCTCTCTATTTACCCCTATTTAACCCCCAACCTTTCACCGGATATCTTCAAAAAACAATCCAGTTCCAGATCTCATTAAAATATATACGTGTACAAAATTTCAAGTCAATATCTTAAACCGTTCCGGAGAAAACGTGCGGACAAAAAAGTTACTGACAGACAGAAAAAAATTTTTTGCTCAAATTTAAAATCTCGACGTTTCATGGCATTCTAAACATATTTCAGGAAAAAAAATGCTTGACATTTTTTTTACGATTACTATGTTTCCAATCCAATACTAGGATGTGGAAGTAAAAGACCAAATAAACGATGAGATATGCAGTCTTGTAACAGCAATATTATATGATTTCATACCTCCTAGGGTATCACCAGGACTATAGTTCTGAGTTTTGAAGTTCCAAAGCCTATTGCATTTTTTTCTATGAACAAAACGGCCAAATACAGGAAATAATTCGTGTAGAGGCCAATTTTTGTAAGTTGTCGGAAGGAGTGTCCAGAACAACATACCTAAAAGTCCTGGCTAGTGAATTCTCTGCGCGGTGGTGGCGGGGTTACTTTAATGGTCCCCTTTTAAGATTTTTCTTGAATAACTTGAAAGCCACGCCCTCTAGCAAAAAAGTGTCTATATACAATATTAAACTACATGAAATTTCATACAAATAAGTTCCTATTGATTTATTTCTAGGATCAATACTTTTTCCAAACTTTTTAACATCCCTTCTATAGTAGTTCAAAAAATTGTTTTAAATAGAATTAGAATGTCAAGAAACTTGAAAATTTTAAATTCGAGTTGAATTTTCTTTTACGTTATCTACTTCCTTTAGACGGTCCACCCTGTATATTTTCCAGTGAAAGTCTAACCATTTCATCGGTGGCAGTAGCGTCAGCTATCTACCAAATTTGAGTGTTCTGCGTCAAGTAGTTCTTTAGTTAATGCACCAACAGACATACCGACGGACAGACAGACAGACTGACGAAATTGAAAGTCCTGACATTCATAACTACAATACTAGATCTGTAAATCTATTGAGAACTCCCCGTTCTAGACTGAAAAATCTAAGAATAACTCTTTAAATTTAAACATGTACAATGTCTTGCCAAATAGTATAAAATCATTAAATATAAACTCTTTTAAAAAGGCCCTGAAAGCAATTTTAATTAAATAATGCTACTATTCTGTAGAGGACTTTATGACAAACTCAGTTCAGACTGAAATAAATTAATGACAGATAATTAATACATTAATGTTGATATGAAGCAGGCACACGAGGTGTTTAAATAATTTTGATTATAATGTAGTATTAGATATTATAGTTTTTGTTTGTTTTTTTTTATTATATTTTTGTCATGACAAAACATATTTATTGTTTTTTATATATTTATGTGATCCTTCTATATTTAGGCGTATGTGATACTTTTATATTTATATATGTTTTCTTCTTGTTTTATAGTTACCTTTTTACAGTAACTTAATTTCATATTTAATTTAATTTTTGTTTTTTCTGACTTGCTACAAATGTAGAGGTGTTTTAAAACCTCATGAGCTGTGACCTTCATATGCGCAGAGACATAATCCCTCCTGTTGACTCAATTACACTTCTTAAAAATATATTTATTGTTTACAATTTATCCCGAGCTCTTGTTTATGTATACAACAAGACAGCCTCCAGTGTCTTCAAAAACATACTTATAACTCAGAATAAACTTTGCCTTTTGCGCATTTCGCGGCTCATGAGATTCTGAAACACCTCTACTCTTGTGTATGTAATGTAGTTAAATAAATTATCAATCTATCTATCTATCTATATTTTCGTAATCTACATCATTTGAAACATGAAAATCCGAAAAAATCTGGGAAGGTAATTTTTTCTCGTATACAATACTTCCCTTCTGTATGCGAGTTTTCCACCCTCTGTACAGCGTTAAGTATTGATCCTGGAAAAAAATTAATGGGAAGTTGTTCGAAATTCCATTTATTTTAACATTGTATATAAATACTTTTTCGCTAGAGGGCGTTGTTTTCGAGTTATTTCAGATAAACGTGAAAAGGGGACTTTTAAACTACCCCCTACCCCGCCGCAGATCATCCACCGGTCAGAAATTGTAGTATGTTGTTCTGGGTACTCTTACCAACAACTATACAGAAATTGGCAACTACTCGAATTATTTCCCCTATTTTCCCTTCGTTGATTAGACTAGAGGTCCGCTCGGGACTAACTAAAATCCAAAAACCTTCGCAATTAAAATTTCAACAAATCTGCGTTGGTTTTGGGTCATTTGAGCACGTACATAACATACAAAATGGAATAAACTGGATAAAAACCGATTTCTTTTCCTTTTAGCGCCCAAGGACGTCAAGAATTTCGATCAGCATCACACTTTCAGATAATATACCTTTAATTGAAAACAAAACATCCTGAAATTTTGGTGCACAAATATTAAACGTTGTAGGCACAAATGAATTTGTTATCTGAAATTTGAACTGCCCACCATTTTGTACCATTAAATCCATAATGGATCACTTTTTTTCAAAATGTAGTGAAAAAAATTTTCTATTTTTTTTTCTGAAATAGGTTTAGCGTGTCATGAAACGTGGAAATTTTAAATTGAGCAAAAATAAATTTTATTCATTATTTATTCCCTTTAGACGATTTACCCTGTATATTTTCCAGTGAAAGTTTAACCATTTCTTCGCTGACAGTAGCGTCAACTACATACCAAATTTGACTGCTTTCCGTCAAATAGTTTTTTAGTTAATGCACCAACAGACAGAGAGACTGACGCAATTGAAAAACCTATATTTTCGTAATCTACGTGATCTGAAACGTCAAAATCCGAAAAAATCTCGGAGGGTGATTTTCTGTCGAATACAATACGGGAAGTATGCGAGGGAAGTAAAAACGCAATAGACTTTGGAAATCAATCCTTGACAACGTTGCTAGGTTTTTCACGGGATGTATATACATAACCTGACTTTTTCATATTTGTTTGATATTATACCTAAATGCTTGAAAAGAAATATTCGTGTCCAATCCTGCCATAAAAACATAAAAATCAAACAAATTAACAAATACCAAATTTTTCAAAATGACCAAAAAGTGAATTGATACATATAATAATATGTTTACATTGTTTAGACACGTCACTTAACGTCAAGAAAATAGAATGTATAGAGCTGGTTTTCTTAGATTAAGCATTTTAATAGTGCGCTTACAAGCGCATTGTACGATGACGTCACGAAAATGAATTCCGCAGAAAATGCATACGCTTCGATTTGACATCTTCGGACTTGTCGCCATTGTCTCTTTCGTTTTGTTTTTAAGTCTTTGGCCCTTGGATAGTGTATTGAAATGGAGTTAGATTCTCTAAACCTTTATCTTAGTTTAATAAATTATCAAACCGAGAGCAATTTTATTATTATTGCATAATCTGTTAAATGGCACTGAAGATGTCTCCAACAATATGAACGTTACTCAAATAACAGCAAAATTTGAGCAGTCTCCGAGTCGACTGTGATTAATAAGCCTTTATTATAATTTCGACTAGCCTTTATTCCGTTTTTATTTGTACACTGCCAAAATATACAAGCAAATAACATCAAATTCAGAAAGAAACAATAACAAATGTGACGTTTATCCCCACTTTAATCCCGAATACGTATTTGAAGCGGTCTCAGAGGATGCTATAAAGCCCATTCATAAATGACGTCACCGCTTAATTAAGAAAAACTGACCGCTTATAAGCACATCAATACGCTGAATCTAAAAAACCAGCTTAAGAGTTTCAAAAACTCAAAACGTGTCAAAACGTTAATATCGGAATCTCTTATTTTCGAGCTAATGCGCATATTTTGGATAATTATAGTTAAAGTGTTCCCAACACTATGATGTGGACCGACTTTGAAACTGTCAATTTTCGCGCAAACGAGTGAAATCCAGAAAATCGTTATAACTTTTGGGATTGAACACCGATGTAGACTTTCTTAGACTCAAATTATAGCTTAATAACTCTTGAAATCTGCAGTGTATATTAAAAGAGGTCCTACCATTGATCCCTGGGGAACACCAGCTTCCAACACTTTCCGTTCAGATGCTAAATACGGACCAATAATCACTTTTTGTTGTCTTTTGTATAAATATATCATGATATTAAAATCATTGTGAGTGAAACCGAGGAATTTTAATTTATCGAGTAACAAAACGTGGTTAAGAGTATCAAATGCCTTTGAATAATCTAGTATTATTATTCATGTTCAGAACCCTTGATTATGTCATGAATTAGCTTGACAGGAGCACTAGTAGTACCATGACCTTTTCTAAACTTTTTGATGAAACATTTTTTTCTTAGTGTCAAAAAAATTGACAATGTCGAGTATATTTTTAATTGCAATAATGGTGTAGAATCATTTTAGAAGCAAATGTGTGAGAGTACTTTCATCTTAGAATGAGCTACTTTTCCATAAAATAGAATTGCACAAAGTTAATTACCTGGGGACCTCAAATGGTGAACTTAAAGCAGATCTAATAGTTAAAAAAAGTCTAGGCACCACTATTTTTGTTTGCCAATCTGCCAATACAATTACATTACTAACCGTGGCATACATTTTTAAGCAAATGGCATAAAGTTACTAATCTGTCATGCCATAAAAAATCAGCTTGTTATAAATCTGTCATCCATAGTGAAATATCTCGCAGGTTAACAGTTTCTACCTCTGGAAACCCACCAACCGATATGTATGCCAATCATATTTTTGTACTCACTGTGTGATAAGTAATCGATAGGAAAACTATCAGCTTCATACAAATACTTCCACCAACCATGAAAAACACGTCGACTTTCAAGAGCCATCTAGTGAAGTTTCCACCACAAAAGTTTCTCATATCACTTTTCTTGTCTTTCAAGCTCTAAGAAAATAGGATTAATAATGTCTCTAGCTTTTACAAATGTGTCAGGCGATTGCACGGTTGGTCCTGGGCCTTAAGACCCCATACATTTTAAGACTGCCCTCTCCACTGTAAGTCTATTCATATACCTAAATGTCCTTCCTTTCCTATCGGAACTTTCTTACGGATGTCCAGAATGCTGACGAGTTTCTCCTTATATTCGTCAGAGTCATACAAATTGCACAATACCGATGCATTCTTCTCCTTAATGATTTGTTGCATTTTTTCCGGATGAATACAGCAATATGACGAATTTCTAAATAGGCCCTCAATACCAAGACATTTGCTGGCGTTGATGACTAAATCATTTATTTTGTTTTTGACACAACTGAGGGATGTCTAAAAATGACACAAGTTGAATAATTCTTATACTTACTCGCATTTGGGATAAGTCGTAGTAGGAATATCTTGTACTTACAGATGAACATGTGTTGCTTAGGGCTTTGCTTATCGTAAGCATAATGAAAATTTTGAAATGTTCACACGAGAATTTGGTTGATAATTAGACAATGATTTTGATTAAAGTATTGATATTTTGTTTTCTAAATAATAGTTCAAAATCAAGTGATTTGTGAAATCTTTACATCTTGTCAAAATTGTCAGTGTGTCCAGTTTAATTTTGTTTGTGACCAAATTTTTGTAATGAATTCCATAATAAGAAAAATCAATTCATTGAAAATACCAGTAAGTCATAATTCGCCCATTTTGCCATAAACTTATTTAAAAAATTACTTATTTTAGTTACACTTATTAAGAAAGTACACTCTAGCATCCCTCGCTGAACGCCAGTCTGCAACAAACACTCAGAACAAGATCATACCTGTACAAAACTTTCCTAAAATAAGCTCAATTAAATATGTCGAAACACCGAGCAAACACTGTGTCAAGAAAAAAAATAACACGAACTCACTCAGCCGCTCAGAATTTAGATTTAGCCTACCCAAGTCTACCTACACAATCGATTACAAATTTCGACGAACTTCTAGTAGAAACTTTCCCAAGAAAAAGAAAAGAGACTCTAAAAGACAAGCCGATCATGGAAAAAACAAGCCAAAAAGAGACGATATATACGATGACGCATGCGTACTTAAGGTAGAAGAAAAGATTAAGAAGAGAGAGTTTCAAAAAGAACAATGGGATATCAAAACTCTTGTGAATATAAATGCAATGTTACAGGAACAAAACAAAAAGAAACGTGTAAAGAGAATGCACGAACGAAACAAGATCCACAACTTTATTTACAAACCCATGTATTGTAAAAATTGCGAGAAAAATTATGATGAAAAAAGAAAAAAGGAAAGATTTGAGAGAATCTCAAAACTTGCTAGACAAAAACGTTACTACTGTACATACTCCATAACAAGAAAGATGCATCCCAGATACGAGGTAAAAAAAAGAAAATTTCAAAGAAATTACGAAAGAAGCATTATACCGGAGGAAAGCGAAGAAGGCTTTTATCCCTATATATATAAAAAGGCAATACAAAATAAAGGCAATGAAGCTCTGAACATAATCTACGCAAACGACAAGAAAGAGTCCTACATCCCTCTTTATTCAATTGTAAAAGAAATGTCAGAAAAAACAAAATCTGAAAATATTCTCAAAAACTATGAAGGTTACTCTAATAGCACTAATACCATTAACAAGTCTATTTCAGAAACGAATGTATACAATATAAATAAACAAGTATGTCAACCAGTAAATTCGAATTTTGGGTTTGTTCGTAAGAAAGCGGAAGAGACTTTGAACAAGTCCGGCGGAAGAGTGGGCGCAAATAGTCTTATGTGTGGCAAAGTGGCCCAAATTCAAAATGAAAATGTGAAGTTTAAGGATGGTCAAACAAACAACCGAGAAAATTTCTTGGTCAAGCCCAAAACAAGCTTGGGTGAAAAACAAATGATGTTTTACTCGTTAGACGCTAGAGATAAAAAAATGGTAGACTCCAAAGAGAACATAGCCCGAACCATAAGTCAAATTCTCAGACCTATTATACTGCAAGATTACATAAAATACAATGAAGTAAAAACAGGTAAGTTCAGTAGATACGTATCTTATTACGTTTGTTCAAAAGCTCTTTGCAAAATATACAATGGTGTAGTGAATAACATTTGCTTCTAGTGAGTGTAGAAAATTGAGTGTTTTGAAAGAATTTCCTGTACTAAAATAGTATATTAAAGTATAAGTAATATTAAGGTCTTTAAAACACGCGCAATTTTTCGAGCACGACGGCGTAGCCGGAGTGCTCGAAATAGAGCAAGTGTTTTAAAGACCAGTTATCCACGAATACTTTACGATATTTTTTTTATCGGTACACTTTGAAATCGTAAATACTGGTATTATTACTACAAAAAATGGAAATAAGAATTAAGAATGTAAAATGGTTGAATTCGTGGTGTGACATCAGGATACGGGTAGCTATTCTGTATCGCTGTGATGCGATGTGAGCCCATGTTTTCATGAGAACGTGGGCGGAGTTCTGTTGAAAACCAAAATAGCGTATTCTGTAACTGTGGGAGCGGTCACATCACGCCAAAAATCGGGAAACTTGCTTCTCTTGGTAAACTGTAGGGAACGGGGCCGTTCACGTGTGAGAGGATGAAAGTATAACCTCACTTTTGGGCAAATTGTCATTTTATTTGGATGTCAGTGGCATGATATTTGTTTATTCGAAGTAATTTTAGTGTTAGATCATACAATGAGTTTTGTGTTTCTTAAACTGTAGGGATTAAAGGGCGATGAATTTTACCGATGTACTAAATTATCAATGAGGAACTATGAGACCTTCAGATTGCTGGAAAAATCCTCAAAAAGAACACGACAAGTTCATTGCATGAGCAATCCCTTCGGCTTAGCACATAGGGCTTTTATAATTAAGTAAATAAAGAACATGCTTGTTGTTATTATACAATATATTAATACAAGTTAGATTATGTACAATCCAATTATTATCTTACAAATTAAATTTAGTTTTCTCCATTGCTCCGAATTATTTTTGTTAGTTTCCAGGGACAACGTTTAAAGTGATTATTACTCTTTCCCACATTTTTTGGCATTTTTCTTGTGAACTGATTTGCAAATGAACCACAAAAGCTGTAGATGTTTTGCCACCCATTTAATCAAAATATATTTTAAGGCACTATTCATCCGGTTGAAACGGATTTCTGATGTTATTATTCTTAGCCTAATAGAAAATTATGTCACATTTACAAAATAACAGATATTGCACTCATTTTGAATGTCAGAAACTTGCATTTTGACAAGATTCATTTCCCGTCATACAATGCACGACCTTCGATCATGGCGTTGCGGCAATTCTATTGGTTCAAATGTAGGTGCAACTGTTGGCAACGCTGGGATCATCGTTTCACGTCCCCGCGTAGTCACTGTAGTTACAGAATAATATTTTTGTTTCCCTGGAAAGGGATCGTGATATGATCTCTCTACTCTCATGGTAGAAACATATACAGGTATGCTGTTGCGCAGCTTTCGCAGTAACCAATCATATGCTTTGTCACCAACGGGAACCATATTGATAATCGGACCAATAGCGTTTCTTGCGCATATTTCAAATAATGTAGTATATTCTTTTGTACAAAAGGAGATGATTCCATATACCATTTTAAAACAAATGCCTCATTTTGGAAATAAGGTTAAAATTTGACGAAATATTACTCATTTGGAAAAATTTTAGAATGGTTTTGAATAATAATGTAAGATTGTACATACATACATTTCAACATTGATGTAGCAAATTTTCATTGTAATTTTAGTGTTTTTTACTATCGTGTAGTTATGGATATGCAAGACGTTCTTTGTAAAAAATATGGTAAAAAGGTAGGTACTTCTTTAATGCAGTATATATTTTATATGATCTAGTTCGGCGATTTAAAGAGTGTATAGGTTATCAATACTAAAAAAATTAACGTATATATATAGTTCTATATGAATACTATATGAGTTTTTAGTATGATTTTATGATAAATGTCAATTTTTTAATATAAAGAATATATTATATGTAATATATAAGTTATTTGTACAACAATATTAATCTTTTTAGTTACAAATGCTATCATCATAGTAAATTTTAACCAATATTTACGAAAGATGCATACACTACAGGTAATACAACTTCTAATTGTATTGACACCTTGTGAGGGTATACCGGACAGTCACACAAGAAATCATATACTCGTCTTATTTTATACTTTTATTCTATAACAAAATAAATATATATACTATACGTAATAAATAAAATAAGTATTATACTGAGACTTTTTACAACATATAGAGTATCTTGACAAGAGATGTAAGCGTTATTATCAAATTTTTACAGAATAAAATCTAAATAGGTACTCCTACAGTTTTAGATATCCTAGATTTATGTACCATACTGCATACTAACTTTTCTTTGAAATTAAACGATATGCATGAATATGTTTACTTCTTACTTTTTGCTTTGTATGTTATATCTTGGAGAATGATTCTTGCCAAATGTTCTATAGGTACTGCATGAGTCAGAAGGAGAATAATTTTCAACATTTTTGAGATACCTACTCTGGAGTCGCTTTAAAAGCTGCCCTCTTAAAATGCACTGAACAAATGCGAGCTGTAAAAACAATTTTTATTTCTGACCACATTTGTGTTAAATAACAAATGCAAACTTTTATATCGTAAATAGGTACATCTTTTACTGATACATATTTTGTAATTGTAAATAATCCAACGTATTAAATAATTATTGTTTTTATAATTACCGTTTTTGAAATGATCAGGTTTCACTGGACAAATTTCTAACCATTTTCTCGATATTCTTCATTTTTTGGGAACCGAAAGAATATTACATTTCTTTCAGTTGAAGTTCCACTCCTATTTTTGCAACTGTTTATACTGCACCCAACCATGTCCATTTTTAACCTCAAAAATATCACACCATAGAGAAACCAAACACAAAAATTATATTACGCAGTTACGCACCCCAACACGGCTACTTTTACACCTCGTTGCAGGGGTACAATGTTGAGGGATGATATTATAAAAACTTGAAATATGTGTAATATCAATATCACAGAATATTAGGATTCTCTGTCAATATACTGTGATATATCCAATATGGTTCCCGTTGGTTCCAGCGCAGAAAAGTCAAATTCTGGTAGCCCGGACGAGCATACCTTATATATGATTCTTACCATGTCTACTCTCACGGCAAATGCTCACGTTCACTCCACAGGTGTATTTTGGTTTGCTGAATACGAATCCGTTGTCAGTTCTGCACTACCACATCACATTTTTTTTTATCCTCAAATAAACCGTTAGAAAAATGCAATTTTGCACTTGCATCAATATCTATCGATTTCCAGGTGTAGAGAGTGCAAGAAATGCCATGGAAAGTCACAAATCCTTAATAAACAAATTAGCTCATTTGTTTAAACAATTGCAAAATACGCGAGATATCGACAAAGAGAAAACGTAAATTCTATGAATAAGATGGAACAATAAAATATCCGTATGTCCTATTGTTGAACAGAAAAAAATTGTTAATTTAGGACCCTTATTTTTTTTTAATGGCCTTATTTATATTAACGTCCTGGCGTTTGTTTATAAAAATTGAATGGCCAAAGATAATAGACCTCTACAAGTCTCAAACGTATTAATAAAATCTTCATTTTTTATATCTTGAATTTTTTTTGTAAAAAAGTAAAAAAACACCAAAAAATAAGATTTTTCCCTAAAAACCATTATTTTTAACAATGAAGCCTGTGTTTTATAATTTCTTTAATGCCACCATCGTGTTCAGCGCAATTTTTCCTATAAGAATAGTCAATAAAACTGCTGTTTTAAATTTCTGACCAAAAAGTTACGACGACGGGCCTATACACTGGAAATTTATTTTGTGAACACTGAATATTTTTGACGTAAGACAAATGACATATACTTATACGATTTCTTGAACACCGAACAAATATTTAGCGTATAATCCGGTCAAATTAGACCAAAAAATAGGAGTGAAGGTACAAAAATTCACACCCAGCTGAAAGTTGGTAGGATTGTTCAAAACACCATTATAAATGAACTGAAAAAAGTCCTCATCGATCCGATACCTGAAAAAAAAATTACGCGGGGTCAAAGGTCACAAAAATGGGTTTTTCGCGATTTTCAGCAAAACGGTAAGTTTTATCATAAAATTAGCTCAGACGAAAATTGTAGATCAGATATTTATCTATAAAAAATGTCTCAATGCTTTTTTTCCTAAGAGACACTGTTTCTGAGATATGACGATTCAAAAAGTTGGTAGAGTTATCGTCATAATATGCACACGTTTCCACGCCACCGTTCAAGTAGTGTACTTAGCGCTTCTTTTTAACGTGGTTTCCTCGGTAGGCCTACTCCACGGGTCTGTTGTGATCCTGTTTAATTTGAAACTATTGAATAATAAATGATATTAGTAAGGGTTGAAAATGATAAAAGCGGTGTAATTAAAAAGAGGGAAATTTATTCGTCTGATTCATAATTCTCTAATACTTCTGCTTCCTCTTCTTCTTGTTCTTCTTCTTCTTCATCCTGGGTGCAAGTAAATTGCCTTAATAGTGATGCATCGCATGTCCTCCTCGTTGCTATCAAACGAATCCTCTACTGTTGCTGATTCAACATTGGAACACGACCGACCTTGACAATTTGTATATGCTAGAGAACAAAACAGTCCAACTTTTGCAACCACATTTAGCACTACATCCCTTTTTACAGTTGCAAAAAATTGTATTTAGCAGTTTCTCTGGCGCAGGTCGGAGTAAAGTTTGAACTGGTTCTAATGTATTGTCGACCAACTTTCAACCCCAGTCTTTTGGGCCTAGCTGATAACCAAGCCACACTTGAACTTGGTAATATACCCGAAAAAGATGTTGATGAGCAGCCTCTGAGGTTGGAGGAAGACAAGCTAATTGCACTTGTTTTTTATTTCGAGTATTTTTAACGAAACATGCATTTCGAAACTTATCTAAGCAGGTAGTTTTTTTAGGAGCTCCGTACATAGAAAGAAAAAAGCGAATTCCGTTGGTGAGCCAGTTTTCTTTATTGTATCATTCATAGGGCCAACAATGCCATTAAAAAAAATCCGTTGGTGATAACTTCTTGTGGAGTTGAATTACACTTTTTAAAAACTTCAGCACATTGAACTAAATCTTGTTCTTCAAACATTATAAAACTGTTGTTTTACCCCTTCTGAAAAATACAGATGTCGTATCACAGCCAGTGATTGCGTGTAAAAATAGTACATGATTTTGACACTTTGCAAAAGTAGATAAACTTTTCGATGAATATATTTCCGATTGATGTTGAGCTTTTCCAGGTTTAAAAAAAATAGTTTTTTCGGTTGGAGTTCGAGCAGTGAGTAATACGAGTAAGTCTACATCTTCACCAACAGCAATAGTTGCATTTGTTAAATTGAATTGCTCTATTGATGTTTCAATTATCAGTACATCGGCATCATTACTAGCTTGTTTTACCAATATATTTTCAGCAGTAAACTTTTCTTTCAACAACAACTCTTTCAACTTTTTGAATCGTCATATCTCAGAAACGGTGGCTCTTAGGAAAAAAAGTATTGAGACATTTTTTATAGATAATTATCTGACCTACAATTTTCGTCTGAACTGATTTTATGATAAAACTTACTGTTTTGCTGAAAATAGCACAAAACCCATTTTTGTGACCTTTGACCACGCGTAAATGTTTTTCCAGGTATCGGATCGATGAGGACTTTTTTGAGTTCATTTATAATGATGTTTTGAACAATCCTACCAACTTTCAGCTGGATGTAAATTTTTGTACCTTCCGATGTCTAAATATACCGGACTAGTAGTAGTGCGCCACTGGTGAAGTCATGATAGAGTTCTTGAATAAACCTGATAACAAAAATAGTTAGAAAACTGTCATAATAAATTGCACAATTCTCTGCCATTCCAGAAATTATTAATCTTGAATTAAATCCGAGGAACAAGAATATAGCCCTAAGAAATTCACATTCGAGTCCACCACTGAAGGTTTTTAAGGCCATTAAATGAAAAGGTACTATCCACGCAGTGGAGTGGAAGTATAGTAATCGTAAACATTTTTTTTGTTGAAATAGGCTTAGAATGTCATGAAACGTTGAGATTTTAAATTTGGGCGAAAATAAATTTTCTGTCTGTCAGTCGGTCTGTAACTTTTTTGTGCGCACGTTTTCTCAGGAACGGTTTAAGACATTGACTGGAAATTTGGTACACATATACAGTGTGACTCATTTAAAACGGAAAGAAACACCTTACTTTTTTATTTTTGGCCCGACTTGAACCAAATTTTACCAAAATATAGAACAAGTTAGGACCTACTTATGGTCAAAAAGACTGTACCAAAATAAATGGGAAAAATAAGGAAATCATATTAGGCATTTTTTATCGGAAAACTTTATTCATGAAAGTTGTTCAGAATTGCCCAAAAACCTAGAGTCCAAAATTTAAGCAATATTAAAAAATATTGAATTTTGTTTTAGTACAGTCAATGAAGGCTTTTGCTTCCGAAATCTTTCAACCGTCATCGATTTGCGTGAAAATTTATAAAAAGTTAGTGTATGCCTCAGATATCAAAAGTGACCAACTTGCGCTTTTACCCTGGGGATGGATGCCACCCCTTCTAGGGGGCTGAAATTCTTATGGCCAAAATAACCCAGGGAGTCGATAGAGAACCTGGTTCTAAGCAAAAAATGTTCTATAAAATTTTTTCGAAAACTCCATACTTTTTAAGTTATTCGTGATTGAAACCTTGCCATATTCATTAAAAAATTACACTTTTTTCAACGGCTTTTTACGAATAACTCGAAAATTATGCGTCTAATGAAAACAAGTGTAAGAAACATAATTGTAGCTTATAAAAAACAAAGAGATTTGTTTTTTTAGAAATATCCTAAGTGCAATATGAAGGGAGATATGGTTGACGAAAGGAAACTTTTTTTTTGTGAGTGCTCGAATCGGTGCATTCAACTTGAAATAACGGAAAAATAATAGACTTTAGGGGTATAATGCTATTAACAATTTTTGTAGTGCTTGAAAAGACCTTTAAAATGAGTACTGTAAAAAGTCGATTGCATTTAAATTAAGCGAGATACAATGCCAAAAAGATTGACTACTCAACTTTTTTAAGAAAAAATGAACAGTAAAATTAACCTCACGATCACCAGAATTGAAATGCATCATTTTCCTCCTACAGTATGTCTTATTTTAGTGTTATTCATATGCTCAAAAAGTTTAACAGATTTAAAATGCATGCTTTTTGAAAAACGTTAATTTTAATTTTAACGTGTTTTTTGAATTTTTCTAAAAAAATTTCTTTTTTTTAAAATAACTTCGAAAGGGTGATAGATACGTAAAATTTAGTACAAAACAAAAATATAGATTTTTTTAACTAAAAATTTTGGTTTTTTAAAAATTTTTATACGATGAAAAATAATGAAGATATAGGCGATTGAAGTTAATACCGACGTGTTAGTAACAGCTGTTCTGAGCCCTTCAACCCTTTAGCTTTAAAATTTAAGGGCGCAAAACTTCCGAAAAGTCCTTAGTCTTGTAGTCGATCAAATTACCTTTAAAATTGTTTTTAGATGGGCTCAATAACATGAAAATTGACGGAGATATCGTCAAAAAAACAATTTCATTTTTTCAGAGAAATTTTTGGAGTAAGCAATTTGTACCTATTAATATCGTGATTTATTTTGATATGATTCCGTTGACAGCTTGGAGGTTAAATAGTGGGAAATAGGGGAAAATAAGTGAGGCAAGAAACTTCAAATTTGGTGTATACCGGGTGAGTCACGAATTACGCTCGCCCCGATATTTCCTAAAATATTTGGAATAGAAAATTGAAATTCGGAGGCCTTATTACACGACTAAAATGCCATCTTTTCAATAAAAAAAAACAAGTTTGGTGCACATCCGGTTTGACCGGAAATGCCCACAACTTTCGATTTTTAAACGGAACACCCTATATATTTTTACATTTTTGGAATTTAGAGGAAATTTTGAATACAATACATCCATTTTGGTCACTTTTTGATAAACATTAAAAATTTTATTAAAAAATCTATTTCTGAATCCAGAGTGCTGTGGTGCCCAAAATATATTTTAGTTTGTGTGCTACGTTACTATAAAAATAAAAAGAGCAATATGATTGCATTACTTAATTCTCTAGAGGCGTTTAAAATTTTTAAATGTGATTTTTACCCACTAACTCGGTTTTTTTAAATGGGAAATTAATCGTTCACCAACATTTTTAAATACCTCATTTTCATACGAATCTAATGATACCAAAATTTTAAAAATTCGCTCAGAAATATTTGAGATTTCAGCCAAAATACAATGCAATCAAGCTGTTAGAAACATGCGGCTAATAGATAATAGATTAGTGGGCTTTGGAAACTTAAATGGCACATTTCTGTGTAAATCTGGTAACCTAATAACACTGGAAAAATCATAGTAGCCATTGAATGTAATAAAACAATATCAGCTGTCAGACCAAAGAGTTTAACAAATAGAGGAGACAAGCTCCATAAGCGTAATGTATAAGCAGCCGGTAGACTGTAGTCTTCTCATCCTTCTCACACAGTTCGTTTTCTCTTTGTCGCACAGTACATGAGGGGAGGTAACGATTGCAATGCAATGACAGTATGAGTAGTATGACGTGCGCTGATGTCATAACTTTTCAGACCTGAGGGAAAACAAATAGCCGCCATTGTGTAATTCGCCGATCGAACGTGTTGTTTTAACTGTATATTTTGTGGATTCTGTGATGTTTTAAAACTTAATTTTGGATTATTTAACATCTACAATTATGCTTAATCAATTCATGTGGCGAATTTTGTTTGTTAAGATGGAGATGAGTTTATATTTTACGAAATTACCTTATGATGTACAGAATCAGTGTATGGAAGAAAGTTGGTGCTATCAATTTAAATCGCTATATATTTAAATAAAGAAGACCTTAGTACAGATGCCGATGTATTTCCGAATATTAGACATACATATATTGTAATTACATGATTTTTTAAAGGAGTGCATAGTTAAAAGAATGAGTACAAGGCATTGAAAAGACGAAGTTTATAACCAATTTGTTAGTAGTTGGGTGAAAGAAGTTCTCTCCAAGAAATTTACAAGATAACAGCTTATTATCGCAAAGGTAAGGATTAGTTATAAATTATAAATCATTTTCGCCATGTACTTGCATAATTTAAGGTTGTTTTATGAATAATTACTAACACAGATCCATTTTTTAGGTTATGGCCTCACTACATTGTCAACAAAAACATCATTCCTTGGATTATTGCAGATCCAGTCGATCCAAATGAGTTGTTAGTACTCATTGTAATTGTGTTGCAGATACAGGCAAAACACGTTCGCTAGCCTGATTTGCAATTTATAAGGTACAGAGTGAGGCGATGAGACGTCACTCCTTTTAGTTTTTTAGCAGTAAAAATGGCTATGGCTAAGCAGTTAACCATTGTGCGATACAATCCGTAGATTTTGTAAAATTACTCATGAAAAGAAACAAAGGACTTAGTTATAATAAGGTAGACACAATTTATCTGACGGTTCACTCATCGTCTATGGTATATTTATGCACGGAGCTGTGCAAATCATTGTAATTTCTGTAAGAACTTTTTGTCATGTCATATTAATGTTATTATTGTCTAATTTATGTATTTTATTAAATATTCTCCTTTCCTTTTATTGTTTTATTTATCAGTCATTACTATCGTTAGCAGTAAGTTGAATGCTGACTACTCTGAACTTCTACATTCATGTCTGTAAATGAGAATTAAACAAAAATATATTTACTAAATATATAACTGTTTATTATCAACAAGTTTAACATTTCTAATATAACTTAGATGGCATTTATACTAAATTCATTGAGCGATCTGTATTGTTTTAAAATATATCGTGTGGTGTTTAAAAACTACTCAATTCTGTTGTTTTACATTACAAAACTGTGAAAATGGACTTAAGTCAGTGTTTAGACTCAGGTTTCAAATATTAAAAAATTCAGCACTGAGTAGTTTTTAAATAACCGCAATATATAGTTTAAAACAATATAGGTACATTTAGTCCGCAGATCATCCATGAAAACTATACTTTCAACTTTCACTCTTAATTTATAAACTTCACCAGATCTTTATATAATATGTAGCTTTTCTTTCAAGTTTTTCTTAAATTGTACCATATTTAAAATTAATGTCTCAGGAACATTTTTCGTGATAAACAGATTAAACGTTATAAACAGAAGAAACATTTGAGAAAACACTACTTGTAATTGTACATAAAGCCGAATGCTATTGAAAACAAAGATTAAAAATTGACGGTATTTGTGAAATCAAAGCGCTGTGTTGCTTTGTAAAACAGAGTGGAGAGAGAGGGTACGAGGTCTGCGACAAGGACGAAGAGCCTAACGTTTCCAAGACAACCAAATCACAGCATGCTGTGACCAAATCGCGACTCCCGGCAAATCCACGGCTTGTCTTCTCTAGTTATTAAACTCTTTGTGTCAGACAGACTTGTGTAGTTATAGGCAATCTTGAGCTATCAAACATTTAATAATTGCAAAGAACGTTACAATTAAGTTTAGCATAGGTATGTGGAGGTAAACACAATTACATCCACAAGGACATTTGCAATAGAATGCGACATCAGTTCGGTTTTCAGAGTTTTATTTAAATGAACATAAATATCGGGCCTATAAATAAATAAAAATCAATTCCGTTTGAACAATTAAACTTAAACTAGGTACCAGTAGGTACCTTTAAAATAATTAATATAATTAAACCATAAATTGACATTTATAGATATTGTTCAAAATGTCCACCATATTTTTCTATACACAATTCGGCTCTGCGTACAGTTGCTTGAATGGCTCTACACAATTCAGCCGGCGTTATTTCATTAAGAGCCCGTACAACTTTATTTTGCAGCTCTTCACGGGTATTTGAAGAAGTTTTATAAACTTTATTTTTGAGAGTGCCCCATACATAATAGTCGAGGGGTGTTAAGTCAGGTGACCTAGGAGGCCACCTGATATGACCTTGATTTGCGATAATGCGTTCACCATGCAAGTTGTTTAAATATTCCATCACTCTTCTGGAATTATGTGGGGGAGCACCATCTTGTTGGAAAAACAGATTTTGTAAATAGGCAAGAGGAAGTAAGTCAAGAAATTCTGCTGTCTGGTTTTGTAAAAAGAATAAATATCGTTCGCCAGTAAATGTTCCATAAAAAAATATGGGTCCAATTATTCGATCTCCAAGTACTCCAACCTGACAGATAAACCCAAACCTTTCCTGAATATTCCCCCGCCCTACCAACCTCGGATTTTCTTGAGCCTAGTACCTAGTATTATTTCTGTTAAACATACCTTGGTTCGTAAATCTACTTTCATCTGAATATAAAATATGAAAAGGAAAACCTGGGTTTTGTTGTACTGCATTTAAGAACCAGTTGCAATATACTAGCCTCCTGTCGTTATCATCTCCATAAAGATGTTGGTGTATTTGGTATTTATAAGACCGAAACTTATGTTTCTTTAAAATTCTGCAAACCGAAGACTGACTAATGTCGCATTCCATTGACAATTCCTTTGTTGATGTTGTTGGGTGTACCATCACAAATCCTAATACATCAATTTCTTTGTCCTCACAATAAATGTTCGATGGTCATCTTGCTGATTGGGTTCGTTTCTTAAGTCTTGTTCCACTCTGCTGATACAGTTCTGCAGCTGCAGTTGAATTTTTGAGACGCTCTCCATATATCAGTAACATATCGACCTTTTCATTTCTACTAAAATTATTCATTTTCTTTAATTTTTACTCAAAGAGATTTCCGCAACGCTTTATTTTGTATCTGTCTGACAGCTGATATTGTTTTATTACATTCAATGGCTACTATGAATTTTCCAATGTTATTAGGTTACCAGATTTACACAGAAATGTGCCATTTTATTTTCCAAAGCCCACTAATCTATTATCTATTAGCCGCATGTTTCTAAAAGCTTGGTTGCATTGTATTTTGGCTGAAATCTCAAATATTTCTGAGTGGATTTTCAAAATTTTGGTATCATTAGATTCGTATGAAAATGAGGTATTTAAAAATGTTGGTGAACGATTAAATTCCCATTTAAAAAACCGAGTTAGTGGGTAAATATCACATTTAAAAATTTTAAACGCCTCTAGAGAATTAAGTAATGCAATCATATTGCTCTTTTTATTTTTATAGTAACGTAGCACACAAACTAAAATATATTTTGGGCACCACAGCACTCTGGATTCAGAAATAGATTTTTTAATACAATTTTTAATGTTTATCAAAAAGTGACCTAAATGAATGTATTGTATTCAAAATTTCCTCTAGATTCCAAAAATGTAAAAATATATAGGGTGTTCCATTTAAAAATCGAATGTTGTGGGCATTTCCGGTAAAACCGGATGTGCACCAAACTTGATTTTTTATTGAAAAGATGGAATTTTAGTTGTGCAATAAGGCCTCCAAATTTCAATTTTTTATTCCAAATATTTTAGGAAATATCGGGGCGAGGGCAATTCGTGACTCACCCGGTATACCAGCAGCAAAGGCGTCAGATTTTTTTATAACACTTTTCAACCCACTCCATCACTAAAGGGACTGATAAAATAAAAATTAAATCTTCACTTGAAAGGGCGAAGATAGTTGAAATGCCCCTTGACACGGATTTTGAAATAAACCTGATAGGATCGTTTCTTGAGCCTAAAGAATAAGGTCGACAGGGTCCGTATATCAAAATCCCCCGCCACTTCAGTTTTTATTTATTTTTTTTTACAAAAATTGGATTAATTTAAAATTCTAAAAAGATGCATGCATATAGTAATCCCAAAGGCCTGTAGCCTCAATTCTTTGGGGCTCTATTGAGCCCCACTAAGGCCCTTAAAAACACTTTTACATTTTTTAAAGTCGAATATTTTTATTATGATAAAGAGATGCGGAAAATTTTATTTCATCACATTATTTACGACCAAATAAAGCAATTTTTAAGATAGTTTAAAAATTTGTAAACCCCGTGCGTCAGGCCCAAAATTCAATTTTTTTAACGAAAATTCACATTAACTAGATAGGAGGAGTAGCTTTGAAATGGTAATTAATCAATCCCTGGGGCAAAGGACACTACGCTGGGATCAAAATTCACCCCCCTGGGGTAAAAAGATAACCCCTGTGGTCCAAATACCATCTTCTTTCGTAAAATGTTATCCCGTTGGGGTCAAAAGTCACCTGGCATGGATGAATAGTCTCCCAGAGAGCAAAAGGTAAGCAAAGGTCAAAAGACATCCCCTCGTGTCAAAGGCCACCGGAAGAAGTCCCCCTTCGAAGTAAGAAGTCAACCAGAATTGGTAAATAGTAACACCCTGGGGTTACCAGTGAATCCCTGGTTCAATAGCTATAACATACCTAGGAAATATATCACCATAATATCTAGAATTAAATTTGGACATGGGTGTTATCCAACCCATCTACATAGAATAGGAATACTACCGAGCGGTACCTGTGAGTATTGCAACGTTTTAGGAGACCTAGAGTATATATTTTTTGGATGTAGCAAATACACCGATGAAAGCAATGAACTGTACAACAACATGATAAATTTGAAAATTGAAACTCCTTTTAATTTGATGCATTTATTAGCTTTGCAAAGGGAAGATATTATCAATTGCATAATACAATTTTTAAGGAAAACAAATATTAAACTTTAGAGTAGGTTAGTTTTGTTACTTTTGTTTTTAACCTTACTTGTGTAAAACCTAACCGTGGTCCACTTGTGTGTCTTTGATATGTAAAGGCCCTGAATGACCCCTGGGCGAGAAGCGAGTGACCCTGTACTTTCCTGTAGATGTTAAAAAAAAAAGGTTGTTTAGTTGGCGTAGGTGCTTTCGAATTTTTTTTTGTTCTTTTTCCCCTTGATTTAGAAATGTAACGTAATAGTAACGTAGTTCCTGGCTGTATGGATACTATCCTAATGCCAACAAAAAAAAAACCCTGGGGTCAATATTCATATAGCCTGTGTAGCAAGCAGGTTAACTTTACAATATTTTAAGTTGTATTACTATATTCAAAAAGGGATTATTACCACAATACTAAATGTATTTTTATTTATTTAAATATGAATTTCACATTTATGAGGAGGCAATAACTAATAATCGAATGAAAATAAGTTCTCAATTTAAAAGATGCATGGGAACAGCTAATGCATGCGTAAACAAAGTGAAATTGATATTTAAATAAATCGTATTTATTTCATTGCTTATCTTCTAATGTAAGTGCATTGCTTTGTATTGTACTCTCTTTTTGATAGTTCTTTATAAAGGGGTGAGATGGCGCTAGAAGAAATCGCTATCTTTAAAAAGAAGTTTAAGAGGCGGTGAGGTGGCGCGTCGATCGTTCGTGTTACTAGGGATCATATCATACTCAGAGGGTGTGAAACGTAATAAGCTCCGTGCGAAGAGACTGCAGCGCCATTAGTGCGGTAGAATCCGGAACTATTAATATGTTTATTTTTGAAGTTTATACGACAAAATAAGAGGTAACTGTTTTTATTTCATTTAAAAGTTTCATCGGGTGTAATTAGATTCGACGTAAAATCCAGACACATATACGAAAACAAATACTTAAGTATGTGCTACGTCCACTATGACTCGGAGGAGGCTGGTATTGCTGCAATTACTGAATATTGCTGCAACTGTGTGAATGGCCTACGCGCACCGTTGGATATTGCTCCCACGTGGCAACAATGATCTACTATTTATTCTATGGCAGATATCTATCGAAAATAATCTGCCCAGTCAAAATGAGTTTCTTCGATCTTGGGACTGAAGAGGACAGCGAGGAGGATTGAATATATCTATTATTTTTTATATTGAAATATTTCAATTTTTAAATATTTTTTTTAATAACATTTAATTCTGGCAAAAATTGTTTGTTACTTTTAATTTCTTGTATATCATAGTGAACACTTACCTCGGGGGAGAGGGGGGGGGGTAGTTGGATGTCTTTTGACTCCAGTGCGTGCCCTTTGCTCTTTAGAAGACGATTCACGCATGCCGCATGACTTTCAATCCCGAAGGAAACTGTTTTGCAAACAGCGAAAAAAAACACTATCTACGAGAACTAAAAGAAAAACTATATGTAAAAAATATTAATGAAATCTTTGCATTCTTTCGATAACCTGACTTCTGGTTATGCTACCAAATCCAAAATCCTTAAAGAAATGTGTCCAATTTCTTATTTGACATTCTCATTATAACACTAGCGTCCAACATAGTCCCCTACGGCTAAGCAGATTAAACTAGTATCTACATGACCCCCTACGGTATGAAGATTCAGTTAAAAATAAGAACAAAGGCCTAAAATGAAATTTCTTTACCTACCTTGTCTTAAAAATTTTGTCATTCTAATGGATTACATTTTCATAAAATCTCTCATTCAGTTTCTTGGAAATGCTTAGCCTTTGAAACGTTTTTCGTCCTTATTCTGTGCTCATCACAAAAGCACAAAGCCACTCATAACGACGTTTCATGCAAAACCAAGGCAATATTCATGAACAAGTATGAAATTTTTATTTTTGACATCGACTGATAAAAAACAACAGATCTTCTCCTATCTATTAGCTTACTAGGCTCCAATGAGCAATACTCTATGCATGTTGGATGCTAGTGTTATAATGAGAATGTCAAATAAGAAATTGGACAAATTTATTTTAGGATTTTCGATTTGCTAGCATAACCAGAAGACAAGTGATCGAAAGAATGCAAAGATTTCATTAATATTTTTTCCATATAGTTTTTCTTTTAGTTCCCATAGATAGTTTTTTTTTCGCTGTTTGCAAAATCCTATAAAGAATATTTCATTACTATAAGTAAACAAATAATAAATAATTCACTTTTAAAAAAGGAGGTAGTCTTTGAGCCCCTGGGGGAAAACCCAACGAGGTAACTATTGATCCCAGGGGAGTGTCCTTTAGCGCAGGGGTCGATTCATTACCCAAGCTGTAAAAGCTCTTCCTCCTATTTAATTAACGTGAGTTTTCGTTAAAAATGTAAAAATTGAATTTTGGGCCTGATGCACGAAGTTTGGAAAATTCTAAACTACCTTAATAGACAACAAGCCCATGCTAAATTTTTAGGGGGTCATATGACACCGCTTGAAAAGGTATAATTTTTGTAGTCCTACAAAAATAAATCGCTTTGAGCCATATGCCGTACATTTTAGGTGGGACATGGGAAAGCCGCGGAAAAGTGAAAATCGTAACTCGCGGAGATGCATTTTTTTCAAATGACACTGTACGGCTTACGTTTATTTGGACTGTATTTCATACCTGTGACTCTTAAAAAGAAAATGCCGTACAAAAATAATGGGACAGAAGTACAGAAGACAGTACATCACCCCTAAGGTACGGCTTTTATGAAATTCGATTTTTATATTAACAAGGATGAATTTCTTTGCTATGCCGTACAAATCGGTTGAACATGGGGTGACAAACGTGAGATCAACCCCCGTCCTAAACCTATATCAAGGGTGGTGATTTGACCCTGTACGGCATCAATTCCAAAAGATTATACATTTCAAATCTTTAAAAAACATAACCCATCTAAAAAGAATAGGTATTATCAATGTAAATAAAAAAATCACCCCCGAGAAAGGGAAAAACTCACGGTTTCTAGGGTAAGTTTATTTGATACCGTACGGCCATTAATTTTTTGGATTAAAATAGGTTCGAATTTTTATTTTATTTAGTAGCCGTACACAAATAATGCATAATATTAAAATTGGAACATTGCAAAAGAAGCGAAATTTTTTAAAAATTACGCAAATTAAAAAATTCTCTATTTCTTAATACAATGGATAGATTTTCAACTTTACATCGTTTTTCCGTTCCTTAACTATAAAAGAATACAAATGTGTCCATGACGTACATTTTCATTGTTGGGATTTTAGACACTAGATGACGTTATTCGTGCGATTTACACGACCCTTAATGGTCATTAGATACCGTACGGCGTTTGCAAAATATTATTGAAAATAGCAAAAGCTGATAAACAATCACAATGCCGTACATTTTAGATCGGCCACAATTAAATACTAACTAGAACCAAATATATATTTCAAAGACAAAATTTTTTTTAAGTAAAATGAGAAATTGTTATATATCACTTTTAAACTTTAAAATAGAATGTAATATTAATTATAAAAAAATGTGTACAAATTACCCAAAATTTTCTTATTTTGATTAACTTTTTTAGAAAACTTTAGGAAAAAATTATGTCACAGTCTTTGAAATCTACAAAATTTAGTAGGTATGTTTCGTAAGTTTATTTTTAGGGAAACCTTTTCCAACATTTTCAATTTTACAACATACTACATTTGGAAAACCTAAAAAATGTAATTCGTCTTTCATATGATAAAAAGAATATGCATAAATTACTTACTGGTATATTATAATGAATTTAACAAAAACTTTCACATTCGCGTGATGGTTTCTTAAACAGTAAATTATAAAATAATATATACATGTATGCATTGTTAATTTCAGGTGAAACCGATACAATATACTAGTTTTTTAATGTTAAACATTAATAGGGGTGTAAGTGGTTATAATAAAAGTACAAAATTTTCTATAATTGCGCTATTATTTTATTTTGAAAATTTTATGAAATCTTTACTTCATTTTTAAAAGATTGTCTTGTAATTTGGAAATGATTAGAAAAAAATAAATAAATTGCAAATATTTATTAGCTTAATTTTTTCAGAAGATACTAAAAAAAAACAAAATTGCGCTAATTAACTGCGTTGTTGAAGTATTCTTCATTGTCACTATATGAATCTTCACTGTCACTTTCGGAATTACTACTGTCTCTATCTGAATTTGGCTCTTCTTCGGATTCTGAAATACAAGTTAACACCAGGAGGAGACTTACTGTTTCACTGTGATATTATTATATTGTGATTTTATCGTTGTATATGTCAGTACCCAGCATTATATTCTGGAAATAAATGTATGTGGATAACACACCTAGATAGAGAAGTGGGGATGTGAAAGTAAACAAGATGCTCTCCTTTTGTTACTGAATCACCTTTGTTCCAAGTACATAAAAAATCATATTCTTCAGCAGCTCTTCTTTTTTCTCTCTCTAGATATTTGGCCTTACAGACTCAGTGTTTTGGCCAAGCAGCTTTTCTATTTCATCTTTTATTTAAGTAATAAAATATATGGATAAATATTTATTTTTATAAAGTATATTTTTTTTATTCCAAAATCTGTGTCAAGGGGCATTTCACCTATCTTATCCCGAGGTACCCTTTAGTACACGTATGTATTATAACGACACAGAGAACTAGTTTATAATTAAAGATGATTCCGTTGAAGGGGTACGGGTAAGTAAGAGAAAATAAGTAAAGCAAGCTGGTAAGAGTACAGAAACTTCATTTTTGACGTATGTGCTAGAAGCCAACGTTTCAAATTTCTTTATGACGTCTGCCTCAAATATATTATTAAAATTTTATGATCAATTATTTCCATGTACCAGAACGCAAACATAGTCAAGATGTATTCCTTTAAGGAAACTTGGATACGAAATCTGGATGTGGAAGATGAAAAAATAAATCATCTGCCTTAGAACATATTTGAGATTTATAGACAAAATTAGCTACACCGCCTGGGCTATACATCACATGAATAATTTTATGAATCTCAAGTCTTCAGTGTGTGTAATGACAGGATATAGTTCCCTCAAATCATTCACTGAAGAGCGCCCTTTGTAGAGAAACTTATATGTAGCTACAGCTTATTCTCCGTGTTCGAAATTATAAGATTAATAATTTCTGGCACGGTAAAAAGTTTTACAATTATTTATTATTATTATAGCTCTTTAATGACAATATTTTTCAGCTATTGAACGATTAGAAAATAATCTGTACAAGTATTTCAACCAAAATATAAACTTTGGATCACCTGCAAATAATATTTCTAAATATTATACAAACTTTTCTCGCATAAATGACCAAAACATTAACCTAAATATATTTGACAAAATCGATAAAGACATCCGAGATCCCTTTTCAAAATCAGAGATCAATGATCCGCTATCATCAAACCAAGACAAGAAGGACCCTAAGAAGGATTTAAATATTACCGCTCCCAGTTCGAGAAAGGACGAATTTTCCGACCCATATGAACATTGTGTTAAAATAGTTAAAGGAAAAAAAGATGGTTCAACCAGAAAACCTTGTAAACGCAGAGAATCCTGTAAAAACAAAAAAAAAGGAACATGTGAAAAAAAAGAGTGTATAGTGGACGGTCCGCTACGCGCTACGAAACCACCCGGAAAAGAGGATTTTTATCGCAAAAAAGTTAACGATCCTTTCAGAAAGGATCCCCGTAAAAATAAAGTCACTTCCAAAGAATGTCCAGGTAAGAAATGCTCCAACAAAAAGCCGGGTCCTGACCCAAAGTCATGTGGCGACCCGTGCAAAAAAGAGGATCCCTGCAAAAAGTCAGATCCTTGCAAGAAAGATCCCTGCAAAAAGGACGACACCTGCAAAAAGTCAGATCCTTGCAAGAAAAATTCCTGCAAAAAGGAGGATACTTGCAAAAAGCCTGTTTCGTGCGATCCGCGCGCAAAAAAACCTGAGTCTCCATGTAAGAAAAAAGAAGATCCCTGTAAAAAAAAAGAACCCTGTAAATGCATAATGGTAGGTCCTTGTGACAAGAAGGCACCTCCAAAACCAATGGCAGCATCCGAAGTTACATGTAAAAAAGTACATAGGGTTAAGAAACGAACCGGTTGTGAACGAATTGTATGCGATGATTTCCGCCCGGCCCTTATTGAACCAAAATGTGGAACCACTCATGCACCAAAAATTCCAGTAGCTAAATGCAACAGATCAGATTGCTGTCGGAGCTTGCCTATGCCAGAGGATTGCCCAATGAAGATAACCGTGGATGAGTCCACACCAAAGGGTAAGTGCACTAATGAAAGTTTTAAAAAAGTTGATGCTATGCCTGGTATGAAACCATATTAATAACACTGCTAATTAATCCAGCAGAAAGATTAAAGTCAACTCAAACTCGTAATATTAGTCAGTGTGCATATTCACGAATAGTGGAGTAGATCTGGCAGAAAAAAGGGGGTGAAAAACAAGTGCCTTTAAAAAAAAAAAAATTCCCATCTTATAGAGGACGACTTCCCCCACTTCCCTAACACTTTCACATCCGAGATCTAGGTGGTGTGGGGGGGGCTGTAAAACATATGGAAAATGCCTCCCCGATGCGCGTAAACTGGTTTCTGTTTTTTTAAAATCGGCCACTTAGGGCCGGAGATGTGGCCGTTTGAAAAGATTGAGTTCCAGGGTAGGAAAAGTGATCGAACAGGACGTATGAGGGATGTATAAGAGATAAGGGATGGAGTTATGATGTTAATTTTTTCTTCTGTTGTGGGTGGTCATAGGAAGAGGTCGAGGCCGCGAGGGGAGCTCTCTAAGCCAACTATGGGAAGGAGGGGGAGGGGGTCAGGTGCAAAAAGGGAAAACGGCCATATCTCCGGTTCTAATAGGGCGATTTTAAAAAATCGAAATGGTAATTCTTCCTCTTTTGAGCAGCTATAATGTTGGATAGATAGGAAATATTTTAGCCGAAAATGTAAAAATGGGGGGCTTAAGAGTATTTTTAAGACGATTTTTTCTTATGAAGGGGGGGGAGTGGAGGGATAAAATGCTCCTCGAAAGACGGGGACTTTCATCTCTTTTAAAATGGAAAATGAATTTTTCGAATTCTTTCATTAGAACAGGCAGGGTGACAACTTGAAGCATAAGTCCTGCAGTAGGGCAAGGGAAAGTCATACGCCCTTCTGCCAGCGCTCATTTTAAAGAGAACAAATTTCTCTTTTCACTAAAAAAAAATCGATCGAACAGTAACTTGCGCTACGCGCGCCAGTTACACTTATAAATTTATTTCTTTTCAATCAGCAGCTGCAGCGGCGGAAGAGTAGGCGTAGCCTCTACCCTCTCTACTCTCTCGTCGCTCTCACTCACACAATGAGAAATTCTTTGTGTCCGTGTGGGCCGTCGCACGAAGCATTTTCAAATATTTAAACTCTCTCAATACTCAACCGTTTCTAATGATTTTCTTAAATTTCCCGTGAATTAACGAAGCAAATCATCTCGTCGACGCCTCTCGTGCATGAGGAAGTTTCTTGTTGACGTAAGGGTGAGCGGCGAATAAAACGAAAGAGAATGAAAGAGGCAGATAGCGGCCGTATATCACGAAACCTCCAGATTCTTAATTTATTATCTTATACACGGCATACGCCGGTCAAGTCAGCCGTGCGGGGCCTCAATTATCACGCGTGTGTCCGTGGCCTCGTCATATATATCCCATGTCGGCAACTAGATAGAGGCTCTATAGAGTGGAATGTGCCGGCTGTTTGTGGAGATATCGCACGCGTGTGATCATGTCAATGTCCGCGTGTCCGACTGCATCGAGGTGCGCCGCATACAAGAATTCAATGTACACCGTTCAATTTGTGTCCTCTTGTTCTCAATTTTTCTTCCATTACCTACTATTCATTTCTCTTTTTGTATTATTATCTCACCCGCGGCCTAAGGCGAGGAGACAATGCTCATGAGAGACTGTCGCAGCAGCGAGCTGCACCTACCTCTCATCTGATAGAGTGAGAGGACAGTAGAGAAGAAGAGCAACACGTGATGGGGTGGGGGTAGGGAAACCGAAGGTCAGAAAGGTAAGTCTGACATTTTCCTGTAATAAAAAAATTCATTTTGAAAAAAATACATTTTTTCTTTTGCCCCATTTTTACATTTTTGGCGAAAATTATTTTCTACCTATCCAACATTATAGCTGATCAAAAAAGGAAGAAATCCCAATTTGATTTTTTAAAATCGCCCTATTAGTACTGGAGATATGGCCGTTTTCCCTCTTTGCACGCTCCCCCCTCCCTCTCCCTCCCTAATTGCCCTAGAGAGCTCCCCCCGCGGCCTCAATCTCTTCCTATAACCACCTACAACAGAAGAAAAAATTACCACCCTAACCCTATCCCTTATCTCTTAAACACCCCTCATACCTCCTGTCCGATCCCTTTTCCGACCCTGAAACTCAATACCTTCAAGCGGCCATATCTCCGGTCCTAATTGGCCGATTTAAAAAAATTAAAAACCAGTTTACACGCCTCGGAGAGACCTTCTTATGCTCTTTCCGATCGCGCGCAAACTGAGAAAAACCGATTTTTCATATATTTAACAGACTCTCCCCCCTCCCCCTCACCACCTAGATCTCGGATGCCAGATCTACTCCACTAGAAGTGATCCATAGAATTCAAGTTATATTTACTCCGTGTATACACAATGAAGCCGTAAAAACAGTGGGACCTCGAATCTCTTATCCAGTAAATGAATTAAAAAGAATCTTACTGTTATGGCATTTAAGGTGACCATTTCCTAAAAAGACTTCCGATATAGTCGAGTGCAATTAGGGTTTTACTTCGGAACTCTATTATAATGAATGGATTTTCATAATTATTTTTGAATTGAGTTTGTAATACTGAGTACAAAAAAGCCTACCCCTTAAAAATCGCCGCTTCTTACTTGGGGATGGTTCCCAGCCCCTCTAGAGGGGTGGGTAAAAAAATAAAATAGTATGCACCGAATCTGATATACATGGTGTGTTCCCGGACGGGAACCTGGGCTTCCTGAGTTCATATTGAGCCCACATAACCCAACTTACCTTAGTCCAAAAATGCATCCCTGAGGAAGTACATTCACTTAAACTGAGGCAGAAATTTTCAAGTTTTCATAGGACTTGTGTCTCTATAAGTACCCTATGTAGGCTTGATAACAACTAAATATTCTTTTTTCCTCAAACGCGACTGGTTTCCTGTTTCACAAGCACCTATGACCTACAGGGTTAAAATGAAAATATAGGTTTTTCAATTCCGTCTGTCTGTCTGTTGGTGCATTTACTAAAAAACTACTTGACGGAGAGTAGTCAAATTTGGTAGGTAGTTGACCCTACCGTCAGCGAAGAAATGGTAAAATTTTCACTGGAAAATATACAAGGTCTAAAGGGAATAAATAATGAAAACATTTTTTTTTGCTCAAATTTAAAATTTCTACGTTTCCATGACCTATTTTAGAAAAAAAAAAAATTTGAAAATTTTTTTCACCAACATTTTTGAAAATTTTTTTACCACCACATAAATAAAAAAAGATTTTTTTTGTTCAAATTTAAAATTTTCAAGTTTCATGGCATTCTAAACTTATTAAAAAAAAAAATTAGATTTTTTTTTTACAATTTTTTAAAAAATTTAACAATACTGACTGAATTTAAAAAAAAAAATTCAAATTTTTTTTTTTTTTAATAGGTTTAGAATGCCATGAAACGTGGAAATTTTAAATTTGAATAGAGACAACAAAAGTTTTTAGTGGCAAAAAATTTTTCAAAAATGGTGAAAAAAAATTTCAATTTTTTTTTTCTGAAATAGGTTTAGCGTGTCATGAAACGTGGAAATTTTAAATTTGAGCAAAAAAATTTTTTTTTCATTATTCATTCCCTTTAGACGATTCACCCTGTATATTTTCCAGTGAAAGTTCTACCATTTCTTCGCTGACAGTAGAGTCAACTACCTACCAAATTTGACTGCTCTCCGTCAAGTAGTTTTTTAGTTAATGCACCAACAGACAGACAGACAGACAGACAGACAGGCAGGCAGACAGACAGACAGACAGACAGACAGACAGACAGACAGACAGGCAGACGGAATTGAAAAACCTATATTTTCGTAATCTACGTGATCTGAAACGTCAAAATCCGAAAAAACCTCGGAGGGTGATTTTTTCTCGAATACAGCACTTCCCTTCGGTATGCGAGGGAAGTAAAAACTGTTTCTTTCTGTCTCACTTTAAGAGGATGTACTTTCTCTGGGACGCATTTTTGAACTAAGGTAAGTTGGGTTAAACGGACCTAATATGAACTCTTTGGAATTTTGTTTGAACCATCTCAGCGATTTCTCTAGGCAATTGAAAAATATATTGCCGGAGATCGAAGACAATGTTTATTTCATCAACTAGAGTAAATTTTGATGCTGTTGGCATATGTTGAAGGTCCCGTATGACTAGAGGAATTCGCGAGAAACTTCCGTATATGATCTTCAGATCTTCTTCAACAGTTGTATCTATAAATGCCTGTTGAGCCTGTGAAATAACAACTGCGTCATCTGAAATTAACTGCAGTACTACTAGTTTGACGTTTTCAAAATTGCCGCCTCTAGCCAAGTTCCACACCATGTTATAGTGGGCGCTGTAGGTAATGATGCATTTGGAAGTATTTCTTTAAATAACCGTACACGATGTGGTGCTTTTAGGAAAACTTTCTTTACACTAGATATTAAGTAATCAACATTAACGTAACACCCTCTAATAGTTTCAGCAAATCTATGGAGTTCATGTGCTAGACATGTTGCATGCAGCATATTGCGAGTATGGTTCCTTCGTAATTCATCCTGCTGCTTTCATGCAATTCATTCCATAAGTAAGACATAATAAGAGTTTGTACTTATTTTCTACATATTTGTCACCACATAACTCTTGTACTTCAATTCACTGCCTTCACTATAATGCGACAATTTGTCGTTTCTACAACTTTAGAGGTGATCAAGTGTCCACTCACTGAACAATTTTCCTCCAATGCACCCCCTAAAACATTCGCTACCTTCTCACCACAGGCGTTGGTGATTTCGTCCACACTAACCCTGATGTATTTCCCTGTCAGCTCAGAAGAAATTTTTGTTATTTGTTTGTTGTCTTTGTTTACATTATCACACTCCGTTGACAGATATTTTCTTCTGAGTTCCGACCGCAGACACATTTTTTATATTTTCCACTAATACACGTTTCCAAAAATTACCTAAAAAGTGGATTATTTACTTTTGACCACGGTATGTTATATCCCACCATCGCTTTCACTAAATATAAATTAAAACTACGTTGACTGTCACTATCAGTAGAGCCACTAGCACCAATATGCTTTTGTGAGGAAATATGTCTATAGTCTGTACGATGAATGTTTGCGCGAGTATGAAATTAGGTAGGACATATGTGCGGTTGCTGAACGCATGGAGACGAGCAAATATTTAGTTACGTATGTCTTCTAACCGCTCGAGCATGCTAAGACAGCCGAATGACAAATTCAAGAGGAATTAAAAAGAGACGTCGATATGAACAGTTGTCGTAGTGAAGTGCTGTCAACGGCTATAATATCTGTCATTTTAGATACAGTGGCGTTCTTGCGTTTTTGATGAATATGCAGTTTTAAGCTTCATTGTTATAACCATATTTAGTGGTAAATAATACATGTTATTATTCTACAAAATTAATTGTCATTTCATGAGTATTTACGAAAAAAATATGGCTTCTAATTTGTCGGATGATGACTGAGAGTAAAAACAAATTTCTCATTTGTTTGATGCACGTCACTGCTGAAGAGAAGCAGTATCCTTCAACAGATTACTTCATACGGTTCTGGTTTATGACGCACACGCAAAGATTCATCGTACAAACTATATTAACATTTGTTTTAGATGTCCAAGAAATTGTTTTGTTGCAACTACTACAATAAAGATATGTTCCATCAAATTGCAGCTCTGGGAAATAGCGAATCCACATGTCTATTGCAGTCTGACAAGCACTAGACATTTTTCTATACCGCCGACTCTGTATAATTTCACACTAGGTTTGTAGATACATATGGCTAGATTTATACTACGGTTTGCAAAACTGTGATCTGGGATGGCATACCCTTTCCCCTTTTTAAATGTCGACGTAAATGCCAATAATTGCCACAGTGTAGGTAAAAAACGATTCTGAAATGTTTCATAATTTCGGCGGCATCCTACAAGTAAAGAAGATAAAACCGCATAAGTAAAAAACATAAAAGTACCTCCGGACACTGGAATTTAATATTGACACTCGGTCGAGTTCCAATGCCTTTAACACTGCAAATATAAGAAATCAACTATGTTTTTAAGTAATTGTCAGTACGTTTCACAAATGTAGTAGATTTCCGATAAAAGTAGGTTATACGTATTAACATTTTAAAATTAAATAAAATTCACGTTATCACGTGATGCACTCCGTACATGGCAGTTTCAGTAAATATTTGTCGTATAATATTACGTCTATATGAGAGCCGTCTCTGGCACCGAGATGAAATTCCCGATCTCTGGTTATAAGTGAAAGTTAATGTCTTCGTTTATACAATTAATTAATAACATTTCTTACTTTAGTTAAACCAGTGGTCAGTAACCAAGAACCTTGCAGCGCTCAAAAAGGTATTAAGCAGACGTCAAACATGTGCATGCCTAGTAGACCTAAGCCGAAATTAAGAAAAATATGTGACTCTAAGCTCAAATGTGCTGAAGTTGTGACGGAGAGACAAGGTAAAATCTCTAATCATTTTAGTGTTAACTAAAAACTAATCGCGATCATCTGTTTTTTTACATATCTTTAATATACAGGCTTTCAGGATGAAAGCGCCAAACTCCAAGAGTGTATACTATACATATACTAGGGCCAATAAGTGTAGGCAGTAGAGCAAAAAATCAGCGGCATTGTGGTCAAAGAATAGTAGCTGTTTTGTAATACTTAAGAGGCACTACAATTATAATCCCTCATAATCGAGAGACATATATTATGTTTTATCCGCCTACCAGAGATGAAAACCACGACTAGGTCATTATGTGTAATTGGTACAATCGACCAAATAGAATACATATTTGAATGTGGTGCCTTTATACCTAATAACTACTGCGGATCTCTCATAAACGAACTGTACGACCCTAACATACCACAATCAGTGGCGCTATATATATATTGCTGTGTATCCACACTGTGGAACACTACCTAAGTATCGTGTTTGAAATCATAAATAAAATTCACAAATTTGTATGCATTTTAGAAAATAACCATAACAGTTTTACTTTAACGGATCATCCAGAAGCAGGAGTATCTGTGGTTTATTTAATCGATTCAAGTTCACTTATTCTCAGCGATTAGGATGCAGAGAATGAAACTTGATACTGAATACGAACAAAATATTTAAATAAACATAAAATGAAGTAAATTTAGTTTAACAAGGTTATTCTAAATAGTATATGATAAAACATGAACTTATAGAGAATCACAATCTCATTTAAAATGATTTAGAATAAAATTGGAAAACAAAAAAGTAAATTTTATAAAATCTGACATGCATGTCAAAACTTAGGGCTGAAATTCATATTTTGTGTAGAAACACTGTAAATCTACACAAAATAAATATTGAATGAAAGACTATTATCAGTATTTGCATTGCAGGGTGATTATTTTAGAAATAGTAAGTCCATATATTACAAAACACTGAATGACATTTTAAGTTTTCAGATATTTTCAAATATCATTGCAGAAAGGTGTTTTGTAAATGATATTTCACATCATGCAGAAAGAAAGGACTAATAGTTTGATGTTAAATCTTTGTTTTCGTATCAATTTCTTGTTTTAGTTTATAATATCACTATTATGTCAGTACGAAAAACTGCAGTACGTTTTTAACTACTAGCATTTTGTGTTTATCATTGCTATTCATCTAAATGTATGAATTAGTATTTATTTGAGATTGGAATTGTTAATTGTTGTTATAAGTAGGTTTTAAGAAAGTATATGTAATATGTCAATATATTTCGAGTAATTACAATTATTCACTTAATCCTGAAAAGTAGAATAAGAAACTTATCAGGAAAATTAAAGAATTAAAAACAGTATTCAATTAAGGTAAAGAACAAACAAAACTGAATAGTTTAAATTTTAAATTAAAATTAAATTTTGAAATATTAGATCAAAATAGAAAAAAACAATTGAAATATTGGAAATTAACCCAATGAAACGACTAAAAATAACAAATCAGTTGATCACACACCGCTGAACAGCGAGCTGCGAAAAATATTCATCCAAGAATAATTAATACATTGAAAATAAAAGAAACGTGGAGAATAATTTGAAGGTTAGAATATTACAATCCAGATATATTGATATCAAGAAAAATTGTAAAAGTTTAATAATATAAGAAGTGAGTAAACTTAAAAAGTATTACGAAGTAGATTATCCGGAAAGCAGATTTAGAAGAGGGAAGTATTTGTTAATCCAGTTAGCAAATTTATATGGTGAAGGAACTCAAACGTCAATCAAGTGATAGAAATATTTCAAGGAAATCTTAAAAACAAATTGGAGGTTATAAACAAACGTCAATTCAGTAAAGAAGAAGAAGCCTTGAGAGGTTTAAAAAGTCAGTCAAGTGACATAATATTTCAAGGATTATAATAACCAGTTAGAGGTTATAATTTAACATTACTCGAGTCGAAAGAAAGACAAGGTAAAGCTTTACAATATCAGAAATCCATGGTACATATTTATTTTAAATAAAGGCCATATTTATCATTTTAGATAAGTTAGATTTTGTTATTTAAATTTTGTTAATTACATTTCAAGTTCAAATTTGTTAATAAATTAATACTTTGTTCGTTCAATACTGAGTTTGATTTATTTAGATTGTTATCTTGATCGATGAGCATTTATTGAACCAACTTCGTTGGACCTTGAGTAAGAGTCATTCTATAGATTGTAGATAGTCATGCTAATGGTGTTCTATAGTCTATAATATTAACAGCTTTTAAGAAACTGTTTGGCGCCCAGTAAACTCATTTCAATATACTTTCAAGAAGTAAATTTGAACGTATAAAAAATAAAATAGATCAGAAAATAGAACAATATATTTACAATATTAACTGTTTCAATGCAACTTACAAATATTTGCGGCTGCGCTGCTATAATACGTGAAGGTAATGTTGCCAGATTTAAGCATAATTTTTTAATTTAAGACATATGGTAGCTGATGCTTAATTAACACATTCCGAGTGCTCTCATTTCTTCGAATTACATACTCACAAAGGAAAATTCGTAAATCCGTACGCCCCTGGCTCTACTGCCTACACTTATTGGCTCCACGGCAAGTGTATGATTAAGAAATCCAAAAGTTGTAATCCGATATTTATTTATTTTCAAATTACGGCGTTTTAAATCTTTATTTAGTAGTAGTATAAAAAGGTTGAAACAAAAGATTGGTGTTGGAAATGATCGGAAGGAGTAGAAAACACCCTTTTTATCACAGGTTCCGTAACTTATAGTACTGGGTAAAAGATTTAAAAAAAACAAAATAAAATATTTACCTTTTTTGGCCCAAAATAAGATGTTTCTACTCGTGTGAAAAGTGAGGGAGGGGAAATGTAAAAGTTGAAAAAGATCTGAAAAAATTCAGGTGAATGTATCATCGAAATGCAAGACTTTTTCTGTTTGCAACTTGCAGAGTTTTTTCGGGAAAACATGAAAAGCTGCCTCTTTCTCTCGCTTTATAAATATGCAATTAGGTGTTTTCACAAATTTTAAATTCACTTTCACTGTGGAGATAATGCTTTATTATAGTTAAAAATACTTGCATTTAGAAACAGTCCAATAATACCCTGTATTGCCGATATCAGCTTCATATACACAGCTGAAGCGTATGCCATAGAGTGCGCTCTAGACTGGGTGAGTGAGGCGTGCATCCAAAAGTGCGTGATTCTGTCAGACACCAAGTCTGTACTTCAGTCACCAGGTAACCGCGATTATAAAAAAGCAGACTTCAGAACTTTAAAAATAAACCGCTGCCTAAGGAATCACTACTTCCACATCCAGATTTTTCATCCAAGTCGTTTTAAAGGAAACATCTTGACTATATTTGCACTCTAGTATGTGGAAATTATTGGTCATAGAATTTTAATAATATTTGGGGCAGATGTCATAGAAAAGTTTGAGGAGTTGGTTTCTACCATATACGTTAAAAATGAAGTTTTTAGTTCACCCTACTTATTTTCTACTATTCACCTCCCACCCCTTCAATGGAGGCATCTCAATCAGATGTCACTACAATACATACGTGTACTAATCTCAAGTGAATATCTCAATTTGATGTTATCAATCCCATTAATAATGAAGCGGAGGTGGTGGAGTTTGAAAAATATTAGAAAGAAATCTGAGGCCTTGGTTTCTAGTATATACACCGAATCCCAAATTTCTGTACTCTTATCACCTTGATTTACTTATTTTCCCCTAGTCACTCCTATTAACCCTAACCCTTCTACGGAATCATCCCAAAATATAATCTAGTTCCAAATGTCGTTATAATACATACGTCTACCAAATTACAAGTGAATATCTCAATTTTATTTTATCAACCCCTTTAATAATGTAGTAAGGGTAGTGGAAGGGTTGAAACATATTGTTAAAAAATTTGAGGTCTTGGCTTCTAGGACATAAACCGAATTTCAAGTTGCAATACTCTTACCAGCTTGCTTTACTTATTTTTCCCTATTTACCTCTACTTACCCCCACTCCTTCAACGCAATCATGTCAAAATATAATCTAGTTTCAGATATAATTATAATATATAAATATACCAAATTTCAAGTGAAAATTTAAATTTAATTTTATCAACTCTTAATAAGGGAGTGGGGGTGGTGGGGAGAAATAGAAAATACTAATAAAAAAACCTGAGACCTTCGCTTCTAGTACATACACCGAATTTCAAGTTTCTGTAGTCTTACCAGCTTGCTTTACTTATTTTCCCCTATTTACCCCTATTTAACCTCCAACCCTTCAACGGAATCATCTCAAAATATAATCTAGTTCCAGATGTCGTTATGATACATATGCGTACTAAATTTCATGTGAATATCTCAATTTTATCTTATCAACCCCTTGAATAATGGAGTAGGGGTGGTGGGGGCTGAAATAAATTATCAAAAAATCTGGGGCCTTTGCCTCTTGTACATACACCGAATTTCAAGTTTCTGTAGTCATACCTGCTTGCTTTACTAATTTCCCCCTATTTACCCCTAAATAACCCCGAACCCTTCAAAGGAATCATCTCAAAGAATAATCTAGTTCCAGATGTCGTTATAATTCATACGTATATCAAATTTCAAATGAATATCTCAATTTTATTTTATCAACCCTTGTAATAATGAAGTAGGGGTGGTGGGGGTTGAAAAATATTACAAATAATCTGAGACCTTGGCTTCTAGTATATACACCGAATTTAAAGTTTCTGTAGTCTTACCAGCTTGCTTTACTTAATTTCCCCTATTTACCCCTATTTAACACCCAACCCTTCAACGGAATCATCTCAAATTATAATCTAGTTCCAGATGTCGTTATAATAGATACGTGTACCAAATTTCAAATGAATATCTCAATTTTATTTAATCAACCCTTTTCATATTGGAGTAGGGGTGGTGGGGGTTGAAAAATATTGTAAAAAAATCTGACGCTTTGGCTTCTAGTACATACACCGAATTTCAAGTTTCTGTGGTCTTACCAGCTTGCTTTACTTATTTTCCCCTATTTACCCCTATTTAACCCCTACTCTTCAACGGAATCATCTCAAATTATAATCTAGTTCCAGATGTCGTCATAATACATACGTGTACCAAAGTTCAAATGAATATCTCAATTTTATTTAATCAACCCTTTTCATATTGGAGTAGGGGTGGTGGGGGTTGAAAAATATTATAAACAAATCTGACCACTTGGCTTCTAGTACGTATACCGAATTTCAAGTTTCTGTACTCTTACCAACTTGTTTTACTTATATTCCCCTATTTACCCCAAATTAACCCCCAACCCTTCAACGGAATCATCTCAAAATATAATCTAATTTCAGACGTCGTTATAATACATACGTGTACGAAATTTCAAATGAAAATCTCAACTTTATTTTATCAATCCCATTAATGGGGTAGGGGTGGTGGGGGGTTGAAAGATGTTATAAAAAAATCTTAGGCCTTAACTTCTAGTACATACACCAAATTTCAAGTGTCTGTTCTCTTACAAGCTTGCTTTACTTATTTTTTCCAATTTCCCCTATTTAACCCCCAACCCTTCACCGGATTTCCTCAAAAAACAATCCAGTTCCAGATGTCGTTATAATTCATACGTGTTCCAAATTTCAAATGAATATCTCGATTTTATTTTAGCAACCCTTTTAATAATGAAGTACTTAGGGGTGGTGGGGGTTGAAAAATATTATAAATAATCTGAGACCTTGGCTTCTAGTACATACACCGAATTTCAAGTTTCTGTAGTCTTACCAGCTTGCTTTATTTATTTTCCCCTATTTACCCCTATTTAACCCCCAACCCTTCAACGGAATTATCTCAAAATATAATCTAGTTCCAGATGTCGTTATAATACATACGTGTAGAAAATTTCAAATGAATATCTCAATTTTATTTTATCAACCCTTTTCAAATTGGAGTAGGGGTGGTGGGGGTTGAAAAATATTATTAAAAAATCTGACGCTTTGGCTTCTAGTACATACACCGAATTTCAAGTTTCTGTACTTTTACCAACTTGTTTTACTTATATTCCTCTATTTACCCCAAATTAACCCCCAACCCTTCAACGGAATCATCCCAAAATATAATCTAATTCTAGACATCGTTATAATACATACGTGTACGAAATTTCAAATGAATATCTCAACTGTATTTTATCAAACTTTTTAATGGGGTAGGGGTGGTGGGGGGGTTGAAAAATATTATAAAAAAATCTGAGGCCTTAACCTCTAGTACATACACCGAATTTCAAGTTTCTGTACTCTTACAAGCTTGCTTTACTTATTTCCCCCTATTTACCCCTATTTAACCCCCAACCCTTCACCGGATTTCCTCAAAAAACAATCCAGTTCCAGATCTCGTTATAATATATACGTGTACAAAATTTCAGGTCAATATCTTAAACCGTTCCGGAGAAAGCGTGCGGACAAAAAAAGTTACAGACAGACCGACAGACCGACAGACCGACAGACAGAAAATTTTTTTTCGCTCAAATTTAAAATCTCGACGTTTCATGACATTCTAAACCTATTTCACGAATAAAAATTTTTGAAAATTTTTTTGCGATTACTATACTTCCAATCCACTACGTGGATGTGGAAGTAAAACAAAAATTGACCAGACTTTTTAACAAAGGACAAATAATAAGATTTATATGTAGTCCCTTCAAATTAGAAGAAAAATCACTGATTTTGGGAAATGTTTCCTACAGCTAAGCCACCCATATAGAAATTTGTCTTGGAGTTGTGTTAACATATTTTTCACCAAGCGCATGAATAAAAATGGTTGTTTTTTAGATATAGATACATATATATGTATTTTTGATCATTTTGGCGGTTTTTGGCGTTTTGCTGGAAAACTATGCATTTTTGAGAATATATGACCTGATTTGATATTGTAGATCTAGCGATTCTCTACAATATTTGTTTTTTTTATTTTTTGGAAATTCCACTTAGTTACGCCGCTAGAGCGCGCTGAAGTTTATGTAAATATATACATTTTTTTGGTGTTTGATTTTAAGCCAAAACTACGCATTTTATAAAAAAATATCAAGATACCAAAGTTGTACATAAAAAAATTTTCGACAAATTTTGTTCTTTGTTTTTTTTTTCAAAGTCGCGCGGTATTGCCGCTAAAACGCGAAAAACATTTTTATAATACCCTTGAGCGGAAAAAAAAATATAGCGCATATATTTTTGATATACAGGCAAAACTATGCATCTTTTTAGAGTACTCGTCAAGTATATAAAAAGCAAAAAAAATGAAGAGATAGGTATAGTTTGTATACAGCAAGATTATGATTTTATCCTGTTTGGGGTATCACCGGGAGTGTATTCCTAAGTTTTGGACTTCGAAAACCTTGTGCTACTTTTTTTATAAACAATTAATTTCTTTACTGCGTTTTTCGAGCTTAAAATGTGAATAACCGGTTCTATAAGTCGGAACCGGGCAAACGAAAAACCAGTCTCTTTGTAATAAAATTGTCAATAAATCGTCGTTAGTTTCAATCCTCTGAAGTATGTACATAACCTACAAAACTGAAAAAAGAAGAAAATAACAGTATTTTTTTTCATTTTAGTCCCCAAGACCGGCAACTAGACCAATTTCCATCAAACATTCAGAAAATATACTTTTTGATGTAATAAAAAGGCTCTGAAAAGTTGCCGCTGAAACGCGAAAAACATTTTTATAATACCCTTGAGCGAAAAAAAAAAATATAGCGCATATATTTTTGATATACAGGCAAAACTATGCATCTTTTTAGAGTACTCGTCAAGTATATAAAAAGCAAAAAAAAGTTGTTTTTTTTTTAAACCCATTGTTCATTTCTTACACAGCTGCGCATGGAACGGTGCATCGAATAGTCTGAACTACGCGCATTCAGCTGTAGTGGTCGTGATGGGCCTTTTTGTATATGTCATCCTTAATGTCATCTATATTAACTTAGCCGGTAAAAAATATTGAGTAGAGGGAGGTAAACGGGCAATATACTACTGCTGTTCACGATGCCTATATTTTTTTAACCGCTCAAGAGTACTGAAAAAATGTTTTTCGCCCTCTAGAGGCAAAACCACGCGACTTTGAAAAAAAAACAGAGAACAAAATTTGTCGAAAATTTTTTTATCTACAACTTTGATATCTTTATATTTTTTTATAAAATCATAGTTTTGGCTTAAAATCAAACACCAAAAAAATGTATGCATTTAGATAAACTTCAGCGCGCTCTAGCGGCGTAACTAAGCGAACTTTCAAAAAAATGAAGAGAACGAAAATTGTAGAGAATCGCTAGTTCTACAATATCAAACCAGGTCATATTTTCTCAAAAATGCATAGTTTTGCAGCAAATCGCAATAAACCGCCTAAATGGCCAAAAAAACATATATATGTATCTACATCTAAAAAACAACCTTTTTTTTCATGCGCTTGGTGAAAAATATGTTAACACAACCCCAAGGCAACTTTATATATGGGTGGTTTAGCTGTAGGAAAAATTTCCCTGAATTTTCTTAATTTGAAGGGACTAATGGGTAAAAGGACATATAGGGATAGAAGGTAATGAAATCGCTGATAACATTGCAAAGGAATCGACAAATCTTACTGTAATTGAACCAACTACTGACAAAAACGATATAATAAGGGACATCAAGTGGAAAGTAAGGAAAGATTGGGAATGCGTCTGGACGGATTACGTCAGCTCAACAAAAAACCTAGGGGTTTTACTTATTTATATTTTTACTACCCTCCCAAAGAGTATCCCATACATCGAAGAATACTCCACTCCAAAGTTTTATTCTTCTACCATAGCTAGACTCAATTTGAATCACGGCGCCTTCCCTGCACACCTGTGCAGGATAGGCCTTCAGAACACCTCTACATGCCCATGTGATAACACATCCCTGGGAGACCTTAACCATGTATTCTTTGCGTGTAAGAAATATTCTGCTCAAATAGAGAAATTTTTAAGTGACCTGGTTAATCTCGAAATCAATTTACCAATAAATATAACAAGCCTACTAAGTTATAATAGAAAGGAAATTTTTGACCTAATCGTACATTTTATTAGAACAAATAACATAAAAATATAATATTAGCAACAATATAATTTTCTGTGGCTGAGAAACCTTATTTTTTCTGTAGCCAAATATCTCCCACACATACACTCGAATAATATCTTAAAATAAGCCATTTTAATTTTGTATTGAAAGAAACACTACATCAATTTACTACGCACTCACGACGCCATCAGTTATATTGTCAGTGTCATTTTGTGTTATAGACACATTATTTTGCAAATAAATTTCCTAAAGTAGCTCTAAAAATCCCGTATTAGGTAAGCGTTAAGTACTTATTTAATCACATGTAAAACGTAAATAAAGTGAATAAAATGTTGTGTTTAACAATTTTTAGATGCCATTTAAGAAAATAATATAACCGATGACGTCACCGCGTGTTTTGCGTACTCGTTCAATTACTAAAACTTTATGTTATTTATTTTTTGAAATTATAATTTCATGGACGATAGAATGCTGTTTAAATATCAATAAGTGCTTTAGTATAACAAGTACTTCATTTTAATAATATCAAAAAAGCAAATTTGCACATAGTGAGAACATCTAATTGAAAAGTTTGAAACAATTCTCAACATTTTTTGTATCTTGGAATTTTTTGTAACTTGCTAATTTTCCGAGGCAAATTTTTACGATAAATAATCTACCACAGTACTTCACATTTTCAATTTGAAAATTATGTGTATGGTATATGGGAAATCTAGTCTAGGAAGTGTAGGAATGATTCGAGTCCGAAGCCTCAATCTGCCTACTCCCCAGGTCGAACCTTGGTTCGTCTCTAAGATCTCAATCTCAGTTCTTAGAGAGAACAGTTCTCCCTAGATTTTCACTTCGCTTTCACACGCGAACGGCCGCGGCCAACGTAGCGCGACTTGGAGCGATAGTTAACAAATTACTGCTCTCTCAACTTTAATTCGAGAAACACATGTCTATGTGTTTCTTTCGTAAAATTTTCTGTTCTTTCCAACGGTGCTGTCAGTTTTTTCATACAAAATGAATTTATAAAGTTACAAATGAAATATCGTATTTTTGCACTTAAATTGTTTAATAAAACATTTTCCGCCCGATTTATCGCGGTGGCATTTTCATATTTTGTTCTTCACACCTTTCTGAACACGGTCCAATAAAATCCTCGATCGGGGAATTTTTCGAACTTCGGGTCCTTTTTTGTCTAATTTGACTCCCCTAAAAATGGGTGTTTTCTACCCCTTCCGTCATTTCCTACTCTAATCTTTTTTTCAACTTTTTTATTAACGTCACTGGAGGATCAGTGGGGACTTTTGACATTTCATTTGTAATAGTGTTTTTAAGGTTTGTACCAATTTTCAGCTCTATGCGAAGTTTCAGTTTTTTTACGTCTAATTTGACTGGAGTAGAGGCTGCTGTGAAATGTCAATAAATAAATATCAAGCAGACACATGCTAGTTAGTACAGTAGTGAACTATTAACAACCCCATATTACACCATTTTGAAAAAAAAATTTCTTACTATCAATAATACTAAAAACGACTATAAACTAATAGTGCAGTAAAAAAAGACCAAAAAAATTAAGAGATAGGTATAGTTTGTATACAGCAACATTATGATTTTATCCTGTTTGGGGTATCACCGGGAGTATATTCCTAAGTTTTGGACTTCGAAAACCTTGTGCTACTTTTTTATAAACAATTAATTTTTTTTTACTGCGTTTTTCGAGCTTAAAATGTGAATAACTCCGGTTCTATAAGTCGGAACCGGGCAAACGAAAAACCAGTCTCTTTGTAATAACATTGTCAATAAATCGTCGTTAGTTTCAATCCTCTGAAGTATGTACATAACCTACAAAACTGAAAAAACAAGAAAATAACAGTATTTTTTTCATTTTAGTCCGGCAACTAGACCAATTTTCATCAAACTTTCAGAAAATATACTTTTTGATGTAATAAAAAGGCTCTGAAAAGTTGGTGTCAAAATATTGAACCCATTGGGCAAAATTGCATTTGTTATCTAAAATCTGAAATGCCCGCCATTTTATGCCATTAAGTCCAAAATGAAAAATTTTCATTTCAAAATGTAGATCTCTACGCCAACTTTCTAATGTAATTAAAAAGAAATTTTTTTAATGTAATTTTGGTTACTTTTTTACATTTGTTTATAACTCAAATAACAACAATTACAACTTTTCGGCCATTTTGAAAAACGAATTAAAGTTTTTTATCAGAGCTGGTAGAGAATTTTGGGTTCTTTAATTTAAAAAAAAGAAAGTTCACTTTTGTTAACGCGAACTCGAGATATTTAACTTTTTACATTTTGGTCAATTGTTAATTAACAAATGCATATTTTGAGCTAAAATGTGGACTGTATCATTTTGAAACCATTCATTTCATATGAAAAATTAAAAAAAAATAGGTTTTATAGAAACTTATTTACAAGCATTATAATGTAAGTATTTTTAATTGAGCTAAAAAGTGATTTTTTTAATTTTTTCATAAAGCTCAGTTGCAAAATGCAATAACTTCCTTGTTTCTTAAAATTCGGAGGACTTTTCTTTTAAATACGTTATTTTTTCCCTCGCAATGCGATTATCAACTTGGTTTTTTGTTAATAATAATAATAAATATTTTATATTTTTAAATTTATTACAACCAACGTTTGCTGCTAATGTATAAACCTATTTTACCTGCGGAGCGAATAGTTGCTTATAAATGAGGAAAAATGTTTACATTTTCTTTCTCTTTCTTAATCACCACCAGTTCCATTCCTTACAGCTTAGATCGGTTGCCGTGTAGTATTGTCTGTTTACATTTTTATACTCACATTTTAAGCTCAAAAAACGCAGTAAATTTTTTTTATTGTTTATAAAAAAAAGTAGCACAAGGTTTTCGAGGTCCAAAACTTAGGAATATACCCCCGGTGATACCACAAACAGGATAAAATCATAATATTGCTGTATCCAGACTGTGTACATTAAAATGCTTTTTTTACTGCACTATAACTAAACTAATTAAATCAAATGATGGTACTAATTACGTTACAGGACCAAGGAAGCAAAGACCCTGTGCTGTCAGGAAGCAGAAACAAATAGTATGCAAAGTAGAGACTAAAGAACTTCCGCCACGCCCTAAGGAGAAACCACGGAAAAAAACGTGCAGGAAACTCACCAAACAAGAACTGAGATACTGCACAAAACCCAAGGCGAAGACAATTATAATAAAACCCAAGTCATCAAAGGCAAACAAAAAGTGTGATACTATTTTGCCCAGTCAGCTGTGTGCAAATAAAACGTCAGTACCAGGTCTATGGCGCCCTATTATACCTAAACAGTTTCCGAAGGCCAGCTGGGCGCCAGTTAGAGTCAAAGGTAATAGATCAGTAAAATCAGTACCATAGTAGGGCCAATAAGTCTAGTCAGTAGAGGAGCGTGCGGATTTACGAATTTTGTGAATTCGCCCGTACGTAATTCGAACAAATGGATGCACTCGGATTGTGCATGGAGCTACCATATGTACTAAATTTACAATATCATGCTTAAATCTAGCAGGCACCACTGAATACGTAGGATGGGCTCGGGAAGTTCGTTTATAACAGTTATTTCGCAAATTGCACAATAGTTGAACAAATTATCAGGTATTAGTACAGGAGGCTGTAACCAAGATCTTCGCCTGATCGCCTAATGAATCACGACCATATAGATTGATAGATTATGACATAACCAACAAAAAAGTCCCCGGTGACGGAAATTTTTAGTGGGGCGAAAACTATTTAATTATTTATTGAAAATGTAAAAATTACAAGCTCAAAAATGTAATTTCCTAATATCCGTTTGGGTATTGTGTGTCTTTATTTACATGAAAAATATACACAGAACATGGTAACGGAAATTTGTAGTGAGGCAGAACAATACTGGAGGTCGAAACAAAAAATTTATAACTATTTTTTTTTGGGGTCTAATCGCCTAATGTCCGTTAAGAAAATTATTATTTAATTGATAATATTTTAAGTAAAAAAAAAATGCAAACGGACGTTTGAAGTGGGGCGTTTGTCTGTAATTAAATTTGAATATGAAGAATTTCTCGATGTAATTTTGTTACCCCCTAATGTCCGTTCTCTATCGGAAACGGTTTTTTTTTTGTTAAAAAAAGGCCAGAAAATTTACAACGGACATTTTCAACGAGGCTGGGCTAAAGAAAATCGATTTCCGTCGTACTAGAAAAAAAATCTCAATTTTCACCCAGTCCCAAATAGGAATTGAAGTTTTAAAAGAAGTACACAGGAGGATTTTTTCATGCACAAAAAATACAAAATATTTTTTATTTTCATATAAAAATAAACGTTGAAGCTGCGTCTTTCCAAATATAAACGTACAGGTGGAGTGGCATGTAATGGCGCGCACGCGCAGAGCGCTAGATAAATCTTGCAACGAACACGCGGGATGCAAGATATTGGCGTTGTAGCATCCTTCCAAGCATCAACCGCCGGGTGGAGTGACATTTGCAAGTGCGCACGCGCAGAGCACCAAATACAGATGCCGCCGCGCTGTATTACAGATCCCTGTACATTTCATTTCATGTGAATACGCCCCATGAGAAATGTCCGTTTAGCATTTTTTTCTCGTGTATTCGGTGTATACTTCAATTTAAAACAAAAAGTAGCCATTAGGGAGTAACTTTTTTACACGCATTTTCTTTACATTCTCCTTTCTCGCTTTACCGATTTCGCCCCACGCAAGATGTCCGTTCTGTGTGAATTCTTATTATTTTATATATTTTTTACAAGATTCCACTGAAAACGGACATTAGGCGATAAAAAAAAATGACATGATTTGTTACGGACGGAAAATTGTTTCCCAATTAATCGCCCCATTTTTGGGCTTTTTGTAAAAGAGATTTTCTGTTTGTTTTGTAAAAAACTACCTTTTAAACCTCGGCATATCCATTAGGGAATAACAGGCTTTTTTGGTTACGGTCTCCCGCACTATATAAACAGTGCCGGTTTTAGATACAAATTGTCCCTAGGCCCACGTCTATTTTGCGCCTCCCCCCTCCTTCCGGAATAGGAACAATATACAAAATTGAAATAAAGGAATCTTTGCCTTTTCACGCAATTCGTCAGTAAGTATGTTTCATTAAAATAGATAGTAAATAAAATATCCTATTTAAAATACACATTTTTGTATTGGATACACGAGATCATTAGCCCGGTCGTCAGGGATTTTAAGGTGTCACTAAATGTTATATCGCTATTTTTTTAGAATAAGTAGTTTTGTTGTAGTGGAGTAGATCTGGCAATTGAAAAACAAGTGCCTTTTTTCAAAAAAAAATTTTTCCCGTCTTATAGAGGATGACTTCCTCCACTTCCCGGACACTTTCACCTCCGAGATCTAGTTGGGGAGGGGGGAGGGGGGGCTGTTAAACATATGGTAAATCGGTTTTTCTCAGTTTGCGCTCAATCGGGGAGACGGACAAAAAAATGTTTCTGATAAAAAAGAAAAGTGTCCCCAAGGCGCGTAAACTGATTTTTGGTTTTTTAAAATCGGCCTATTAGGGCCGGAAATATGGCCGTTTGAAAGGATTGAGTTTCAGGGCAGGAAAAGGGATCGGACAGGAGATATGAGGGGTGTTTAAGAGATAAGGAATGGGGTTAGGATGGTATTTTTTTTCTGTTGTCGGTGGTTATAGGAAGAGGTCGAGGCCGCGGGGGGAGCTGTCTAGGGCAATTAGGGAAGGAGAGGGAGGGGGGAAGGTGCAAAAAAGGAAAACGGCCATATCTCCGGTTCTACTAGGACGATTTTAAAAAATCAAAATAGGATTTTGTCCTTTTTTGATCAGCTGTAATGATTTTTTTATTAAAGTAAAATGTCAGACTCACCTTTCTGACCTTCGATTTCCCTTTGTGTGTGTGTAAGTGAGAGCGGCGAGAGAGTAAAGAGGGTAGAGGCCAAGCGTGTAGCGCAAGTTACTGTCCGATCGAATTTATTTTTTTTTCAATAAAAAGGGAAATTTTTTCTCTTTAAAATGAGCCCTGGCAGAAGGGCGTAGGACTTTCCTTTGCCCTTAGGCAGGGCTTAAGCTTCAAGTTGTCGCCCTGCCTGTCGTAATGAAGGAATTCGAAAAATTCTGTTTTTCATTTTAAAGGGGATGAGAATCCCCGTCTTTTAGGGGCAGTTTATCCCCAACACTTACCCCCTTCATCGTTTTGAAAAAAATACATTTTTCCTTTTGCCCCCCATTTTTACATTTTCGGCGAAAATTATTTCCTACCTATCCAACATTATAGCTGCTCAAAAAAGGAAGAAATCCCATTTTGATTTTTTTAAATCGCCCTATTAGAACCGGAGATACAGACGTTTTCCCTTTTTGCACGTTCCGCCCTCCCTCTTCTTCCCTAATTGCCCTAGAGAGCTCCCTCTGCGGCCTCGATCTCTTCCTATAACCACCCACAACAGAAAAAAAATTACCATCCTAACCTCTTAAACACCGCTCATACCTCCTGTCCGATCCCTTTTCCTACCCTAAAACTCAATCCCTTCAAACGGCCATATCTCCGGCCCTAATTGGCCGATTTTGAATAATCAAAAACCAGTTTACGCGCCTTAGGGACACCTTTCTTTTTTATCTAAAACATTTTTTTGTCCGTCTCCCCAGTCGCGCGCAAACAGAATAACCGACTTTCCATATGTTTAACAGCCCCCCCCCCCCGCACCACCTAGATCTCGGATGTGAAAGTGTTAGGGAAGTAGGGGAAGTCGTCCTCTAGAAGATGCGAAAATTTTTTTTTTAAAAAAAGGCACATGTTTTTCACCCCCTTTTTTCTGCCAAATCTACTCCACTATTGGTGTAGTATAGGATAAAAAAAGTTTACAGCTGTAAGGTGCCGGCGAACCCTAAATAAATTGAATATATTGGCCGAAATTCGGTTCTTGGCCAATAACTCGAAAAATTGAAAATTTATGTATCAAAAAACTAATAGCACTAGGCGATAGACGGGGACATTTCACATCAAAAACGTCTATGAAATTTTTTTGTACAATGAAAAATGTAAGCTCCAGATTTTTTTTAATGCACGGGAATGGAACGTGGCGCCACATAAGTACGGCTCGCCAAGCGTGCGCGATCATGGACGCGCTATACTAAATTTGTTGTAACTTTTGAACTGATTAATGAATTTGAATAGTACATATATGAAGTCGGAAAATATAGAGATTATCGATGAAATCGGTAAAAGTTCTACAATTTCTACAATTTTTAAGATAAAAATCTGAAACTTTCACATATTTACTCTTGAATTAATGTATAAAAAGATCCGATGAGTGAAAAAACCCCAAAAATTTATTTTTGAAGATGTACACTTCCAAAATTTCAAAATCTTGAGAAAGTGATAATATTTGATATGTATAACTCACTAACCACCTATTGCTTTGGTCTGAGTCGCATTATTAGATTTCTGTAGGCTCGATTTTTAAAGCTTGAGATGTGTACTTTAAGATGTTTTAAGAGAATTTACCTTAATAATTGAATTAACCTTGTTTATTTTACGAAAATAAAAGAAAAATTTCTCTTTGCTCCAAAATTCGTGAAACTAGGGGTAAAATAAACGTTAATATCTTTGATCACAAAAACTATTGGGCATATATATCCATCGGATCTTTTTGTACAATACTTCCAGAGTAATATGTGAAAGTTTCAGATTATTATCCCAAAAATTGTAGAAATGGTAGAGTTTTTACTGATTTCATCGGAAATCTCTTTATCTTCCGACTTCATATATGTACTATTCCTACATACATCCATTTTTATATTTGAAAATGTGATAATCCAATAACCACATGTTTCTCGTTTCATTAAAGCTTTGTTGAGTTCAATTTCATTAATTAGTTCAAAAGTTACAACAAACTTAGCGTAGCGCCTCCGTAACTGCGCACGCTTCGCGAGCCGTATTTATGTGTCGCCAGGTTCCATTCTCGTGCGTTAAAAAAAATCTGGAGCCAACATATTTGATCGTACAAAAAAAAATCGTATTCGTTTTTGATGTGAAATTTACCCATCTCGCCTAGTGCTATCATTTTTTTTATGCATTTTTTTTATTTTTCGAGTTATTGGCCAAAAACCGAATTTTGGACGATTTTTTTAGAGGTCACCGGCATCTTAGAGCTTATTCTGAAAAATCCAGCCATATAACGGTTACTGACCGGTTTATATCAATTTCTGTCTCTGACAACTGGGCTACATATCAGGCATAATATTAAAACTATTTTAATAAAAATATAAAATAAAAAGATATATAAAATAAAATTCAAATTCCTTTTGGTATAAATAATATATTCTATTTTAAATAAACATCTATGCATTCTATAGACGAGATCACTTCTAGTCTTTTTGCAGGCAAAATCTTGAATTAATTCATCAAAACGTATTTTCTGGACCAAGTCGTTATTAATATTCAAATCGCCAACTGACAGTTTTTCTTGACCGATAACATTTCTTAAGAATATTTTAACATTCTGTAAAGATCGTTTGCCGCTGCTAGGGTTGCAAAAATTCTCATACAAGGAAATTTCATTATTTGGAAAGGTTGAAATTATTTCTTTCTCGAGTAAAAAGTTTAAAACATTGGCGATTTGCTTGAAACTTCAGATTACATTACTGTTCAGGAATTCCTTAAAATGAATGCATTCCTCGGGAAATTCCGGCTCAATATCCTGATGATAAACCTGTTGCAAAATTGCTTTCTCTGGTATTTCCTCATTTGTTAAGAATAGTAAGTTACTCAGGAAACTAGAAAGTTCCTCTGACTTTTTATAAGCATTTCTCTGACGTTAAATTATCAATTATTGCCATTACAGTGTCAACACGCATATATGTTTTGCTATTGTCAAATTATAATGATTTGGTTGTTCTAACTTTATAATTTTCACATTTTAGTAAGGGGTCCAAAGCATTAAAAATTGAAATGACCCATTCCAACAAGGTAAATAAGTTTTGAGCTCGCATATCGAAAGAGGGTCCTAATGGGCATCAGAAATGGCTTGTTGGACTTTTGTTGAGGATTGCACTTCTCCACAAGAAAAAAAGATGGCGGAATGTTATTTCAAGAATTCGTGTTTTTAAACGTATACCTCTCGCTAGAAAATTAACTACATGCGATATTGATCTGATTCTTTTCTTTACAAACTACTGATATGAGCGCATATGTCTGTACTAGTAGAGCTTCAAAATCACTTACGGTTTTTTTCTAATTAAATCCTAAATCACAGGAACGAAATTTGTGTGTTTGAAATTTCGACGTGCGGACAACTACATTAAATGTTTAATTTTCTTATATATTACATGCGAATGAAATATCGTCTAAAGATCAACAAAGTTTTTGCAAAAAAAATTAACTCGATATCTCATACAGTTTTCGAGTTACAGATTTTTTAATTCGATCGTAACAATGTCTTGTTATGATAACGCGCAACGTGACAGCTGCGGCACGATTCGGTCTGTGTAATTGTGGATACACATTACGACATTAGTCTAATAACTAATTTGATTAAGGTATTATATTACTATTAATCAGTAGATCACCGATTGTCTGAAAATTAGACAATCATTTATGTGTTATGTTACAACTACGTGATTTTAAAATAGAGTCTGTTAAAATATAGATGCAGAAATAATGGTTTAATGATTACTGAAAAAAAGGAACTTTTGAAGTACGTCCAATTTGCTTAGAAAATTGTCAGTTACGTCATTTTCGCTTAGAAGGACAGTATATATCGAAAGGTGCAAATACAGTATGAAATCGTCAATAAATTGTACAAATTTGAGATTAAAAAATAAAAATTGTCCGAAATTTCATATTTAAGAAAATGTATGGTATGACTTAAAAACCCATCAGAATTCTATGAATTCGCCATAACAGACACAATTCTTATTCAAAACTGAAATTACTTTATAAATAGTAACAAATATAAAGCGAATAATCTAAAATGCATTTTAGAATATTGGTGTAAATAAAGACATATGTTGCCAAATAACATGAACTTGCAATCATGAAGAAGGGAACACAATAATATTTGCGCAAGGTGTGTTTAATTTTTGCAAAATAGAAAACCTACAAAAATTGTGTGGGTACATGACAACAAAGGGTATCTTAGGATACTCACGAAATCAGTAAATAAGTGAAAAATATGAATAAGAAAATATTGTAAAAACGTTATTGCCAGTCGGTGTATTGTGTGACCTGTCAGTTATCCTTTCCGAGGGGGATAAATTAGCAGTTACTGTTGCCTTAAAATGAACACGCCAACTATATATTTTGATTAATTTTGGAGATAACTGCGATGTAATTGATGATCGTGTAATTTAAGATGCTCGTAAGTCCTATGAGAATCTGTCCATACAGATTCACATAGGACTTACGGATTAAGGATTTAAATTCACTACGGCCATCCGTAGTGAATTTAAATCCATAGATTTGCTAAGGCAGTATTTATTTTTCCTTAAGGTTATTAGACTTACGTTAGCTACGTCCGCGTCCTACACAAGACACTTCCTTTCTTCCTTACTGCATTTAAAACGAGCATTACAGGGGACGGTAGTCCAGTGGTTTAGTGTACTTAGCTTAGCTAGCAACTGAATAACCTAGCGAAGCAGGTTAAAACCCTGCTCACTGCGAAATACTTTTAATTCTAAAAATTATCCACAAAAAGTGGTTTAGACCCTTTCCTAACACAAAATCCTGGATTTATAACAAATTTTCTCGACTTGAGAAGCAGTTAACAAAGCACATAAAATTTTAGTGTCTAAGTCCAAGCGATTTTCCGATCTCCTTCCCAATTTACCCTTTCCCAAAAATTTGGATATCTGATAGAGAATAACCAAATAAAATCACAAATGATGACAAAAAGTCACAACTGGTTCTAAAGAAAACAAATAGTGGAATTGTAAAGTAAAGTGTGATTAAAAATGTGCGTCCACTTGGTGTTCTGTTGCATGTGCAGCCTTTCCTAATAATGCAGAAATAATACAGGGCAGTTTTTAGCAGACAGTGCTTCTTAATAGTAATGCATATGTAGTAGTTTGTCAATGCTTACTGAGCTGTATATACTTATTATGCATTATTATTATTATTATTACTTATGTATATATTACAAGTTTTGTCTACGTTTTTATATTTTCATATTTGTAAAATGCTATATCATTTGTACCACAATAATGATATACTTAATAAATAATATCTCCATACAACACCTTCATAATTAATAGATCAAGTAAATCATCTGCCAAATGAGTTTCTTTTTACCCATTAATATTTTTGCAAAATTGTAAAAATGTTAATAATAGCACAATTTCAAAAATGTATTGGCTTACTATCTTAATGCATTACACTTAGCCAGAAAACAGCCGCATGCTAACAGGAATACCACGAATCTAATTATGGTTTATTTTAAAATTTCGGTAACTCAAAAACTGTATAAGATATCGAGCTAATTTTTTTTGCAAAAACTCTGTTGATCTTGAGGCCATATTTCATTCGTATATAGTATATAAAAAAATTGAATATTTAATATAGTTGCCCGCACGTCGAAATTTCAAACACACAAATTTCGTTACTGTGATTTAGGATTTATTTAGAAAAAAACCGTAAGCGAGTTTGAAATTTAATTAGTACAGATAGATGCGCTCATGTCAGTAGTATATAAATAAAAAATAAATCAAATCAATATCGCATGTAGTTAATTCTCTAGCGAGAGGTATAGGTTTAAAAACACGAATTCTTGAAATAACATTTCGCCATCTTTTTTTCTTGTGGAGAAGTTGTGCAATTGTCAACAAAAGTCCAACAAGCCATTTCTGATGCCCATTAGGACCCTCTTTCGATATCCGAGCTCAAAAATTATTTACCTTGCTGGAATGGGTTACTTGGCGATTTTGACGGCTTTCGAAGGCGTGGACCCTCTACTATTTACTGAGTTCTTTACCCTCTCCTCCATAAAAGTCGAACCTTTTTCTAAGATGCTGGAGATATTTTGTCGGCGGGTGGGATAAAATAAACAACGCGCAGTATAATGCAGTGTGAACCTAAAGAAATGCGCAAAATTCATATCTTTGGTATGTGTCATTTGTCAAAAAAATCCTCGAAGAGATCGATTTTAGTTTTGTAAGTGCTACATTTTGTCACTATACCAAAATTTATGACGTCATTGGTTTTTGAGTTATGACGCCATGATAATTTTTTTTAAAGGAAACAGACATTTTTGTTTACTGTTTTTGGTGGTATATTCCTTTAGCTTTCTGGTGATATAAAAAAATGATATTACCTAAGCCATTCTTTAAAAAAATATATTTTTATTGATTGATACCTTACATAAGTAATTGTTAGAAAAAATCATCTCCATTGCTCAAATTGCGACCCTCCAACCATTTGACATTTGCCAAGACAGGTGTAGACACTTTGCACGCTGTTCTGAATCATCTCATGGCAATTCGTCTCATCTCCAAGCCAATTCTGTCTTTTAATTCTTCTATGGTATCCGGGCTGTTAAAATACACCCTTGACTTTAAGTAACCCCAAAGAAAAAAGTCTAAGGGGGTTAAAAAAATATTAAAAAAGGTTGACCTAGGTCAGTTTTTTCAAAGTGCCCCTAGAGGGAAAAGTCATAAAGGTTTTTTGTTTGTCTAGTCGGTCCTCATTACCAATTTTTTTCTTAATTACACCCTGTATAGTACATTGAAATGTTACATGACCTTGCATTTTGGGTAAAACAAGATTTTTTTCGTTCGATCTTTAGGGGGGGGTCAGTGTGAGTGACTCGATTTTCGGGGTTGAACCCCCCCCCTCATTTTGCCGCCGTATTGAAAAAGTGGGCGTAAACAGCTTTCTGCGACTTCTTGACAACCGTAAGTGTCACCAAAAAATGTTAATATTTCTTTTGTAGAGAATTTAATTGTGTACAATCTTGGTCTAGGTACGTTTTACCGTAAAGTTGCGCGGGATAAAACCAACCGAAAATGAATCACCTCTTTCGCGACACTTTGGGAGTTTGCTGAAAGGAAAAAAGTTGTTTATTTTGACTGGAACTAATAGTCGAGTCGCTGTATCGAAATTTTTCAAAAACCCAAAAAATGTTTAATACTTTACCGATTTTTTTGAAACTTTGGAAATATCTTCTTCAGTCCATAAGTCGAAGAGTTAAGAGTGTGGTCGGAAAATCGCTCCGTTGTTTCAAATTTCTGGGAAACGGTTCAGAATTTCTTTAATGAAATAAAATGCAAAGTTAAGCTAATAAACGTACCTTTCAACTGTTTTTGTTTGAAGTCGATATCTATCATTGTTTTCAAATGTGACCCCTCACAAGCACCTATCCCACCGGCGTGAGGTCGAAAAGTTGCTCCGTTTTTTTTAAATATCTAGAGAACGGTTTCGATTTTTTTAATGAAATAAAATGCAAGATGAAGCCAGTAAACGTACTTTTCGACTGTTTTTTGTTTGGAGCCAATACGTGTAATTGTTTTCAAATGCGACCTTTCATAAGCACCCATCCTTCAAGCGCACAGCTGGAAAACCGCTCGTTTTTTTTTTAATTTCTGGAAAACGGATTCGATTTCTTGAGTGAAACAAAAAACAAAATGTTTCTAATGAACATACTTACCCTCGAGTATTCTTAATTTCTAGCAGATTTTTATCATTTGTGGTTGTTATAGTCCAAAATCACGTTGAGTTCTTTAATTATTTAAGTTCACTTTTCCATCGAAAAAATTCTTTTATGTATTTTCCAGAATATGTGGTATATGTGGAATTCTATTTTTGGTGTATACCTACATACGACGTATCTATAAGATTCACATGAATATATGCCTGAATGCCTGATATATATGATGATTCTCTTTACCTTACACAAAATCATTCTGGATTTTCAAGAAGTTACCTCGGTGACTTGAGAAGCGGTTAAGAAAAACATTTTAAGAAAAACATTAAAATATCATACTTCGTAAAAATGATCGTTTATTTGGAAATGCGGGCGGATTTTTATATCTTAATAAGTTTTTTGTTAATAAACAAATACATTTTATGAATTTTTAAATTTATATATGTAATCAGCAACCCCCAACACCCCCCTGAAAATTTCAGCCAATTTGAATAATTATTCAGAAAATTATTCAATTGTTAACTTAATTTGTTTATTTAACAATGTCGGAGGTTCGACCGACAAAAAAGAAACTCTTAACTCTTCAACTTATGGACTCGGGAAGATATTTCCAAAGTTTCAAAAAAATCGGTAAAATATTGAACATTTTTTGGGTTTTTTATAAATTTCGATACAGCGACTCGACTATAAACATATTTCATGAATTTAGCTATGCCGTGATTACATGAAATTTTGGTCGAGATCTCCCCTACTAGGTATCTCGCGTCGAATAATAACGACACCAGCAGCAGAATCCAATGTTACGGGCTTTTGGTCTATTAATTAACACAGACTTTCCTTGCCTGTAAGGTTAAAATGAACTGGAAACATAAAGTGTGATATTTCCTATTAAATTTACAGAAAAGAAGCAAAACGTGAAACTTTCCGAATCATGCCCTCAAGTGCCCGTACGTGAATATCCCAACTTAATTACCGAATTACCAGAGGTGCCAGAACAGAAGAAAGGGTTCATCGATGGATGTAAGGGATTATTCTGTAGTATCTGCAAAGTATTCTGCCCCGGCCATAAGGGCTCTGGAAAAAAAGGGGCGACAGGTGTAGCTAAGTCGCAAACCATGCCTGATTTACGACGTAGAGATGAAAGTAATTGAAATAAATATTCAACCTTTTCAGACAGATAAGTCAGTAATTCACAGATCAACAAAAGAAAATGTTCCGCTCCAAAGACTATTTAGTGTCACGCCTTAATAGACCAAGATCCCAGAGCCGCCAGACCCACATCATTTTAGCTAAGCTAATATTTTGACAATAAATAGTGTGATATGTAGTTAAGAACGTATGCATAATTGCTAGCTTCAAAGCGGGGCACTTTTACAGATAACCAGGTGCTCGAGGTACATAAAAACACTACGAACTTACGTCATAGTATGATGACTGGTTTTTATATATGTTTGAGAAAATAATTTTAAAAACCAACATTCATTATTGCCAGACAGTTCCCGTGGGTCCTAACTTCCGCCAGACGCTTTGAAGTTCGAAAAAGACCAAGTAAGCTAGCTAATTAACTAACTGTGGATGATGATGATCAAAAGTCTCTATGGGCTCAAGGTCGGAAATTGGACGGTTTTCCAGATATCGGGGGTGTAAAGGGGGATGCTCATTTCTTGTGGGAAGTGGCCCCCGCTCCAGTATAATTCGCTGGAATCGATATATGTCATTCCTCTCGACCTCCTGATCAAAAATTCTCAGGGGCACAAGTATGGAAAATAAACAGTTTTCTAGATATGGGAGGTGCAAAGGGGGGGGTGCTCATTTTCTATAGGAAGTGACCGCCAGTGAATTTCACTGGAATCGACATATGTTGTTCCTCTCGACCTCCTGATCAAAAGTTCTCATAGACACAAGGTCGGTAAGTGCACAATTTTTTCGATATCGGGGGTTCAAAGTCGACTTTGCAACCCCCGATATCTGGAAAACTGTGCATGTACCGGCCTTGTGCCCAAGAGAAATTTTGATCAGGAGGCCGAGAGAAACAACATATGTCGATTCCAGTGAATTTCACTGGGGGTCATTTCCTATAAAGGAAATGAGCGCCCCGCTTTGCACCCTAATATCTAGAAAACTGTCCATTTTTCAAACTTGTGCCCCTGAGAATTTTTATCAAGTCAAGAGGAATAACATATGTCGATTCCAACGAATTTTACTGGAGCGGGGGCCACTTCCCACAAGAAAATGGGCATCCCCCTTTACACCCCCGATATCTGGAAAACCGTTCAATTTCCGACCTTGAGCCCATAGAGACTTTTGATCAACATCGATATTTGGATAATATCCCCGAGTATCAAACGCTTTAACCGGGGGCGAATTTCCATATGTTCCGTGCGGGGTCCTTTTGTATACCATTTGAGTTAGCAACGGATTCTTATAGGAAAAATTCCGCTGACCAAGATTTTCTCATGAAAAATTTTCCTATACCGCGAGCTTCATGGTCAAATAATTATTTAGATAATTCTTTTTTCGTTTTTATTTAATAAAATGAAAACGGTTTGACCGATCCGAAAAAATCTTGATTCAATCTAAAGACATTTTCAATACGCGTCGTTTGGCGCTAGGCACAACTCATTTTGTCAACCCGCTCATAGCCAAAATTAATTTCATAATTAACAACTTGATTACTCCAAAACTAATGAGATCAGGATATTGTTTTTTCAAATACATGCATCTTATACCAATGAATATGCCTTTGGCCCGATATCTTCAATACTTTTTGATTGTTTAAACAATTGGTATAATTTGTTAATTAGCAAATAAGTTTTTTTTTCCAAAGTTTGATCGACTTCAAAACAATTTTAAACGATAAATATTGATGTCGGGCATAACCCCCATAGAAGTCTGCACGAATGCAACTTTTTGCTTTTTCTTAATTAAAGTTTAAATTAGTTTTGCAAATTAACAAATCGAATATCTCAGCTCTGGGTAAGCGTATCGAAATGGGGTCTTATGCATATGAAACTGCTTGGAAAGAGGAAAATTTTGTGGTAAGAAAGAACTTGATCGAATAACCGGAACCGGAAATAAAAGTGATATTGCATGAGAGGCTCTAATTTGTTTATTAACAACTTTTTGGACACGAGGTTTGATGCAAATGAAAGCTAGCAAGTTTTTCCATCAACCACAAAAAGTTCTACAAAAAGATTCAATCCCTGAAGAGTTATACGCTTTTTTGCCCCGTAAAAAAATCTCTCCCGCAACGTGAAAATAGTAAGATTCGACGCGCAATCGGGTGCCGGGTTCAATCCTCGATGTGGACAATTTCTTTTGTTGTCAAAATCACTTTCTCCTTCGTGCAATAAAATACCTATAATAAAATAATTTTTAAATTATAGAAACAAATGAAAATATATTACCAGAAAATACTAGTAATTTATTCAAACTTTTACAAAATACTTATTACAAATAAGTTTAAAACATATATCTTTCTTATATCAATTATAACAAAGAATATGCCCATTATGAACAGTACAACTGTTATCATAATGTTATTTTTAATTTAAATTATCCTGCTCAATGAAATCCAAAGATAATCAAAACAAAAGCACTTACCGATATAGCAGTAACACAAAACTTTAGAACATCCACAGACACGTGTTTCGGCATCTATGCCTCTTCGGTGCGGCTTTTTCTAAAGTTCACAATCAACTGAAATATGTAAGCAAATACTCGTGTTATAACTATCAAAGGATTACCAGAACAGGATATTAAAAATTAAAATTAGATTATAGGAAATTCCCCGTAAAGGGATCTATTGTTATAGAGCTTTTACAGTTCCAGGAAGTTGCATTTGCAAATAATTATATTGATAATTATCCCTTTACGGGGAATTTCCTATAATCTAATTTTAATTTTTAATATCCTGTTCTGGTAATCCTTTGATAGTTATAACACGAGTATTTGCTTACATATTTCAGTTGATTGTGAACTTTAGAAAAAGCCGCACCGAAGAGGCATAGATGCCGAAACACGTGTCTGTGGATGTTCTAAAGTTTTGTGTTACTGCTATATCGGTAAGTGCTTTTGTTTTGATTATCTTTGGGTTTCATTGAGCAGGATAATTTAAATTAAAAATAACATTATGATAACAGTTGTACTGTTCATAATGGGCATATTCTTTGTTATAATTGATATAAGAAAGATATATGTTTTAAACTTATTTGTAATAAGTATTTTGTAAAAGTTTGAATAAATTACTAGTATTTTCTGGTAATATATTTTCATTTGTTTCTATTGTTATAGAGCTTTTACAGTTCCAGGAAGTTGCATTTGCAAATAATTATATTGAAATTTTTAAATTGTAAAAAACGCTATAAATAATTATTTATTCTTGAGAACTTCATTAAATCCGTAACTCTCGAACTGATGCTTTGTATGCTCTACATTTCTTATAGTCGAATTCAGGGAATGGTGGAAGGAGATGGGCCCTTTTGTGAGTGGAGGACCGGTTTGTTACAATACGGTGGTCCTTGACCGCGATGCGTGCAGCTGTTCATTCTTTCCGTGGATTTTCTTGCTACGTACAGACGTGTATTTTGAGATACAGTGCTTTTTCCGCGTGTTCATCCAGAATTACCGACATTTTTTTCTTTCGGTCATATTTGATCAAAGATTTTGATGCACGTCAAAATACCATTTGAAATTATTTTTTTCATGAGACGTGAACTTTTTTCATTATAAGAAAAAAGTTAAAAAGATTTGTTGCCTTTGGTTCATTTTTGGTCTTTTTTCGACAGGCATCCCCCTCAAATGATGTAAAACAAGCCTTCTCTTTCACAAAAATTGCAAAAACATATTTGTTTTTAAAAATTTCTCAAAAAGTTTTTTTTATTATCATAAAAAATACTTGGTTACGCAAAAAAAAATTAAATTTTAGGAAAGAAAATTCCCCACATCGAGAATCGAACCCGTCACCCCATTGCGCATTTTATCTTACTATTTTCACGTTGCGGGAGACATTGTTTTAAGGGTCAAAAACGCTTATAACTCCTCAGGGATTGAATATTTTTTGTCGAACTTTTTGTGGTTGATGGAAAAACTTGCTAGCTTTCATTTGCACCGAACCTCGTGTCCAAAAAGTTGTTAACAAACAAATGAGAGCCTCTCACGCAATATCACTTTTATTTCCGGTTCCGGTTATCCGATGAAGTTCTTTCTGGCCTCAAAACTTTCCTTTTTCCAAGCTCTTTCAGATGCACAAAACCCCATTTCGATACACTTACCTAGAGCCGAGATATTCCATTCGGTAATTTGAAAATTAATTTAAACTTTAAACAAAAGCAAAAAGTTGCGTTCGTGCAGACTTCTATGGGGGTTTTGCCGGACATCACAATTTATCGTTTAAAGTTGGTTTGATGTCGATCAAACTTTCGAAAAAAAAGTTATTTGCTAATTAACAAATTATGCCACTTAAGCAATCAAGAAGTATTGAAAGATATCGGGCCAAAAATATATGGTATATTCCTTGGTATAAAATGCATGTATTTTCAAAAAAACAATATCTTAACCTCATTAGTTTCGGAGTAATCAATTTGTTAATCAAGAAATTTATTTTGGTTATAACAAATAAACGGGTTGACAAAAGAAGTTGTATCTAGTATCAAACGATGAGTATTGAAAAAAAATTTCGATTGCATCAAGATTTTTTCGGATCCGTCAAACCGTTTTCATTTTATTAAATAAAAACTAGAAAAAAATTGTTTACACAATGATTTGACCATGAAGCTCGCGGTTTAGGAAAATTCTTCATGGGAAAATCTTGTTCAGTGGAATTTTACCTATAAGAATCCATGGCCAACTCAAATGGTATAGAAAATTTTTGGGAAAAATCCCAAGCAGACTCGCCTAATAGTTAATAGTAGATGTGATTCCACAATTAGTTAAAGTTAAGTAGCTTGCTTGGTCTTTTTCGAACTTTAAAGCGTCTGGCGGAAGTTAGGGCCCTCGGAAAGTGTCTGGCAATAATGAATGTTGGTTTTTAACAGTATTCTCTCAAACATATATAAAAACCAGCCGTCATACTATGACGTAGGTTGGTAATGTTTTTATGTACTTTTAGCACCTGGTTACCTGTAAAAGGGCCCTGCTTTCAAGCTAGCAAGTATGCATACATTCTTAACCACATATCACACTATTTATTGTCAAAATATTAGCTTTGCTAAAATTACGTAAGTCAAGCGGCTCTGGTAACTTACTCTAAGTATTTTCAGGCACTGAAACCGAATTTTCAATTTAAAACATTTTCTATGGCATAGATTTCAAGTAAATCCCGGTTTCTATTGTCACAAATCGCATTTTGGCAATAAAAACCGGAACTTATTTGAAATTCATGCGATAGAAGTGAGAATTTGGTTTCAGCACACAAAAATACTTAAGGCATGATAGGTTTAGTCCTTGGATGCGTACATTTTTTTTGTAGACCTGTAAATTGTCATGCAATGTTTTGGTGTAGATGCGTTAGTTACGTTTTAGATAGAATGGCCAAATAGTAGATTGTTAAAAATGAAAATCTACATACAGAGTATCAATACCAATCAGAATCTAACCGCTGTGTGTTATCCGATTATTTTTGTTTTCGAGATATTTATGTCTTTCTGATTTTTTTCAATAGTTTCCTTGTTACTATTTTATTATTATTATTATTTTAACGTGTTTTTATCTTAGTAACTTTTGGTGAAAATATTTTATTAAGTAAGCAGTGCTGATGTTTCTTTAGCAATCACTCACTATCAATGAACTTGTATATTACTAGTAAACAGAATGTCTGCTGTATACATACGAATATTTTGCACGATGTCCCAAGACAAGTGAAAAATTCTTAATTTTTTTCTAACTTAGACCGTTTACTTAAAATTAATTAGAAATGGACAATGTTTTCAGTGTCTGTGGTACTGCCGTGAGCAAAAAAAAAAAATAGGACAAGTCTTATAACATAATTTTTCAAAAATCTAGTTGTGTACATCTAACTCTAATATTTGTGACATTGTCAGTTAGCTGTTAAAATTCATTTCAAATGTGCCAAAACTAATATGCCCCATATATGCGATTTAGTTAAAGCTGGAGTTATTGCTAAAGCAGAAGATGGATGGTCAATGAGACAAATTGCACTGCGTTATAATATTAACAAAAATTCTGTGCTTAACATTTTAAAAAAGTGGAGAAGAAACGGTATGATTAGTAGAAATCCTGGACCAGGGCGATGAAGGATATCAACTCAACAGCAATATTTGCAATTGGTAAATAAATTAGTAGAAAATCCATTTCACTCAAGTCAGGGTGCCTACGAAACGAGTTTTCCTGGATAGAGTAGTACTGGTCGCCGGCGAGTAAGAGAATCGGAGCTACGCTGTCATCCAGCAGCACAGAAATGCCCACTTAAAGCTGAACATAAAGAGGCTGGACTGGGAATTGCGCTTGAGTTTTTAATGCATGACGTAAATTTTTGGAACAATGTAATCTTTACAGGTGAAAAACTTTCCAGTCTACACACAGTCGTCGTATTCGTGTCTATCGACCTCCGAATAATCTATCCGATGAGAAGTATATATCTAACAATGACAAAAGTGGTAGATTTTCCGTTAAGATGTGGGCTTGGATATCGGCACGTAGTCCTGGTGTTTTGTGGCATATTGAGGAACGATTTAATAGTGAATCGTATTTTAGGATTTTAGACAATATTATGCTCTCTTCTGTGTCACAATTATTTCCTAAGATAGCAACACTGACTATGAGTGCTCTAGTATACGAGATAGCAATACTGTTCAATATAAAAAGTAGCCACACTGTATATACCGTAAATGGCTAAAAAACTGTCGAATGTTAAAAAAAAAGTAAGTTTGACTAATTTTATATAAAAGTACATAAAATAAGTTGTCTTTTGCCGCCAAGCACGTTTCGATTCGACTCGTACGACACGAGATATTTGGATTTGTAAATTTCAGAAAATTTTACTGAAACTGGAGTTTCAGCAAAACTATTCAATATTTTTAGCTGAAATTTGGAGGGAAAAAGGGGCGGAAAATATGTGTTTTTCAAATGATTCGGTTCAAACGCGCATCCGCGCATCCCCCGTTTCCGGGGTCACTGATAACGGGAAAAATATTCATTTTTAACTCCAACTCCTTCCCATCCCTCAAATGCACAGAAACCACCCCTCACTTAGCAGAAGCCATGCTATTCAGGATTTACAAGTTTTTCGGCACATGATCGTTATTCTTGTATATATCCCTTCAGTTCTCATGGAAGGGAAGGCGATAGCAACTTCGGGGGTTCCTTCAACCCTTCCAAGGGGTGTAAAACTCAATAATTACACTTTGGATCATCAACACGCCCTTTCCCGTTTTCGCAGGTGTTGATCACGGTAAAAATTTTCACCTTTATCTCTGATCCTCCTCAACCACCTATAAGAGACGGAAACTTACCTTCATGCACCAGTTATCGCTGGGGCAATGGTTGTGTAGGTTACTGAGTAGGGTATAATGATTCCATCATCGGGGAGTAATGAATAATAAATTTTGTGGTCAATAGCAATGATTCCACTCACTGAAACAGCGGCTGAAGAAGACATCGCGTGCGATGTGCATTTTGGGGAATATGAGGATTGTAGCTATTTCTAAACGACCTATGTTTTTTAATTAATTGTAAGCAAATATTTTCATGTAATTCTTTTAAGAAACAACATTGGCATTGACCACAAAATATATTATTCATTACTCCCCGATGAAGAAATCAATATATTTTACTCAGCAACCTACGCAATAATCGCCCCAGCGATAACTGGTTGAAGTTTCTGTCCATTATAGGGGTTGAGGAAAGTCGGAGATGAAGGTGAATATTTTTATTGTGATCAGCGCCTGCGAAAACAGGGGAGGGTGTATTGACGATTCGAAGTGTAATTTAAAGAATTTTACTCACCTTGGAAGGGTTGAAGCAACCCCCGAGGTCTCTACCACCTTCTCTTCTGTGAAAGCTGAAGGGATATGTACAGGAATAACGATCATCTGCCAGAAACCTGTAAAACCTGGATAGCATGATTTTTGTTGAATGAGGGGTGGTGTCTGCCCGTTTGAGGGATGAGGAGGGGTTGGAGATAAAAATGAATATTTCTTCCATGATCAGCAACCCTGACAACGGGGGGATATACGTTTGAACCTATTCGGGTTTAGGGTATAATCAACCCCCTAGGACTGCTGTATGGATTCCACTTACTTTATGACCCCCTTCCATGTTATTTTAATTATAACCTGTCGATGAATAACTGCACAAAATCGTTTATATATGAAAACATAAAGGAATCTATTAAAGAGGTTGTTTTTGGCCGTTTCAGGGGATTGAGGCGGTTGAAAACTTCTTCCACGACTTGCATCGTGTTCAGCATCCTCGAAATGAAAAAAATACTATAATTGCTTTTAACCTATTTCAACTACAGAACTTAATTCGGAGCGAACATTTTTCTTTACCGTTGATGCTTTTAGAGAAATACATTATATGTGATTTTTTCAGGATGATATTTCTACCACTGTCTATCACATTCCACCATCAAACATTGCATGATAATTTTTGTTATTTATAGCCTATTTGACTGGACTAATAATCCAGGAGCTGAGTGACGTTTTTGGTACGTCATTGTTTTATACTATATGAGTTATTTTTATCATTGTATGGATAATCATGATTCACAAAATGGAATTCTGGTGGGGCACCCTTCATTAGGTACATCACAATCACCGTATAAAAATGTAACATCATCGTTACAAAGCTCGTTCTATGTGTATGTACACTTTTATGTTTAAAATAAATGAAATCAGACAAAAATAATACAAACCGATTCAACTCTTACTTTATATTTAATTGAAATAGTTAAATGTTGTTTTCAAACAGAAAATACCGAGGAAAATACACATTAAAAGTAAAAACGTAAACTAAAAGTAGGACTAGTGAAATATTACTATGGATATTCTCTATCAGTATCAAAGTAACCGAAATATTTATGTCCAGCAATTCTCAGCAATTCTAAAAGTTGGGGAACACCCCCAAAAACGCAAAAAAGACCCCTTTTAGAGTGTTCTTCGCGATAATTCCAACAAAAATTAAAAAGGATCCTATGAAATCCCCTTTTTTTAATATTAATTTGCAAATGTGGTTGATTTATACCAAATATAGCCAAATTATATAAATATGCATGATCAGAGAAGGTTAAAATTATACCACCATAACACGACAATACCACAGCTGCGCCATTTGTCAACTAAATACGCTAGGACCATCGGCAGCATTGCCACTTTTCTATTTCATGGCTTGTAAGTAAAGGAGGTTGTGACCTAACCTGTAAATTGCGCACTGGTACCAACGTTAGGAATAATAAGTAAACAGTATTACAGTGTTGTCACGATTTCACTTTCTCATCAAAGCTTTTTCTTGGTTAATAGAAAATGACGTATTAATTATATAAATTATAAACAATGATAATTTTATTAAAATATCATTATGTCAAGTTGGAATCTTGGGCATTTTCAGTGGCAAAAGTTTCTTTCATAAAGACTGAAAATTCACAAATAAAACGAATAAAACAGTTGACAAGCAGAAAAATGACTGGCTAATAATAAATACTTGATTCTAATAATCGTTTAGTTCAATAATTTTCATTTATATCACATAACAGACACAGATATTGACGAGTGAAAAATTCATTCATCAATATCTGTCTGGTGTGTGATATAAATGAAAATTATTGAAACATTTTTGACACTGTTGTCTCCGATTGTACCTCTCATACATCTTTAAATACTCCTTGAGTTTTTAAACAATAATGTTCAATAACGTTTTCAAAAACATAAGAAATAAAGGCATTTTGCTTAATAAAAATTTCACAATTTTTGCATTTTTGAACACCCTGTATATTTTATCACAAATGTGACCCCTGCTCATGGCTTCCCAAGATAAGCAAAACTTTGTATAAGGAATAATATTTTCTCGAAAATACCAACAATAAACTTTACAAGAGTGCGGTACCCCACCTAGGGACGGACACACTGTGTAATAGTAGTATGTTTGACCCGAAAGTACTGATTGAAGATTTTAATGTTCTTACTGTTACTATATTTTCACTCCACGTAGATTAGGCCGATCGTGGTAAAGTCAAAATCATCGATTTTGGTCACAAATTTAAAACAGCAATTTCATCGACTATCCTTATAGGAAAAATTGCGCTAAACACAATGGCGACATTAAAAAAAATTATAAATCATAGGCTTCATTGTTAAAAACAATGGTTTTTAGCGAGAATTGTCATTTTTTTAGGTTTTTTGACGAAAACGGTGCAAGGGACAAAAAAGTTCAAAATTAACAATTTTATTCCTGTTCAACGAAAGGTCATACGAATATTTCATTGAGTCAAAATGTCACATTTCGTTCATTGAAATTACAGTTCTTTTTTGTGTCGATATCTCGCGCATTTTGCAATTGTTGAAACAATTAAACTAATTTGGTTATTAAGGATTTGCGACTCTCCATCACATTTTTGCACTCTCCATCCCCGAAAATCGATAAATATTGATAAAAACTACCATTTCTGTGTGGTCTTGCCCCTTTTTTCTTTGTTTTTACCCCCCCGCCAACGTTATTAAAAAAAATGTTTAGTAAACAAATAAAACATCTCGGCTCAGACACGTCGTATCGAAATGCAATTGTCGGAAAATTTAAGATAATTAAAAAAAAGAAAATTTTGAGACTAGATAGACTTCGATCCATTAACTAGAACCGAAGATATAGACCATTTTGCGTTCACGACTATCAATTGATTGATTGATTGATTTGCCAGCGTAAGTTGGGCATTGCTGCCGATTCCGGGCATTCATGGAGGTTCGTTTCAACACCCAGCTTTGTCGTCCGCCAAACATGTCTAACGGACGGCCAAACCGGGAATGGGAGAAGTGCAGGAGTTTGTGAGCTGCTTGTTTTAAGATTTCATGCTTCTTTTTTAGTTTCCATCTGTCATCATCGGATGGAATGGGAACGTTTGCAAGATGCTTCTTTTTAGTTTCTATGCTTCTTTTCAGTTCCCATCTATCATCATCTCCTTATTTATTCTTCCTCCCAGCCTTCTGTTTCTGAATCTAGCAGTGTGCACCTCCTTCTGCCCGCTGCGCTCCCTTCGTTTGTTTGCCAAGATATACGTGCATTCGCTCACCGCAGGGAGCTTTTTTATTATTGTTCCACAGGTAAATATCCATTTACGGTGGAAGTGCCCTATCTCGTGATAAAAAAGCTTTTTATGGTGGGTTGGTTATGAGAAAGAGGCCCGAGAGAATATTTTGCACACCCTGTATATTAGTTTGTTTCTACAGTAATTACTCTCAACTGCCGCTTTGCAATTTCGGGTATTTTCTATTTCATTACCTATATTTAATACATTTTCATCTTTACCCCTAATTTCTTCCCTGTTCTATAATAAACTGTCCTGTGACAAGGATTAATAAACCAATAAATGGAACCTAAAAATAAATAAAAATAGAACCTATCTCTTCATCCTTTGCTTATGATACTACTTCCACTCGTTAGAAACCAGTCCGTTGCTCTTCACTGATGGTGTGTTATATATTAAGAGATGTTTACGTTACCACACTACTTGAGAAATGGTGCTCCGTCGTCTTAGCATAGGTATAGGCACTTACACTTGCTTTATTCGATTCTATTTAAGAAACTCTACGCGTAATTATTAATTCCATATGAACTTTGTTTTCCTATTATGGCGTTTCACTTCGCGCAGAATTTCTTGATGTATCGGTGGCTTAAAGTTTATCGAGTTTAACGTGATTTTTATCGATTTTTAGCGCTTTCCTTCGAGAGCAATTTACAGCACGTCTATGTACGAGGCTCGTCCAACGCGTCTCACGACTGCCAATTGTTTAGTATTTAATTTTTTGAAAAAAAAATCTTGTGACAACGTAAAGCTAATATATTGAACTAAGTAGTTTTCAATTGTCACATAAATCCATTGGTTTTTCATACATTTTATGCTTTTATAACAGTTAATTTATGAACACCGTACGTGTTTGCGCTTCGTGTGTGCCTGTGTAGTTAGTTTCAATTTGAATTTAATTGTTTCAATCAAGAACTGTGCCGACCTACCTTTCCTTTCACTCCACCAAGGTTTCCAATTTTCACTCGTTCACAAAAACTTCCATATATCGCTCGGAACTACTGTTTTTCAAAGCCACAAAATAAGAATATTGACTGTCTTCAAAATATTCTGTTGACAAGTGACTTCGCCAACTTGTCCCAAAAAGGCATGCTTTGGCAAAGCTAATTATTTTCAATCTTACAAAAACAAAGACACCCAAGTCATATAAAATAAAAATAAACATAAAATGTGACAACGGAACATAATATATTGTTGCGCATTACACCCCCATGATGCCTGGCGAGTGATACGCCCATGATACTAATAGCTGAAATTAAGTAAGTACCAATGGTTAATCAACCAGCAATACATCCCATCATCTCCTCTGGAAGTTTGTAGAAAGAGATCGAGTTTTCTGGAATATAGTGGAAGAAGATTCTCGATTGTGTTCTAGATAACTCTGGAGGCAATTTTGGAGTATATAGGTCGAGGTTCCCGGCGCAGGAAAAAAGTTTTATAAATATATAAAAGTTGAAAAGTGAAAAGGTGAGGTTAAATACCAAGTAAACAAAGTGTAAAGGTTATTTTGGTTAATTAAGAAGTATTGTATAATCAGTAAATTATTAAATAAAGTGTTAGTGGTGTACCCCTTGTTAAAATTATTTAGAACCCACGAATTCATACAGGGCGTTTCCTAGAGGCGGAAATACGTAACAATATTAAATTTGTTGTCACAAGATATTTTTCAAAACATTTATTAATAAACAATTTTTATTAATTTTCATTTTCTGACAATTGCACTTCGATACGACGTTCCTGAGCCGAGATATTTGAATATTTGTCGATTTCCGGGGGTGGAGGGTGCAAGAAATGCCAAAAAGCCGCAAATCTTTAATAAACATATTAGCTTATTTGTTTAAACAATTACAAAATGCACGAGATATCGACACAAAAAAGAACTGTACATTCTGTGAGGAAAATGCAATATTTTGACTACAATACAATATCCGTATAACCTTTCGTTGAACAGGAAAAAATTGTTAATTTAGGACCCCTAATTTGTTTATAACAATTAAATGGTCAAAGACAAAAGGTTGCTACGAATCTCAAACGACACGTATTAACAAAATCTTCACTTTTTTGTATCCGAACTTTTCTTGTCCGTTTGTTTACGTTAAAAAGTAAAAAACATCAAAAAATGAGAATTTTCGCTAAAAACCATTGTTTTTAACAATGAAGTCCGTGTTTTATAATTTTTTTAATGTCACCATCGTATTCAGTGCTATTTTTCCTACAAGAATAGTAAATAAAATTGCTGTTGTAAATTTCTGATCAAATAAAAGTACGACGACCGGCCTAGATGTGGAAGTAATTGTACGACTGTACTCATACAAGTGAGCTTTGTAAAGATGTTTTACATATGCCAGTAGTCTATTTTGTCGTGGATTATGTTCCATAGATTTAATAAACTCATAGAAAATACTTGCAACGATGACTTTCTAAGAAAGCCATCTAGTTTCCGAACTAGAATCTTGATTTCATGCATAATATGCAATATACACTGTTTAAGATTTCCTTAATCTCAACACGTTTGGCGAAGATGGAAGTAAAAAGCCAATGACGAAATTGCTGTCCCACAACTTTAGAGACAATTATCCTTGGTGTCAATTAACCATTGCAAAAGCAGAACGTGATGATAGGGCGCAACAGGAAATGAAGAAAGCAGAACATGTTAGGGCGCAACAAGACATGACAAACGCACAAAGTAATAGAGAGCAACAAGTAATGAGAAAAGCAGACATTGGTGAGGAGCCGCAAGTAATAGCCAAAGTAGAAAGTAATGCTGGCTTCGCCTCGAACAAAGCTACATTAGCATATACAAATGAAAAGAGTGCTTGGAAATTAATGAAAAACAGAGAGTTTAGAGTTTTGATAAAATCGCTTCCTCCTCTTCGTCATGAACGAATAAAGAAGGAACAACCGATGAGGTCGATGGTCAATTTGGTAACTAATAAATTATGGCAGGACTGGAACAATAACAAGGAGAAACTCAATAAGAAACGTTACGATATTATCGATAAAACTTGTGACCAGCTTTATAACACCGCCAAAGCCATAAGAGAAATAAAAGACGACGTATTTTTTAATGAACAAAAAACTGAAGGTAAGTTTTACTAGGTTAATATAAACTGTAGATCTATTATATAATTAGTATTAATGCAGTAAATAAAAGAAAATAAAAGAAATATTCAGCAAATAGACGAATGAACGCGGGTTGTACCGATAAAGTTTAAACCAAAATCAACTTGACCAAAGATCAACATTAATTCAGTAATATTACGGTCCAAATTGCGATATATCCGACAAAATTCATAAAGTTTTGAAAATTGGTGAAAATAATCAGGACAGCATATGTAATAATAAACCGAAAAGTTCCCACCCCTAAATTGTGTGCTTCATCCACTACGACATAGTATTCACCCCAATATTCGCTTTGTTAAAATTATCCATGAAATGGTGCATTTTACAACAAAAATACCTATGTACAAAAGTGTTCTACAGGAAATTCTCTACAAAAAAGGTTTTTAGACCATTTCTCCTCAAACGAATAGTACGTTGGTAAATCAGGGCCGTAATTAGCGCAAGTCATATAATTCGTTATCTATTTACCATCACCGAAATGTTCGGTGTTACTATGCAGCACATCATTCCGCACTTCTATAGGTCATTGCCCTTTACGGGTTGGTACTTCATCGCAGACCATGTTTTCGCAAACAGCGAATATGTGATTGATGGGGGATACTTGCTTCGTCGCGTAATATGGCCAAAAAAAGGGACATTTAATGCTGTTTACAACGCTTACGTTAGTTACATAAAAAAAAAATACGGGAATAGAGTAACTGTCGTGTTCGGTGGTTATATGGAAAATGCAAACAGCACGACGAGCCTAGAACGACAAAGGCGGATACTTCAAAGAAGCTGTCCTCAAATTATGTTTGACGAAAATATTGTCGTTTCTGAAACTCAGCAGAAGTTCCTAAGTAATTTGCTTAACAAAGAACGTTTAATTACAGAGCTAGTGAAAAGGTTTATAACTGAAGGTATAGATGTGTTCGTTGCTGGGGATGACGCCGATTTATTAATAATACAAACTGTAATAGAAAAATGTAAGAATTGCGATACAGCTGTTGTCGTACGGCAAGATATTGACCTGCTAGTCCTTCTTATTGCACTTTCTCCCTCTGACAAAGACATTAAATTTTTAAAAGAAAAACAGGGTAATACCTGTAAAAGGATTTACAGTTCTCAAGATTTACAATCTGCAACTTTCTTAAAAAATTGAAAATCCGCCATTTTATTTGAACATGCCATCAGCGGTTGTGACACAACCTCGGCGTTTTTTTCCAAAGGGAAAGTGAATGCAATCAATGTATTTAATAAAAGAAGTGATTTACAACATATTGTACAAACTTTCAACGATGAGGAAGCTACTCATGAAGAAATTGTAAACATGGAAGAGCGATTTATTTTAGCTTTATACAACTGTACCTCGGCAGAAAAAAGTCTAGATGAATACAGATTTATGTCTTTTAACAGACTAGTTGGTAAAGCCAGCAACACTGTTATGTTGTCAAAACTTGCACCAACTTCTGCTGCCGCTCGGCAACACTGTTATCGAGTTTTTCACCAAATTTAAACATGGAAAAACGTGACGCTCAAAGCCACCGATTGGGGGTGGAAAAAAGTTGGCGGTATATTAATCCCAATAATGACTATAAAGAACCAGCTCCCGAATCTGTTTTAACGCTTATTTCATGTTCATGTAAATTAGGGTGCGAATACAGGTGTAGTTGCAGAAGAGCAGGCTTGCGTTGCTCTACAATGTGTTATCATTGCCATGGACAATCATGCTTGAATGTTGAATCTGTGGAAGACGACCAAGATTTATAATTAACATTTGATAATTAGTGGATTAGGCCTACAGGGGATACCACTTAAAAAAAACGCGACAAGTACTTTACCTCTAGGGTGGTGTGCAAATAAGTACAACACGGTCTTTTTATAGAGGTGAGGGGGTGGAAGTTGTATATTTATTAAAATTGTAAATAAATTTTAGTGCTTACTGCTATTTTAAGCGTTAAACGTTAAATTTTAAGGTAGATCGTACTGTTAGAGAGTGCTAGTCGGAACCAACCCTTATGTTTGCGCCATATTTCCCACGTTATTATTAATTTTAGGAAAAAAGTGGTAAAAACCTTTTTGATAGAGAATTTTCCAAGGAACAATTTTGTATATAGGTATTTTTGTCGAAAATTACACCGTTGCCGAGATAATCTAGAAAAACTCAAAATGGGGGTAGAAAGGATGTCCTGGGGGATGAAGCACACTATTTAGGGATGGGAACTTTTTGGTTTAGTAATCCCTATGCTATTCCCAATATACCCACCAATTTTCAAATCTTTATGAATTTTGTCGGAATAAAAACGTAATATTCCTGAACTACATCTATAGCTGCAATTTGCTTAGTCGATACAACTTATAGCCCAGTCGTCAAGTGTGTTAAGGCGTAACTAAATGTTACATGGCTGAATTTTTCAGAATAAGTATTTTGGTTGATGTAGAATACGACAAAAAAAAAGTTTATAATCGAAAATATTGGCCGAAATTCGGTTTTTGGCTAACAACTTGAAAAATAAAAAATATGTTTCAAAAAACTAATACCACTAGGCGATAAAGGGGGAAATTTCACATCAAAAACGTATATAAAGTTTTTTTGTACGATCAAACATGTAGTCTCCTGATTTTTTTGTTTAACGCACGAGAATGGAACGTGGCGACACATAAGTACGGCGCTTGAAGCGTGCGCGGTCTCGTACGCGCTACACAAAATTTGTTGTAACTTTTGTACTAATTAATGAAATTGAACTTAACAAAGCTTAAATGAAACGGGAAACATGTGGCTATTGAATTATCATATTTTCAAATATAAAATGATGTTATATAGGAATAGTACATAAAGAGATTTCCGATGAAATCGGTACAATTTTTATGATAAAAACCAGGAACTTTCATACACTACTCTTGAAGCAATATATAAAAAGATCCGATAAGTGAAAAATATCTTAAACATTTATTTTTGAAGATGTTCCATATACCAAAAATGTCTAAATCTTGAGAAAGTGATAATATTTGATATGCATAACACAGGCAGTGCTAAAGGGGTGCGGGGGGGCATGGTGGCAATGCAACCCTGGTGGCAAAGTCAACCCCTTATAAATTGTAATTCTGTTTTGTCCCACTCAGATAAAATATTTGTATAATGGTTTTAAAGTTAATAGGTTTATCATAAACCCTCGCCGTGATCGACACATTTTGCAAACGCTACTTCTGTATTTAAAGATTTTAAAAGCATGCGTTCCAATAAAAATATTACTTTTTGTTATTTAAATATTTTGGTTTCTATACCTATTGAATGTTTTGTTACTTTTGTATTTTATTGCGTTAATTTAAGTTACTTGTACCAAAGGCTAAAACTGAGACTAACCATGATAGGTTAGATATAATATTTAGTTACAGTCCAGTCAACGGAGCGCTAAAATGGCCGAAATCTGCATTGAGGCCTTCTAAACACTTTTTGTCTGTTGGATTTTTTTTTATAACTTACTGATTTTCCAAGTTACAGGCAGTTTTTCACGAATAATGTACTACATTGTTTTGCGCATTAAAAAATATATGAAAATTCGAAAAATGAGCGTATTGAAAGCTATATAGTTATACCATTTTTAGGTTCAATATAATTTTTAAATTGAAATTGTGCAAAGTACATTATTTATCTTAAAAAACTGCCTATAATTCGGAAAATTAGCAAGTTATAAAAAAAATTCCAAGAGTGAGAAAATGTTTAGAAGGCCTCAATGTATGCGTCTGTTTTTTTTTCAAATTTTTAAATGACATGTTTTTAAGGCGTCACAATTTCAAAGAAAGGGGTTTTTTATGTTTTTCCGGAAAGACTCTGTGAAAACGCATTTTGCAGAAAAGTTGCCAATAAAAAAAAAAAATTATTTCGATGATACATTCAACTTTTTCAGATACTTTTTGCAACTTTTCGAGTGGCCATATCTCGAAAAATATACGTTTTTCGAAATAGTTCACTAGAGTAAAAACATCTTATTTTGGACCAAAAAAAGTAAATATATTGTTTATATTTCATTTTTGGCCTAATTCTACAAGTTACGGAACCCGTGATAAAAGGGGTATTTTCTCAAGGACGCATATTGATAAAATATGAATTTTTTCATATCTGAACTTTTTTTATCTGATGCACCGTTTTCGTCAAAAAACATAAAAAATTGAGAATTTTCGTTTTTAACAATTAAGCCTTTATAATTTTTTTCTGTCAGCGCAATTTTTCCTATATGAATAGTCGATAAAATTACTGCTCTAAATTTCTGACGAAAATCGATGATTTTGACTGTACGACGACCGTCCTATACTGCACATAAGAACTCTTGATCGGAATGGTCCAACGAATACATTTCTGCTAGTTTTAGCTCAGACGACTGTATAACTTTTACCCTGTATTTTGTGATGGATCCTTTCATAGTTTACGAGATTTTTCCAATTTCCGAAAAGGGTCTCTTTTTCGTGTTTTTTGCGGAGAAACTTAGAGAAAGTGCAGTTTAGGAAAAAGACATAAAGGAAAAAAAGACTTGTATTTTAATAATACATTCACGAGAATTTTTCTGGATTTTTTCTCGTCAATTTTTATTCCCCCTCCCCCTTTTTTGGAAAAATTCGAACCCCTATATCTCGGAAAATACGCATTTTTTCGAAAATTTTACAAGAGTAAGAAGTTGTTATTTTTCGTCAAATTATCTTAAAGTACATTTTGTTTTTTAAATTTACCTCAGTTTTGCTAGTTAACCAATTAGCAGCAGAATCATTGTTTATAACAATTGCGGAGCAATAGCGGCAAACTTTTTTTGAGTTTGATTTAGACATCAAAACGAACCACGAGTTTACAAAGTTTCGTGAAAATTCATTCATGCGGTAAACTTTTTCAAGCTTAGGTCGATTTTCGTCTAATATTCCTACACTACTTGTTTCATTTTTCTTTTTTGCTAAAAAAAATCAATTTTTTTGTTGGTTTTTATGATTTCTAAAATCCATTAACTTCATTTAAATTCGTTATCAAACACATAATTTACGAAGTCCTCACATTTACATTTTATTGGTAATTATGAAAAAAGTGTTTAATGTCAATGTAGGTACATATTCTAAATACAATTTGGTAATCTGAAAATAGTTTTTGCTCAAATATATACAACCTTTTTCATCAGATTCAGAGGAACTCGACATCGTTGGCCCTTCTTGTGTTACGCAGAGTTTTCCGACGCAGAGAGCAGGGAAGACTGCATTAGAAGAGAGCAGTAAGGGATGTTCAGAACGTGAAACAGTTGTACCAAAATGTCCTATTCAGCAGAGTTACTCTGGCAAAGAAGAAGAAGAATCATTAGCCAAAAGCAGTGATATATGTAGTTCAGAACAGAGAGTCGTTGAATCCAAACCGTTTTTTGTTGGGCAGAGTCACCCTTCTGTAAGAGAGAAAGAGGGTGCACTAAATAATAGCAGCCAAGAAGTATTCTCCTTTAGTGATTTCATAGAAAGAAAAAAAGCACAAAACGAATACAAAAATAGAAAATATAGTATGGCAAATGTTACTGCAAGAGTCGAGCATGCCCCCCACGCTGAGCAGGAACCCTTTCTACCTAGAACTGGAAAACAGATGGAAATGCTTAAACGTTATCTCACAGGTGAATATAAAAATTATCATATAAGGCTTTTAAAATGAATGTTGATCCTTTCATGCTCACACCAAAAGAAAAATCAATAGCAAATTCGACAGGGCTTGAACTAATAGTGGATATAAAAAGAAATGTGTAATGATGTAACAGGTATAGAGGTTGTAAAAAAATATGTAGTGATGTTACGGCCGAGCGTGGGCAGATATATACAATGTGTACCGAAGCTACAAAAGCAGGGAACTGTGGAGTCCATGTAGACAGAGTTCTGGGAAGAGAAAGACATTCAAACTAGAACCTGTAGAAGAGAGCAACCAAAGTCTTATGAGGCAATGTATGAAACTATGCGGCAAAAAGTCGTGTAAGCCCAAAGAATTTCGTAAGTATAAGCCATTCTGTTTTTGTTCTAATATATGCTTTATATTCGTTGAACATGATTGCATTAAATACATCAATTGGCAGGTAAAATAGACTAAAGAAGGGTTTAGTCGTGAATAAATGACAATTAATAACTTAGACCAAAATTAAATTGATTTACTGAAAATCAAAAGTAAAGTAAAAGTAATTGTTAATTATAAATTAAACACTGCTTTTAGATGAATCAATCAAAATATTATAAATACTCTACATATGTTTCGGCTTATTAGGCCTTTATCAAGAGTATTAACATAGTGCATACTAAATTTTCCGACGTGCTTATTCTAATTTATACCTAAAAGTATTTATGTCTTAATCTATTTATGACCTAATCTATTTAAGACTTAATTTAACATCCTTAATTATTTGAATGTTTGGAGTGGACCTAAACTGATTATATAAATCAAAGGATAGTTCTTAACAATTGGTTTATTATAGGGGTATTCAAGAAATTTTGTTGGTCATTTGTGGTACAAGGGTTGTACTTGAAAGATTTTTTTATTTCTAGTTATTCTAGCAGATCTAAACGTTTACCTTTTCTTTCTGACTGAAGTAAATTTATGTTATCAGTATCTATGAAATGGCTGTTTTCAATACAACCCAATTGGTCCTTTTTCACTACATGGATTCGATTCCACGCACTTTAATCTATATTTCGTGAACATTTCATTGAAGAATGTTAAGAAACAAATAAGTTGTATTTGTTTTGCTGTATAGTTGTGCATTCTCTGAACGTGTATGAATAATGTACACAAATTCAAAAAGTACTGAGCGCATTTAAAAAACTCTAAAGTCATTCGAATGAATATGTTTTATTGTACTTACAATCCAAAAATTAAGACTGTGCTATTATTATTACTTAAGATATAGCGAATTGAACTCCAAGGTAATTGATCGATGAGAAATATACCCTCTACTTTGATCGCAAGGCATATTTTTCCAACAAAAGTAATTGCAATAAAATGTTAATTGGATTAATATATCATTACATAAGAATAAGCAAAATGAATTATTATTCTAACGACTCCCGGCAAAGATATGAATAAATCTGTGGATAAACTGTACAAAGTTCACTAAGCCATCTTCTGACACTTTTTCTCTTTGATAAAATTTTTTATGAATTTTGTGATTAGTTCCACATTAAAGCTGAGAATTTTCTCTACATTTTATGTCCTTTTCGTTTTTTAGGGGCTCTGAATAGTAAGAATTATCGATCGATGAGCCCGGTCGTACGAAACTCCTGGAGAATTCTCATTTTTCGCGCATTTCGAAGCGGCTTAAAACTATAAGTGGAAAACTCGATTTATTTTCTAAACGGCTTAAGTAAACACAGTTTTTGTAGAGAAAAAGACGAGCTACAACTTTTGTCGGGGACTTCTTTCTCTATTTTCATTATTCTGGCAACTAGAGCTAAAAAAAACGAAAATCAACAAGTTTTTCTAAATTTTTTTGAATTTTCCCGGAACTTGAAAATGCAAAGAATGCATCATCTCATTCTCCAGGTTATTACCTACTTAAATCCCAGAGATGATCCTTTTATTAATTTTTGTTACCCTAAATTGTTAATTTGCCTGTACTATAAGGAATATAGCCTTGAATTTGATCCCATTTTAAATAGTGGAAACATTGTTTAATTGACGTTTAAATATGCAAAAATTATGAAAAGTCGGGTTCTTTAAAGGTAGCTCCAAGTTTATTATCAATAGAAGTATCCGTTTCTTTTTCTGGTGTTTAGAAACGGTTAATTTAACACTTCGTTGATCCAAATTGGTTAATTATTTGTTTAAATAATAGAAAAACACTGTCAAAATCTTTAAAATTTTAAAGAATTTTTCATTTCTTGGAAAAAGTTCGTACATCCTTGCAACTTTCATAAAATATGTCTCTTATAGTCCTCAACTTACCATAAGTATTTCATTGAAAAATATTCATTCGTTGATTTGATTGATTGATTTGCCAGCGTATGGTGGGCATTGCTGCCGATCTAGGGCATCTATGGAGGTTTGTTCTAACACGCAGCTTGGTCGTCCGTCGAACACGCCCAACGAACGGCCAAACCGCGTGCCGGAACCAAATCTCGGATGTTTTATATACCGCCGGACCGGCTGCATATGCCGGGTTGGACATTGGACATGCTTGTTGTCAGCAGCGAGAGCCGCATGACGCATGGGGTGGGAATATAGGATGGGAAGTGTAGGTGTTTGTGAGATACCTTTTTTAAGTTTCTATGCTTCCATTAAGTTTCCATCTGTCATCATCGGTTGGGGTGTGTAGGTGTTTGCGAGATGCTTCTTTTAAGTTTCCATCTATCGTCATCGCATTATTTTTCTTCTTCTAAAAGTCTGTCTCTTGTGTTTCTGAATCTGGCAGCTTCCATTTTTTCAATTGTTTCGTTTTTTTATTTATTAACCGTTCCACAGGTAAATATCCATTTACAGTGGAGTTGCTGGGTAGAGCCCTATCTCGCGGTAACAATATTATTTTTGCACGTTATGAGAAAAAAGAAAGAAAAAAAAGAGGTCCAAAGAGATACTTTGCTCACCCTGTATGTCGTTTCTTTGAGACACTCGATTTCAATTTCCGCCTTCCAAATTAATAATAAAATATTATGTTTTGAATCAATAAACCGAGTTGATAAAAATTAAGATGGTAAAGAGCAGATAGAAAGATAGAATGGAATAATATCAATTAAATCAGATAAAATAAAATTAAAGAATTTGTAGCTTATCTGTCTTTCTGTAGCGTCTTGTGATTGCTTCTTTATTTTATTTCCTTTCCTTTTCTTTCTTGGGTTGAGTTAATTTTGTCCATTTAAAAACTTTCCACTGTATACAATTACTTTAGGTCACATCACAGCTATATTGCTTTGTAAACATATGTGCCTCATTTTGACACTGACTATGCTATTATTTATTGCCCATGAACCACGTAAAGAGTATCTCGTTGGGTCGTCTATTGTGTACGTAGGGACACTGCACTTCGCTTGAACTTGTTTGCTTTATTTGATTTAATATTATTAGAAAATCTTGTAATTATTAATTCCATATGAACTCTGTTTTTCTATTTAGGCGCTTTATTTCACGCAGAATTTCTTTATCTACCGGTGGCTGAAATTTTTTCGAGTTTAACGGGGTTTTTACCGCTTTTTCACCGCTTTTAAGAGAGAATCTTAAAAAACACGTCTATTCATGACGACACTTAACTCACTCCCCTTCGTCGAAAAATATTCATTAGCTAACAAGAAAAAATCAATCTGATTATTAAAAAATCCTTAAATGTTTGATGCAATTCGACCCTATTCCCGTCAATCAAAATGGCTCATCCGGGGCTCATTTTCTTGTCTATCTCACATTTTATGAAACTGTTGTGGGTATATCGTTTTTCTATATTTTAGACCTTCAAAATGGCATCGCAAAAAGTATTATTTTTTGGGGCATGGTTTTTTGCGAATATCTTAACAACAAATTAAATTATCGGCATAAAATTTGTATATCTGAGTAACTGGTAATTTAACACACATTTGAAAAAAATTGCTCCAGCACACTTAGAAGCCATGACAATTTTTCTGTGTTAAATTAGCCAAATGCTTATTTATACACATTAAGGGTAGACATTGACATCATATCTAGTTGAATACTTGAACTTTGTAATTCCATCAACTTTAATATAAAACGGGCGTTCTACAAGGGTAGAAACTAATTGTAAATTGACCATAATCGCTGGAGAGAATAATGAGATTACGATGTCCGCTACGTACATGCTTTCAATCGAGCGAGTTGAAAGTCACGTCGCACGTCGCAACAAAATTATGATTCATTTTAAAAATGTTTTTGCTTTAATTTGGGGTAGCTTGTTAATATAATAACAACTGGTATGTTCATTTTGTTCAAATAATAAAAAAAATCACATATTTCGCAATTCTTACAACCATCGGGACATTGGAAATGATAACACCATACATAAAACATAAACTTTTTCCAGACGTCCGGAAACAACTACGATTCACCCCCGATTGCGACACCGCTGTATTTCGACCTTAACTGAAAACTGGTAACTTGACCCCCTGTGATATATGCAACCCATATTACATTTGCATATATCAGCCGTTGCATATACGACAGTCTCACTCGACCACGACACCGCTGTCTTTCGACCTTGAATGAAAACTGGTAACTCGAGCTCCATATACGTACATTAATATTTCCAATGTTAAAATATTGTTATAAACAATTATTTCTTTTTTTATACTGTTTTTGCGAACTCCTCGAAACGTGTGACTACAAAAAATCACCGAATTGAGTAAAATCAACACTAAGAAGAAATATATAGTAAATGATTATATTAGTTAAGGTAAAAATAAGTTGATACATTATACAATATTTGCGTGTTATTTCAATGTAATTTTAATTTTTTACAACTTGTTTCAGAATTATCACCATCATTAGAAATATCATTATTGGCATCCTCAGCAATACTGTTTTCCATACAATTAACGATTATATTGAAATTTTCTGTTTCTTCATTTGCATCACAATCATTATTTATTAATTCGTTGATTGATAAAACTACATCATTGTTTTCGCACGTCTCGCCGTGACGAGCAGGGCACAGCCTAGAAAATTTTAGACCGTGCTTGCGACATCCGCATCGATTACCCCCACAGCTCCCTGCACTAGAACACATAACTTTTTCAATTTTTTTCAAAATATTTTCGGGATATAGTTGCTCCAAAATTTGAACTGGTTGCAAACCATCATTACTTTCTTGCCAACCAAAATCAACAACATTTAAAGTTTGTATTACCTAACCACAGCTGAAGTTGATAATACACTCGTAATATATGTTGATTAGCTGATCTGTTCGTGAGAGGTACACTTTTTATCGTATTTTTTTTGTACAGCGCTCATACTGTAGGTATCGCAATTCGTGCAAACTTGTATTGCTACCATGTTTCGCCAACCATGATAATGCAAATTTCTCATCTCCTTTACTGCTATACATATGTATTATAAGCTTCTGGCTATTTGCAAATAATTTCGGAATATTAGCATGTGATTCGTAAAAAGTTTCCGACAAAGTTATCAGTTTATTTTCTTCTACTTCTAAAATTTTGCTCTTGCCCTGATTGAAGAAACATAATGTTGTATCAGACCAAACAAATTTTATTTATTTATTTATTTATTTATTTATTTTATATACCACTATCCAACGGGATTAAATCCCAGTTAACAGGATAGGGAACAACACAATGACAATATGATGTTAAAAACTAGATACAAATTAAGACAAAAAATGCACAGTTGTAATACAATAACATGACAAAAAAGGACAAACATGTCTAAAAAAGAAAGAAATTAAGGTGAAATAACAATATAAATACAAAACAATAATTGACAGAATTACGATAAAAAAGTGTTTTTTATATGCACATTGCTAGAATTATATATATCAATGCTGTCTTGCACTGTAGAATAATTACGGTACATCACGTATAAAGGAGAGTAATGTAAAATATTTGTGTTAGCCGTCTTTATACAGATTCAGAAAGTGTTCGTTTTGGCATGGTAATGTTTGGCAATAAGAGCAAGCGAGAGCGAAGCAACTAGGTTATTCTTTTCTATCGTATAGGGCAAAACGAGAACTGACGTGACGGAAACAAATTTAAACTCTAGGGATGTCCACACACATGTGGTGGAGATAGCAGGTGGCGCTTTGTACGATGTGTTATACATACGATAGAAAAGAATAGCCTAGTTGCTTCGCTCTCGCTTCCACTTATTGCCAATTATTGCCATACCAAAACGAATACTTTCTGAATCTGTATAAAAAGCTTCGCAGCGACGCGCGACGCCTTGAATACGTGGGTACATGGAAATGGATTTTACTTAATATTTCAGTTGCGTCATGAACAAAATTTACTATATTAAACAGAAACATTACGGAATGCATATTACGACGAACCAATAAGGATTTATAATTATATGTTTCAAGTAACAAATCTTGTGGGTAACCAATAGGCGGATACACTTTATTCTCTTTATATGACAAGAATTTTAAAAATCTTCGCTGCACTCTTTCTAGCGCCTCGATATATTTTATGTAATTTGGACACCAAATAATAGAATTATATTCCAGTCGGGATCTGACATATGAGCTGTATAACAATTTAATTGTGGATACGTCACAAAACTCACGGGAATTACGCATAATAAATCCTAAACTTCTATTGGCAGCTAAAATTACTTGATCAATATGGTAATTAAAAGTTAATTTAGAATCAAAAAATATGCCTAAGTCCTTGATATATTCTGGTCTGTTAAGCAATACATCATCAATGTTATACGGAAAAATTAAAATGTCTTTTTTGCAAGAATAAGTTAGAACATTACATTTGTTTATATTAAGTGGTAACTTATTTTCCTTACACCAAAAATCAAGTCTGTCAAGGTTTTCCTGTAGGGTGACGCAATCCTGAGTGCCATTTATTCTTATATATATTTTCATATCATCTGCATATAGCAGATGAGGAATGTCTAAACAACTAACAGCATTATTAATAAAAATGTTAAAGAGTAGCGGTCCCAGGATCGATCCCTGAGGAACACCTGAGAGAACTTCAAATTTGGTTGAGTTAAAACCTCTGTGACATACGTATTGGAGTCGATTCGACAAATAGGATTTAAGAAGACTTAGTGCATTACGTGATAGACCGAATCTGTCCAGCTCATGGAGCAATATATTGTGATTGAGCCTATCGAAGGCTTTGGAAAAATCAGTATAAACTACGTCTACCTGACCATGATCATCCAAAACCTCCGATATAAACTGTGTTATGCATATTAGATTCGTTGTTGTCGAGCGACCCCTCATAAATCCATGCTGGTTTATAGTAATACAGTTTTTTACGTGACTGTATAAAATGTCGTGTGTGTAAAACTCGAGTACTTTGACGAAATTACAGATTATTGTTATAGGACGATAGTTCTCTATATCATTTAGATTTCCTTTTTTGAAGACAGGACATATACGCGATATTTTCCAAATGTCGGGTATTGTATTTGAAGATATAACTAGATTAAAAATTATTTTTAAAGGTTCAACTAATAGGGGCGCACAATCACGAATTAAAAAAGCTGGAATATTATCCGGACCCATAGTCATGTTTGACTTCAGTCTTTTTATGCATTTCAAAATATCATCATCTGAAGGAGAGCTGATGTTTAGAGCACCGTTTATTACTTCATTTTGTAATACCTCATTAGGGATATCAACGCCATCGATATCTGGCGTATAAGCGGCTTTGAAGAAATTTGCAAAACCCTCTACGACTGAGTTACCATTATCTAACACCTCATCGTTTAATTTCATAGTAGCTGGAACAGATATTTTATTACGCATATTCGACAAGTAAGACCAAAATTTCTTAGGTTCATTCTTAATATTTTCTTCAGTGGATGTTATAAACTTTTTGCGAGCAATGAAAATGTCAGTTTTCAATTTCGATCTCAGTTCACTAAAAGATGTATAGATTGCAGGGTCATTATTTGATTTATTGTAGAGCTTAGATAGTTTTTGTTTTTGCTTAATGTCACGAATAATCTCTCTGTTAAACCACGGAGGATATTTGCGTTTTTTATTATTTGGTGATGTCAAGGGTACAGAATGATCTAACACACTGTATAAAATTTCATAAAAATGCGTACAAGCCTCATTGACATCACCATAGTCATTCAGATCCGACCAATCAATATTTAAAATTTCATCGTATAGTGCAACAAAGTTGGCTTTTTTAAAGTTATAACTTTTAACATCGTTATATACAAGAGTATTTTGTGTATCATAATTTATTATTACCGATATGCCCAACGGTGGATGTTGCTCATCTTCTTGAACTAAATATGACAATGGTGCAAAGACAGAGCAAGTTATTGAGCTAAGAACCAGATCGAGCATACGATCTCTATTATTGTAAATATTATTGTATTGCGTGAATGAAAAAAAATTAATTAATTCTTTTAGGCAAGTAGCCGAAGAGCTCTCAATATTCATACTAAATTCCGGTATATTAAAATCACCTAACATAATTATTTCACAACTATATAGATATTCTAATGAGATAATACCTTCGAAGAATAATTTTAATTGTTCACAAGTAACTTTGGGAGGAATATATACTAATATAATGTACCAAAATTTAACACCTTTGCCAACTTTTGCAATTAATAGGTTTATCATGGGTACTTGATTAAAATATTCGTTTTTTTCAAATGATATTATGTTAACCATTAGTGAATTTTTGCATGCAAGAAGTACCCCACCCCCTCTGGATACATTCATAACAGTAAAATTACGATCTGAGCGAGAAACTGTATAATTTTCATCAAAAAGTTCACCGTCTAACACACTTGACGTCAACCATGTTTCACTTATCGCAAAGATGTCATAAGTATTATCTAATAAGAATGCGTTGTTATATAATTCTTGTGTTTTACTATTTAAGCCCCTGGCATTTTGGTAATATATATTAGTAACAAACTGTCTACGTGTTTGATTAGAAGAAGAAATTTCGGGAGTAGCATTGTTAAGCTCATTTATAACTCTAGAGAAATTATTGTTTACACTGACATTAATATCTACTGGTAATGGCTATATTGGTCTTAAAATATCGTTTTTAATATCTTGTAACTTACGGATGTATACCGGACAGGACTTATCCCAAGATGCATGATTTGACAGCGACTGAATATTTTTATCCTTGTGATTCATACAATTGACACATTGTAAGTCTTCAGAAGTACAATCTTTGACTTGGTGAGGACCCGCACATTTAGGACATGCTAATTTATTTTGACAATTATTGGCTACATGCTGAAAACCACAACAATTGAAGCACCGCATTACATCAATGGCGTCATAGACAGGACATGCTGTATATCCGATAAATAAATATCCATTATTAATAACTTTCTTATAGAGCTCATGATCAACTTGCAAGACAGCATAATATATATCTTTTTTATTTTTAACATTACTAATACTTATACAATCAATTTCGGACTCATCAATAACAATACACTTATTTTGGCCACGAATTAAATTAACTAATACTTCAGGTTCATGTTTTTCTTGAAATCCTGCAACTCGAATCCTTGGATGTAAACCTTTAACCTCTTTGATAATATATTTCTCAGATAAATTGTTTTCAGCCATTTCTCTAAACTTTCTTGAATCAACATCCGAACTACAGTTAATCACAATTCCACCTTTGCCGACATTTTTTATTTTGGACACAGATATATCAGCCTGCACTGAATTAACTTTCTTAAATAGATCGGCCTGAGTCTCAGAGTTACTTTGAGCGGAATCCTTAGGTTTGATTATTACAGGGTTAGTTTTGTTTTTGTTAACTATGCTAGCATAAGACACTGATGTCTGCAAGTTGGCATTGGATTTTAGCTTAATATCTAGTTTGCTCTCAATGGCATCATTAATATCATTAAGTATATTAGCTTTGAATTCATCAAGAATGCTCTTTAAAAGAGACTCACTAACGGAGTTATTGCTTGATAGTGCTGATAAATTTTTATTGATATTTTTAACTTCGGCTTTTATCTCATCAATTGACTTGACATCAACGACACGACAACTTTTTGTACAGTCATCACACAAATAAAAAATGTTTGAATTCTTCTCAACTAACAGGAAATCCGGTTCAGTTAAACCAATACAGGAAAAATGAAACCACTTATTACATGTCCCTTCACAGTCTACTAGCCGTTTATCTGACTTTTTATATCGACACTTGCCACATTCCGACATTTTGAGTGTTTATGTAACAGCATTTATATAATAATATGTATACTCACAGATCATATATTTAAAGTCCGGTCCTGATTAATTTAAAATTTAACTGTTTTTATCACTTATCAGTTTATGTTTTGCAGGATAATCTGTTCAACTTTTTTGTTTACTGATTAAATTTAATTACACGAAGAGTGAATGCTACATTCACAGATTTTACATTTATGTAAGATTTCCACACTAAGGCACTTTAACAACTTTATAGGATTACCGGTGACACCTTCAGCAACAAGTTGATATAAATTTATTTTTTTAATTTGCACGTTTACTCTATGAAAAACACAATTGTATTGTAAATTTTGGTATGATGTTGTGAGTACTTGTAGTTGTGTCATAATAACTAATAAATCAGTATCGTTACCGACGATGACAATATTTATATCTGCTTGAAAGGGTACCCTGGAATAAAATAAATGAAATGCTCCTTGGCACTGATTTTGGAATAAACCTGACAGAATCGTTTCTTTGGCCTAAAAATTACTTCTAGTAGCAACTCATCTCTAATTGTTTTAATTTGCATTCATCTGTGATTAGATGAGGTTTGTGTGGTCTCCAGACTGTGTCAAAGTCAGGTGATCGAAAATGGTCAATTGCAAGTTTGAACTGTCAGTTATATATAACTCCCATGAAATAAAGCTAGTCTACATCCTGCCTCTCTTACGCTTTCGTAGTTTTTACTTCGCCAATGTGAAAAATTTTTGGTCTATTTTCTCGGAATTAGCTCCTTTATTTTTTATTTTCTTGGATTAACACTTTTAATACTTTAACGTTTTCATTATATTTTTCAGCATTAGATGAGGAGGATGTTAAGAAATTCAGTAGCGGCAAAAATACGAAAGTATGTAATGTAAAAGGTCTAGGAAGGTATGAAATGCTGGACTGCAAACCAGTTCGACCTAAACTACGTTACCACTGAGAGAAAAGGAAGAGAAAACCTACGGAGACTTTGATAGGGTCCTTCAATGCAATGTTGTGAAGGATAGTAGACATAGAGAAGTTTTAATTTGTAAAAGAGTTAAAGCCAAAAACCGATGTAAAAAGAACACACTATCGAGAGACGAAATGCAGACAAAAAATCAATTAAACGGATATAAAAAAAATAGTTTGTAGAGAACAATTGCGAAAAACTCCCCTAATAAAAATTTAGGACACAAGGAAATGGTCTGTAATGTGGTAGAGATGGAGGAAATTGAAATAGGTGATGAAGGAAGGTCTGGTCGCTGTTCTAGTTATAAGCTTCTAAAAAGGAGGGCGATTTCACCTTACACGTACAAAGATTTGTTAAAAATGAGCCAGGAACTGCAAAAAGCGAGTGAAGAATTGATCAGAAGTAGTGAGAAAAAAACAGGAACATTTCGTTTTAAACCAAAATTAAAATAAACTTGATACGTCAGAAGTATATTTATGGAAAGATGTATCTGTTTTATGTATAGTAACATGCAATTATTGTTTAAATTGTGTTTTTATTAGAAGTGATGTCAGTGAAGCTTTTTGCCTCGGAATTCTCTATTTAAGACACATAATATTTAATTATGGGAATTTTTTAGATATTCCTAAGCTGATTATATACATCAATGTTATTATTGGGGTATTCGAGACTCTTTGCTGGTCATTCGTGGTACAAGGGTTATTTTTGAAAGATTTTTTTATTTCTATTGTTCAAGAAGATCTAAACGTGTATCTTTTCTTCCTGAATGAAGTAAATTTATGTTATCTGTATCTATAAGTTGAGTTCAGTATAATATATATTAATATTAAAACACTCGCAACGTCGGCTTTTTATTTGGGGAGTGGCTCCCACCCTTTGAGACAAAATAAAATACTAACTAATGGTTCCGATAGAGAATCAAATAGTGGGAAAAAAGATGGTATAAAATTTTTCATCAATTTCAACGATTTGAAGATTGCAATTTTTACCATTGAAAACTGGTACTCCGAGACTATTTTCCGTCAATTATTCGAAAAGTATTACATACCAGAGTTGAGCGGAATCGATCACTTTTGTAATAGAAATTGATATGTGACTTTGTTTGAGATGTCAGAGCACCTCAGTAATCATGATTACCGGTAATCATCAACTGCGATTACTTTATAATTTGAGATTACTGCAGACTATGTGATTCCTTTGTAATCCTGATTACATGTAGTTGCTACTATTACTAATTACCTCTATTCATATTGTAAGAATACTCCCAATTTTTGATTTCTATGATCTGGACGATAGTTGTGCTGAACACGAAAATAAAACCGCTGCCCAAGGAATCACTACTTCCACATCCAGATTTTTCATCCAAGTCACTTTAAAGGAAACATTTTGACTATATGTGTACTCTAGTACGTGGAAATTATTGGTCATAGAATTTTAATAATATTTGGGGCAGATGACATAGAAAAGTTTGAGGAGTTGGTTTCTACCATATACGTTAAAAATGAAGTTTCTAGTTTACCCTACTTATTTTCCACTATTCACAATCTACCACCTCCCGCCCCTTCAATGGAGTCATCTCAATCAGATGTCACTACAATACATACGTGTACTAACTTTCAAGTAATATCTCAATTTTATGTTATCAATCCCATTAATAATGAAGCGGAGGTGGTGGAGTTTGAAAAATATTAGAAAGAAATCTGAGGCATTGGTTTCTAGTATATACACCGAATCCCAAATTTCTGTACTCTTACCAGCTTGATTTACATATTTCCCCTAGTTACTCCTATTAACCCCAACCCTCCTACGGAATCATCCCAAAATATAATCTAGTTCCAGATGTCATTATAATACATACGTCTACCAAATTACAAGTGAATATCTCAATTTTATTTTATCAACCCCTTTAATAATGTAGTAAGGGTAGTGGAAGGGTTGAAAAATATTATTAAAAAATCTGAGGCCTTGGTTTCTAGGACATACACCGAGTTTCAAGTTGCAGTACTCTTACCAGCTTGCTTTACTTATTTTTCCCTATTCCTTCTACTTACCCCACTCCTTCAACGCAATCATGTCAAAATATAATCTGGTTTCAGATATAGTTATAATACATAAATGTACCAAATTTCAAGTGAAAATTTAAATTTAATTTTATCAACTCTTTTAATAAGGGAGTGGGAGTGGTGGGGGGATAGAAAATACTAATAAAAAAACCTGAGACCTCCGCTTCTAGTATATACACCAAATCCCAAATTTCTGTACTTTTACCAGCTTGCTTTACTTATTTTCCCTTATATGTCCCTATTTAACCCCCAACCCTTCAACGGAATCATCTCAAAATAGAATCTAGTTCCAGATAACTTTATAATACATATGCGTACTAAATTTCATGTGAATATCTCAATTTCATTTTATCAAACCCTTGAATAATGGAGTAGGGGTGGTGGGGGGCTGAATATATTATTAAAAAATCTGAGGCCCTGGCTTCTAGTACATACACCGAATTTCAATTTTCTGTACTCATACCAGCTTGCTTTACTTATTTCCCCCTATTTACCCATAAATAACCCCCAACCCTTCAACGAAATCATCTCAAAGTATAATCTATTTCCAGATGTCGTTATAATTCATACGTGTACCAAATTTAAAATGAATATCTCAATTTTATTTTATCAACCCTTTTAATAATGAAGTAGGGGTGGTGAGGGTTGAAAAATATTATAAATAATCTGAGAACTCGGCTTCTAGTACATACACCGAATTTTGAGTTTCTGTAGTCTTACCAGCTTGCTTTACTTATTTTCCCCTATTTACCCCTATTTAACCCCCAACCCTTCAACGGAATCATCGCAAAATATAATCTAGTTCCCGATGCCGTTATAATACATATGCGTACTAAATTTCGTGTAAATATCTCAATTTTATTTTATCAACCCTTTGAATAATAGAGTAGAGGTGGTGGGGGGCTGAAATATATTATTAAAAAATCTGAGACCCTGGCTTCTAGTACATACACCGAATTTCAAGTTTCTGTACTCATACCAGCTTGCTTTACTTATCTCCCCCTATTTACCCATAAATAACCCCAACCCTTCAACGGAATCATCTCAAAGTATAATCTATTTCCAGATGTCGTTATAATTCATACGTGTAGCAAATTTCAAATGAATATCTCAATTTTATTTTATCAACCCTTTTCATATTGGAGTAGGGGTGGTGGGGGTGGAAAAATATTATAAGAAAATCTGACGCTTTGGCTTCTAGTACATACACCGAATTTCAAGTTTCTGTAGTCTTACCAGCTTGCTTTACTTATTTTCCCCTATTTACCCCTATTTAACCCCCAACCCTTCAACGGAATCATCTCAAATTATAATCTAGTTCCAGATGTCGTTATAATATATACGTGTACCAAATTTCAAATGAATATCTCAATTTTATTTTATCAACCCTTTTCATATTGGAGTAGGGGTGGTGGGGGTTGAAAAATATTGTAAAAAAATCTGACGCTTTGGCTTCTAGTACATACACCAAATTTCAAGTTTCTGTACTTTCACCAACTTGTTTTACTTATATTCCCCTATTTACCCCAAATTAACCCCCAACCCTTCAACGGAATCATCTCAAAATATAACCTAATTCCAGACGTCGTTAGTATACATACGTGTACGAAATTTCAAATGATTATCTCAACTTTATTTTATCAACCCCATTAATAATGGGGTAGGGGTGGTGGGGGGGTTGAAAAATATTATAAAAAAATCTGAGGCCTTAACTTCTAGTACATACACCGAATTTCAAGTTTCTGTACTCTTACAAGCTTGCTTTACTTATTTTCCCCTATTTACCCCTATTTAACCCCCAACCCTTCACCGGATATCCTCAAAAAACAATCCAGTTCCAGATCTCGTTACAAAATATACGTGTACAAAATTTCAAGTCAATATCTTAAACCGTTCCGGAGAAAACGTGCGGACAAAAAAAGTTACAGACAGACAGACAGACAGACAGACAGACAGACAGACAGACAGACCGACAGACCGACAGACAGAAATTTTTTTTTCGCTCAAATTTAAAATCTCGACGTTTCATGACATTCTAAACCTATTTCACGAATAAAAATTTTTGAAATTTTTTTTGCGATTACTATACTTCCAATCCACTACGTGGATGTGGAAGTAATAAGGGAGTGGGAGTGGTGGGGGGATAGAAAATACTAATAAAAAAACCTGAGACCTCCGCTTCTAGTATATACACCAAATCCCAAATTTCTGTACTTTTACCAGCTTGCTTTACTTATTTTCCCTTATATGTCCCTATTTAACCCCCAACCCTTCAACGGAATCATCTCAAAATAGAATCTAGTTCCAGATAACTTTATAATACATATGCGTACTAAATTTCATGTGAATATCTCAATTTCATTTTATCAAACCCTTGAATAATGGAGTAGGGGTGGTGGGGGGCTGAATATATTATTAAAAAATCTGAGGCCCTGGCTTCTAGTACATACACCGAATTTCAATTTTCTGTACTCATACCAGCTTGCTTTACTTATTTCCCCCTATTTACCCATAAATAACCCCCAACCCTTCAACGAAATCATCTCAAAGTATAATCTATTTCCAGATGTCGTTATAATTCATACGTGTACCAAATTTAAAATGAATATCTCAATTTTATTTTATCAACCCTTTTAATAATGAAGTAGGGGTGGTGAGGGTTGAAAAATATTATAAATAATCTGAGAACTCGGCTTCTAGTACATACACCGAATTTTGAGTTTCTGTAGTCTTACCAGCTTGCTTTACTTATTTTCCCCTATTTACCCCTATTTAACCCCCAACCCTTCAACGGAATCATCGCAAAATATAATCTAGTTCCCGATGCCGTTATAATACATATGCGTACTAAATTTCGTGTAAATATCTCAATTTTATTTTATCAACCCTTTGAATAATAGAGTAGAGGTGGTGGGGGGCTGAAATATATTATTAAAAAATCTGAGACCCTGGCTTCTAGTACATACACCGAATTTCAAGTTTCTGTACTCATACCAGCTTGCTTTACTTATCTCCCCCTATTTACCCATAAATAACCCCAACCCTTCAACGGAATCATCTCAAAGTATAATCTATTTCCAGATGTCGTTATAATTCATACGTGTAGCAAATTTCAAATGAATATCTCAATTTTATTTTATCAACCCTTTTCATATTGGAGTAGGGGTGGTGGGGGTGGAAAAATATTATAAGAAAATCTGACGCTTTGGCTTCTAGTACATACACCGAATTTCAAGTTTCTGTAGTCTTACCAGCTTGCTTTACTTATTTTCCCCTATTTACCCCTATTTAACCCCCAACCCTTCAACGGAATCATCTCAAATTATAATCTAGTTCCAGATGTCGTTATAATATATACGTGTACCAAATTTCAAATGAATATCTCAATTTTATTTTATCAACCCTTTTCATATTGGAGTAGGGGTGGTGGGGGTTGAAAAATATTGTAAAAAAATCTGACGCTTTGGCTTCTAGTACATACACCAAATTTCAAGTTTCTGTACTTTCACCAACTTGTTTTACTTATATTCCCCTATTTACCCCAAATTAACCCCCAACCCTTCAACGGAATCATCTCAAAATATAACCTAATTCCAGACGTCGTTAGTATACATACGTGTACGAAATTTCAAATGATTATCTCAACTTTATTTTATCAACCCCATTAATAATGGGGTAGGGGTGGTGGGGGGGTTGAAAAATATTATAAAAAAATCTGAGGCCTTAACTTCTAGTACATACACCGAATTTCAAGTTTCTGTACTCTTACAAGCTTGCTTTACTTATTTTCCCCTATTTACCCCTATTTAACCCCCAACCCTTCACCGGATATCCTCAAAAAACAATCCAGTTCCAGATCTCGTTACAAAATATACGTGTACAAAATTTCAAGTCAATATCTTAAACCGTTCCGGAGAAAACGTGCGGACAAAAAAAGTTACAGACAGACAGACAGACAGACAGACAGACAGACAGACAGACCGACAGACCGACAGACAGAAATTTTTTTTTCGCTCAAATTTAAAATCTCGACGTTTCATGACATTCTAAACCTATTTCACGAATAAAAATTTTTGAAATTTTTTTTGCGATTACTATACTTCCAATCCACTACGTGGATGTGGAAGTAATTAGCCATATCACGGGAAAAGTATTCTTGATGTAATTCACCCGCCGCTAAATTTTTTATTGCAAAATTACCGCAAAATTCATAATTGTTTATAAGCCTTTTTCTTTATAATTACCTAATTACCCGATTTGAACTTTCCAAAGCTCGTTTTACTCGGGAATATATGTACTTTTAAAGGAAATTGATTCCATTATGCTTGAATAATAAATACTATTTTTACATGGCAAAAACTGGCGAATTATTGCAAATTTTGAATTCCGTATTCAAAGTTGCATAACTGTACGAATTCGTCAGTTCTTCAAATATTTTTTCATACACTTCAATGACTAATAAATAGACTCCCGGTGTCCATTTTATCATAAGTACAAAATTTTCCAAAATATGACGTTTTGCAAAAAAAACTTAATGTTCTTATAACTTTGAACCAAGGTACTTTTTATCATTATTTTTACGGGAAACTACATGGTTTGGTTAGTACTACCTATTCTTATCCAAAACAATTTTTTTTCTATAAATTAACATTATTTATTTATGAACAATATAATTTGTAACAAAAATTGCAATAACTTTTTTAATTATGCAATTACATGGTTTGGTTAGTACTAGCTATTCTTATCCACAACAATTTTTTTTCTATCAATTAACATTATTCATTTATGAACAATACAATTTGTAACAAAAATTGCAATAACTTTTTTAATTATGCAAATTTTTATGAGATTGAAACGTCATTAGATTAGTCGGAAAAGAATACGTTGATTTCACCTTTTGTGGACTCTCCTTGGACCATTTTAAGCCGAAATATCAACGATTTTAGTTTTGGCACTGTTGAACTTTTTGTAATTAACGTTTTTGAAGAATTTTAAATGGAGGCTATATGGCAGACTCTTTTTAGGCCTTTGTCAAGAGTACAATGATGAATATTTATATTAATTGTACTCTTGACAAAGTCCTAAAATGCCGAAACACGTGTAGAGTTTAAATAGCAGCCTTTACACGGGAGAGATTAACCGCGCAAATTTGGACGCGTAAAAACGCACGCCGAAAAACTTTAAAATTACTTCTTGCTTGCTGGAAGCGGCTGGAACTTCCTCACCCGGTTGAAATTAGTGATCGCCTGCTAAACAGCAGTCTGCTACTTTTTAACTGCAATTTGATTCGTATCAGTAGCAAATGCTACGAGCTCTGATCAATTCAAATCAGCCGTCATGACATGCCTTTAAATCAAATATATTATTGTAATATGACCCATCTATATTTATCTAATTTACGACGTCGTATGTGTTAACCGCCAAAACAGCAATAGAATTATTTATATTTCATTTAAAACTCTGAATAATTATAAATACCTAATATATGATGATATTTAATCATGTAACATTTCCCGCAATTATTAATAAAGTTTATGATGAAAAAAGAAAGAAAAAAACTGCACTGTGTTGGGATCGAACCGTCGATCTCTTGATTTTTAAGTCGTCATCATAACATTTAATATAGAATTAAAATACAAAGCATTGCCTCCCCGGATCGAGATCTGGAGTCAACTCAGTCAACCGCCCAACCACGTCGCGCAGCGCCATGGTATTAGTACGGTTGGGTGGATCACGACCGGTTCGGCTCAATAAAATTAAATAAAAGTTAAAGCTCCTGCCACCTGTGGCGGCTTAAAATTAACATTAAAACTTTTTCTTATACCTAAAGAATAGATTTAAAAACACTGAAAAATTAAACACAATAAGAAGATATGGAAAAAAAATTCGGTTATTGGTCCGCCGCTAGGAAGTTATGATTGGGAAAGGAAGATTTGAGTTTTAAATGATTTGGATTTTACAAAGTTTCTTGGTCTAAAGTGAATTTAGAACAAAAAATGACAAAATAACAAAAAAGACAAAAAGACAAACAGCGAGAAAGGGGGGAAGGTAGAGAATAAGAGATATGATGGTGAAAAGTGTGTGATAGAGAGAAGTTTTGGTAAAGGAAAGGTTGGCTAGAGATGTTGTCGAAAGATAGGCAACGCCTGATATGGTAAGGAGTGTCTAATTCGGAATGGGGCATTATGCATTCTGATTTGGGTTAAAGACGAAATTTTCGTCCATCTATTTTTTTGCAACATATTGTTTAATTTTTTACTCATTTATGCACCACTAAGGCTAGGCGTTGACTAGAGACTTTTTGTCTCCGTGACATTTTGTCATCGTGATGAGGCGTCAACATAACATAAAAATTTTAAATTATTTTCGAATGTCTATAAGGGCTTTCAATCAGTTTTTCATTATCTATGTCTTCTTGCTGTATTGTTGAAGCCATCATTCACAAAGAAGAATTGTGTAAATAACAACGTCATAGTTATGATGTAACTGGTGAATGTTTACGACATTCATTTATCGTATTTTGATTTTTTATTGTGTGTGACATGTAGTAGACACTATTAGAAGTAATTTATGACTATGAGTAATGTAATAACGTACAAATGTCCAATAGTCCTACAATCTTACGAGGTCTTGGAGCGAATAGGGGTGCTGGGTGTGTAAAAGTATGTAAGAAGTGAGATGTATTGACACAAATTTGTTGTATTTAAGAGTAATTTTGAACTGTGGAATATAAGTAATTTTGAACAGTCGAACAATGTTTTGTTTGCAAAATTTTGAGGTAGGTCAAGGTCGTCCGTTGAAAGTTAGTAGGTGGTGTCTGAGAAGGGCAAGGAGCTTTTGCGCCGCTTTCGCAATTTATTTTCAAATGCAAAAACCGCGTAAATGTTCCTTGCCCTTCTCGGATACCACCTACTGACATTCAATGGATGACTTTGGCCTACTTCAAAAATGTTGCAAACAAAACGTTCCCTGCTCAAAATTACTCATGGTAACTGTGACGTTGTCATTTATACCGGGATAAAATTTGTTATCGGTACCAGGAGCCGAGACACACCGTTTTTCTTACAATTTAATTCTCTATAAGAGACATTAGTGAGTTTATTTTTTGGACCACTAGAAAAGGGCACTCCCGATAACCCAGTGAAAATAGACTTTTCTGATCTAACAAAATATACCCTTCATTTTTTTATGTTACATCGATTTATTCTGGTGTTTTAAAGAAAATATTATAAATCGAGAATGAGATCACTATGGCATAAAAATTATTCAAGGCCAAAGTTCACAAAAACCGGTCTTTTGCGAATATCGTGCTTTTCATGGCTCGGAGGTCAATTGAGGCTATTATGAAAATGAAAGGTAATGAAATTACGCACAAAAATGATCTCTCTAGTCTATGCATAGAATACGCGCTTATTCTGTGTACACTATTTATTAGCTGATCGATATAAATAAAATACATACAGACTGTCTATTTTACGAGGGCCACACCAAATATCTCGCTTAATATCTATTGTAGAAGAATAAAGTTTTAGAAACAGTTATCCCATTTTTTGTGAGCTATATTTCAGTAAAAAGAAATTTGAAATCCATAGCCTACTTTATGAGACATATTACAAAAACCTGAAAAATAGGAAAACCACAAACGGTTATAGCTTCTTTATTTGAGGAGATACGAAAAAAGATAAAGGAATGAAAGTTGACGGCAAAGACAATAAGAATAATAACGTGTAACAAAAAAATCGAAAAATGCAGTTGGCTTTGACATACGCTATTGTGCAAATGTGAAAAATACATATCTCAAAGTAGGTCATGACGCCATTAATTCCGTTATTTTTTTCTCATTCCAACGATATAAAACATGTCACAGAAATTTTAACCGATAGTGTCAATATTTAATATTTTACGAATACCACAATTCATATAATTGAATCGTAACAATCAGCTGTGCCATAATAGTAAAAATTCACTTTATAATAATTATGATTCCGTAATTATTTATTACAATTTAATACAAACCAATAAATATCTCATAAATAAAAATACAAGTACAAAACGAACATCCAAAGAAAAAAACGAAAAACTATGTATAACAGTACTACCTACTACTATATTGAAAAGAAATTGTGTGTATTTATTTTTCTAACTACAAATGCTCAAATTGTGCACCATGCATTCTGACACATAAACGTGCTCTACGAGACACGTCACGTCACGCATTACATTTTGGAGCATTTCAGGAGTAATTGCCTCACATGCGTTTCGAATTCTGGTTTTGATGTCCTCAATATTTTCAGGGGCAGTTTGAAATACCTTGTCTTTAATGTAACCCCAGACGAAAAAATCCAAGGGAGTAATATCTGGTGATCGAGCTGGCCATAGAATGGGTCCATAGGTGCCTATCCAGCTATCTGGCATAACTTGATTTAAATAATTTGTACATATTACAGCAGTGTGAGGTGGAGTCCCATCTTGTTGAAAATATGAATAATTTAATCTTTCTGCCACTGTTAATTCATAAAGAAAATCTTGAAATTCGTTTTGCAGGAAATTAAGGTATCTACGAGCGGTTAATTTGCCATCATAAAAATAAGGTCCAATTACTTTAGTCCCTAAAAGATCCAACCAAACATTCGTAGAAAATCTTTCTTGGAAAGCAGTCTCTCTGCACCAATGTGTATTTTCTCGTGTCCACTTATAATGCATATTTCTATTGAAAAATCCATTATTAGAAAAATTTGATTCGTCCGACCAAAGAATTTTGCTACATATCAGCGCGTCATTCCTTTTCTTATTTAATAACCATCTACAAAATCTTACTCTCCTTGGCTTATCTCCCTCATTTAAATGTTGAACTTTCCTCGTTTTGTAGCATCGAAATCCGTTTTTTTTTCAATATTTTTCTTGCACTGTCTTTTTTTATGCGACAGTTTCTCTGAATTTGTCTTAAAGAGGTTTCCTCATTTTGGTTAACATAATTCATTACTCTATTCACTTTTCTTACATTATCCGCAACATGCGCTCGCCTTACTACTTTTTTTGAAAATGAACCGTGCGTTTTTAGATCTTGAACTAACTTCCTAAACATAGTTCGATTTGGCTGCGGAGCATCTGGAAATCTCCGTAAACGGTGACTGCCATCTCAGCGTCAAAATTGCACTGACAATAAATGCTAATCATATCGAATTTGTTATTATTGGTGTACACCATAATTACTGATATAAAATTTGTCTTAGAACTCGACAACGCAACATACAACATACAACAGTGACAATCTGTCAAATTTATTAATAACTGTATACATTATGGCACAGCTGATTGTTACGATTCAATTATATGAATTGTGGTATTCGTAAAATATTAAATATTAACACTATCGGTTAAAATTTCTGTGACATGTTTTATATCGTTGGAATGAGAAAAAAATAACGGAATTAATGGCGTGATGACCTACTTTGAGATATGTATTTTTCATTTTTGCACAATAGCGTATGTCAAAGCCAACTGCATTTTTCGATTTTTTTGTTACACGTTATTATTCTTATTGTCTTTGCCGTCAACTTTCATTCCTTTAACTTTTTTCGTATCTCCTCAAATAAGGAAGCTATAACCGTTTGTGGTTTTCCTATTTTTCAGGTTTTTGTAATATATCTCATAAAGTAGGCTATGGAATATGGATTTCAAATTTATTTTTACTGAAATATTGCTCACAAAAAATGGGATAACTGTTTCTAAAACTTTATTCTTCTACAATTGATATTAAGCGAGATATTTGGTGTGGCCCTCGTTATGAAGAAAAATGTACTTAATTTTCCAAAAGAAAGCTATTAGGCAAAGTTTTAACTGCAAAAAAGTCTCATAATCTTATTCGTTGTTATCAAAATTCACTGAAACCGAATTTTAATAACATAGTGTACCTTGTGTTCACGTAATAGGAAAATAAAACTTCCCTTGCGCGGAAACTTTGAAGTACATTTTTACCTAAACCGTTCGTTGTACATAAAAATAGAAGAGATCATTTTCGTGTGGAATTTCATTATCTTTCATTTTCATAATAACTTCAATTGGCCTCCTAGCAATACAAAGCGCGATATTCGCAAAAACCGTTTTTGTGAATTTGGACTTTGAATAATTGTTTATGCCATAGTGATTTCGTTCTCGATTTTTAATATTTTCATGAAAATACCAAAATAAATCGATTAAAAAAAAAGAAAATGAAGGATATATTTTGTTAGATCAGAAGCCAATTTTTTGCCTAAAGTGACTGGAGTACGAGTAAATAGCCGACATTGCGAGTTTCTTAACACTAGGTTAGGTTAGGTTAGGTTAGGTTCATATGTGAGTGGGCTCCTGTCAGACCCTCCACTGCGACCATCAGGTCTATTGTGGCTCACTCCTAGTTATAGTTCACCCAACAGATTCAGCTTTTTAATAAAGCTGATAATCTTGTTGGGCGAGAAACTGTCCAGGTCCTCTGGCTTCAGTCGCCCTTTGCCAAACAGTGAGAACCTGGTTCTTTCTGCAGCAGGACAGGTACATAAAATGTGCTCTGCCGTTTTATCATCCTCCAAACACAGACGGCATTCGGCGCTTTCCACCAGTCCAATTCTGTGTAGGTGATGATTTAATCTGCAGTGCCCAGTGTATAGGCCAATTAGAGTTCTTAGGTGTAACCTATTTAACTCTAATAGTTTTTTAGTTCTTGACTTCAAGGGGTATGTAATAAACTCCTTTGAGTGAACTAATCCTAGTAGTTCCTGCCAGTGCTGGATTGTCTTTAATTCAGCCCAGGCTAGGATAGCAGCCTTGGCAGAATTTGCGGATATGCCAAGTGCCGGTTCTGGACCTATAAATTTGGTTGCCGTACCTTCTCTGGCCAAGGAATCGGCAACTTCGTTGGCCTCCATACCAGAGTGGCCAGGTATCCAAATCAGAGTCAGTTTGTTGTTTTTGCCCAGTCGGGCAAGAGCTTCCTGGCAATTCCTAACCGTTTTAGAGTTACAACGGTAGGATCCAAGGGCTTTAAGAGCCGCTTGGCTGTCTGAAAATATTTTTATTGATCTGTGTCTAGGTTGCGTCTGTTCGAGCCTCCGTACACACAGTTCAATGGCATGAATTTCTGCCTGAAATATAGTCGCATTATCACCAAGGCTCGAAATTATCCTTATCTTTGGCTTGCGACTATATACACCGGCTCCAGTTCCCTCAGGGGTTTTGGAGCCGTCTGTAAACCAACAACTAACACTAACACTAACTTACATAGTTTCAAAAAGACATTACAGAATTCATTCATTCACTGCACCTCGGCCGTTTTTACGGCTTTCTTAATACTATGGTGTGATGGGTAAACTATGCTTAAAAATAAAAGTAGTTTCATAACTTATGTTGAACGAACATTATAAAGGTCTAAACCGGTATTTACGGCGTTTTATGACAATATAGTCACTCACTAACTTTAGAACAAAAATATTCTTAAATGGGAAGAATATAGGAACACAACATGCTATATGTTGAGTTAAGGTAAAACTTAAAAATTGAATTTTTTGTTAAAAATGTTATGTTTTGAAACACCAAACATAACACGTTTTGCTGATTAGGTAAGAATAAGTGAAACAGTGCATTTATTGCTTAACATTGCATAGTTGGTTATTGCATTTATTTGCATCCATACAAATATCAATTGATTAATTTTCCTTGAAACATTCTTGTTCTCAGAAAACCTCATAATAAATTTATTCATAGTTTTCCATCAATAATTGTTCTTAATTATGCATAATAATTATTAAAATATTATTTTCATAAAACTTAAATTATCAAATTGACCTTGCTTACATTCAGGGTCCACGTGTACAATATGACTTTTGTGGAGTTCCACATTGCTGCCAACAATTGGAGATTTTGAAACCATGTCAATAATTGTCCTGGTCAAAGAGGCCATGGAGCCATGGAGGTAGAAACTGCTGCCTTAGTATGACGAGTAGTTCTGTTGAAGTTTTCTTTCCTTTATAATCTTAAAATCAGCTCTTGAATAATTTCAATTATGGTTTTCACCACAGAGCATAAAACTTACACAATTGATAGTGGTGTTAATAGAGATTTTCACTTCGCAAAAATTCTGGGAAGCAGTACCTTTTGAGAATACATGTTAGGAACAATATACCAAAAGTTATCAACAATAGTCCTTATTAATGTCCCTCTTAAACAAATTAGTTGCAAGATACCAGTTTTGTGAAATATTTCTTAAAATAGTTTTTTTATAAAAAAAAACTAATTCGAAGTATGGGAAATTTTACAAGAAAATGTATACGAAGTTCTATTGTACTGCCCTGAACAAAAAAAATAGAACAAGTGTTATAACGTATTTTTTTCTAAAATCTAGTTGTGTACATCTAACTTTAATTTTTGTGACATTGTCAGTTAGTTGTCAAAATTCATTGCAAGTGTGCCATATAAGCGATTTAGTTAAAGCTGGAGTTATTGCTAAAGCAGAAGATGGATGGTCAATGAGACAAATTGCACTGCGTTATAACATTAACAAAAATTCTGTGTTTACTATTTAAAGAAATTGGAGAACAAACGGTACGATTAGTAGAAATCCTGTATCAGGGCGACGAAGGATATCAACTCAACAGCAAGATTTGCAATGTAAATAAATTTGTAGAAAATCCATATCACTCAATAATTCAGACTGCTGAAGAAACGAATTTTCCTGGATCGAGTAGTACTGGCCGCCGCGCGCCGACAAGTAAGAGAATCAGAGCTACGCTGTCATCCAGCAGCACAGAAATACCTACTCAAAGCTGAACATAAAGAAGCTCGACTGGGACTTGCACTTGAATTTTTAGTGCATGATGTAAATTTTTGGAAGAATGTAATCTTTACAAATGAAAAAAACTTTCCAGACTACAGACAGCGCGCAGCGGTCGTATTCGTATTTATCGACCTCCGAATCCTCGATTCGATGAGATCTAACAATGATAAAAGTGGTAGATTTTCCGTTAACATGTAGGCTTGAATATCGGCACGTGGTACTGGTGTGTTGTGGCATATTGAGGAACGATTTAATAGTGAAACATATATTAGGATTTTAGACAATATTATGCTCCCTTTTGTGTCACAGTTATTTCCTAATAATGAATTCACATTTCAACAAGATAATTGTTCAGTCCATACTTGCTCATACCGTGACTAACTGGTTTCAAGATAACAACATTAATGTTTTTAATTGGCCCACTCATAGTCCAGATCTTAACCCTATGGAAGACGTATGGGGACTACTCGTAAGAAGTGTCCAAAAACGAAATGTTTGACTTCGGTATGCCCAAGAATTACTGGAAGTAAATAATGCATGGAAAAATATTACTAATAGTTATTGTATAAGTTTATTTAATTCTATACCAAACAGACTTATAGAAGTTATAAATAGAAATGGTGCAATAACAAAATATTAATAGTTAGTTTCTTGTTAAGTTGGATATCCTTTGTTGCCCTGATCCAGGATTTCTACTAATCGTACCATTTATTCTCAACTTGTTTTAAATGTCAAACACAGAATTTTTGTTAATGTTTGTCTCATTGACAATCCATCTTACATATTCAAATAGAGACAGATTTACATTAGAAAAAAACAGTTGTCCTATTTTTTTTTGCTCACAACAGTACGATCAAAAATGACACTATGAAGCCTATTTTCAAACTGGTGTGGTAGTTAATGGCATTTGGGAATACCGTCAACGTCTATGTTTGGAGGATTTTTAGGAACACTTTCCAGAATTAGCTTTAATACCAAAGATTTTTTTGCATGTGTGACTAATTGTGTTGGTGTGTTTCGGAAAACCGACTGCGCAACTCGTAAGAAAGGTGCTGGTAGCCCAACCTTCGTACAGTTGTTAGTAACGTTCGTCAACATATGGACCAAGACACTGTAAAACCTTGAAAACGCCTCTTTCAGGAAACTGGACTTACTTGCAATCATATCAATCTCTTTTGGCAACAGACCACCCCAGACGTCTTACATGATGACCTGCTATATTTTCTGATGAAGCGTGGTTTCATCATTCGAGGTCCGTCAATTTTCAAAACATGCAGATGTGGAGCGCTGATAGTTCGCATACTTATGTTGAATTAAAACTTTACTGATATTAGAACTTAGAACAAAAAATTATTCTTTAGTGCAGGAAATTCAGTGCATGAGAATAAAGAGAAAAGTAAATTTCATGAAAGAGGAACATTCTAACATTATTAAAAGTTAATATTATTCACACAATTCGTGCTACTTTATATTACTTGAGCTATTATGAGCTATTAGCGAAAGCACACTTTGAGTTATATTGAATTACCATAGGAGTAAATGACGTCGCACACTTGTTAATATGAGAGCTCGTTCTTGGTTAACTTTAGTCTATAGAGACTATACAAAATTCTAGTTTTTACAATTACGCTCTAAATTACGCTCTAAAATCAAAAGATCTTTCAAAAAATATAATAAAAGAAATATTCTAAATGGTTTCATTTTTTTTTCAATTTCACAATCAATGCTGAGAGGTAACATGTTATCTGTATTTATTCAACAGCTGCGCAGGTGATCAATGTCAGTATGGTTATTTTCACAGGACGGAGCAACTGCACGTAAGTACATATTCGCGAAAATCAAACAAATGAACCCAAGGGGGATTTACCTTCGATACAAAGGAATTCACCTATAAGGAAAAGTTTGTATAGTAACAGCGGAAAGTCGTAATATCTAAATCGCTCTCACGTATTGGTGAATTTGTGTGTATCGACGGTAAATCCCTCTTGGGTTCATTTGTTTGATTTTCGCGAATAGCAAGCAGAAATATAACTTGATTGATACATTTACATACACAAGTTGAGTTTTCTCCATATTCACCTCGTTTTGCAATTATGAACTTTATTGTTACCTCTTACTTCAAAACAGGATTTTAACTACCTACCTAATTTGAAACATGACAGGCGACAGTTTCAACAGTTCCTTTAAATTCGCTTTTTTGGTAATTAAATCGTTAATAATCCTTTATTTAGTTTATTATTGTTTTATCTATACAATTAAAAATGCCTGAGCACTTATGGCAGATGATGTTAGTGTGGGACGAAAAATTTTGACATACATAATCATTATAAAATGATGATGACAGCAGTTTTTAATTCAAACAAAAATACCCTGAACTCTCTGTACTTTATGCCGGTTACGGAAAACGCAGTAACTGAAATTGTTAAGCAGTTAAAAGCTAAAGAATCATTTGGATGGGACGAAATTCCAATTACATTAATAAACGAGAACATCTCAGTTTTAAAGAAACCATTAACACATATCGTAAACTTTACACTTTCCCAGGGGATATTTCCAGATAAGTTCAAAATACCAACTATTAAGCCCCTTTTTAAAAAAGGGGACAAACATAATATTTCAAATTATAGACCTATTTCACTCTTGCCAACAATTTCTAAAATATTTGAAGCAGTAGTAAAAAAACAGTCTAGAAAAATTTAAAATTTTAACACCATTTCAGTTTGGGTTCAAAAAAGACTGTACCACATCTGACGCCGCATTTCAACTAATAAATTATGTTAATAATATTCTAGAAAATAAACATATTCCTATGGGCATATTCTGCGACTTATCTAAGGCTTTTGACTGTGTAGACCACAATATGTTACTAATGAAGCTCAATTACTACGGAATACGCGGTACACCACTTCTGTGCTTTAACTCGTATTTAAAACATAGATCAGCACATGTCAGATTTTATGACGAATCTCGGGAAGTTGGAAAAACCGTTATTATGGAAGCAAGAGATATAAAATCTGGAGTGCCACAGGGGTCCACATTGGGTCCAGTATTATTTTTAATATATATAAATGATCTTGTTGATAATTTCCCTTCTTTACAATTTTCGTTGTTCGCCGATGATACCAGTATCATAGTGAATGATGATAACTTGGACGGCCTTAAAGTTAAAAGTGAAGAGGCAATGGATGGTATTACAAACTGGTTTCATGCTAATAAACTGCTCTTAAATGTTGAGAAAACAATGAATATAACATTTGAAAAATCACGCGCACCAATACCAGATATAAATATTCAAACAGATCTAGGTCAAACAGCATCAGTAACTGAATCGTTAAATTGGTCGACACATATTTTTGATTTAAATAAAAAACTTGGACATGCAATTTATGCAATAAAGAATATCAAAGAAAATATCAGCCTTGCAGCAGCACTATCTGTGTATTTTGTATACTTTCAAAGCATACTGCAATTTGGTGTAGAATTTTGGGGAAACGCAACATGTCTTCAAAAAATTTTAATCACACAAAAACGTGCTATACGAGCAATTTGTGGTATGCGCCCCAGAGAGTCCTATAGAACGGCGTTTAAAAACTTACGTATACCCACTAGTCAATCTCTCTATATATATAAATTAACCATAATGATTTACAGACAATGGAACGCAATATCACTGATATTCATGATTACAATACCAGATCTAATTCAAAACTAATTGCACCAAATTACAGATTTGTCACAAATAGGAAAGGATCTCTATACTCCGGAGTAAAAGTTTATAATCACCTACCAAATTCTATCGCTGGCATAAACAACCCAAACTTATTCAAAATTAGACTAAAGAAAGTTTTAAACAATCACGTGTTCTATAACCTAGAAGAATACTTCACTACAAAATTTCATCCATAAAAGGTTTGCATAGGGTTTACTTCCAAACTTTTTTCTATGCATTGTATATTTATAATGTTTGAATTTATTTAAGTAAGCACATTGTATATTCATTATGAGTGAACGTATTTAACTAAATGCACTTTCCCTTATGTCTTGATTAAGGTGCACTATGTTAGGTATATAACTATACGAGCATATTGTATCATTATTGTTATGTAACATTAATTCTTGGGAAATAAATCTAATCTAATCTAATCTATTACTCCATTGAAATGTTACATTGACCTTGCATTTTGGGTAGGACAAGATTTTTTTCTTTTTATGTTTAGGGTGGGTCAGTGTGAGCATAAAATTCGATTTTCGGGGTTGAGAGCCCCCCCTTTGGTCACCATTTGGAAAAAGGGGCCGTATAGAATTTTGCCGCGATATCTTGACAACCCTAAATCTCCCAAAAAAGTTTCATAATACTTTTTTGTAGAAAACTGGATTCTCTACAATCTTGATCTTGATACTTCTTACCGTAAAATTGAAAACGAAAAAGTTATAATTAAAAATAGACTAAAATTTTCAAGAAAAATATCATTTAAGAGTTACAACTTTTTTTCTATTGATTTTATTAAAAATATTCTTGTACACCATTTTATTGCGAACAATTTTCTCTGCTCAGCTTTTAAATTTATCTTCTTTGGAGAGGTGTTAGGACGCTGCAAATGGATCAAGTGCATCAGAAATGGCACGGGACAATTCTGAAAAAATCTGAGAATATTTCTGGGATAATTTCAAACTCTTTTTGTCTCTGGCCATTTTTGTCCAAACCTCTTCGATTCCGAGTAAAAAAATCGAAAATTTCTAAAATTTTGATTTTTACTCGCCAGATAACTAAAAAAATTACAATTTCAGAAAAAAATTCACAGATTTCGCAATTCTTGCAGCCATCGGGACATTGGAAATGATAACACCATACATAAAACATAAAATTTTTCCGGACTCGGCTTCGCCTCCTCCGGAAACACCTACGATCCACTCTCCATTGTGACACCGCTGTATTTCGACCTTAAATGGAAACTGGTAACTTGATACATGCAACCCATATTACATTTGCATATATCAGCCGTTGCATATATGACAGTCTCACTCGACCGCGACACCGCTGTCTTTTGACCTTGAACGAAAACTATTAACTCGACCCCCATATACGAACATAAACATTTCCAATGTTAAAATGCTACGAACAAAAGTAGTTTATTTTTAGTCAGACAATCCGAATTTGTCACAATATATTTAAAATATTTAAAAAACCGAGTTTTACCTTGAATGACCTTAACCGCCGAACTGCCCCCATCCAGTTCTACAACTTTTGTTTGAAACATATTTTCGTAGAATGCTTATTACTCGAGAGATTTGAAAGTTTGAGGTTAAAAGAAACACCCTGGTGATTTCTTTAATCTGAAACTTTCAAATCTCTTGAATAATAAGCAATCTACGAAAAAATGTTTCAAACAGAAGTTGTAGAATTGAATGGGCGCAGTTCGGCGGTATATGTCACTTTGACTTTAGGTGAAAGGTTAAGGTCACTCAAGGTCAAATTCGGTTTTTAAATGGGAATCCCCATATTTTATTGCAAATTCGGATTGTCCGACTAAAAATAGACTACTTTTGTTCGTAACATTTTTTTCTGAAATTGTCATTTTTTAGTTATCTGACAAGGAAAAATCAAAATTTTGGAATTTTGCGATTTTTTCTCTCGAAAAAGAAGAGGTTTGGACAAAATTTGCAAGAGGCAATAAGAGTTTGAAATCATCTCAGGCACACACTCAAATTTTTTCAGAATTGTCCAATGCACTTCTTGATGTACTTGATCCATTTGCAGCGTCCTAACACCTCTCCAAAGAAGAGAAATTTTAAAAATGAGTAGAGAAAATTATTCGCAATGAAATGGTGTACAAGAAACATCTGATGTATATTTCCAATAAAATCGATAGAAAAAAAGTTATAAGTATAAGTAAAAGTATATAAGATTCTAGAAAACTCAATTCTCTACAAGAGTCATTTTTTGTGAGACTTACGTTTCTCAAGATATCGCGCAGAAACTGTTTGCGCCCCCTTTTTTCAAGACGGCGGCCAAATGGGGGGACATTCAACCCCGAAAATCGAGTTCTGTACTCACACTGACCCACCGTAAACACCAAAAGAAAATATCTTGTCCTACCCAAAATGCAAGGTGCGGCCAAAATTTTCAATGGACTAAATCTTAATTACTGACCCATCTATATACGAAGTTTCACTACGCCACTGCTTTCTGTAATAATTACGTGCTTTTAAAAATGAACCAACTCTAACATCACAGATAATCTTTTGAATTATGAAATCGAAAGTATTATGAAATAAAAAAAATACCAAACTACGTAACTTTTAATTGGAGAAGAGGAATTGTATTTACTTATTAAGATATGTTAATAGATAGTATTCCAATACACTTTTTTAATATTTAGCTTGTTTACTTTTATAGTTATAACTAAACACCATATTTCAAGAATGAGAATAATAAATATAAGTTTATTGAAGAGATGCTAATAGTCAGAAAAGCTTATACAAGATTAGTCGAGAAGTAGGTATGTACCACAGTAACCTGTGGGCAATTTTCGCAAAAAAAACAAAATGAAATCCTTTTCATTGAAGTAAATTGTACGTGCATTTTCCTTACGTGTTTTTGTCACTGCTTGATTTTCCATTCATATTAGAATTCACAAAACACTAATTCATATATGCAATAGCAATGAATTTTATATAAAGTAATTACATTACATTTTGAATAGGTGCACAAATTGTTATTTTTTACTAGTTCTTATTGGCTTCACCCACTCGAGAGTTTTCTTTTATTCTCATTTATAAAGCCAATATTACAATCGCGGGAAAATGGTATCGGTTTCCATTTTTAAAACTTTGAAAGCTACTTGAATAAGATTTAAAGTAAGAACTATAATAACAAACTAATTTAAAAAATACTGTTGTATAGTTTTGACGTATTCCTTCAATCTGTACACTCAACGTTTAATCAGGATTGGTTGATCCATATAAAGCCTATTTCAGATGTAAAATTTGACTAACATGTAAAACAACTTACCCTAAATCCATCATTATTTTCATTCTAGGTGAATACGCATCTCTGTCGGCAAATATCAGAGGATTGGCCGCCCTGATTGTGAAATAACTTTCTATGGCACTTTTAGTTTTTTCTTGTGAATAATAACAGGCGTGCAAGAAGAGATACATGTACTCGTCGGATATTTCTGGCAAGTGTGCTTGTGTATTCATCCTGAAAATTAAAGAGTACAATGACAATAAGTAATGTAATAAATATTATATATTTGGTACAGTTTTTCCAAAGTCATAGTTGTAATACCATGGAAATCCCCATTCTATGAGTATGTGTAAATGTTCGTGCCCTTGCAGTAACTTTTAAAGCATTTAAAACCGCAAATATAATTAGCGTCCGGCGTAAAATCAGTTCTTATACTCCGGAAATACGAAAACGAAGAGTATAGTGCATTTGATCGGCACATTTGTAAAACTGTGAACATCGCCTGGAGAAAGAAAATTCATATCGTTCTGTGATTGAATTCTAAACAACTTTTGTTCATATGTCTGTCTGCGTTATCACGTTTCTTGTAATCACGACAACTTAGGGAAGAAAATTTCGATGGTATTGAAAGGTCGACGGAACTTAATATTAGCTACTGTGTTTCGATAAAATCTGCCAGTAAATAAAACAGTTGTTAATTACACAGCCACACAAAAAAAGTTCTGAGTATATAGATTTTGTGTATTTTTAATACTAAATCCGAGTCCGCAGCCCAAAAATCGATTTACCAGGGTAATTTTTTACAAAGCTACAGATCTAATATGTTTCAATTTATATGTATAAGTGTAAAAACATAATGGCAGGCGATTTGAAGGGTTGCAAGTATGTGGCAGGCGATGGTAAATTTGTCATGGGGATGACAATTTTTAACGTGCTTCTACAAGATTGTAATTTTAAGAGAACCTTCTGTAAACTATTTTAAGAATGTATGTGAAGAGGCAGGCGATTTTGACGGTTGCACGTGCCCGCCAGTCCGTTGACTAGATACCTCATTTCAACGGATCCTTATGTCGATTGGACTTTCAACCAATTATATTCAATGGTATTGGATAACTTCTTCATTTATTAGGAGATATGCATGACAATTTTTTGTGATGAAAATAAAAGAAACTGAACACCTTCTTTATGGCCTATTTTGTAAATAAACTGAGAATTGGTATGCAGTGTGCCCTTTAAACTTCTTTTGCGAACTTTATTATATTTCTAATCATAATTTTAATGATTAACAATAAGCTGTTTTTCGCAAATTGGGTGATGTTATTGAACTGAAAATAAGTGTAAATTGTACATAAATAAATACTACAGGATTGTTGAAGACTATTTTTGGCTAAAATTTGATTATTAGAGAGATATCTCTTCATTTGGCGCTTTATCCCCCTCCTCACTTGATACATACATTCTTTAAATAGTTTACAGAATATTCCTTCAAAATTACAGCCATTTAGAAGCACGCTAAGAATTGTCATCCCCATGGCAAATTTATCATGACCTGGCACGAACTTGCAAACCTTCAAATCGCCTGGCATTGTTTTTTTACATTTAAACATATGTAAATTGAAACATGAAAATTGTAGCTTTGTAGAAGAACATTGATTATACGATTTTCTTTTACTTTTACACTCGCCTTCGTAAAACAGTTTACAGAATATTCCCTCAAAATTACAGCCTTGTAGAAGCATGTTACGAATTACCATTCCCATGACAACTTTACCATCACCTGACACGTACTTGCAGCCCTTCAAATCGCCTGGAATATGTTTTTACATTTATACATATGTAAATTGAAACATATTAAAATTGTAGCTTTGTAGAAGCACATTTATTTTACTATTTTCTTTACTTTTACACTCACCTTCCTGGCACTTGCAAGCGTCAAAATCGCCTGCCTGTTAACATACATGCTTAAAATAGTTTATACAATATTCCTTCAGAATTACAACCTTGTAGAGGCATGTTAAAAATTGGCATCCCCATGTCAACTTTCCCATCGCCTGCCACGTACTTGCAACTCTTCAAATCGCCTGCCATGTTTTTACATTTATACATATGCAAATTGAAACATATTAAAATTGTAGCTTTGCAGAAGCATATTTATTTTACTATTTTCTTTACATTTTCAATCATTAATGGGCTGATGATTCAACCGCGGGACGCCTGGTAGATTATTACTCTTTTAGTTAACTGATCCTGAAACATTAATTTATAAATTTTTAGCCTTGTGCTAAGCACGTTACTCGGACCGACAGGTGGCTCTCCTACTATAAGGATTTTCAACACTAAAATTGTTGAATGTAAAAAAAACATTGTGTAAACATTCTCTATTTAATTAGTACTCGTCCGACAACATGCACTATCACAATTAATGCTTCATTCTAAATTATGTTACTTATAAAAAATTTAATCCGAAAAATTTTCCATATCCTTGCCCTGGTACGCGCTAGTGTAATGAACTTTTCTTTAATTTATTGTGAACTTGTTTGTATGTTGCACATCAGTGACTGTTCATTTTAGATACAGACGTTCAGTTTTTTAAATTACCTTTTATTTATTAACAATAAATAGTACATAATTGAAAAAATTACATTTAATATACACTGACGCACATGTATATGGCGGAAAATAATTAATAAGTATCTATTATCAAAACAGACGCAACAAGACGCTTATTTCGCATTCAATATCAGAGCGAAATATAGAAAAATGTACCGCAAACGATTACTCAAATACAGAAATGAATCATTTTTAATTTGAAAACGTCAAGCATTTACATTTTTTTTTTAACTTTTTCTACACCGATATAAAGTTCACCACTATGATTAAAGATATAAATAATTCTTAGAATATTATTTTCTTCAATATTCTATAATAGAATAAAAATATAAATGTTTTTATTTTGTTGACCGTTGATATCAAATTAGCATGATGCATATCCTGGAATTTTTGGTCAATTTAAATGAAAATTGTCTTATTTCCTTACGTTTCGGTTTATTAACCATCGTCAGAGGAAAAATTACAATATTTACCATAAAACACGATTTTCTTATGTAATTTTGCAACTTGAATATGCATTACTTTTATCTCTGTGAAATGTATGAATAATGTAGACAAATTCAAAAAGTACTGCGCGCATTTAAAAAACTCTAAAGTCATTCGAAAGAATATGTTTTATTGTACTTATAATCCAAAAATTAAGACTGTGCTGTTATTATTACTTAAGACAGCGAATTGAACTCCAAAATTTGGAGGTGATTGATCGATGAGAAATATACACTCTACTTTGATCGCAAGGCATATTTTTCCAACAAAAGTAATTGCAATAAAATATTAATTGGATTAATATATCATTATATAAGAATATACAAGAAAAATGAATTATCATTCTAACGACTCCCGGCAAAGATCTGAATAAATCTGTGGATCAACTGTACAAAGTTCACTAAGCCATCTTCTGACACTTTCTCTCCTTGATAAAATTTTGTATGAATTTTGTGATTAGTTCCGCATTAAAGCTGAGACTTTTCTCTACATTTTATGCTATTTTAATTTTTTTTTTTTAGGGGCTCTGAATAGTAAGAATTATCGATCGATGAGCCCGGTCGTAGGAAACTCCTGGAGAATTCTCATTTTTCGCGCATTACGAAGCGGCTTAAAATTATAAGTGGAAAACTCGATTTATCTTCTAAATGGCTTAAGTAAGACAAAATTTTGTAAAGACCTATTTTGTAGAGAAAAAGACGAGCTACAACTTTTGTTGCGAACTTCTTTCTCTATTTTCATTATTTTGGCCGCTAGAGCAAGAAAACCGAAAATCAAAAAGTTTTTCCAAATTTTTTTGAATTTTCCCGGAACTTGGAAGTGCAAAGAATGCATCATCTCATTCTCCAGGTTATTACCTACTTAAATCCCAGGGATGATCCTTTTATTAATTTTTGTTACCCTAAACATATTAAAATTGTAGCTTTGTAGAAGCACATTTACTTTACTATTTTCTTTACATTTTCAATCATTTATGGGTTGATGATGTAACCGCGGGACGCCTGGTAGATTATTACTTTTTTAATTAACTGATACTAAAACATTAATTCATAAATTTTTAGCCTTGTGCTAAGCACGTTACTCGGACCGACAGGTGGCTCTCCTACTACAAGTATTTTCAATACTAAAATTATTGAATGTAAAAAAATCATTGTTTAAACATTCTTTATTTAATTAATACCCGTTCGACAACATGCACTATCACAATTAATGCTTCATTCTAACTGATGTTACTTATAAAAAATTGAATCCGAAAAATTTTCCATAACCTTGCCCTGGTACACGCTAGTGTAATGAACTTTTCTTTAATTTATTATGAACTTGTTTGTATATTGCACATCAGTGACTGTTCATTTTAGATACAGACGTTCAGTTTTTTAAATTACCTTTTATTTATTATTAACAATAAATAGTACATAATTGAAAAAATTACATTTAATATACACTGACGCACATGTATATGGCGGAAAATATTTAATAAGTATCTATTATCAAAACAGACGCAACAAGACGCTTATTTCACATTCAATATCAAAGCGAAATATAGAAAATTGTACCTCAAACGATTACTCAAAGACAGAAATGAATCATTTTTAATTTGAAAACGTCAAGCATTTACAATTTTTTTTTTTAACTTTTTCTACACCGATGTAAAGTTCACCACTATGATTAAAGATATAAATAATTCTTAGGATATTATTTTCTTCAATATTCTGTACTATAATACAAATATAAATGTTTTTATCTTGTTGACCGTTGATATCAAATTAGCTTGATGTATATCCTGGAATTTTTGGTCAATTTAAATGAAAATTGTCTTATTTCCTTACGTTTCGGTTTATTAACCATCGTCATAGAAAAAATTACAATATTTACCATAAAGTACGATTTTCTTATATAATTTTGCAACTTGAATATGCATTACTTTTATCTCTGTGAAATGTTTTAACGCACCAAAATTATCTGGAGATATTTCAAATATATTAAAGAACACAATATAACAGTAGCGTATAAACCTTACACTACAACAAAATAATTCTTTATAAAATTAAAATCTGAACTACAACCGAAAGACGAAACTAATGCAATTTACAAAATAGACTGTACTAATAATTATTGTAACAGTGCATATATTGGCCAAACAATACAGCACCTGCATAAACGAGTATATGCACACAAGTATAATATAAAAACATCAAACTAAAATTCGGCAGCTATCACCAAACGCGCTTTCGACCATAACCATAGCTTTAAATTTGACAACACAAAAATCTTACAGACGGAACCAAATTATTATCGTCGAATGACAAACAATACAGGAAATGTTACAAATTAAAGACACAACAATGCAATAAATAACTGCACTTTAAAATGTCATGAAACGTGGAGATTTAAAAGTGAAAAAAAAAATTCATTATCTGTTCCCTCTAGACGGCCTACCCTGTATATTTTCTAGTGAAAGTCTACCCATTTCTTCGTTGGCAGTAGCGTCAACTACCTACCGAATTTGACTGCTCTCTGGCAAGAAGTTTTACAGTTAAAGCACCACCAGACAGGCAGGCAGACAGACAGATAGACTGACAGAATTTAAAAACCTTTATTTTCGTAATCTACATGGTCTGAAATGTGGAAATCTGAAAACATCTCGGAGGGTGATTTTTTCTCGAATACAATACTTCCATTCGGTATACAAGGGAAGTAAAAATAGAAATTTAGACTTTTCCATCTCTTTTTGAGGCTGAAAATGTATGTAATCGATCAATTAAAAAAAAAAAATACTGCTTTTAACATTTGACAAGGAGGTATTCGAGAAGATTTATTTTTATTCTTTAAGTAATTGTTATTTAAAAATCGATATGAACAATTCATAATAAATGTAATGGAAAAGTCCAAATTTCCATTTTTATATTTTTTGCACAGAAAAATGCATATGGGCCTCTTGTCCTCCTTTATTATTGAAAGTCTATAGCATCGCCAAAACTAGAAAAATGTCGAAAATTAATCCAAACTTCATCAAAATGTCATAACGTATTTTAGAACCTTCATTTTAAACAATTTTCAGGGTTCATTAGCATTTTGTTTTCAATTATTAAGCTGGTGCGTCCGGGCTGCTTGAAGAATAGCTCAAAAGTTGGTCACTTTGGCACTTACACGCGGGCTGCTGTTGCTGTAAATTATGATAGATAAGACTAAGCTCTCGGGTACTTTTCTGTAAAATGTAATGCTCTACAAAAAAGGTTCAGTGCATTATTGTTCTATTATAGGAGTCAAATTAAATCTTCACTTCGAAAAAATTCCTCGATCGATGATTTTTATCGAAACGTGTTCAAAAAGGTGTATAGAGCAAAATATCAAAATGTCACCGCGAGAAATTGTGCGGAAAATTTTTTTGTTAACAATTTAGGCGTAAAAATACGATATTTCATGAATAACTTTTTAAATTCAATTTTTATTAAAAAAAACTGACAGCACCATTGGAAAGAACAGAAAGTTTTACGATAGAAACATATATGACATGTGTTCTTCGAATTAAAGTTGAGCGAGCAGTAATTTGTTAACTAACGCTCAAGTCGCGCTACGTCGCGCGTCGGCCGTCCGCTCACGCTGGAATAGGCTTGCGGGAGCGCGCGCGCTGTACATAAGTGGCTATAACTTTTAATTGGCAATAGCAAATGATATCGAAGTATTACGTGTGTTGTAATAATACTACTGTCGTGACAAAACTGTAAACTACGTAATTTTGAAGATTTTACGATTATTGTTTTGTTTTAATGTTTATTTCATTAAAAACAATAAAATAAAAATAAAACCGAGGTGCAGTTTTGAAGATTAATACCTAAGCTTCCAACTCCAAAAGAGGGGATTGTCAAAAAAACATTTTTAAAACATTGTTTAACTTTGTTCACACTTGAATTTTTCGGTTTATTCGTGGCAAAATTAAAAAATCGTCTTATTAGAATAAAGTAAGCATGAAAACTTATAATTATGGCAAAATAAATCATTATTATTCATAATACATATCTTCAGCTTTAATTTGATTACCTATAAAGTGCCAATATCACTTCTCAAAACTGTAATATTAACTATCAAAGCTAGATAGTCATAGCGGAAAACTGCTATTTTTCGAAAATTGACAAACTTTGAAGGCTTGGATTTTGTGAAATAAATTTTTCTAATTTTTTTAACTGAAGACGTATTTTAGATATTTCCTTTAAATATGCTATCCAAGTATTTATTTTTTGCTGTTCAATAAATTATTCATATTTCCACGAATTTTATGAAATAATCGAGCATGAATGCGATGTTCCACTTTAAACTGATACATGCAATAATTGTAGTACCCAAAAATTATTGCAATACACGTAATACTTGAAAAATGTTACTTTTTAATATTGGTTTTATATCATTTGCTTATGTCAATCAAAAGTTATAGCCACTTATATACAGCGCGCGCGCTCCCGTAAGTCAATTATGGGTTTTAAGAAAAATTTATGTGAATACCAGTTACGAGACATCTAATTAATGTTTTTGAGTCATTTTCGTTTCCTAAAACTGTACAGGGTGGCCAAAAACTTTTCAATTAACAACTTTTTAAATTGAATTTTCTCAATTTTTTCAAATGGAACATCCTGTATATTTTTCAACGATGTGATGTAGAAATGAAAAATGAATATTTTTGTACTTCCCTATGGCTAATTGCAACCATTTTCGTTTTATAAATAAATAAGTGTCAAATTCCAGAATAAACTTAAAAAAAGAGGTTCCCTCAAATAATAATTCATTAGAAAAATTTATAATAGATATTCGACGTGTTGCCCATTTTGATTAACACACACCTTTATGCAATTTTGAAATGAGGCCATTTATTGAGACCGTTTCTTCCAATCCATTGAAACGAGTAAATAGTATTTAACAGGTCTTTTACTGTAGTTTTTTTGTACATTCTTTTGTCGTTTTCGTGATTCGACAAGCAATAAAACCTCAGTTTGGTATAAACTGTCGTGTACAATGGAACATTTATCGCACTTATCGGTCGTTAGTTACAATTTGTATTGAATTTAAAATATTTGGAATTTTACAATAAAATTTTAATAAAGATGTAGACATGACTTTTGTTTTGGGCGAGTCAGACAGAAATTGTTTACTTGCCAATAGAATGTATCACCAACGTTATCCTGAAAGAAGGATTCCTGATGTTAGCAGCTTCCAAAACCTTCTCAATAGATTTCTGGAAACTGGAAATGTCGAATATAAAAAAATGAAAGGATAAAACGTGTTGTGAACGATGAAAATCTGTGGTGCTGGCAACGGTTGAGAATTCCCATGTTAATCAAAGAGAAGTGGGCTTATTCAGCGTCGGACTGGAACCAAGAGGGCCTACCGGGCAAATTGCTTTGAGGGCCACATATCAAATTTTTTAATATATTTTTTCTACATACCCATCCTCTAAGTACTTTCTTTAAGTTAGGTATCCCCTTGGAGATAAAATAGATAGTTTTTTTATTTCTTTAAAAATTAATACATTTTCTGTTAGGTACGTTAGGTAACATGATCAAAATAAAATATATCTAATAGTAAATAACAAGACAAAAGATGAATTATTATAATTTAAATTTAGTAAAAAAAGGTAAATCTACATTTTAATTTGCAAGAAAGCAACTTAAAAAATAAAAACGTTATAACATTTATAAAGTACTACAGAACACGCGAAAGTTTTATCAAATTTTAATAATAAATTAAAAAGTTATGATAATAATTAAAAAATGACTATATTACAGGTTTTTTGCAATACCTTTTCTGCCGCTGGAGCGATTATAACTTGGAAAGTCTCATAATGTAGGGATTTTAATTGCGCACAAATCATCCATTCTTTACTTTCCTCTACGGCCTATAGATTTTCCAGTATTTTAAGAAAACTGATTCTCTACTCTAATTATTGATAAAAACGATAATGCAAATGAAATTATTTGACTTACGAACTGGCCTATTAAGCATTAGATCATGAGCACAGGTATTTCATGTTTATTCCGCGAGCGTAAAGACAACAAAATATCAATCAAAAGCCGCCTCACCTCCTCCGCTTCGCTTGTCCAAGCAGGTCGAAATTACTGTAATACGAAAACGGTCTATTTTCCACTGTTGTCACGTTTTTCGAATTTCGAAATTAAAGTGATTTACTGGACGCTTTGATATTGGGATTTGCAAATGTCCAAATGTCACAAGAGAGTAACATTTTGGATTTATAGGGGGGCCACATTTTGGGTCTTTGGAGGGGCCTACCGGGCATTTGCCCGGTTGCCCGGCGCCCCAGTCCGACACTGGACTTATTAGTAGGAATAAGTAGACGGTCTGTGGGTCGAATCTTAAAAACAAATAAGTTGCATGCATATCATATTCAAACGCACCAAGAATTATCTGATGACGATTTTCAAGAGCGCCTACAATTTTGTAATTCATGAGGCAACTTTTCATAAAAATGGACTTGTTACACAATTTCCATTATTATGCTTCGGAAAATCATCACTTTTTTATGCAAGTTGATAACTATCACAGATGGTCTATAAACGTTTGGGGGGGAATTATTGGAGAACATGTAATAGGGCCACATTTCTTTGATGGTACATTGACTGGAGCTATTTATCTTCATTTTTTGGAAAACTATCTGCCACATTTATTGGTAAATCTCCTTAACAGAATTCGAAATAGGATGTGGTTTCAGCAAGATGGTGCTCCGCCACATCATTTAAATGCAGTTATTGCAGTTAGAGGCCACTTAAATAATACTTACCCTCATCAATGGATTGGAAGAAATGTATCCGCTAAATGGCCTCCTAGATCCCCAGATCTTACAAAAATGGATTTCTTTTTATGGGGACACGTGAAGGAAATTGTTTATAGAGACACACCAACGACAGTACAAAATATGAAGGAAAGAATAATAACTACCTTTAAATCTATCACATCGGCAGTTAGTTTTAAGAACAGTGGGAACCTCATTTGAAAAGCTCATGGAGATGTATGTTAATCAAAATGGGCAACATGTGGAATACTTATTATAGTTTTTTCTACTGAGTTATTTGAAGAAACCTCTTTTTTTAAGTTTATTTTTGAATTTTGTAATTATTGCTCAATAAAACGAAATTGGTTGCAATTAGCCATACAGGGAAGTACTTACAAAAAATGTTCGTTTTTCATTTCCACATCACATCGTTGAAAAATATACAGGGTGTTCCATTTGAAAAAATTGAGAAAATTCAATGCGTATCGATTAATGAGCGCAGTCGATACTTTCACACACATGAAGAATTGATCAAAATCGATCGAAAAAAATGTACTTATAAATAAAGGATCATACCAAGGTTTCAAGTAAAAATATTGATTAGTCCGGTTGTTATGGATGAAAAAGTAAAAGAGGCGTATCTCGGCTCCCATTGGTCGTAGAAACAACTTTATTTTCTTAAGCACAATTCAATGCACTCGGTTGCAGATATTTAAATTGAAAATTCGCGGAGATAGGATCCCCAGCAATGGTACTTTTGTCGTTTTTGTAAGTAATCAATTTATTTGTTAGTAAAAAAATCTGGATTTTGGTACACTCAATGATACTGGTAAATTCAACCGATTCCAATTGGTTTCATGTCGATCCGTCTTTTTTTGTTGAAACGGCAGCACTTTGCAGATTTGCAATAGGTCGCCATCTTGGATTGGGGGATCGCGGTTGCGCGCAAAATTTCATCGAGTCTCGAGGACAATTACTTTAGTTATTGTAATTTGAAAATCCTTCACTTTTTTCACGTTGCTAATTTTGCAACAGTAAACAAGTTTCGCGAATGTTTTCAATAGCCCACCCTTGTACAAAATTTTTTTAGGAACAAATTTGATCAGCATACATAGAGACGAGTAGAGGCGTATTTCACGAGGTATTTAAGAAAAACTAAGAAAAAACATGGTTCCGCTTTCCATTTTGCAATAAAAAACCATGTTCCGTATCTTCGAATCTATAAAGACTCGTTATTTATTAATTTCTTACTAGTTCAGGAATATTACGTTTTTATTCCGACAAAATTCATAAAGATTTGAAAATTGGTGGGTATGTTGGGAATAGCATAAGGATTACTAAACCAAAAAGTTCCCATCCCTAAATAGTGTGCTTCATCCCCCAGGACGTCCTTTCTACCCCCATTTTGAGTTTTTCTAGATTATCTCGGCAACGGTGTAATTTTCGACAAAAATACCTATATACAAAATTGTTTCTTGGAAAAGTCTCTAACAAAAAGGTTTTTACCACTTTTTTCCTAAAATTAATAATAACGTGGGAAATATGGCGCAAACATAAGGGTTGGTTCCGACTAGCACTCTCTACAGTACGATCTACCTTAAAGTTTAACGTTTAACGCTTAAAATAGCAGTAGGCACTAAAATTTATTTATAATTTTAATAAATATACAACTTCCATCCCCTCACCTCTATAAAAAGACCGTGTTGTACTTATTTCCACACCACCCTAGAGGTAAAGTACTTGACGCGTTTTTTTTTAAGTGGTATCCCCTGTAGGCCTAATCCACTAATTATCAAATGTTAATTATAAATCTTGGTCGTCTTCCACAGATTCAACATTCAAGCATGATTGTCCATGGCAATGATGATAACACATTATAGAGCAACGCAAGCCTGCTCTTCTGCAACTACACCTGTATTGGCACCCTAATGTACATGAACATGAAATAAGCGTTAAAACAGATTCGGGAGCTGATTCTTTTATAGTCATTATTGGGATTAATATACCGCCAACTTTTTTCCACCCCCAATCAGTAGCTTTGAGCGTCACGTTTTTCCATGTTTGAATTTGGTGAAAAACTCGATAACAGTGTTGCCGAGCGGCAGCAGAAGTTGATGGAAGTTTTGACAACATAACAGTGTTGCTGGCTTTACCAACTAGTCTGTTAAAAGACATAAATCTGTATTCATCTAGACTTTTTTCTGCCGAGGTACAGTTGTATAAAGCTAAAATAAATCGCTCTCCCATGTTTGCAATTTCTTCATGAGTAGCTTCCTCATTGTTGAAAGTTTGTACAATATGTTGTAAATCACTTCTTTTATTAAATACATTGATTGCATTCACTTTCCCTTTGGAAAAAAACGCCGACGTTGTGTCACAACCGCTGATGGCATGTACAAATAAAATGGCGGATTTGCAATTTTTTAAGAAAGTTGCAGATTGTAAATCTTGAGAACTGTAAATCCTTTTACAGATATTACCCTGTTTTTCTTTTAAAAATTTAATGTCTTTGTCAGAGGGAGAAAGTGCAATAAGAAGGCCTAGCAGGTCAATATCTTGCCCTACGACAACAGCTGTATCGCAATTCTTACATTTTTCTATAACAGTTTGTATTATTAATAAATCGGCGTCATCCGCAGCAACGAACACATCTATACCTTCAGTTCTAAAGCTTTTCACTAGCTCTGTAATTGAACGTTCTTTGTTAAGCAAATTGCTTAGGAACTTCTGTTGAGTTTCAGAAACGACAGTATTTTCGTCGACCTATGAAAGTGCGGAATGATGTGCTGCATAGTAACACCGAACATTTCGGTGAAGGTAAATAGATAACGAATTATATGACTTGCGCTAATTAAGGCCCTGATTTACCAACGTACTATTCGTTTGAGGAGAAATGGCCTAAAAACCTTTTTTGTAGAGAATTTCCTGTAGAACACTTTTGTACATAGGTATTTTTGTCGTAAAATGCACCATTTCATGTATAATTTTAAAAAAGCGGAAATTGGGGTGAATACTATGCCGTAGGGGATGAAGCACGCAATTTAGGGGTGGGAACTTTTCAGTTTATTATTACATATGCTGTCCTGATTATTTCCACCAATTTTCAAAACTTTATGAATTTTGTTGGATATATTGCAATTTGGACCGTAATTGTAATCTTTAAAAGGATTTCAGATTCTAGAATTTTTAGGTTAGGAATTTTTCCTATCTCAGTGACATCAATTTGTTCTTTTGTTTCGGAGTTCTTACCTCGCATCATTTGATTGCTTTATCAATAACATATTTAAATTTAGCTGGTTCTATTCCAGTATTGATGTTCAGTATTTCAGATCAAACTCATTATATTCACGTGATAAACACAAACAACGTTATTAATTCCTCTTCTCATTCATGAATTTATTTTTTTGAATGTTTCATTAAATACTTGCCATACCAAATGCGTTAATAACAAAAAGAGATCATTTTATCGTGAATAATAAATTCATTCATATATTGCCGTAGGCAAAAGCAATAAAATTTATAAACTATTTCTTTTATTAATTTTCAAATTCACAAAAAGTATTTGATATGTATAACGCGTGCCAAGGTAAGCAACATAAGCATTTATTAAAGAAACCAGTACCTAGTTTTATTAAATTGAGAGAAACACAAGGCAGGAATTCAAGCATCTTAATTGTTTAACCTTTGTTCATATCCTGCTAACTGCTCTAGAACAATATGTCTGGTATCTCCGGAATTGTGTTAAAATTGACCTGATGTAGTCAAATATGATAAATGTGGTTAAAGATTACATTTTTAATTTAGATAAGAGGTGGTTACAAAATGTTTTACAGCTGCTCCATGCTGCCATGCTGCCAGCACAAGTTGCGTTGGTGTAAAAATGATAAGTACCAAAGTCGAACGTATTGTGAACTAAGTTCAGGTAATAAGATCCAATTTACCGAGCAATTGGACGAGATTCACTTTTTTGAAGGCTGTTAAATTTTTTTAGTATATAAATTTAACCTCGCGGTTACAGTAGAATGTGTAAAGTAGGTACTCATTAATTCTTAGAACACTTTACGGGAAAGTACATCAACATCACATACCAAATTCTCCAAAAGTAGTACGTAGAAATAAAGTTTCCTTTTTTGTTTTTTTCATTTGTCTAAAATATCATTACTTTCTTAAACACTTGGTGGAATCATATCCTATTTAAGAAATGACGGGAATTGATTAATAACTTAATAGACCAGCGCAAAGACAAAATGTGTCAAATTGAAGGTTGCTTTCTTAAATCGCTAGGTTGCATAATTCTAAATATGTACCTAAAGGTGAATAAATATCCTTGTGCCAGCTAAAAAAGCAGGTTTCTTCATTATTACTATTTTTCTTGGAATGATATGAAAAATGTTTCAGATAAAAGTTGTACCCAGTAAAATTATATATCGATCTGTTTAAACTCGATGTAAAAATTTTAAAACATAACCTGAAAATAAAAAAAAAAAAAACAAAAATCTTTAAATCCAAAAACTTTTCGAAAAGCAATGTTAAAAATTTTGCTAGTTAGACCCAAAAGTGTTCTCAAAATGATGCAGAACTATTTTTTGAAGACTATTTTTGCGCTTCCTATTATAAATTCATTTACCTCGCTAGACAGATTTTAAATGTCTCGACTTATAAGCAAAAAAGCCAACTGCACATGCTTTTCTATAGTCATGTTTTTCTGTAGGCTATAATTTTGAGCAGCCATATTTGTTCTTTCACAAATCACCAACCCCTCAATACCCACTGGCCATTGGACAAAACTTCTTGGCACCAGTTTGACCGCCTTTGATGGACAATGAACCTTGAAATCGATGGCTACTCTCGATGGACACAAGCTGATATGACGAAAATATGTAGAATGAACCTCCATAAGAAATAACATAGGATTTTGACGATGAACTCTCCTAAGTTATCTACTCTGATACCTATATCACAAAATAAAAACTTTCCCACTTGCTGTATTTACGCCTACAAATTTATTTTTCTATAAGTACCTATTATAATACGGTAAAAAGAGACGAATTCATTGAAACGTGTTCAATATAAAGCGAGTTAAACGAAAAAATATTTTCTTATTTTAATTTTAATATTTATCCAATATCTACCGAGAACGAGAAAAATGGTCCGCAAAAATTATGTTAAATAATTATTTATAATAATTTAAACTATTCGCCGGATCAATGTCAATAGGGTTCTGTTCTAATAGTAGACAAAGCGATTTAAAAAAATTCGATCTATTAAGGATTGCGATTTTTCAATAACCAAATGAAAAGGAGTTTAAAAAACCAAAATAGATAAAAGGAGCATCTACATTAGTAGCAGATCGCAAGAGTTTCACTCACCGAGTTAAGTCACGCAAAAATTAATGTTTTCAAAATCGGTCTACATCAAATGGAAAATTTTTTCAAAAATGTTTTTTCCATCGTTTAGGGTGTCAGGTAAAAGCTTGTTAAAGTGCGAATTCAAAAATAAATCATTTGTTTTTTTCATGTACTTTTTTGACACTTTTCCGAAAAGACGTTTAAAAGTCGACGTCCCACACCCGAAAGTATCGCTCAGAAGAATCTGAAGAATATCATGAACATTGGGAATAAGGTGTGGAATGAACGAATATTATCGGGATTGCATTTCAATAATGTTACAAGATTTAGGCCGAATCTTGTATTTTGGACAGGACAAGATTTTTTTTAATGTATAGAGGGGGTCCAGTGTGAGTATAAAATTGGTTTTATACACCCTCCCATTTGGCCGCCATCTTGACAAGGGGAGCGTAAACAATTTTCAGCGATATCTTGAGAACCGTAAGTCTCACAAAAAAATTTCTAAAACTTTTTTTTGTAGAGAATTGAATTCTCTATAATCTTTGTCTAGATACTTCTTAGAGGTGTTTTAAAACCTCATGAGCCGTGACCTTCATATGCGCAGAGACATAATCCGTCCTGTTGACTCAGTTACACTTCTTAAAAATATTATATTTATTGTTTACAATTTATCCCGAGCTCTTGTTTATGTATACAGCAAGGCAGTCTCCAGTGTCTTCAAAAACATACTTATAACTCAGATTAAACTTTGCCTTTTGCGCATTTCGCGGCTCATGAGATTCTGAAACATCTCTACCATAAACTTGAACATGAAAACGTTATGATTAAAGATGGACTAACATTTTCAAGAAAAATATCAGTTATAACTTTTTTCTGTTGATTTCATTGAAAAAACACATCAGATACATTAGCTTCTTGTAGATCATTTTATTGCGAACAATTTTCTCTACTCATTTTTTTAATTTCTTTTCATTCGAGATGTGAGGACGCTGCACAGGCATCAAATCAATACCCCATTTAAAACGCGCGAAAGGGTGCAGGAAGGAACACCGTCTGAAACTACCCCTTTTTTTGGCATTAGGACAGCATCTATTACTATCTATTACTATTACGTTACATTTCTAAACCAAGGCAGAAAAGAAGAAAACAAAAAAAAATACGAAAGCACCTACGCCAAGTAAACAACCTTTTTTTAAAACATCTACAGGAAAGTACAGGGTCACTCACTTCTCACCCAGGGGTCATTCAGGGCTTTTAAATATCAAAGACACACAGGTGGACCACGATTAGGTTTTACACAAGTAAGGTTAAAAACAAAGGTAACAAAACTAACCTACTCTAAAGTTTTATATTTGTTTTTCTTAAAAATTGTATTATGCAATTGATAATATTTTCCCTTTGCAAATCTAATAAATGCATCAAATTAAGATGGGTTTCAATTTTCAAATTTATCGTATTCCTATACAGTTCATTGCTTTCATCGGTGTATTTGCTGCATCCAAAAAGTATATGCTCTAGGTCCACTAAAACGTTGCAATGCTCGCAGGTACCGCTCGGTAGTAGGTATTCCTATTCTATGTAGATGGGTTGGATAACACCCATGTCCAAATTTAATTCTAGATATTATGGTGATATATTTCCTAGGTATATTATAGCTATTGAGTCAGGGGTTCACTGGTATTACTGATTGTATATGCGTGTATCTAGTAGGGTTGGACAAAATTCATTCCATAGGGACGACCATTTTTTCCTTATCATCGATTGTCTTATCTTTATGCAATCAGAGAGACATATCCCTTCTACAGTTTCTCCGGTGTGGATACTTTCTTTAGCTAATTTATCTATCTGCTCATTATATATTAATCCAACGTGAGCTTTGACCCATACTACTTGGATTTCAATACCATTTGTTTTAAGACTGTATATTAGCTGTTTTATTATTAAAATATGCGGATGTATTCGTTTTAGATTATTATTTGGGTCATACAATTTTTTTAGAGCTAATAGTACGGATAGAGAGTCACTTAAAATTACAAGTCGATTGAACTTATTGTGTTTTACATATTCCAATGATTTCATTATGGCAAAAGCTTCGGCTGTAAAGATTGATGTCTCATCATGTAGTTTATATTTAGCTTCTTTTTTAAGCCTAGGTACTAAGAAGGCACTGCCAACACCAGAATGTGTTTTGGAAGCATCTGTGTAAATATGTATATGTTGACCAAACCTATCTAAAGTATTATTAAGGATATTTATGCTGACCGATGGTATCTCACTATAGCTAAGTATTATGATAGTCATATGGGTCATTACCTGAAAATATTCAATATTTGAGACATCTAAATTAAAGATTTCTATTTTGTTAAAGATTTTTGTAACTTCACGATATCCAGAGCACAAGGGTGGAGAGTTTTTGTTACACCGGTAATTGTCTGTTAGATCGGTGATATATAGATCGTGTATTTTGTTAACTAGTGACGGGTTTTTTATTTTAGAGTTTATTATCATTTTTTCTGAGAGAAATTGTCTCCTGAGCGATAAAGGCGGTTCGCCTGATTCGACTCTTAGTGGTTCAATTGGAGTACTATTCATTGCTCCAATACATAAACGTAACGCTTTGTTTTGTATAACGTCAATTTTTTTTAAACGAGTTTTGCAAGCCGACCCATAGAAAATACTGCTGTTATACATATAGAGCGAATAGAGCCAATATAAGCACTATAAAAGAGCATAGCAATTTGAGGCTGAGGACCCCACCATGTTTTTGTAAAAATTTTTAGGTAATTGATGCCTTTGTTACATTTAGTAATAATTTGTTCAATGTAGGGATTCCAGGTTAATTTTTTGTCAAGAGTTATTCCCAAATACTTAACTACATTTCTAAACTGAAAAGTTCGTCTTCCAAGTTTTATATGGTCTATGTTGGGTGTGTTATGTCTGGTGAAAACGGATACCACTGATTTCTCTGTAGATATGGTAAAACCTTTGTTATCGCACCAAGTTTGTATTATGTTCGCTATATTGGTTAGTTGTCTGATAACTATTTCATATCTATGTTTTCGAGTATACAGGCAAAGGTCATCTGCATATTGTATTGTTGTCATTTGGTTGTATGTATGTATATCAGCAGTATAAATATTGAAAAGCTTAGCACTGAGCGGAAACTACCTTGATTACACGTTATTTGAAAAGTCGCTGATTACGAAAATCAAGGTCTCGCAATCCTAAAAGTTGGGGAACACCCGCAACAACGCAAGGAACATCTCTTTTAGAGGGTTTTTTGCGATAATTTTAATAAATGCCAAGAAGGAACTTTTTTAATATTAAATTGCATTTATACCAAATATAGCCATATTATATGACTAGGTATAATCGAAGAGAGTTAAAAACCACCCATATATCGAAAATTAAGAAGATCGGTAAAAGAAAAAACTTTCTACTTTTGCTTCAAATTTGGTTGAATGGACATTGCCGGGCAAAAGTAAATTATTTTCAACCCCTAAGGAGGTAAAACTACCCCTTCCCACCCATAAATTGAAATAGGCTTTGAAAAACGAGTTCTCATTTTTGAATTTTCATTTTATTTTTGTTGAAATATTATTAAAAAAGTTTCGAAATCTATTCCTTAACCACTTTGGTGGGTTAAACCACCCCTAAATCGAAATAAATGAAAAAATATATTAAAAAGATTTTAGTAATATTTCATCAAAAATAAATTGGAAATGCAAAAATAAAGAAATTTAACTCGTTTTTCAAAGCCTGCTTCAGTTTAGGGGTAGGAGGGGGTAGGTTTACTTCCTTAGGAGTTGACAACAATTTACCTTTTCCCGGCAATGCCCATTCAAATTTGAAGCAAAAAGTAGAAATAAATGCTGTTTACCAATTTTTAAAATTTTAAATTGATATAGGGGGGGTTTTAACCCTCTTCGACTATCCTTAATCATATAACTTGACTATAATTCAATTATCCTTGCAAATTAATATTTAAAAAGGGAATTTTATAGTATCCTCTGTGATTTTTATTAAATTATCACGAAAAACCCTATAGAAGGTGTTTTTTATGTTTTCAGAGGTGTTCCCCAACTTTTAGCATTGCGGGAGCCCGATTTTCATAATCATCGACTCAAAAAACGTATAGCCAAAGTAGTTTTAGATCGGTGTTCTTTCCTGCACCCTTTCGTGCGTTTTGGCTGGAGTATTGGTTTGATCCCTTTGCAGCGTCCTAACACCTCTCCAAAGAAAAGAGATTTAAAAAATGAGTAGAGAAAATTGTTCGCTGTAAAACGATGTACAAGAAACATCTGATGTGTTGTTTCAATAAAATCAATAGAAAAAAAGTTATAACCCTTAAATGATATTTTTTTTCAAAATATTAGTCTATCTTTAATTATAACTTTTTCATTTTCAATTTTATGGTAAGAAGTATTAAAACCAAGAAAGCAGAGAATTCAATTCTATACAAAAAAAAAAACTGTGAGGCTTACGGTTCTCAAGATATTGTGAAAAACTGTTTACGCCCCCTTCTTGAAAATGGCGGCCAAATGTGGGGGGCTGTCAACTCCGAAAACCGGGTTTTATATTCAAAAGAAATCTTGTCCTGTCCAAAATGCAAGGTCAATGTAACATTTCAATGGACTTAACTACATTATGTATAAATCTATATTTAAAAACAATTGAAAGTACGGAACACTAATTGTGAAAGTACGATTTGCACTTGGCCAGCTTTTTTATTTAATTTCTAGATAAGATTTAATATGTCTCAAATAGGATTTGAACAGATCGACAAATAATTTTACTATCTACAACTTTTACCAGAAACAATTTTATTTCTTTAAGAAAGAAGCTATCGTGATGTTTTTCAAACTTCCTTTAGCTGTATAAAATAAGCAGAAAAGATTTGTATTTGCTATCTATAATAGGAACATGATAATAATCACAAAATCTGCCAATTAAAATGGCAAGTCTTCTGCCTCATTTTAACGCAAAAATTCTCTCACGCATGCGCGTGGTCTATAAACATTATTTCGACCTTCCTGAATGCGAATGTTTCTATAAAGAACCGCTGCATGCCTAAAGAATCACTACTTCCACATCCAGATTTTTCATACAAGTCACTTTAAAGGAAACATCTTGACTATGTTTGCGCTCTAGTATGTAGAAATTATTAATCATAGAATTTTAATAATATGTGGGGCAGATGTCATAGAAATATTTGAAGCGTTGGTTTTTACCATATACGTTAAAAATAAAGTTTCCAGCTTGCTCTACATATTCCCCTATTCACAACCTACCACCTCCCACCCCTTGAACGTAATCATCTCGATTGAGATGATTCTCTTCTTCAAATTTCAAGTTTCTGTACTCTTACAAGCTTACTTTATTTATTTCCCCCTATTTACCCCCAACTCTTCACCGGATATGTTCAAAGAACAATCCAGTTCCAGATCTTGTTATAATATACACGTGTACAAAATTTCAAGTCACTATCTTAAACCGTTCCGGAGAAAACGTGCGGACAAGAAAGTTACATACAGACCGACAGACAGACTGACAGGTAGACAGATTTTTTTTCGCTCATATTTAAAATCTCGACGTTTCATGATATTCTAAACCTATTTCAATTTTTTTTTACGTTTACTATACTACCAATCCACTACGTGGATGTGGAAGTAATAGAGACAAAGTACATTAGGGGCAAATTATCATATCCAAAAATATAAGATCAAAGTTTTTCCGTGTATGAATATGTGCCATTAATTGATATTAGATGATTTATTAACTTTATAGTTTTACAGATGACTAACGTAATTCTAGAAAAAAATTCACAGAAAAGAATAATTTGTTTTGTCAAGCAGAACTTAAACAGATATGACAGGTTGGTAATTATTATGTGCACGATAAAACTTTATAATAATAATAATATATAATAAAAAATATTAAAAGAACACGTACAAAACATAGTTACAAAAACACATGAAAATATATACAGTAATATTCCACTCGAGAAAAACATATAAAAACATTTGTTATTTAAAAATTTCTTGGCACTCGTCATCATATATGGATTTTTCGCTGAAACCTTCAATTGGGTGTCCAAAAGTGTTTCTACGTTCATAAACTATAATTTGGTGGGAACTCCGAATATTTTTAAAGATATGAAAATCGTGCATTACTGGGTTCCATTGCATTCTAACCACATTAAAAGTCCTGTTAAAAGTACTTCTAACAGAAAAAATTCTGACAAAAATTTTGCATACCTAGTAAATAAATATGTTTTGATTCTACTAACTTCCAAAATAAACTATCAAAAATCCTCGTTAGTTATAATTTTTTTTATAAAATATCGTACCTTTCAGGTATCTTACAGTATCGTCGTCCTCGAGGATCACACGTTGAAAGCATTAGTAGAAGTAGTAGAAGTAATCGCAAATATATATACAGGGTGTAATTAGTTTCATGTCATTAAAAAAAACTGGTGGTAGGGAACGACAATACAAACAAAAAAACCTTATATAACATGGGGTCTAAAGCTCATAGTTTTGGAGAAAAAAAATAAACAAAAATTTCGCAAATTTTCAATAAAATCTTTTGAGAACTGCTGGAATATTGAGGTAGGTTTAGATCGTCGCGCGTGTCTTTGCCTATGATACTCAATATTTGTGTAGATAGCTATAAAGTGTCGGTGGTCTTTAGCGGTGCGGTAAATAAGATGAAAGACGTCGACGTTTTCTGAGTGTTTAGTAGAGCTGATCTGAAAAAAACTATACTCTGACTCCCCCTTGTGCAATATTTTAGTTTCTGTGGGTGTTTCGTTATGTACACACGTCCAACCTGCCGTTCGTTGTTTTTGTTATTTTTGAATTTCGGGTCGCTGTGTATTTATAGTGAAGATTTATTTTATTTACTTTACCGTTCAAGTCGTTAAATTCTTGATTACGTACAGACACAACTTACTTGTTCGTTCTTTTTGTATTCCGTTTTGGATTTTGGACCAAGTTTTTCTTTTGTTTTTCTTTATTGACAACGTTAGTTGATAGTTTATTGTTTAGTGTTGAACGGAGTACGTATGTCCATAATTCGACGTAGGGAACTGTGTATTGATACAGATGCAGAATTCGAATATTTACTTAGGTGGTAAGCTTTTAACCCAGGACACTCATTTATGTTTCAAACGTTAATAAATCACATTTAAATTCTCTAAATTATAAACATTAATCCAATATTTAGTTCCAAATTAAAAGACACACATGTAAAGAAATGCTCTGTTTAAACTCCTACGGCCATTATTTGCTTGCAGTTGTACAGGAAAAGATAACGAATTATTTACCTCTTTATAATTGTCTCAGTTCGGTTGAGGCGGTCCATCAAAGGCGGTCGATGATCCAAGGCCTTTCCACTTTTTTATGACAATTTAAAAGTTGTATAATTGGGAACTACAAATTCATTGACCAAGAAAAGCAGTGGTTCTCAATTATTTTCTACATTAATATTAAAAAAAATATATTAAAAAAGTTGACCTAGGTCAGTTTTTTTCAAAGTGCCCCTAGAGGGAAAAGTCATAAAGGTTTTTTGTTTGTCTAGTCGGTCCCCATTACCAGTTTTTTTAATGACGTGAAACTGATTACACCCTGTATATACAAAAAATTTAAGTCTTTTTATCTTTTTCAAGTTTATCATGACATTTTTATTGTAAGAGCAACAGTTGAGGAATTATTTTGAAAGAACCAATTTTAAACATGTACCAAAATCGTTTCTTTCCCACCTTTTATAGAGCAGAAATCCCCACTGTCTCGATTATAAGAGATTTCTATGAAAATTATTTGTAAACTATAGTATGGCTAGGAGGTGGTCGCATTTAAATTTTAACAAGCTATATTAAGGTGAGCAAAATGTGAAAATTAAATGCTTCTGTTCTCAAATTTTCGAATTTTGCCGGAGTCGCAGGTTATTTTAGCATTAACTCATAAAGTGACTATAATTATTCACATGGTAACCACGGTTCGGATACCAGAGCTCCACCCACAATTTAGCAGGGGCGTACTCAGACGCGTTTATAAAGATATTTTCACTTTGATTAAAACAAGATAAACATAACCGAAGCTCCGCAATCCACCGATCCCGTTTTACCACAAATACGAGTTAAAAATGCGCGGCCCATTCCCGCGGATCTCCTTCTTTTCATGGTTTCATTTAAATAATTTCCGTTGGTAGCAGATAAAATCCCTAGCCTAGAAGCGATTGTGAGAGTTGTTTTCATGTTAAATTGATAGTGATGAGGTTAAAATAAGCTTGTATAATATACCTGTAATCACTTCAAGCTCTGGACGATCTGTGCTTGTCTCTAACTCTGCGATTTCTCTTTATCTTCTGCAAATTCAAACATCATGGCCGGGTTTAGGGTTTTTTCGTAGTTTAATAAAATTATTACCTGTTATTTTGCAGATACTTAGAAAATTAAACAACAGACGTTTATTTTATATAAAGTTATTGACATTAAGATTAAGAACATGAAATAAGTAGATGAATTAATTTAATAATTTTCAGTAAAATTTTCCTAATTACGAAAAAACCGTAGTACGCCCTTATTCGAATGATTTATTGTACTCTTCGCAAATACAAAATGAAGAATATACAGGGTGTTTCGTGAGTGACTGCCCATACGCTAGTGAGGGGTACAGAACCCTAAGACGATTTAAGAATGACCTTTATTAGATCTGTAATGCCTCTCGTTTCTGATATACAGCGTGTTTTCTATTTTTTGCCAAAATATAGATCGGCCGTATTTTTTTTAATGGTTGTAGCAAATTTTACCAAATTTAATAATGTTTTGCTAATAGAGGTTTACGTAATTCAGTATCGAAAACGAAAAAAAAGTCAGGACCTGAGCCAATTTTTACAATTTTAAATCTTACCTAAAAACATCATCCTGTATATGGATTTTGGCAATGTACAATACAGATTTTCAAAGGGGTCTGATAGTGTGCCTGAACCATGTAGTTAGTTTTTTTGGCACACTATTAACACCTCGAAAATTAACAGCTGAATTTCCCAATGAATCCGTTTAAAACATATTTGGGTGACTTTCGGTCACAAAAAAATTAGTAACTTCATGGACGACATTAATTTTTTGGGGAAAGATTTAATTATACTGTCTGTTTGTTAGAATTTGCTACAACGATAGAAAAATGTAAAGATATGTAAATGTCAACAAAAGTCAAAAAGAAAATATATTAAATATATAAAAATGTGAACAAACGAAATTTTTATTTATTAGAACAAATACAAATGAGTAAAAATTATATGGAAGTGAAATAACTGAGACAATAGAGCTATTAAATAGTTAGTACAATTAGTTAAAAAGAATTTGATCCGATACAATTACTCGAAATTAAAATAACACATCTAAAATGTAACGAACAAAAAAAAATGACTACAACAAATGTCTGCCTTCAACCTCAACATAATATTATAATAACTAGTTAGTCAGTTTTTACACAGTTTTAATGATTCGATAATTAACAACCATATAAATCCATTTTAAAAATCTCGTGAGCCTTGATAAACATTTGCCACAGACAATACTCAAAGTACCTGTCAAAGACTTTGTTCTTGTTTGTTTGAAGCAACACTACGTTTTAAAGTTAAAATGTCCTATTCGAATGAAGAGTATGTTGACATTAGTAAAACATGTCTATTAAATTTGATACAATTTGCTACAGCCATTTAAAAAATACGGCCGATCTAAATTTTGGCAAAACATAAAAAACACGCTGTATGTCAGAAACGAGAGGTTTTAGAGATCTAATAAAGGTCATTCATAAATCAGGGTTCTGGGTAGGGTTCTATGCCCCTCATTAGTGTATGGCCAGTCACTCACGAAACACCCTGTATTGCATTCGATCGGTACATTTCTCTAAAATCGGTAATATTGGTCGTAGAGAAAAAAAAATCATATCACTGTGTTGGTGATCTAATTCTGAACAACATTCAAAATGTCCGTCCGTCTGTCTGTCTGTCTGTCCGTCCGTCTGTCTGTCCGTTACGTTTCTTATAACCACGATAACTTAAGAACGATAAGTTCGATTGTATTGAAATAAAAAATAAAAAAGTTATTAGTTCTTTAAATTTGAAAAAAAATGCCTAAAACTAATATTATTTACAACAAAAAACACTGCGAAGAGTAACCTATATAATGTGCAACAATTATAAATCTAATTACTTTCTCTTTAACAAACATGCTATGGCCATAGCAATACAATATAAACATATAGCGGACAATTTCAAATAACAACTAGTTAGATACAATCGTGGGGGTGATAAGGAAATATACCACTATAATCGTCATATTCCAACTAGATAAAATTTAAATTGAGATATGTGACGTTAATATTCTCGGAAAGCTAATTTCAACTATAAGAAAACAAGCTAGGTATATTTCAAGTCATGCTTGCATACACATGAAATTTCTAATAAAAAAATAGATGGTCAATTACGTTATTTCGTGTATTTATTATTTTAATACGCATCAAAGAAAAATAATGTTGCAAAAAGTCATGAACGAATAAATGGTATACAACAAAGATGAGATGATAGGCCTTTTTTCGTTTGAAAAATTATACAGAAAGCGGTAAAAGTAGCTGAATTAATTTTCAGATCTTGATTTATTTTCAACAGATGACGTCATCATCAATTTGTTAAATGGTTACCTTCTCTCTTTTGTCTTAGTTATGATATATCTTACAGTTATTAAAATGATTACATAAAACCTTACACTTTTCAAAATGGCACTTTCGAGAAAAAAATTAGACTATGAAATTTATGAGTATTTTAATCTATTTATTACAGGGGCAGAAGGGGTGAACCACCCCTAAGAAAAATAAACTAAACGCAACAGTAATTATATGTATTAAAATACGCTATTTATAACGACAAATTAAACTATGTAACATTGTAACACGTATCGATGTTAGGCAATCAATCAATTAGTTCACAGGGTTCTTTCCTCTTTCCTCTCCGCCCAGCTGAGCTGCCGAAACCTGTATGACAAAGATGTTCTTGGTACTGGGGATGCCAACACTATCTTATACCGTAATATCAAACATTGCCTAGTTCAAAGGCCACAGAAATAGAAATTGCTGTCTTACTTTATGTCATTTTCTTGTCATGATTATGTCAAAATTATACGAGTTACGTCCCATACGACATCATCTGCTATAATGTGAACGTGTTTATTCTGCAGATAAAACAATAATAAACTAAATAAAATACTATTTACGTTTCTATTAACAGAAAGCTAATTTTAGGAAACTGTTGAAATTGCCCCCCTCACCAAATCAAAAATACAAATAAATTAATTAACTAGTGTTGTCGGAATGCCTCTAGTCATGTGCTCTGAAACGATTCATGATTGGTTATGATGGTCGTGATGTCACAGTACACACTTGCCTCACGGTTAACTCATACATATGGTGTTATTGTGAACACGCAGCGATGTAAAGCTTGTGAACATCTTAAAAGATGACGGGAAACAAGCATACATACAAATATTGCATAGTGCCTACGTGCAAAAACACATCACATCACATGTTCTTTTCAGTGCCTAAAGATCAGAATATTCGTAGAAAGTGGTATACGGTAAAGAAGCGCGATGAGAAGAAAAAGCCGCCACCTTCTCCGATTATCCCTTTGTATTATTGTGAGGATCATTTTTATGTAAATAATAAATGCATTCTTTGTATGTATGCATAAATAATTACGTCCTCGATTTCGTTTTCACTTTTTAAAATTTTAAAGGTGTATTAAAAAATAGAAGGTCCTACATAATCTGCTGGCTAAACAATGAACCTGTAGGTATCTACTTCTATTAATTAAAATTATATGCTGTATCTATATTCCTCCTGGTAGCTTATATTCCTATATGAAACTGTGTGTCAGTCGTTAGAGAACCTCGTCTTATTCAATGATGTAATCATAGTGGGTGATTTTAATCTTCCGGAGTACAATAATAATAATGTCAGGAACCCCAAAAAGCAATTGTTAGAACACCTAGCGTTAATTGGAAACATAACTCAATATAATCTAGTCTTAAACCAAAATCTGGTAATTCTTGACCTAGTTTTTAGTAATTTAGTTCTACAGGTGAAAAAGTGCAGTGATCCTATTACTAGGGAAGATGTTCATCACCCCAGTATTGTTGCAAAATTCGATAGTAAACTGACCAATAAAGAAGTAAAAAGAGCTCCTCAGCGGTCTTATAACTTTAAAAGAGCGGATTTTTTATCGATGTATAACCTACGTGGACTGGTCCTTCCTACATAATCTCACCTTGGTGGATGATCTTGTCGCAAACTTTTACTATAAACTATATTCAGTTCTGGATGTTAGTGTTCCTAAGCATTCGCCAAAACCCTCGAAGTATCCGGTTTGGTTCAATAATATTATTATAAAATTAATAAAGAAAAAGAGTGGTACAGGAAACAAATCAAAAAAGGTAATCACTTATTAAATCCACATCTAGTAGAACTTAAATTTGAACTAAAAAGTCAAATCAGACTAGCATACCTGCATTACGTAAAACAAGTACAAAATAACTTAATTGTAAACCCTAAACAATTTTGGTCATTTCTGCATACAAAAACTGACCATACCAACTTTCCTAATGAAATGTCGTATAATGAACATACGTTAAAGGCGGCCAAGAAATAAAGGAGGGTTTCGCTAAATATTTTGGTTCAGTACCTAGGTCAACTTTTTTAATATTTTTTTAATATTAATGTAGAAAATAATTGAGAACCACTGCTATTCTTGGTCAAAGAACTTGTAGTTCCCAATTATACAACTTTTAAATTGTCATAAAAAGTGCAAAGGCCCTGGATCATCGACCGCCTTTGATGGACCGCCTCAACCGAACTGAGGCAATTATAAAAAGGCAAATAATTCGTTATCTTTTTCTGCACAACTGCAAGCAAATAATGGCCAACTAACGTTGTCAATAAAGAAAAATAAAAGAAAAACTTGGTCCAAAATCCAAAACGGAATACAAAAAGAATGAACAAGTAAGTTGTGTCTGTACGTAATCAAGAATTTAACGACTTGAACAGTAAAGTCAATAAAATAAATCTTCACTATAAATACACAGCGACCCGAAATTCAAAAATAACAAAAACAACGAACGGCGGGTTGGACGTGTGTACATAACAAAACACCCACAGAAACTCAAATTTTGCACAAGGGAGAGTCAGAGCATAGTTTTCTTCAGATCAGATCTACTAAACACTCAGAAAACGTCTACGTCTTTCATCTTATTTACCGCACCGCTAAAGACCGCCGACATTTTATAGCTATCTGCACAAATATTGCGTATCACAGGCAAAGACACGCGCGACAATCTAAACTTACCTCAATATTCCAGCAGTTCTCAAAAGATTTTATTGAAAATTTGCGAAATTTTTGTTTATTTTTTTTCTCCAAAACTATGAGCTTTAGACCCCATGTTATATAAGGTTTTTTTGTTTGTCTTGTCGTTCCCTACCGCCAGTTTTTTTTAATGACATGACACTAATTACACCCTGTATAAATAGAAAAATTGAAATATGTTTTATACTTGTAACTATATAAACTTATTTCAACCCTTTGAATCAGTTCTTCCACTTTTATCATTAACAAAAATAAAAATTGTGAAGAAAAATTTTTTTCCGAGAGACTTTTTTAACATTTTCAATTTAAAAATTATACAGAATCTTTAAAAATGGGTTCACTATATATAGGTTTCATATTTTTTATAATATATATATAAATCACTGTCTCTCATTTTTCGAATTTTCATGTATTTTTAATGTACAAAAAATATGGTACATTATTTATCGTAAGATAGCCTGTAGCTCGGAAAATTAGCAAGTTACAAACAAATTTCAAGAGACAATGGATGTCTAGAAGGCCTCAATGCATACGTATCAATTTTTTCATATTTTTAAAGTGCTACATTTTCAAAGAAAGAGGTAGTTTTTCATGTTCTTCCGGAATAACTCGGTGAAATCGCACTTTACAGAAAAGTTGCAAATAAAAAAGTCTTGCATTTCGATGATACATTCAACTGAATTTTCAGATTATTTTTTTCCGCTTTTACATTTCCCTCCCTCCACTTTTATGAATTTTCGAGTGGCCATATCTCGAAAAATATGCACTTTTAGAAAAAAATCACAAGGGTAAAAACATCTTATTTTAGGCCAAAAAAGGTAAACAATAAACTTATTCAAAAGGATTATAAAAACTGCCGCCTTAGAAATTTTTGTATAATTTCATGACCATCTTTGGCCAAGATAGTTTTCGACATTACGGTATACTGGCATACTATATGTATAAACAGTTGTCTATATCATGATATTATTATGCAAGTTCGTTATATTGAATGAAGTGAAAGTTAGCGTAAACAGTGCAAGCACTATAGGTCGAATTTATATAATAATATATAATTAAACAATGCAAATTTAATAAAAACAAAGAGGAATGGTAGAAAAATATTCTTAAATATTAAATATTTGGTGGCATATTTTGAAGTCATAGGAAAGTTGTGGTGAATTAAAAAATTAGGTGTTGTATTTCACAATTCATCAATGACACTGAATAAAGCCTCTACAGTGGTTATTATTAACATTTATAAATTCTTATGAAATATTATTGTACAATTAATGTCCCATACCAATCATTATAATTATAAGTAACTCAATAACTTTTACCAACATAAAAACGATATACAATTGCCTCGAGGTTTAAGACATTGTTGTTCTTTCCTTATTATTACTTTTATAGACATTTACAAAAACCATTATCTGAGTTTTTATAGCGTTTACAAAAATAATGTTTTTAATAATAGTGTATACTTTTTACTTCCACATCCACGTAGTGGATTGGAAGTATAGTAATCGCAAAAAAAATTTCAAAAATTTTTATTCGTGAAATAGGTTTAGAATGTCATGAAACGTCGAGATTTTAAATTTGAGCGAAAAAAAAATTTCTGTCTGTCGGTCTGTCGGTCTGTCTGTCTGTCTGTCTGTCTGTCTGTCTGTCTGTCTGTCTGTAACTTTTTTTGTCCGCACGTTTTCTCCGGAACGGTTTAAGATATTGACTTGAAATTTTGTACACGTATATTTTGTAACGAGATCTGGAACTGGATTGTTTTTTGAGGATATCCGGTGAAGGGTTGGGGGTTAAATAGGGGTAAATAGGGGAAAATAAGTAAAGCAAGCTTGTAAGAGTACAGAAACTTGAAATTCGGTGTATGTACTAGAAGTTAAGGCCTCAGATTTTTTTATAATATTTTTCAACCCCCCCACCACCCCTACCCCATTATTAATGGGGTTGATAAAATAAAGTTGAGATAATCATTTGAAATTTCGTACACGTATGTATACTAACGACGTCTGGAATTAGGTTATATTTTGAGATGATTCCGTTGAAGGGTTGGGGGTTAATTTGGGGTAAATAGGGGAATATAAGTAAAACAAGTTGGTGAAAGTACAGAAACTTGAAATTTGGTGTATGTACTAGAAGCCAAAGCGTCAGATTTTTTTACAATATTTTTCAACCCCCACCACCCCTACTCCAATATGAAAAGGGTTGATAAAATAAAATTGAGATATTCATTTGAAATTTGGTACACGTATATATTATAACGACATCTGGAACTAGATTATAATTTGAGATGATTCCGTTGAAGGGTTGGGGGTTAAATAGGGGTAAATAGGGGAAAATAAGTAAAGCAAGCTGGTAAGACTACAGAAACTTGAAATTCGGTGTATGTACTAGAAGCCAAAGCGTCAGATTTTCTTATAATATTTTTCCACCCCCACCACCCCTACTCCAATATGAAAAGGGTTGATAAAATAAAATTGAGATATTCATTTGAAATTTGCTACACGTATGAATTATAACGACATCTGGAAATAGATTATACTTTGAGATGATTCCGTTGAAGGGTTGGGGTTATTTATGGGTAAATAGGGGGAGATAAGTAAAGCAAGCTGGTATGAGTACAGAAACTTGAAATTCGGTGTATGTACTAGAAGCCAGGGTCTCAGATTTTTTAATAATATATTTCAGCCCCCCACCACCTCTACTCTATTATTCAAAGGGTTGATAAAATAAAATTGAGATATTTACACGAAATTTAGTACGCATATGTATTATAACGGCATCGGGAACTAGATTATATTTTGCGATGATTCCGTTGAAGGGTTGGGGGTTAAATAGGGGTAAATAGGGGAAAATAAGTAAAGCAAGCTGGTAAGACTACAGAAACTCAAAATTCGGTGTATGTACTAGAAGCCGAGTTCTCAGATTATTTATAATATTTTTCAACCCTCACCACCCCTACTTCATTATTAAAAGGGTTGATAAAATAAAATTGAGATATTCATTTTAAATTTGGTACACGTATGAATTATAACGACATCTGGAAATAGATTATACTTTGAGATGATTTCGTTGAAGGGTTGGGGGTTATTTATGGGTAAATAGGGGGAAATAAGTAAAGCAAGCTGGTATGAGTACAGAAAATTGAAATTCGGTGTATGTACTAGAAGCCAGGGCCTCAGATTTTTTAATAATATATTCAGCCCCCCACCACCCCTACTCCATTATTCAAGGGTTTGATAAAATGAAATTGAGATATTCACATGAAATTTAGTACGCATATGTATTATAAAGTTATCTGGAACTAGATTCTATTTTGAGATGATTCCGTTGAAGGGTTGGGGGTTAAATAGGGACATATAAGGGAAAATAAGTAAAGCAAGCTGGTAAAAGTACAGAAATTTGGGATTTGGTGTATATACTAGAAGCGGAGGTCTCAGGTTTTTTTATTAGTATTTTCTATCCCCCCACCACTCCCACTCCCTTATTAAAAGAGTTGATAAAATTAAATTTAAATTTTCACTTGAAATTTGGTACATTTATGTATTATAACTATATCTGAAACCAGATTATATTTTGACATGATTGCGTTGAAGGAGTGGGGTAAGTAGAAGGAATAGGGAAAAATAAGTAAAGCAAGCTGGTAAGAGTACTGCAACTTGAAACTCGGTGTATGTCCTAGAAACCAAGGCCTCAGATTTTTTAATAATATTTTTCAACCCTTCCACTACCCTTACTACATTATTAAAGGGGTTGATAAAATAAAATTGAGATATTCACTTGTAATTTGGTAGACGTATGTATTATAATGACATCTGGAACTAGATTATATTTTGGGATGATTCCGTAGGAGGGTTGGGGTTAATAGGAGTAACTAGGGGAAATATGTAAATCAAGCTGGTAAGAGTACAGAAATTTGGGATTCGGTGTATATACTAGAAACCAATGCCTCAGATTTCTTTCTAATATTTTTCAAACTCCACCACCTCCGCTTCATTATTAATGGGATTGATAACATAAAATTGAGATATTACTTGAAAGTTAGTACACGTATGTATTGTAGTGACATCTGATTGAGATGACTCCATTGAAGGGGCGGGAGGTGGTAGATTGTGAATAGTGGAAAATAAGTAGGGTAAACTAGAAACTTCATTTTTAACGTATATGGTAGAAACCAACTCCTCAAACTTTTCTATGTCATCTGCCCCAAATATTATTAAAATTCTATGACCAATAATTTCCACGTACTAGAGTACACATATAGTCAAAATGTTTCCTTTAAAGTGACTTGGATGAAAAATCTGGATGTGGAAGTAGTGATTCCTTGGGCAGCGGTTTTCCTGCATAATATACAAAATATACAGTGACAACGAAAAGCCTGTAAATAATTTCATAAAGTAGACCTGAAACTTGTAATATTCTTTTCAATAATATAAAATGTTCTTTGTAGTAAATGTTGAAGTAAAAGAAGTTGTGACGTAATTACTTCCACATCTACGTAGTGGAGTGGAAGTTCTAGTAATCACAACAAAATGTTTTAGTTGAAATTAGTTTAACATTTCAAGAAACGTGGAGATTTTAAAATTGAGCGATAAACTTTTTTATCTCAATCTACCTGTCTGTCGGTCTGTAGTTTTTTTGTGGGCACATTTACTCTAGAACGATTAAAGATATTGAATTGAGACTCGCTATTCCTATGTACTCGTACTCGTATATAACGAGATCTGGAACTAGATTAATTTTGAGCTTGTATCGTTGAAGGGTTGAGGGATAAACAGGGGTAAATAAGTGAAGCAAGCCAGTAAAAGTGCAGAGGCTTGAGCTTTTATTATGTGTTATAGACTAAGGACTCATTTTTTTTATGACATCTGCCATAGACCACCACTCCATTATTAAAGGGGTTAACAAAATAAAATTATTATTTAGTGAGTGTATGACATTAAAATTCTATGAGGAATTACTTCCACATATTAGAATGCAAATATATTATCAATGTCATGTTTCCATTTAAAGAGACGTGGATGGAGAACCTGGATGTGGAATTAAAAGTCAAATTGTAAAAATGGGACATAACTTCTTAATTTTACAATTCTATTTTGATTTTAATAAAGACATTAAATACATTTTGAATTTTGCAAAAATCCCACTTCTGCTGGTACTTCTAAATTGTGGACAGTCTTTGATAGATATTGTAGTGATGCCGATAAGTTATACGATTAGGTTTTATGACTGCAACTTTAAGAAATTGACTAGAAATTATAAATATGTATTATAATTATAAATAAATTCAAAGTAATAACATTCTCTAAGAGAAGTACTATAGTCACCAAATAGTAAGAAGCCGCCCGGCGCAGATTAAGTCTCACCCGTTCTTTCTAAAACCGTACGTCTCTGCGCCACTGACCAAAGCGGATATACAATATGTATGTGCGTGTGCACTTGGTTTCTCCATAACGGCTACAATTCGTGTTTTTATATATTTAAGAGGAATACGGCTAGAAGTCGTCTTTCGAGCAGCTTCTTCGTATCTGGCGATTACCATGGATTATCTTGGCATTGCTTCGGACTCCATATTTAAATGATATCTTAACACCATTTGATATCTTAGTATCATTTACGCATGGAGAACCTCTTGAAGCGAGCATTTATGTGGTTTTATTAAAAGACATATTGCATGTATTACAAACATTCTTAATTCACCGGTTAAATCAATATTAGAATACTGTTGCATTATCTGAAAGCCATATTATCCGTCTGAGATTGACAAGTTCGAAAAAGTAAATAAGGAAACAATACATTTCATTTTGCTTCGGTTACATATTAATAAAATCAATTATTCATACGAAGAGAGGCTCAATTGCTAGGTTTTACGACTCTCAAGAAAATACATCTTAAATTATACAAAAATCTGATATTAATATTATCAACAATAAAACAGATTCTACAGAATTTCTACAATTAGTCAATTAGAAATTCCCTAGATACAATACAAGAAATAATGATTTATTCTGTAATAATACCTCTCACTCGATAATTACGACAGTTAAAACTGCATTCCAACATCTAAACTTTATCTGGTGTTGATTGTGGTTCAGATCACCAGTTGCTTGTATGCACTTTTTGAAACCACATGAATACAGAGCCGTTTATCCATCATAACTTTCGAATATAAATTGTGAAAATATATAAGTGAACTCAAACTACTAAATTAAGATCCATCTACTCAGTGGGATTGCCAAAAATTTTGTTAAGCAAATCCAGTATGATGGACATACAAACATAAACAAACATACGGTTCAAACTGAGGATCTCTTCCTTTTTTATTTTATTTTATTTTTTTATTTTTTTTTTTTTGAGGTGGTTCAAAACGTTTTTACGGAAGCGTACTGAGGCCACGACGAAAAAAAAATTAAGTTGAAATTTCAACATATCAAGTCGAAATTTTAACTTATTGAGTTGAAATTTCAAGATAATAAGTTGAAATTTCAACTTATTATCTTGAAATTTCAACTTAATATTAATCGAAATTTTAACTAATTAAGTTGAAATTTCAAGATAATAAGTTGAAATTTCAAGTTAATAAGTCGAAATTTTGACTTATTAAGTGGAAATTTCAAGATAATAAGTTGAAATTTCAACTCCTTAAGTTGACATTTCAAGATAATAAGCCGAAGTTTCAACATATTAAGTTGAAATTTCAAGATAAATCCACATCCAGATTACTCGTCCAAGTCACTTTAAAGGAAACATTTTGACTAAATTTGCACTCTACTATGTGGAAATTATTGGTCATAGAATTTTAATATTTGGGGCAGATATGATAGAAAAATTTGAGGCGTTGCCTTCTTCTACCATATACGTTAAAAATGAAGTTTCTAGCCTGGTCTACTTATTTTGCGTTATTTACAACCTACCACCTGGAAAATATTATAAAATATAGGCCTTGGCTTCTAGTACATACCAAATTTCAAGTTTCTGTACTGTTACCAGCTTGCTTTACTCATTTCCCCCTATTTACCTCGCAACCCTTCACCGGATATGTTCAGAAAACAATCCAGTTCCAGATCTCGTTATAATATGTATATCAGTATACAAAATTTCAAGTCAATATCTTAAACCTTTCCGAAGAAAACGTACGGACAAAAAACGTAACAGACCGACAGAGACACAAACAGATCGCAATTTTTTTCTCAAATTTAAAATATCGACGTTCCATGACATTCTAAACCTATTTCAAGAAAAAAAATGAATTTTTTTTTACGGTTATTATACTTCCAATCCACTACCTGGAGGTGGAAGTAACATGTCAAAATTTCCACTTATGATCTTAAAATTTCAACTTAATAAGTCGAAATTTTAAATTATTAAGTTGAAATTTCAAGATAATAAATTTAAATTTCAACTCATTAAGTTGAAAGTTCAAGATAGTAAGTCGAACTTTCAACTTACGATGTTGAAATTTCAAGATAATAAGTTGAAATTTCGACTTATTATGTTGAAATTTCAACTTAATTTTTTCGCCGTAGCCTCAGTACGCTTCCGTACGTTTTCAATAATATCTTGCATTTACGTTTAGAAATGTACATTACGAATTATCGAAGTTTATCACGTATTAATGATATAGACCAATCAAACTCAGCAAAAGGAGATAATTTTTTAGACGTAATTTCCACTGGAAGGAAAACACTAGGATCGTATTCAGTACACGCGAAATATCAATTTTCAAACCAGTGCATCCAAAACAAAGTACGAAGCAAACAAACGAAGCAATGTGAAAAAGTCGGTTTTTCTCGTTTATCTGCAAATGTAACTTATTCATCGAAAATAGTTCCAAACAATGGTTGTAGGCATTTAAAATACCTACAAAGTGGCGCCCGCTGAATGAAAATCCGATTGTTAGATTTCTAGAAAATTTAAAAAAAAAACATCGAAAAATTACATTTAAAGTTACATCGAGTCCTGAAGGTCGGAGGGTCTTCATTTTTTTTTAATTCATATAAAAATGACAACTACGCAAATATCTATTTTACATTTCGATACACGAACAATGGACAAAGTTATTAAGTCCATTTGTTTATGCCGAAGAAATATGTATCATTTTCAACGGCGTTATTAAGCAACTTAATTGAAGTATTTGACTTCGGCTTTGAGTTCAGTGATAGTACAACTCATGGGGAGTAGAAAACTATTTGCAAAATTGAAATAGGAGCGTATCATTTTGGGGAATTCAAATATTACTAAAATCACTTTTTTAATAAACAATTGAATTTATCGGAAACTATTCATCCACCAGAATTCGGGTTACGGCCACTTCTTAAGTACATTATAACGCATATTTCATGAGATTGTTAACCATGAATTAATTATTGCAAAAGTTACTGCAAAATTAAAAATGTAATTTTTCGATGTTCTTTTTTTAATTTTTGAGAAATCTAACAATTGGATTTTCATTCAACGCGCGTCACTTTGTAGGTATTTTAAATGCCTATCACTATTGTTTGAAACTTTCTTCAAGTTACATTCACAGATAAACGAGACAAACCGACTTTTTCACATTTTTCGTACGTAAAACGTCCGCCAATTTGTTTCTGCAACTTTGTTTTGGGGGCACTGGTTTGCAAATTGATATTTCACATGTACTGAATGTGATCCTATTGTTTTTTTTTCTAGTGGGAATTACATTTAGAAATTTTCCTGCTTTGATTGGTTTAATAATAACAATGGGGGGGTATATGTAGCAGGATTGCCTCGACATAAGTATCTGCAAATGAATGCAAAGTTTGCTAATCATTCTCAAAAGGTCATAATTTAGGAAGAACTTCCTGTTAAATAAGCATAAACACACCTCATACTAGATGACCCACAAATCCAAAGCCAAGGCTGCCAGGAAGAGGATCGCATATTTGAAAAAATGCAAACATCGTCCTCCTGACATTGTCAATGATAGAGCTGGAAATCGAACCCAATACACCACGTTGTAACGACTACGCTTCCGTGCCGATATGTTAACAGACATTTTTCTTATTATGTTTACCTTGTAAATTCAGATTTTAAGTAGATGACAGTTATTTTTCTAGGACCCTGTATATATAGATATATTTTTCATGTCCTCAACTCTGAATATTAATTAGTTTTTTCTCACTACATTACTTGTTATTATGAATTAAAATAATTATATTTATTAGTATTTAATAATCGATGAAATTGATTCTGGAAACATACAACTTAAGTACAATTTTTCAAAGTAAACAAATTAAAAATTAAGCTATTAATTTCTAATTAAGAAACATATATTATTAAGTGTATGCGCATACTTAAATATTATATTAATTAATGTACCTACTTATTATGATTCCTAATGTTATAAATTTAAGCATTGCGTAATTCCTACACATATCAATTTAATATACTACGATATAAAAGCCGCTGCCTAAGGAATCACTACTTCCACATCCAGATTTTTCATCAAAGTCACTTTAAAGGCAACACCTTGACTAGATTTGCATTCTAGTGTGTGAAAATTATTGGTCATAGAATTTTAATAATATTTGGAACACTTGTCATAGAAAAGTTTGAGGCGTTGGTTTCTACCAAATACGTTAAAAATGAAGTTTTTAATTTACCCTACTTATTTTCCCCTATTCACAACCTACCACGTCTCACCCCTTCAATGGAATCATCTCAATCAGATGTCATTACAATACATCCGTGTACTAACTTTCAAGTAAATATCTCAATTTTATGTTATCAAACCCATTAATAATGGAGCGGAGGTGGTAGAGTTTGAAAAATATTAGAAAGAAATCTGAGGCCTCGGTTTCTAGTATATACACCGAATCCCAAATTTCTGTAGTCGTACCAGCTTGCTTTACTTATTTTCCCCTATTTGCCCCTATTTAACCCCCAACCCTTCAAAGACATCATCTCAAATTATGATCTAGTTTCAGACGTCGTTATAATACATACGTGTACCAAATTTCAAATGAATATCTCAATTTTATTTTATCAACCCTTTTCATATTGGAGTAGGGGTGGTTGGGTTGAAAAATATTATAAGAAAATCTGACGCTGTGGCTTCTAGTACATACACCGAATTTCAAGTTTCTGTAGTCTTACCAACGTTTTACTTATATTCCTCTATTTACCCCAAATTAACCCCCAACCCTTCAACGGAATCATCTCAAAATATAAACTAATTCCAGACGTCGTTATAATACATACGTGTACGAAATTTCAAATGAATATCTCAACTTTATTTTGTCAACCCCATTAATGGGGTAGGGGTGGTCGGGGGGTTGAAAAATATTATAAAAAAATCTGAGGCCTTAACTTCTTGTACATACACCGAATTTCAAGTTTCTGTACTCATACCAGCTTGCTTTACTTATTTCCCCCTATTGACCCCTAAATAACCCCCAACCCTTCAACGGAATCATCTCAATGTATAATCTAGTTCCAGATGTCGTTATAATTCATACGTGTACCAAATTTCAAATGAATATCTCGATTTTATTTTATCAACCCTTTTAATAATGAAGTAGGGGTGGTGGGGGTTGAAAAATATTATAAATAATCTGAGACCTTGGCTTCTAGTACATACACCGAATTTCAAGTTTCTGTAGTCTTACCAGCTTGCTTTATTTATTTTCCCCTATTTACCCCTATTTAACCCCCAACCCTTCAACGGAATTATCTCAAAATATAATCTAGTTCCAGATGTCGTTATAATACATACGTGTAGAAAATTTCAAATGAATATCTCAATTTTATTTTATCAACCCTTTCCAAATTGGAGTAGGGGTGGTGGGGGGTTGAAAAATATTATTAAAAAATCTGATGCTTTGGCTTCTAGTACATACACCGAATTTCAAGTTTCTGTACTCTTACCAACTTGTTTTACTTATATTCCTCTATTTACCCCAAATTAACCCCCAACCCTTCAACGTAATCATTCCAAAATATAATCTAATTCTAGACATCGTTATAATACATACGTGTACGAAATTTCAAATGAATATCTCAACTTTATTTTATCAACCCCTTTAATGGGGTAGGGGTGGTGGGGGGTTGAAAAATATTATAAAAATATCTGAGGCCTTAACTTCTAGTACATACACCGAATTTCAAGTTTCTGTACTCTTACAAGCTTGCTTTACTCATTTCCCCCTATTTACCCCTATTTAACCCCCAACCCTTCACCGGATTTCCTCAAAAAACAATCCAGTTCCAGATCTCGTTATAATATATACGTGTACAAAATTTCAGGTCAATATCTTAAACCGTTCCGGAGAAAGCGTGCGGACAAAAAAAGTTACAGACAGACCGACAGACAGACAGACAGAAAATTTTTTTTTCGCTCAAATTTAAAATCTCGACGTTTCATGACATTCTAAACCTATTTCACGAATAAAAATTTTTGAAAATTTTTTTGCGATTACTATACTTCCAATCCACTACGTGGATGTGGAAGTAAAATCATGAAATTAAACACTGCTATCTTCGCTTATGCCACCCTCTTGTAGTACTTATTATGTCCATCATTTTTCTATTGCTAAAATATAACAGGCAGCTCTATTGCAGTTTTCTTTCTTTTCTAATCTTAAAGCAAGATCTTGAATAATTTCATTTTATATTCACCACAGACCACAAAATTTACATAATCGAAGCCTACTTTCGAACTGGAGGTCTCTTCTCGAATCTTTGCTAAAATTTTTGACCACGACAAATGTCACCTATAAATTGTCGCATCAAGTGTATGCATACTTCTTAATAATGGTATTCTCGAGCAGTAGTAGACACCGCTGATACCACTCGGCCAGTATGTCGTATAGCAAAGTATATCAACGCTGTATTATGCCTCTGCTTCACCGATAGAAGTTATCTGATAGCGCAAAATTTAGTTTAAGTGTCAATGGAACAGATGTAAACAACAAACAATGTTTTATTCTTGTTAGTTTTATTTTGCTAGAGTCAGTAAAACACCCCGACATTTTGTTTGGTTGTGACGTACTTTCTTCCAGTTGCCTAGCACATAGGCAAGTGGAAGCGTCACTTTGGCGCTGAGCTATATTTCGGTTAAATTCGGTAATCTCGAGCGCCACCTTTGCAATTACTTCCACATCCACGTAGTGGATTGGAAGTATAGTAATCGCAAAAAAAATTTCAAAAATTTTTATTCGTGAAATAGGTTTAGAATGTCATGAAACGTCGAGATTTTAAATTTGAGCGAAAAAAAAATTTCTGTCTGTCGGTCTGTCGGTCTGTCTGTCTGTCTGTCTGTCTGTCTGTCTGTCTGTCTGTAACTTTTTTTGTCCGCACGTTTTCTCCGGAACGGTTTAAGATATTGACTTGAAATTTTGTACACGTATATTTTGTAACGAGATCTGGAACTGGATTGTTTTTTGAGGATATCCGGTGAAGGGTTGGGGGTTAAATAGGGGTAAATAGGGGAAAATAAGTAAAGCAAGCTTGTAAGAGTACAGAAACTTGAAATTCGGTGTATGTACTAGAAGTTAAGGCCTCAGATTTTTTTATAATATTTTTCAACCCCCCCACCACCCCTACCCCATTATTAATGGGGTTGATAAAATAAAGTTGAGATAATCATTTGAAATTTCGTACACGTATGTATACTAACGACGTCTGGAATTAGGTTATATTTTGAGATGATTCCGTTGAAGGGTTGGGGGTTAATTTGGGGTAAATAGGGGAATATAAGTAAAACAAGTTGGTGAAAGTACAGAAACTTGAAATTTGGTGTATGTACTAGAAGCCAAAGCGTCAGATTTTTTTACAATATTTTTCAACCCCCACCACCCCTACTCCAATATGAAAAGGGTTGATAAAATAAAATTGAGATATTCATTTGAAATTTGGTACACGTATATATTATAACGACATCTGGAACTAGATTATAATTTGAGATGATTCCGTTGAAGGGTTGGGGGTTAAATAGGGGTAAATAGGGGAAAATAAGTAAAGCAAGCTGGTAAGACTACAGAAACTTGAAATTCGGTGTATGTACTAGAAGCCAAAGCGTCAGATTTTCTTATAATATTTTTCCACCCCCACCACCCCTACTCCAATATGAAAAGGGTTGATAAAAAACCGCTGCCCAAGGAATCACTACTTCCACATCCAGATTTTTCATCCAAGTCACTTTAAAGGAAACATTTTGACTATATGTGTACTCTAGTACGTGGAAATTATTGGTCATAGAATTTTAATAATATTTGGGGCAGATGACATAGAAAAGTTTGAGGAGTTGGTTTCTACCATATACGTTAAAAATGAAGTTTCTAGTTTACCCTACTTATTTTCCACTATTCACAATCTACCACCTCCCGCCCCTTCAATGGAGTCATCTCAATCAGATGTCACTACAATACATACGTGTACTAACTTTCAAGTAATATCTCAATTTTATGTTATCAATCCCATTAATAATGAAGCGGAGGTGGTGGAGTTTGAAAAATATTAGAAAGAAATCTGAGGCATTGGTTTCTAGTATATACACCGAATCCCAAATTTCTGTACTCTTACCAGCTTGATTTACATATTTCCCCTAGTTACTCCTATTAACCCCAACCCTCCTACGGAATCATCCCAAAATATAATCTAGTTCCAGATGTCATTATAATACATACGTCTACCAAATTACAAGTGAATATCTCAATTTTATTTTATCAACCCCTTTAATAATGTAGTAAGGGTAGTGGAAGGGTTGAAAAATATTATTAAAAAATCTGAGGCCTTGGTTTCTAGGACATACACCGAGTTTCAAGTTGCAGTACTCTTACCAGCTTGCTTTACTTATTTTTCCCTATTCCTTCTACTTACCCCACTCCTTCAACGCAATCATGTCAAAATATAATCTGGTTTCAGATATAGTTATAATACATAAATGTACCAAATTTCAAGTGAAAATTTAAATTTAATTTTATCAACTCTTTTAATAAGGGAGTGGGAGTGGTGGGGGGATAGAAAATACTAATAAAAAAACCTGAGACCTCCGCTTCTAGTATATACACCAAATCCCAAATTTCTGTACTTTTACCAGCTTGCTTTACTTATTTTCCCTTATATGTCCCTATTTAACCCCCAACCCTTCAACGGAATCATCTCAAAATAGAATCTAGTTCCAGATAACTTTATAATACATATGCGTACTAAATTTCATGTGAATATCTCAATTTCATTTTATCAAACCCTTGAATAATGGAGTAGGGGTGGTGGGGGGCTGAATATATTATTAAAAAATCTGAGGCCCTGGCTTCTAGTACATACACCGAATTTCAATTTTCTGTACTCATACCAGCTTGCTTTACTTATTTCCCCCTATTTACCCATAAATAACCCCCAACCCTTCAACGAAATCATCTCAAAGTATAATCTATTTCCAGATGTCGTTATAATTCATACGTGTACCAAATTTAAAATGAATATCTCAATTTTATTTTATCAACCCTTTTAATAATGAAGTAGGGGTGGTGAGGGTTGAAAAATATTATAAATAATCTGAGAACTCGGCTTCTAGTACATACACCGAATTTTGAGTTTCTGTAGTCTTACCAGCTTGCTTTACTTATTTTCCCCTATTTACCCCTATTTAACCCCCAACCCTTCAACGGAATCATCGCAAAATATAATCTAGTTCCCGATGCCGTTATAATACATATGCGTACTAAATTTCGTGTAAATATCTCAATTTTATTTTATCAACCCTTTGAATAATAGAGTAGAGGTGGTGGGGGGCTGAAATATATTATTAAAAAATCTGAGACCCTGGCTTCTAGTACATACACCGAATTTCAAGTTTCTGTACTCATACCAGCTTGCTTTACTTATCTCCCCCTATTTACCCATAAATAACCCCAACCCTTCAACGGAATCATCTCAAAGTATAATCTATTTCCAGATGTTGTTATAATTCATACGTGTAGCAAATTTCAAATGAATATCTCAATTTTATTACTTCCACATCCACGTAGTGGATTGGAAGTATAGTAATCGCAAAAAAAATTTCAAAAATTTTTATTCGTGAAATAGGTTTAGAATGTCATGAAACGTCGAGATTTTAAATTTGAGCGAAAAAAAAATTTCTGTCTGTCGGTCTGTCGGTCTGTCTGTCTGTCTGTCTGTCTGTCTGTCTGTCTGTCTGTCTGTAACTTTTTTTGTCCGCACGTTTTCTCCGGAACGGTTTAAGATATTGACTTGAAATTTTGTACACGTATATTTTGTAACGAGATCTGGAACTGGATTGTTTTTTGAGGATATCCGGTGAAGGGTTGGGGGTTAAATAGGGGTAAATAGGGGAAAATAAGTAAAGCAAGCTTGTAAGAGTACAGAAACTTGAAATTCGGTGTATGTACTAGAAGTTAAGGCCTCAGATTTTTTTATAATATTTTTCAACCCCCCCACCACCCCTACCCCATTATTAATGGGGTTGATAAAATAAAGTTGAGATAATCATTTGAAATTTCGTACACGTATGTATACTAACGACGTCTGGAATTAGGTTATATTTTGAGATGATTCCGTTGAAGGGTTGGGGGTTAATTTGGGGTAAATAGGGGAATATAAGTAAAACAAGTTGGTGAAAGTACAGAAACTTGAAATTTGGTGTATGTACTAGAAGCCAAAGCGTCAGATTTTTTTACAATATTTTTCAACCCCCACCACCCCTACTCCAATATGAAAAGGGTTGATAAAATAAAATTGAGATATTCATTTGAAATTTGGTACACGTATATATTATAACGACATCTGGAACTAGATTATAATTTGAGATGATTCCGTTGAAGGGTTGGGGGTTAAATAGGGGTAAATAGGGGAAAATAAGTAAAGCAAGCTGGTAAGACTACAGAAACTTGAAATTCGGTGTATGTACTAGAAGCCAAAGCGTCAGATTTTCTTATAATATTTTTCCACCCCCACCACCCCTACTCCAATATGAAAAGGGTTGATAAAATAAAATTGAGATATTCATTTGAAATTTGCTACACGTATGAATTATAACGACATCTGGAAATAGATTATACTTTGAGATGATTCCGTTGAAGGGTTGGGGTTATTTATGGGTAAATAGGGGGAGATAAGTAAAGCAAGCTGGTATGAGTACAGAAACTTGAAATTCGGTGTATGTACTAGAAGCCAGGGTCTCAGATTTTTTAATAATATATTTCAGCCCCCCACCACCTCTACTCTATTATTCAAAGGGTTGATAAAATAAAATTGAGATATTTACACGAAATTTAGTACGCATATGTATTATAACGGCATCGGGAACTAGATTATATTTTGCGATGATTCCGTTGAAGGGTTGGGGGTTAAATAGGGGTAAATAGGGGAAAATAAGTAAAGCAAGCTGGTAAGACTACAGAAACTCAAAATTCGGTGTATGTACTAGAAGCCGAGTTCTCAGATTATTTATAATATTTTTCAACCCTCACCACCCCTACTTCATTATTAAAAGGGTTGATAAAATAAAATTGAGATATTCATTTTAAATTTGGTACACGTATGAATTATAACGACATCTGGAAATAGATTATACTTTGAGATGATTTCGTTGAAGGGTTGGGGGTTATTTATGGGTAAATAGGGGGAAATAAGTAAAGCAAGCTGGTATGAGTACAGAAAATTGAAATTCGGTGTATGTACTAGAAGCCAGGGCCTCAGATTTTTTAATAATATATTCAGCCCCCCACCACCCCTACTCCATTATTCAAGGGTTTGATAAAATGAAATTGAGATATTCACATGAAATTTAGTACGCATATGTATTATAAAGTTATCTGGAACTAGATTCTATTTTGAGATGATTCCGTTGAAGGGTTGGGGGTTAAATAGGGACATATAAGGGAAAATAAGTAAAGCAAGCTGGTAAAAGTACAGAAATTTGGGATTTGGTGTATATACTAGAAGCGGAGGTCTCAGGTTTTTTTATTAGTATTTTCTATCCCCCCACCACTCCCACTCCCTTATTAAAAGAGTTGATAAAATTAAATTTAAATTTTCACTTGAAATTTGGTACATTTATGTATTATAACTATATCTGAAACCAGATTATATTTTGACATGATTGCGTTGAAGGAGTGGGGTAAGTAGAAGGAATAGGGAAAAATAAGTAAAGCAAGCTGGTAAGAGTACTGCAACTTGAAACTCGGTGTATGTCCTAGAAACCAAGGCCTCAGATTTTTTAATAATATTTTTCAACCCTTCCACTACCCTTACTACATTATTAAAGGGGTTGATAAAATAAAATTGAGATATTCACTTGTAATTTGGTAGACGTATGTATTATAATGACATCTGGAACTAGATTATATTTTGGGATGATTCCGTAGGAGGGTTGGGGTTAATAGGAGTAACTAGGGGAAATATGTAAATCAAGCTGGTAAGAGTACAGAAATTTGGGATTCGGTGTATATACTAGAAACCAATGCCTCAGATTTCTTTCTAATATTTTTCAAACTCCACCACCTCCGCTTCATTATTAATGGGATTGATAACATAAAATTGAGATATTACTTGAAAGTTAGTACGCGTATGTATTGTAGTGACATCTGATTGAGATGACTCCATTGAAGGGGCGGGAGGTGGTAGATTGTGAATAGTGGAAAATAAGTAGGGTAAACTAGAAACTTCATTTTTAACGTATATGGTAGAAACCAACTCCTCAAACTTTTCTATGTCATCTGCCCCAAATATTATTAAAATTCTATGACCAATAATTTCCACGTACTAGAGTACACATATAGTCAAAATGTTTCCTTTAAAGTGACTTGGATGAAAAATCTGGATGTGGAAGTAGTGATTCCTTGGGCAGCGGTTTTTTTACGTGGGGCAAAGGTCCCACATTAGCCTCCTAAACGCAGCCTGTTGCAGTAAGGCTGGGATAGCTACAGTGGAGACACGGTATGTCCAGGGGTTCGGACGGCAGATTAGACTTTCACTCACATTCAACAGTAAAAGGCAGAGGTCGGTAAATAACAAAGTTTATTAACATACAATGAAATGTTTACAAAACAATAAAAAACGGTTAGGTGCCAAACGGAGTTTCTGATAAATACAATAACAAAAACTTAAGATATGTCATTTTAATTTAATTTGAATTAGGTAGGGCGCCATTTTGTGACGTACGGGTAACCAGGCGGTGAGAAGCTAGTTAGCTATTAATTACTCATTAATACGGAAGCAAGCGGTGGTAAGCAAGCAAACGGTGAAAGCGGTAAAGAAAAAAAATAACACCGGTAGAAAAACAGTTAGCGGAAAAAAACGGTAAACGGTAAGAAACAACACCACAATAAGTAATAAAAGCAGGCAGTATGCAAGTACCAGGCAAAAGCAAGCGGTTATCTACAGCATTCCTAAATGAACGGTCAGAGTGTAAGTGTGAAGAACTTGGCAAAACTAAATAAGACTGATACCAAATAAATAAAACGGTTTTCGGATTCGGTGCGGTGTGTAACTTAAGTCACACTCGGATCGAAAAATGGAACGGTTAACGGATTCGGAGCGATGTGTAAACTTGGTTACACTCGATTCGGAAAATAAAACGGATATCGGATTTGGTAACAGCTTACTTCGGAGATTATTCTGCCTAAACGGACAGACAGCAATAATCAGAACGGTGGTATTTCGGTTCGGTTCGGAAATGTTGAAATTACATCAACACTTGATGCGGTGTTTGCCAAGCACCTCAAACCCCACAGCTGGGTGCCTTCATTAAATGCATTTCGGTTCGGCCACGTGGTATCTTGTCGGATTTTATGCGGAGAATGTCTATATATCAGAATATAATGTTAGTTAATTTATTTACGGTAGCCTAGATTTTATTCTTAATTCCCGGACTATAATAAATTTCTATAAATTATTTCAAAGTAAGGAATTTTGTTCCATTTCGTATCAATACGAAATATTGGGAATAAAATGAACGGTAGATTAACAATAACACTACAATAAATTTCACAAAAATAATTTTTGCAAATACAGATTTTATTTTGCTACGCACTAGCTAAAATAAAATATACGGTACATATAACTTCTACCCATTTGGTAGAACAACATATTATTTTATCGCAGTACCATCACAGATGGTCTGGATTAAAATAATATAAACGGTAAACGGTACACATTTTCTCTCGAAATATCATCCACGTTCTTTTTCCCATTTGGAAATTCTTGCGAACATAGCTATTTGGATAAAATCGGAGAAGTTGACAGGTCCTAACTCGGACTCTCTTACTATATTGTAATAATTTAATAAATTTATTTAATTTCGGCTAAGTCGGGAAATAATAATTATATTCTGATACATTTAAACGGAATCGGTTTCAAATTATTGCTTTAAAACACACATTTTAGTGAATTATTCTTATCGGTGTTAATATAAAAAGGTCGACAAGAAACCAGCGGCGGTGATAAAACGGTGTACTTACATGTGTTGGAGATACGGAATAATACCCGACTAGGCTGTTTGACGGATCGGACAGAAGTGATTTCAAATGTGCTCTAATGAAACTGATTTACGCAGCTGACTTACCAACGCCATCAGTATCAAATCTTGTAATTAATGTTAATATTACGGATAGCCCTCTCACTGCCAGGTTTATTAAATTACCTATTTAAAGTAGAAATCTATTTCGCGGTTTATCTAGCTAAATTAGGAGAAATCTATAATAATAATTCACAATACATATGATTCGAATGTAAGCGGAGCAAATAACGAAGTATATTATTAATTTAAACTGCATTTTTGGCAACGGAAAATTTACATCGTTACATGGTAAATGTTTTGTTAAATAACAGTAATTTCATTTAGATTAAATTTTCTTTGTTAGTTTTACATAAAAGTAACAACTTTTACACTCGAGTCAAAAACGACCACTTGCGTCTTTGGTGCAGATATAATTATTAACCAAGCATAACCTTACCTTCATTGTTACACTTAATGCTAGCGCTACACGTTGGGCCAAGTCTGGCTAACTGCGGACCAACACAACGTATGGATGGTAATTTGTCTTGATTGGCCACGAATGAGCCAAGTTTGCCTGTGTTCGCCTCGGTGTTGGTAAATAGTACACAAATCAAGGGATTTTGCGTCAGTTGGTGTATAAATACTGCTTACAGCGTGCGCACCCATGTTTTTCCTGTAGTTAGAGTTGCGTTAAAATGGCAGTTTGGAACAATGATGATATTTTTAAGTTTTTAGAACTATATTAGGGAGAACTTACGATATGGGACCAGAAAAATAATTGGTTTGAGATTTTGAACACGTAATGGAGACTGCTGTCACTAGTAGCTAGAAACTAATAGTCAAACGAACTTTGGCTTATATAGATTTTCTCCAATCAGTATCTCTCTTGGAAATACTTGGTCCTATTTTGCACAGGAGAAATTGGAGTTCAGTTGGTGACATCCTGCAGAAATTCTCGAATTTACCATCTTCTAGGTTCTAGTAAGCACTGCTGTATCGGCCAACGTTTGGTTGGTATATTTGTAGACAAATGTTTCGACAATTGTTTCAGCAATTGTTTCTGCCAAAATATGGCCCAACGTGTAGCGCCAGCATTACACTTAGCGCGGAAGCTCGAATTTGCCATTGTATAAACGGTCTAAACAAAGCACAGCGAAAAGTGCAAATAAAGTTTTCAAAGTTATTTATATATAATAAAAATAGGAGCGGGCCCAAGACAGTACCTTGGGGAACTCCAATATTAACATCCATTTCCCCTGATCTTTTGCCGTAATATTCAACGAACTGGTTTCTGTTCATCAGATAGGATCGTACAAACTTATTGTATTGGCCACGTAACCCATAACCCTCCACTTTTTTAAGTAAACTATAGTCCACGCAGTCAAATGGTTTAGATAAATCTACAAAAAAAGGCCATAACTCTGTTACTCTAGTCAAGATTTTTGTAAATATGATCTGGAAAGCTTACTATAGCAGAAATTGTAGATCGGTTTACTCTAAATCCGTGCTGATTAGGCGACAGTATATTATTAGATTCAAGAAATAATATTATTCCATTTGCAAGCAATTTTTCGATTATTTTAGAAAACACTGATAGTAAAGAAATGGGACGATAATTACAAATTTCTTTTGAATCTCCTTTCTTAAAAACGCATATTACTTTAGATATTTTAAGTACATCTGGAAAGTGACCTTCAGCAAAGCAGTGATTTATACTGTTACACAGGGATCTGGCAAGAAAATAAGCACATTGTTTAATAATTTTTATAGAAAAATTATCATGTCCTGTTGAACTTGAATATTTTAGATTATTTATTACGTTAATAATTTCAGACTCGGAAACGTCATGTAGAACAATCGATTCATCTTAAATATTTTGTTGATTTTGTTTTATTATAGATTTCGGGATATTTATACAGAGTGTAATCAGTTTCATGTCATTAAAAAAACTGGTAATGGGGACCGACTAGACAAACAAAAAACATTTAAGACTTTTCCCTCTAGGGGTAATTTGAAAAACACTTATCTAGGTTAACATATTTAATATTATGGTAGACAACTATTGAGAACCACTGCTTTTCTTGGTCGATGGACTTGTACCTCCCAATTATACAGTTTTTAAATTGTCATAAAAAAGTGCTGGCCGGCACACGCGGTGTCAAAGGATCATCGACCGCCTTTGATGTACCGCCTCAACTGAACTGAAGCAAGTATAAAGAGGTAAATAATTCGTTCTCTCTTCGTGCACAATTGCAAGCAAAAAATGGCCATAGAGGTTTAAACAGGGCATTTCTTTAAATGAGTGTTTTTTAAATTGGAACACAATATTGGATTGTTTATAATTTAGAAAATTTAAATGTGGTTTATTAACATTTGTAACATAAATCAGTGTCCTGGGTTAAAAGCTTACTACCTACCTAAATGATTCAAAATCTCTGCATCTGTATCAATACACAGTTCGGTACGTCGAATTAAGTACATACGCACTTCGTTCAACACTAAACGCTAAACTATCAACTAACGTTGTCAATGAAGAAAAATAAAATAAAAACTTGGTACAAACGCCAAAAAGGAATACAAAAAGAACGAACAAGTAAGTTGTGTCTGTACGTAATCAAGAATTTGACAACTTGAACGGTAAGTCAATAAAATAAATCTTAACTATAAATACACAATGACGCGAAATTCAAAAATAACAAAAACAACGAACGGCGGGTTGACGTGTGTACATAACGAAACACCGACAGTAACTAAAATATTTCACAAGGGAGAGTTAGAGTATAGTTTTCTTCAGATCAGATCTAGATCTAAACCTACCTCAATATTCCAGCAGTTCTCAAAAAATTTTATTGAAAATTTGCGAAATTTTTGTTTTTTTTTTCTCCAAAACTATGATGAGCTTTAGACCCCATGTTATATAAGGTTTTTTTTTGTTTGTCTTGTCATTCCCTACCACCTTTTTTTTTTTAATGACATGAAACTAATTACACCCTGTATATGACATTATTCTAAACCCAATATGGCGGATTAGCCTATTTTCACAACCATCTCGACGTGGGTACCAAACGAAAAAAACAGATTTAAAAATAACTCTTTTATAAATAATACTAAAAAGAAAAGAAAAATTCTTTTCTGATCTTATAAAAGAGAAATATTTTCGCGCTCAACGCTTTTTGTTTTAATAATCTGTATAAATTTTAAATAATATATGCTTCTCTTTTTAGTAAATTTAGTACATTTTATTTTTATATACATTTTTTATTGTTGTACGTTTGCACTTCGCTAGAATCTACCTGATTACTTTGTCGAACGAACAATACAATTTATAGCAATATTAATAAGTAGTTACATTTGGTTTTTGCAAAGCATTAATATCGTGCAAAAAAAATGCCTACTAAATGAAAATAATCAATTAATAAATAGTTATTCTTATTTATTTTGTAAATTAACACAATTTGCTCAACACGAGTCTAATATTTAGCAACAACGTATATATACACGATTATAAAACAAAATTATGAAGGTAAATGACTAACAAAAGTAAAAGTTGAAATTTGAAACGTCGCCCCACGCTTACCAATTTCAACAAAATATGTGATTTCTAATTTGTATGCAAAAGTTACTAATGATTTTGTCGATTTGTTTGCATTAGTTTAATTTGGTGTTGTAGCGCTAATAGTTCCTATATCATCCTTTTGTTTATAATTGGTTGGATTTTCCGTCTGCCGATTCCGCGTTATATGCCGGTGTGCGACAAAAACTGTATTTAACTGTATCCATTTGATACTAATTTATAGAGCCATTCGAAATTTACATTTTTATTGTTAAACATGTTCGTTTAACGTCTGAAAGAGTTACGCAATAAAAAGTGGGTCGATGTAAGAGGTCTTGTTTCTTGTGGATTTTAATTCAGCATATCCTTTTCAAAAATAGATAAATTCGAAAAAATGTGGAACGAAGGTGTTGCAGAAAAGTTTTGAATCGGTCCATTTTATTTTTTTAATGCGGATCTTTCGAAGCTGACGTTATGGCAATGACGTCATTAATAAAAGTGTAATGACACAATCGGCGATTTTTAACGAATTTGAAAAGTTTTAGCATTATGAAGTTCTCGAATCAAACCGAATGTTTTTCTCTTGTTTGTTCAATCATTTCTATATTTATGACATATTTTGTAAACTGTAGAGTATGGCTGGGTGGTGGCTCCATACTCTATCGTTTCATCATCCTCCAGTCATAGACGGCAATCGACGTTGCCCGCTAGTCCGATCCTGCGAAGGTGATTATTTAGTCTGCAATGTCCACTGTATAAGCCAATTAGAGTTCCTGATTCTAAAAGTTTTTAGTTCTTGACTTTAGGGAGTATGTAATTATAATGAACTACTTTGAGTGAACTAATCTTAGTAGTTCCTACCAATACACCAGTATTTTCCTCTCACACCAGGCTAGGAGAGCTGCCTTGGCAAAATTTGCAAATATGCAGTGTAGGTTCTGATTCTATAAATCTGGTTGCTGCGCCTTCCTTGGCTAATGAGTCGGAAACTTCCTTGCCTTCAATGCCAAAGTTGTTAGATATTCAGACCAGAGTCAGTTTGTTGTTTTTGTTCAGTTTTGGTTGGAGCATTCTGGCAATTCCACACCGTTTTAAAATTACAACGAAAGGATTTAAGCAGCAAGAGCTGCTTGGCTGTCTAAAAATATTTGTATTGATCTGTATTTAGGATCGAACCAGCCTCTATATCCACAGCTGAATAGCATAGATTTTCACACGAAAGATAGTCGCATCATCACTCCCAGGCTCAAGATTATTGTTACATTTGGACTGTGACTATATTCACCGGCTCCAGTTCCTTCAGCAGTTTTGAAGCTGTCTGTGAATCAACAACTATGTGCCCTTTGTAGATCGGTTTTATTTCGATCCAATTCGTCTCTTCCAGGTAACAGGACTTTAACACGCAGTACCGTGGTTGATCAGGGTAGGCATTATATCTGAAGACATTCCCAGAATGCTGTGACAGTCTATGTCTTCTAATCGCTTATTGCCTGTTAGTACTATATTCCAAGAGGAGCTGGAAGTTATGAAACCCGTAACAGAAACCACTATAATGAAAACATGAGCGGTAAAACGATGCGTACATGTAAAGTAAACTTCATATTTCTAAGTCAGATAAAAAATTTCAAAGCTTTGCCGCCTATTACCACTAGGATAGAGCGGTGCCTGGATTAAAATAAGAAATTAAGGGAAACTCGCCAGTATCAGTTATAATTTCTAATTTACGCCACTCACTCCTGAAATATTTTACGATCTAACGGTCGCTACTATTTACTTAATTTTTTAAACACATACATAATGCTGTAAAAGGGCAAGCAGAACGGCACGGGTATTAAGCAGAGACGGACAGTCTTCCGCGATATTTGGAACGAGTTCTATTATATTTAGAATATATAGGTTAAGTGCTTTATACAATAATACAGTGTGTGGTTCAGTATTTACATTTTATTTTGATTGTGAGTGCCTAGAATGTATAATACTTTAACAGATAAGTGAAATTGCTCTTTGTTTAAGCGTATTTTATGTAGTTATGTAAAAATATTCCGGCGGGTGGTGAAATATTCGAGTGTTTTCCGTTCTTTAGTGGCTGTGGTAAAATAATATTGTGATAATGTTCAGGCCTTGGGAAGATCCTCAACCTAGCACCAGCAGAGAATTTAACGAAGATATGGGAAATGGTAATGGCTCGCAAATTACAGGTATAGAATACGAAAAAGTTTGCAGCTGTAAGGTGCTAGCGGCCCCTAATAATGGCCAATAACTCGAAAAATAAAAAATATGAAAAAGTTAACAGCACTAGGCGATAGAGGGGGAAATTTCACATCAAAAACATATTTAAAATTTTTTTGTACGATCAAAAATGTAGGCTCCAACTTTTTTTGTTTAACGCACGATAATGGAACGTGGCGACACACAAGAACGGCGTGCGAAGGGTGCTTGATCTCGGACGGGCTATACTAAATTTGTTGTAACTTTTGAACTAATTAAGGAAATTGAGCTCAACAAAGCTTAATTGAAATAAGAAACATGTGGCTATTGGAGTCCTATCATATTTTCAAATATAGAAATGAATGTATGCAGGAATAGTACATATATGAAATCGGAACATAAAGAGATTTCCGATAAAATCGGTAAAAGCTTTACCAATTGTAGACATTAATTTTTATGTTTGAAAATATAATAATTCAATAGCCACATGTTTCTTCTTTCATTTAAGCTTTGTTGAGCTCAATTTCATTAATTAGTTCAAAAGTTACAACAAATTTAGTGTAGCGCGTCCGACACAGCACACCTTCGCGCGTCGTACTTATGTGTCGGCACGTTCCATTCTCGTACGTTAAACAAAAAAAAATCTGGAGCCTACATTTTTGATCGAACAAAAAAACTTCGCATACGTTTTTGATGTGAAATTTCACCCTATATTGCCTAGTAGGTACCATTAGTTTTCGATATTTCTCTTTATTTTTCGACTTATTGGCCAAAAACCGAATTTCGGCCGATATCTTCGTTTTTTTAGGGATCGCCGGCACCCTACAGCTGTAAACCTTTTTATCGTATTCTACACACACAAAAATACTTATCTGGAAAGTTCAACCATATAGCATTTAGTGACCGAATTTTATCAATGTCTGTCTCTGACAACTGGGCTAAATAATCTAGGCAACATGCGACAGGTCGAAACCGAAGAAATACTTATCGCTTGGACTACAACATGGTCTGCTTTATATTTCTTATTAGTAATTATACTATGTTTTAAGATAAGTGCTCATAAATCTACATTCTCTGTCAATGAAATATCCTATGACAATCATAAACTGTATTAAAACCAGATTTAATCGTGTTTCCTACGCTGTTATGTATATTTAATTAACGACTAATATAATCGCTTTGGTAGTTTTAGAATAATATTGCATATCTATTCTGTATTATTTGATTTAACACAACGATATCTGTACGCTCTAACTCCATTTGGTTCAAGGTTTAACAAAGAACAAGAAAGTTGTGCATGCTTTTAAATTAATTTGCCTACTGCAAATTGCAATAATTACAAATCTGAATAAAATATAAAGAGATCAGCAAATAGTACACCAAGAAAAAATGAGGTCAATGACCATGCCAACTGATGTATATTAGCTGTAAAGCAGACAGCGAAAGATTATCTAGGAAGGTCGTTAATGATGGGTAATTTGCTAAATTTTATTTAGCGCTTGATCACTACAAAAACTAACCATAACCGTTCGGTGTTTTCATGCTCGTTTGTTAATTCAATGAAGATAATTGAGGAATTAGATGATGGTTATTTATATTTTAATCGTCTTCGTAAAAGTCAAGCATAGTGGAGCACTAGATGAAAAAACTACTTACCCTCCACCCCTTCAACGAAATCATCCCAAAATGGAATCAAGTTCCAAATGTCACTATAATACATACGTGTAACAAATTTCAAGTGAATATCTCAATTTTATTTTATGAGGCCTTTTATTAATGGACTGTGGGTGGTGGAGGGGTTGAAAAATGTTTTAAGAAAATCTGCGGCCTTGGCTTCTAGTATATAGACCAAATCCCAAGTTTCTGTACTCTTACCAGTTTGCTTAATTCATTTTCCCCTATTTGCCCCTTTTAACCCCAATCCCTTCAACGAAATCGTCTCAAAATACAATGTAATTCCAGATGACGCATAGAGGGGCCAATGCTATGAAAAGTTGGCAAAAATACGAAAAGTTCATCATGGCCATCATGGTACAACTGTACCTAAAATTTATAGTAATCTTACCCGGCTACCTGGAACCACCTTTACCTTGTCGATAATGGGCCATTAGCCTAAGTTACAACAGTCCAAACTTGTCATTTGTGTAAGTTGGTTGTTGTACGGTATTTATTTACGCTCGTGATCGGTTGCATTTGTTCTAGTGTTATTTTATGATAGAGACATTTACTTACTTTTTATTAACATGGCATCAACAAGTACAGGTAAGTCAACAAATATTTGCTAAAATAAATCTACTTTTCATACAAATAATGTATTAAAAAATTCACCAATAACTATTATTTGTACATGGCGTGTGTTAATTGAATCGTTAGTTATCCATAAGGTTTTAGTTGATTTCGGTGTACGTCCGAGCACTTTTTTTTTCTCATTTATAAGCTAAAGTCATGTACATTTAGTATGTATAAAAATTATTATGCCACATTTTGCCTTTTGTAAAAAAAAATCAAAAAACAAATAGTTGTTATCTGAAATTCATATCGACATCGCGGAACATACATATTAATAAAGAATTTTTACATGAATTTTTCAATTCTTTTTTTTAACATTCATATGTTTTTCTTAATAATCGCACATATGCTTTAATTTTGATATTTCATTGAAATTTCCTACAAACTTTTGGGTGTAATCTGAAAGGGACTCCTAGAATTCACGGTTTATCTTCGGCCAGATGTAATTGGAATCTTCTAATTCCTTTAAAATGGTATTTTTCAGGAATCGATTTATCAGAGTGACCTAAGAATATTAACGTTCATTATCTAAATATTTCCTAAATTTAAAAAATATTCAGTAGATAAATATTTTTACACAACTAAACTTAATTTTTGTCAACTATGCCTGCATTAATCAAATTTATTTTTTAATTTAGGATTAAGCTGTACGGACCTGTTTTTTTTTCGAATCCGGTCTAAACAAGTTAGATAGTCAAGTTTCGTTTTTAAAAGATTATTTGCAAGAAGGAACGAAATGTTCAAAATCTGGAGTGGCGAGTTTCAATAAAAAAATTGGTTCTTTTGTCACAAACTTTAAAAAAGGTGGTCGGATGGTCACAGAATAAGAGAAAGATTTTTAGCTAAAAATACAAGTTGGTTAGAAACATTCATAAGTTTCACAAATTATGGTGTGTCCAAAAAAAGTGAAGATGCAGTTGGAAGACCCAAGTATGATTTTAGTACAACTTGCGAGAGGACAAAGCGACATAGAACCAAAGATTTACTTTAAGATTTACTCTAATTTCGAGTTACGTCAACCAGTAAGACGAAAACGCAATCTACACTGTGCTGGATAACCAGCTGTTAGATGCTCCCTCCTTAGAAATTTCAGCTATTTCAGAAGAAGAATCGGACAGCGAAACAGTCAGTGAAGAAGTGCCAGATTCAGATTAATGTATAAGTTTCATTTAAAATTTAACATGTATTTAAAACGTAGACTGTATTATTCAATTTCGGCAATTTTTGAGTCACCCTGTATATACTGTTATTATAAAATTAGTTACGGAACGTGGCTTTTATTCAGCAATTATTTTTTTTAATTTTCACGTAAATATAAACTTTATGAAATAGAAAAAATTATAATTGAAATATGCATAATGTGTCACGCTGTATACAATAAAATGCATGAAAAATCGATTACTTGTTAATTTTAAAACCCTCTATGCATTATGTACAAAAACATTGATAGATAATCACTAAAAATAATTGTTACCAACTTTTCATAGCATTTTCCCTTCTGTGTGACGTTATAATTCATGCGTGTATCAAATTTCAAGTGATCTCAATCGGGTGTGTGCACTATATAACAATTAACTTCAAATGATGCATTAATATCAAGTAATACATAAATATGAAAGCTTAAACGCATTCATATTAATCATATCATGAGATTAAAATAAATATTTAATAAACAAATCGACCTAAAATTCAAATATTTGAATGATTTCAAAAACATCATGTGACGTCATACATTTTATGTGTGAAGTTAGCAACGCTTTGCTGGCAACGCGTTGCTAACTTCACACACACACATTGATATTGAAGATGACGTCGCGTGGCATCAACGGGAGACAACGGAAATAAGTTTTGAGCAAATGTTAAAAGCAATATGTCAGATATTATTAATGTCATTAATATAAGTCAGAAATATGAGTGGAGTAGCAAATAAGTGGTGTTTTGTGCCAACATGCAGAAATACTTCTGTAAATGCCTCAAATAATAACTTTATAAGTGTTCCTAAATCCAATTATTCACGAAGAATGAAATGATTTGAAGCAGAGAAACGCAATGTTCTCAAATCGAAATGCGCTTTTTATTGTTGTGAAGATCATTTTAATGTAAGTACAATTTATTTGTTATTATCATGGTAAAAACTAATCGACAATAGCTAAATGACTCATTACCCTTAATTTCAAGATATAAATATACTTCTTTATTATCTTCAGCTTGAGGAAGACATGAAAAATTACATGCGATACAAACTTATGGGAGGATATATGATTTTGAAGGAGGATGTAGTTCCACGCATATTTACCTACCAACCAGAAACAAAAAGATATGCATCTGCACCAGAACAATCTCTCCCGTTAAAGCGGCAAAAAGAACAATTAGTTGAGTAGGCTTAATGCAAGACACGAATTCCATTATATTAGAAGATGTATCACCCGTTACAGATTGACATCAATCCAAGAGCACTGAGCAGGTCACTTTAAACGAACATGTGACGAAACATGTTTATCAACAAGATGATATTCAAATTATATATAATGAACAGGAATATTTATCACCAGTTGTAAATTTTGATCAACCCAGTACGAGCAGTGATCAGGTCAGATTAGATACAGACAAACATGTCTTAGAACAATTTTATCAACAAGACATAGGTCAAATTATACAGACTAAAAGTGTGGGGGTGCAGGCCAAACCATTTTTTCGTAGTAAATATGTGACATGTAAAATTAAAAGTGATGTGAGACACAGAGCTTCCTCAACAGGAAAATGTTTCGTATCCAATGATGTTGTTAACTTCACCAATAAATAATAAATAATATTAGTCCAAATAAAAAGTTTTTATTCAATCAAGTTCAGTTCAGTGACATCATCAAACTCAAAACTTATTTCCATTGCCAAGTTAAATTGAAAGGGTGAAGTTGGTAATGCGTTGCTGGCAACGCGTTGCTAACTTTACTTAAGTCGTAGAACGTGTTTTTGACAGATTGTAGATTGACATATATGATGAGTGATGTCACATATGAATAGGATATAGGTTTGCCCTTTTTGGTGGCTAATATTTAATTCAAAACTAAATTTCTTTTAAAATTACTTAAAAACTTTTTTTTCGCCGAAAAATTGTTTCTGCTATACTAAATACCATGAGTACTTTATAATTTTCGATTAAAAAAAAATAGTGCACACACCCTATTATACTCTATCAACATTTTTAATAATGGAGTGGGAATTAAAAAATATTAAAAAAATGTAGGCCTTTGCTTCTAGTATATACACAAAATTCCAAGTTCCTGTACTCTTACCAGCTTGCTTTACTTATTTTATCCTATTTACTGCTATTTAACCCCCAACCCTTCAACGGAATCATCTCAAAATATTATCTAATTCCTAATGTCGTTATAATACATACGTGTACTAAATTTCAAGTGAATATCTCAATTTCATTGTATCGACCCCTTTAATAATAAAGTAGGGGTGGTGAGGGAGGTGTAAAATATTATTAAAAAAATCTGAGGTCTTGGCTTCTAGTATATACACCAAATTCCAAGTTCCTGTACTGTCATCGAATTAGCACAAAATATAATCTAGTTCCAGATTTCGTCATGATACATATGTGTGCCTAATTTCAAGTCATTATCTTAAACCGTTCCTAAGAAAACGTGCGCACGAAAAAAAATTACAAACCAACCGACCGACAGGCAGTCCGACAGTCAGACAGAATTTTTTTCGCCCAAATTTAAAGTCTCGGCATTTCAACCAAAAAAAAAATGGATTTTTTTTTACAATTACTATACTTCCACTGCATTACCTGGATGTGGAAGTAATTAGATATGCTTTAAGTCTTGCAATAGATATTTTTTACACACAACTCTCGCATGGTCCATTTAGGGGGACCTCCTTTTGGGCATATCGCATGTTTAACCCTACCGGGATGATTTGGGATTATTTAATAAAGATAGTGACATGAAATGACACTATATTGCTGCCGAGAAGTGACAAGAAAACAGTTCAGGATGTTATTAATATAGGTAGTCGTTTGAACTTGTTTCTCAAGGACAATTAATAATAATAACCAATTCATAATAAATAAGTGATAGTAGCGATGAGACAGAATTTTCCCATCAGCTAACTCTGCGAATAAAGCAAATAAAATAAGTATATTTTTTGTGACATTGTGGATCAAGTCCATTCAGCCAGGTGGTTTCTATTTATGGGCACTAGATATTTATATATAGCTATTTTATAAAATCTATATAAATTGTATTTATTTTATTCATGAAAGAATTCCTTAATTTTGATATATAACTAACAGGTTTTTAATAAAAATTACTAAATAGAATGGAAATATTAATGTATTTATTTATACGCAGTGTGTCTCAACTCTCGCTTACATACCCTCGAAAACCTCGTATGAAAAAAATTTCCCATACGATTTTTTTGCATATTTTTTTGCAATTTGTTTCAACAAATTTTTTGAATCAAATTGCAAAAATCGCTGTTTTAGACCCGACTAAAAACATCTATTTAACAATAAAAAATTTAGCTTTAGAATGAGATATTCTGCATTTACTCTTCAGGATTTTTTTTATGGATGTTCAACGCTTGTATAAGAACTCAAAAAATGGTGAACTGAAAAATTCTTTTTGTAATGTTGTACTTCAATCTTGTAAATGACAGACTTTGCGTGTCTTCAAACATGACAAGAGACCTTTCTTGTTTAATAGGGCCAAGAAAACTTTTAAAAAATTCATTCAGGTGAAAAAAAGCGATTTTGGCAATTTGCTTCAAAGAAATTGTTTAATCAAATTGGGACCAGATTTTCATCCGGCAAACTCTTAATCCTTATTCAAGGGCATGTCCCGAACGTGAGTATGCAAAAAAATCGTACGGAAGATTTCTTTCGAGGTTTTCGCCTTGTCTATATCTTCCTCAATTTTTTCAGATCAACTTCAAATTTTTATCTATTATGCAGTCAACAAAATTAATTATTATTTCGTCTTGCTGTAAATGTTAAATTTTGTAAATTTTTAGATTCTATCATGTATTCAGTTTAAGAATGAAGTCAGGATGACACTGGTTTACACAGCCACATGCGCCACAATTAGAATTTGACACGGTTATTGCTCAAGTCGTCCATAGGTTGCAAAGGGCCAACTATAGTGCAAACTTGTCTCGCTCTTTAACTAATGAGAAGATAGAAATAGCTTCATAAGTATAGGAAGCACTTCATTCATAAACTGTATGGAGTGTAGTAATATTAGAGTGTTTATAAAAATGATTCATGATATTTTAAAAACTTGGATAAATGAATATTAAATATGATTATCTTTTCCCAAAAATTTGTATATCGGCTAACTTTACAATTCTGAATGTTTTTTGTTAATACATGTTTCAATTAGACAAGGCTCACTGTCATTTTTTAATTTTCACATTTTTCAACCGTTCTCAGAAGGCTATGATGGACGAAGTTACTTTCTTCGTAAAAAGCCGCTGCCTATGGACTCACGACTTCCACGTCCAGATTTTTCAACCAAATCACTATAAAGGAAACATCTTGACTATATTTGCACTCTAGTATGTGGAAACTATTTGACAGAATTTTAACATTATAAAAATCTGAGGTTTTTGCTTCTAGTATATACACCAAATCCCAAGTTTCTGTGCTTTTACCAGTTTGCTTTACTTATTTTCCTCTATTTACCTCTATTTAACCCCAAACCCTTCAACAGAATCATTTCAAAATATAATCTAGTTTCAAAAGTCGTTATAACACACACGTGTACCAAATTTCAAGAGAATATCCCAACCTTATTTTATTAATCCCTTTAATAATTGAGTGGAGGTGGTGGGGGATAGAAAATATTAGAAAAAATCTGAGGCCTTTGCTTCTAGTATATACACTATATCGCAAATTTCTGTACTCTTACCAGTTTGCTTTACTTATTTTCCCCTTGTTTACTCCCCAACTCTTCACCGTATAAGTTTCAAATACAACCCAGTTCCAGATCTCGTTATAATACATACGTGTACAAAATTTCAAGTCAATATCTTAAACCGTTCCTCAGAAAACGTGCGCACAAAAAAGTTACAGACCAACAGTCAGATAGACTAACAGGCCGACAGACTAACAGACAGACCGAGAACATTTTTTTTACTCAAATTTAAAATCCCGACGTTTCGTGTCATTCTAAACCTGTTTCAACAAAACAATTTTTGGTTTTTTGTTTACGATTACTATACTTCCACTCTGATGCGGAAGCAAATTGTAATCAATTTTGTTGACTGCAGAACTGACAAAAATTTGAAATTGATTTGAAAAAATTATATAAAAATTTATTTTTTTTAATCTTTTATTTAAAAAGAAGTACGAACAGACCGACAGACTAACAGACAGACCGAGAACATTTTTTTTGCTCAAATTTAAAATCTCGTCGTTTCGTGTCATTCTAAACCTGTTTCAACAAAACAATTTTTGACATTTTTTTTACGATTACTATACTTCCACTCTGATGTGGAAGCAAATTGTAATCAATTTTGTTGACTGCAGAACTGACAAAAATTTGAAATTTATTTGAAGAAATTATATAAAAAATAATGTTTTTTAAGCTTTTATTTAAAAAGAATTACGAAGGCGTAGAAAGGCCACGCTATTCAATTTTTTTTTCTAACTCGGAATTCACAATTGCAAGTTGGAATTCACAATTGTATCTCTGAATTCACAATTGTTAAGTCAGAATTCAACAATTGTAATCAGATACTGAAGTTAAGAGCATCATTCCTAATATAAACGTGCTTTCCGCAGTAGTTAAGAGAGGTGTAGTGATGAATTGATGAAATAGATACTTTTATTGCTTTTTACTTGAACTTGGGTGTTCAACAAATAGAAATACTTTTCTGCTTGTCGAGTACAGCCCTCTCCCTAGTTATATTCAGTGATGCAAAATTTCAAATTTCATTTTGAAAGTTTCAATTTCAATTTGAAATTTCTGAAAGTTTCAGCGTACCCTCATAAATTTCTGAAATATCTGAATTTTATGAAAGTTTCAGATTAATCTGAAAATTACCACATTTTTGAAACTTTCATGAAAATTTCAGCCGCAAAATCTGTATTTCCGTTATATCAAACGGAATTTGAATTTCGCGCGCGTTTTTAACTTGTTTCCAACCAATGAGGATTAAAGTCTGGTTTATAACATTTATTTTAGAGGTTAGGTTAGCTATTCAAGTATAAGAATCCCCTGCTTTCATTTCTTTCGTTCATTTCTAGGTTTCAAGGTTCTATTATTTTTGCATTAAGAAAAACTTATTTTGAATGAAACAATATAACAATAATATAATTTATAACTGAGGTCATTAATTAATGACGTTGTAATGGTATAATGTGTTGTATTAGAGTTTGGATTTTAATCTGAATCTACAAGGGACATGGACCCTATTCTTGAATCGGAGTGGAAGATCTGAATGTTTTATCTCTTTTCATGTTTCTATGTTTCCTTCTTTTGCTTGCTCCCGAAATGAGCATTCTCTTGAGTGGAGAATATGGGTCCAGGAGATTTTGTAAATATATTGACAAATTACCCTCTCGTTTATTTTGAAAAATGTATTATTATTTTTCAATGGTTTTCTTTAGCTTGAAATGTTGTACGTATGTATATTCAAATCTGGTGATCGAATTTTTGACCACTTCCCGTTTTCCAATCATGCTGAAATTTTGCACACAACTTTGGTTCTAAAGACAGTACAATATAGTATATTCAATATTATGGTAGATCCAATATGGCGACCACCACAAAATGGCGGATTACCTTTTACTTGACAACCCCCTTGACATGAGTATCGAATGAAAGGGTACATAAAGTAGAATACAATAAGCTATGTGACATCATTCTAAATCCAATATGGCGGCCGGCACAAAATGGCGGATCACCTATTTTTTTACAACCCCCTCGGCTTGGGTATTAAATGAAAGAGTATGACAAGTTGAATACGATAAGCTGTCTGACGTTATTCTAAATCCAATATGGCGGCCAACACAAAACGGCGGATTACCTATTTCTTATATGAGTTTCAAATGAAACAGTTTGGCAAGAGTAATCGAATTGATGGCGTTTGAATAAAACAAAATGAGGCAGACAGGAGACTAAAAAGTAAAAAATAAATAAATTTAAAAAAAATTCTTAAAACAATGGTTTTCTTTTAAAACTGAATTGCACTAAAAAATAGAAAATAATTTTTATTCAGTAATTAAATTACAAAATGATAAAAAGAAAACCATTGGGTAAAGTATTGCTGTTGCTGCTACATTACAACATACTGTTCATAATGATTTATCACAATACTGAATGATGATAAAGGTAATATATTATATTTTATGAGCATCCAGTGGTTTTCTTTTTCATCATTTTGTAATTTTGTTTTGTTTTTTTTATTTATTTATTTTTTACTTTTCACGAACATACTTGTAAGTTCTAATCTTATTAAGGAGAATACAAAATATATTCTTTTATAATAAAGAAAATAAATTAAAAATAAAAGTATATGAGACTAATGTCAAAAGTGGGATTTATTAGTCATTATCAAAGTTTCAATGAAATTTCACGAAAGTTTCATGATACTTAATGTTTAATTTTATATTTCAGAAATTTCATAAATTTCAGATGAATTTCGAAACTTTCACAAAAATTTCATTGAAATTTTCGCAAATTTTAAGTTTCATGAAATTTTGCATCACTGGTTATATTTATATTGCTCTTATTCGTGCTGTCTGTACAGTGGACGGGAGCGGTGCAACCCGGACAACTTCCTGGGGCGCCGGCTCGGAGGGGCCCAAATTGTTACAATTTTTTCTTGATTTTCCATTTTTAATTTAATAATAGTTAGTTTTTGTTGGAAAATAATATAAATAATATCAGTATCTATGTCCATTAAAATTGAAATAATGCAGAACTGTCGAATAACATTAAAACCCCCTAAATAATTAAAAAATGCAATTCAAACATTTTGTTTAGCCATGAGACACCTCGCTACTCTTACCTCAAGCGTCCCGTCTGTTATTGAATGACACCGAGTCGATCATTAGAGATTTTGCACAAATAAAGGCCGGCAACGTGTACTTTTCATTTAGAAAAAGTTCAGAATATCCAGGAAATTGTTATACCAACATTAGCTGTTTGTATTTCATACGTATTTCTTGAGTAATTTGCTCTTTATAAATAAATAAATAAATAAATAAATAAATAAATAAATAAATAAATAAATAAATAAATAAATAAATAAATAAATAAATAAATAAATAAATAAATAAATAAATAAATAAATAAATAAATAAATAAATAAATAAATAAATAAATAAATAAATAAATAAATAAATAAATAAATAAATAAATAAATAAATAAATAAATAAATAAATAAATAAATAAATAAATAAATAAATAAATAAATAAATAAATAAATAAATAAATAAATAAATAAATAAATAAATAAATAAATAAATAAATAAATAAATAAATAAATAAATAAATAAATAAATAAATAAATAAGTAAATAAATAAATAAATAAAATAATTAAATAAATGGCAATTTGTTTTGTGTGAAATATTGAGACGGTAAAGAGGAACCTTCCTCTAAATAAACTTGTGCCGAGGGTCCTCTCTTTATAATAGCTTTCAAATGGTGTGAGGAAAAAAAATATATTACAAATTAATTATCATTAATAAAATAGTATAAATGCACATTGATGTGTAGGCATAAGTTACTTGAGAATGGTTTGTCGAAATGCAATAAGAATATCTTTTTCATTTTTAATGACCTGAAAATTACTATGAGAATTTTTAGGATATAGAGGGAGTAATTAATTTTAGGTCATTAAAAGAAACTGGTGACGGGAACTGACTAGACAAACAAAAAATTATATGACTTTTTCTCTAGGGGCACTTTGAAAAAACTGACCTAGGTCAACAATTTGAATGTTAATATAGAACACATTTGAGAATCAATGCTCTTCTGGATCAATGGACGTATAGTTAGGAATCATAGGAGTTTGTTACCTACTTTTAAAATACGTGAAGATAATCAAATTTATACCAACATTCCAGCAGTTCTCAAACAATATCACTAAACATTCTCGAAATTTGTATTTAATTTTTTCTCCTAAACTCTGGGCTTTAGACCCCATGTTATATAAGATTTTTTTGTTTGTCCAATCGTTCCCCACCACTGGCTTTTTTTAATGACATGAAACTAATTCCATCCTGCACAATGAATAACACATTTTGCAGTAAAACGCCGAGAGCCCCCTACTAGAACTACCCCTTAAACAGAAGAGAGAGCTTGACTGATACTATGTAAACTGATGTCTAGATGGGTTATATGTAAATTTAAAACATGAATTTTATACTTTAAGGTGGTCGGAAAATATTGCAGAAAAACCGATATTTATTATTCCTCTTTGAAGGGATATAATTTCCTTCCTATTCATTTAGAGTACCTTTATTTTTTAACAGGGTTGGCAGTTTTAAAACAAAATGTTTTAAACAAATGTTTTTTAAGTGTTTAAATCACAGTAACCTGTTTTAACCACATTTGTTTTAAACATGATTTTTTTCAATGTGTTTTTTCAGTGTGTTTGATGGACAATTTTCGGAACATCGTTGTATTTGATAAGGTAAAAAATAATAATAATAAAGTAAAAAAATATGAACTTTTATGTAATACAACTAGTTATAATAATATGGTACTATAAGTTCAACGAACGAAACATATTACTAATATATAGAAGATATATCGTTATTATTTATTTTCTTAAGTGTTAATTTCAAAGTGATTAATAGCAAAAAAAAAGTCGAGTGCGGGAAGGTAGACCTATGTTTTCTCATGCATTTTGACCTGCTAAACACGAATCCGATGTCCGTTTTGCCCGATTGGCTGTTGTATTTTTCTAACCTCAAAAAAAACACCGTAAGAATGCCCGAGAAAATGAGAGTGTAGCTAAAAATCTGAAAAATTTCAGAGGTACGTAGAATGGCGAGAGAAATCGAATGGCGCAAACTAGAATTCTATAGCTTTTTTGGTTTCCGGTATAGAGCCTCGAGAATTGCGAACAAAACATTTTTTTTCCTTCCGGTGACTTTGAGCTGCTCTATCTCGAAAACGAAGGACCGCAGGGATGTCTGGTTTGCGTCATTCGATTTCTATTGCCAGCCTATGTACACTTGAATTTTTTCAGATTTTCATTTTTTCGGGCATTCTTACGATGTTTTTTGAGGTTAGGAAGAATGCAAGAGCCAATCGGGCAAAACAGACATCGGATTCGTGTTCAGCAGGTCAGAATTCATGGGAATACTTAGGTCTGCCTTCTTCAACTCGACTTTTTTTTATGTGCCTGTGTAGTCAATAACCAATCACCAAAAAAATTATTGCACTATTGACAACTTGACGTATTTATTACACCGAATTGGCCGAACCGTTGTCAAGTATCGTCCTCGTCTTGTTATGATGCAATATGGGCATGGCTTATAGAATAAACAATATGTATTGGGTCGACCCGTATAAATTTAAGTTTAAAAACATATTTTTTTATTGTTTAAAACCTGTTTTTTTCAACAATTAAAAATCCATGTCTAAAACACATTAAATTGTTTTAAATAAAAAAAAACGTGTTTTTTGATTAAAATAAAAAAAACACAATTTTTGCCAACCCTGTTTTTTAATGTACATCAGCCACATAAATACCGAGAGACAAATTTAGACCACTAACTCGTAAATTCATAATACAACATGTAATTGCAAATTCCGAGATACAGTTTTGAATTCCAACTTAAATTATGAATTCCGAGATACAATTGTGAATTGTGGGATACAATTGTGAATTTCGAGATACAATTGTGAATTCCGGCTTGCAATTGTGAATTCCAAGTTAGGAAAAAATATTGAATAACTTGGCCTTTCTACGCTTTCGTAAAGAAGTGCTGAAAAGTAAAAAATGTTGTCCTTTAATTCATACATCTGGAAACCAAAAGCTTTGGGAGCGGTTAATTGAGAAAAGTAACTGTGCAATAGTGTTATATGATCATCCCCACAGCTTTTGGTTGCCAAATGTATGAATTAAAAAAAAGAAGTTCTTACTTTTTAGTAAATTTTTTTAAATTCAAGCTTTTTAAATATTTTTTTATGCAATGTTATTTTTTACTTTTTATTCTTTACTTATTTTACAGACGAACAGACAGACAAATCCCTTTCATTTGATACCCATGTTGTAAATGAAAAGGTAATTCACCATCCTAGGGTGTCCGCCATATTGGATTTATAATGACATTACATCGTTTATCGTATTTTACTCATGAAACCCTTTCACTTCATTACATATAAACGGGGTTGTAAATATATAAATACTCCGCCATATTGGATTTAGGATTACTTCACATGGTTTATTTTATTTCACTCGTCAAACCCTTTCATTTGATTCCCATATCGAGGGTTCCGGACGTCCGCCATATTGAATTTAGGGCGATGTTAGATATACTATATTGCGTTGTGATCAGCCTAGTTAAAACTAGTCGAAATTTGTATTGCTAGATTTGACCTAAACATATACACTAACAAAATAACTATCATACTATTACAAGTTACGCCTCCTAGGGGCCAGAGACTAATGCTCATGAGTAGTGTGGTAGCAATTATGGTTAGGCAACTGTAAAGCATGTAATGCACACCATCTCTGAGGTACTAGTGTAGGTGGTGACTTGCAGACTAGACTTTACTAGAAATTCTAGAACTGTATGAAAAATTGTTGGAAGATTTCTAGAATTCATTTCAGAGTATATAAGCTAACGTAAACAAGCGGAAAGGGAAGTTTTGAATGATAAGTAAAGTCAGTAAAAGTGTATTTTAGTTAATGAAAGTATTGTGAAGCTTTCAGTAAGTTATTAAATAGAGTGTGTTATTGTCTTGTTGTAATTTTTGAAACCCACGGATTTTGAAGGGTGTTTCCTAGGGGTGGAAACACGTGACAATACATACATATAAAGCAAGTTAAATAAGAGGTTTAAAAAACAGGAAGATACGAGGTTGTGTACACTAAGCTGCGAAATTTACGGATGTACCTTAACACTCCAGTCTTACACATTAAAACATGTGCTGCATTTAAAGTTTCTTGCAATTTTTATAGTGTCAAATATCGCATGGTATACTATACACATTTAGTAATTAAATAAGTAAGTAGCAATAACAGGTAAGCGAGTGTTTATTTAGGTTGCTTATTCATACAAGTAGAAATTGATGTACCGATAAAAAGTAAATATGCACAACTAACAGTTTTTATATAAGAGCAACGATTTAAAAAATTTCACTTTCGCAATAGAAATTGTGCTAGCGTTGCTAACAATGAAGTACAGAAATCAATGATAATGATCCGCTTTCTTAAAATTTCATGCATTAGAGCTGTCATATTTATGTCTGTATTGTTAGTTATTTAATAATTTTTATCATTTGCAGAGGCTGATGTTACTCTCTGAAATTAGATTGAGGTGAGGTATTTAGTATCATGCATTGAGTACTCCTTCGCCACAAAATTATACTCTCTGAAATCGGTAAATAAAAATTTTTATACGAACTAATTGCATCCATACCTCACAGGGATACAGTACTGTTATTTTTAAATTTTGATATATCAACTTTAATTGGTTATGTAAATTGTAACGGAACACTAATTTTAAATTTAAAATGACAGGTAGGTGGCTGTAATAGTATATCACATACCGAGGTGGAAAGTATTTAATTGTTGTCGAGAGATAAGATAGCTGACCGAGGCGCGAAGCGGCGAGGTCAACTACTCGAGGCAGCAAGGAAACTTTTCACCAACCCTAGTAGCACAAATATTGCACCAATATATAATCCATATACTACCAATATATAAATATTGGTTCAATATTGGTTCAATATTTTGTGCTACTAGGGAAGGTTTATATACTATTTTATCCACAATCATCCTACTTAACCCTTTAGTTATTGGTATATATTCACAAATGTGTCTGGCTAAACGCAAAAAAAAGAAAAGTAGTACAAATGCTGATACATTCATGAAGTCAAAAAGGCAAACATCCTCATAAGTAAACAAACTAAAACTCATACCTAAATAAATTTATAATAACAAAATATCAAATTGAAACGAAATTATGCAACTTTTTTTTCATCAAAATTTTTTTTTGGTGTGATAAATTTTGTAACATTCACCTATACAAAAGTCCAACTTTATATTCAGCACACCAAGTTGTAACAAATTTCCATTTTTTTTTTCATCTCGGTCAGTATTTGAACATACATTGTAAATTCTTTGCCTCTTTTGTCCAATCCCAGTAGGTGGAACATTTGCATGGGAATGTCTCTCACTGCAGCTAAGCGATTTATTACTTCCATGTATCCCCGGTCTAGCAGCAGTCAGAGTTCTATGTTTCTCCAAAATTTGTTGCACAGCTTTTCTTATAAATATGTTCAAGCGTACTGAAGTTTTTCCTATTTTTACAAGGAACATGGTATAAGCATTTAGCATGGCAACATCAACCAAGTGAAAAAATAGTTTTTTATACTACTTGGTTGATTTTCGGACACACTCCACTGTAGCTAACTGCATGTCACATTTATCAATTATTCGCATGTTTTAGGTATATTCTATTACACAGTCTGGTTTCCAAATGTATCCAAATATGTGCCAGTTCCATGATCCAATTTTCCGCTATTGTTCATTACTCCTTGATGAAATGTTGAAAGCATTAACCCATCACGCTTGTCTTTCCACCTAAGAGCCCTTACATTTCTACGTGCCACCCGATGTTAAAATTTCGGAAATTTTTTTCAATTTTTTCTACTGTATTACATAAACCAGTATTGTGCTGATCCAAGTAAATTGCCAGTTGGGAGCTAGTATACCAATTATCTGTAAATAACATATGTCCTTTTTGTTGAAAGTTCACCATTAGTTTTTTATTACCTCACCTAAAACACATAATAGACCATTTCGAGGAATGTCAATTTCACACCGGGTACACTAAAAACTTCAGAACAATTCCCGTCTCACAATCCTATAACACAAAAATTTTAATTCCGAATCGATGTCTTTTGGATGGGATAAGTAGCTTGAAGTGCAGCCCGCCTTTGAACAATATCAGGGATTCATCGATGGCTAGCTTTTGAAAGTAATGGAAAAATGTTGAACATTTTCTATTGCATTCTTCAAATATGGTTCGTATTTTCACAATTTATAATTGTTGTCTGGGGGCGGAGGGTTATTATTATCAGCAAAATATATATAACGTAACAATTACTGGGAATAATAGGATCTGTTGACAAATAATCCGAAATTTTATATGTGGCATCGACAAAATTATTGCTCAACAGCTATACATTTCATTCTCATTAGTAGGCACCCATGCCATGGTTTTCTTTTTGGAGCAGTATATCTCTGTAGTATATATTAGTTTCGTACATAATTGCCGTCAGCATATTCTCATCAAAATATTTTACAAAGTACTCGTACTCGTTATCTTAATTTTCTGTTTCAAAGGCTTTCGAGATGCCAGAATTTTCATCGTCAAACTGGTACATTGTGGGATTGGAAATATCGCAAGTTTGCCAACGTAAATCTCCTACAACAGTTTCTTCATCACTATCACTATTGGAGTCATTGTTTCTTTCAATACCATCGCTTGCACTATTCAGGTCACCAAGTGAAAGAATTTCATCACTATATATATCATTGTCACTCAATTCTGTTCTTGGATGTTTCCAACCGCGAGTACCACGAGATGCTGACGGTAAATCCATTTTCGACATTATAATGCGACAAATAAAAAACATTTTTAGATAATAAAATATAAAATGTAGCCCAGACACAGCAAATATTATTGCCAATCTGGCATTTCTTATGCGCATTCAGAAATATGAACCCTAAACGTTCGAGAGGAATACTCCAGTAGCCGGAAAAGAGTGCCAAATGTGTAAAAGTTAGGAAACAGCACCGATTTTAAAAATTCCTTCTGTGTTATGTTCCTTGAACCCTCAGGATCATTCGTCACCACTAACATTTTTGCGGATGGACAAAATAGGGGAGTTATGAGGGCTATAAGCCCCAAAAATGCCCCAAAAATCAAGCCTTGAAAGAAAATGAAAATTTTGGCCTGGAAATCTCTACTTGGGGGGGTTTTCAAGGTCGCTGATTGCGAATCTGAGGTCCAATATGGGAAATTCAAAATGAAGGACCGGAGGTAGAGTCAATTTCTCAGGAAAAACTCGTACTTTGATCGTTTTTGGGCTGAAAGTAGGAACTCGGATGTTTTCGTGGTCGCTGATAATGAATCTGATGCCCTTTTGCGTTCGCTGATAACGAATTCAATGTGTAATTAGGGAAAATTCAAAATGGCGGTCCGGAAGTAGAGCCACTTCCTCAAGAGAGACACGTGTTTCTTCTATTTTTGTGATTTTGAACCAAAATGTGAGGTTTTCCTGAGGATCTGGCTCTACCTCCGGTCAGCAATTTTGAATTTTCCCTAATTAGACATTGGATTCATTATCAGCAACCACGAAAACCCCCGGGTTCCCAGTTTTAGCCCAAAAAAGAAAAAATACGAGTTTTCCTGAGAAATTGACTCTACCTCCGGTCCGCCATTTTGAATTTCCACTAATTGAACGTTGGATTCGTTATCAGCGACCACGAAAACCTCCGAGTCCCCACTTTCACCCCAGAAAGAGAGTATTATGAGTTTGTTCTGAGAAATTAAGTGTGCTTCCAGTCCGCCATCTTTAATTTCCTGAATTGGACAATGAATTCGTGATTAGCGACTTCAAAACCCCGAGTACTCATTTTCAGACTAAAAACGAAAAAAATATGAGTTTTTCCTGAGAACTTGACTCTACTACCGGTCCGCCATTTTGAATTTACCAAATTAGACCTTGGATTTAGCGACCTCGAGAAACTCCGAGCATTTTTTTTCAAGTCCATCTATTCTCATTTTTTCTTGAAAGTGACCCGATTTCCGGTTCGCCATTTTGAAATTCCCATATTGGACCTCAGATTCGTGATCAGTGACCTCGAAAACCCCCCAAGTAGAGATTTTCAGGCTGAAATTTTCATTTTTACAGTTTCTTTTTCAAGGCTTAGAGTTCTTGGGGCCTATAACCCCCATACCTCCCCATTTTGTCCAACCGCAAAGATGTTAGTGGTGACAAATGATCCTGATGGTTCAAGGACACTTTTTTCATCCACGCAATCTCGATAAAATAATCAAAGTCAGAAGCGACGCCCGTTCCCGGCATAATTCATCAAATCGCTTATTGACGACGGCCGCACCTCACGAAAGTTTCGTACCGTCGTCTATTGACGACAGCCGTAGTTAAAGGGTTTTAATGAACAAAAAGCCAATAAACCGTTTACTAAATTTTTAAATAGCATTTAATGTTTTTATTAAATAGGCAATAAACAAAAAAATTCTTATGTCAAAAGACAAATGTCAAAGTTGTTCATCTAGTATTAGTTGAATTAACTGCTCTGTTTGCGTCTAGGTTTGTATTAATAAATAAACATGCTCTATGATATTTCCTACAACTGGAAACAATAAAAACATAGGTTTATCATAAGTCTACTTTCCAACCCGGAAGCTGGTAAGAAAGTAGCCACTTTCCAACCTGAAATGTCACTTTCTAACCGAAAATGTCACATTTCAGTTCAATTATAGAATGAAGTTAAAATGTTTCCAACTATTGACATGTAAGACAATTTGATTACTTCTGTATGATTGTGAACAAAATATATAATTACGATGATTTTCTTGTTTTTTCACTTTGCTTTACGGAGTGATCTACAGCCAATGCCCCAAACTACAATGATGCAAGTTTATCAAAAAGAATAACTAATTAAACGTATCTCCAATTAGTCGCGTCATTTTAGAATTTTACCTCAAAAAAAAGGTACAGGGTCAATCGACTTCATTTTTACTTCCCTCGTATACCGAAGGGAAGTATTGTATTCGAGAAAAAATCACCCTCCGAGATTTTTTCGGATTCTGACGTTTCAGAACACGTAGATTCCGAAAATATAGGTTTTTCAATTCCGTCAGTCTGTCTGTCTGTCTGTCTGTCGGTCTGTCTGTCTGTCTGTCTGTCTGTCTGTCTGTTGGTGTATTTACTAAAAAACTACTTGACGGAGAGCAGTCAAATTTGGTAGGTAGTTAACCCTACTGTCAGCGAAGAACTGGTAGAATTTTCACTGAAAAATATACAGGGTGGACCGTCTAAACGGAATAAATAGTGAAAAAAATTTTTTTTTGCTCAAATTTAAAATTTCCACGTTTCATGACGCGCTAAACCTGTTTCAGGAAAAAAAAATTTTTGAAAATTTTTTTCAAACATTTTTGAAAAAATTTTTACCAAGATGAAAAAAAATTTTTTTTGCTCAAATTTAAAATTTCCACGTTTCATGACGCGCTAAACCTGTTTCAGGAAAAAAAAATTTTTTGAAAATTTTTTTCAAACATTTTTGAAAAAATTTTTACCAAGATGAAAAAAATTTTTTTTTGCTCAAATTTAAAATTTCCACGTTTCATGACGCGCTAAACCTATTTCAGGAAAAAAAATTTTTTGAAAATTTTTTTCAAACATTTTTGAAAAAATTTTTACCAAGTTGAAAAAAATTTTTTTTGCTCAAATTTAAAATTTCCACGTTTCATGACGCGCTAAACCTGTTTCAGGAAAAAAAAAATTTTTACTTCCCTCGCATACCGAAGGGAAGTATTGTATTCGAGAAAAAATCACCCTCCGAGATTTTTTCGGATTCTGACGTTTCAGAACACGTAGATTCCGAAAATATAGGTTTTTCAATTCCGTCAGTCTGTCTGTCTGTCTGTCTGTCGGTCTGTCTGTCTGTCTGTCTGTCTGTCTGTCTGTTGGTGTATTTACTAAAAAACTACTTGACGGAGAGCAGTCAAATTTGGTAGGTAGTTAACCCTACTATCAGCGAAGAACTGGTAGAATTTTCCCTGAAAAATATACAGGGTGGACCGTCTAAACGGAATAAATAGTGAAAAAAATTTGTTTTTGCTCAAATTTAAAATTTCCACGTTTCATGACGCGCTAAACCTGTTTCAGGAAAAAAAAATTTTTGAAAATTTTTTTCAAACATTTTTGAAAAAATTTTTACCAAGATGAAAAAAATTTTTTTTTGCTCAAATTTAAAATTTCCACGTTTCATGACGCGCTAAACCTATTTCAGGAAAAACAATTTTTTGAAAATTTTTTTCAAACATTTTTGAAAAAATTTTTACCAAGTTGAAAAAAATTTTTTTTTGCTCAAATTTAAAATTTCCACGTTTCATGACGCGCTAAACCTATTTCAGAAAAAAAAAATTTTGAAATTTTTTTTCACAATTTTGAAAAAATTTTTACCAAGATGAAAAAAAATTGTTTTTGCTCAAATTTAAAATTTCTACGTTTCATGACACGCTTAACCTATTTCGGGGAAAAAAAATTTTTTTCACCAATATTTTTGAAAAAATTTTTACTACTAAAATGATTTTTTTTTTCTTTCTTCAAATTTAAAATTTTCACGTTTCATGGCATTCTAAGCCTGTTTAAAAAAAAAAGTTTTTTGAAATTTTATCACTAAGATAGAATTTTTCTTTCTTTGTTCAGATTTTAACTATCCACGTTTCCATGACATTCTAAAACTATTCAAACAAATTTAAAAATGTTTTTGAAGAATTTTTTAAAAAATTTGAAAACATTTTAAATTCATTTATGTATCACTACTATAGAACAGACGAAAAATTTTTTTTTGCTCAAATTTAAAATTTCCATGTTTCATGATATTCCAAACCAATTTCGGAAAAAAAACTTTGCAACATTTTGTTACCAGTTTGGAAAAAAATTTAACACCAGAATGCTCAAATTTAAATGACATTCTAAACCTAGGTATTTCAGAAAAAAAAAATTTGAAATTTTTTTTCACCAACATTTTTCAAAAAGTTTTTACCACTAAAATAGAAGGAATTTTTTTTTTATTTGCTCAAATTTAAAATTTTCACGTTTCATAGCATTCTAAACCTATTTTAAAAATACATCATTTTTAATTTTTAAACTTTTTTTAGCACTACTATAGAACAGAAGGAAACTTTCCTTTGTGCTCTAATTTAAAATTTCTACCTTTGACATTTTAAACCTATTTCAGAAGCAAAAAATTTGAAAATTATTTTACCATCTTTTGAAAAATTTAAAAAAAATTAAATTTTTTAACCACCACTATACTTCCACTCCATTACGTGAATGTTGGATTGAAAATGTGACAGATGGCAATAACATCTGGCATATGCACCTATTATACTTTTATTGAAAAATGTACAGGGTGGTCATCCCAAGAAATAATTCAGTCATGGTGGACATTTGTAAAGGTATTTGCGCACGCCTGCCATATGTGGCACCTGCTATTTAGTATTGAACTTTTGCTGTTGGATGAGCAATCTGTATATTTTTTTGACCAAAACTTATCAAGTTTTCTTTGTAATAATAGCAATAACTCTACTCCGATTATTATTCTCAATGTCATTTCGTAATTATTATTTTTTTAGAGAGACTGCCATGAACGAGGGAAGTTCTGTGTAAATACCTTTACCGATTTTTGTTGCAAGGAGTTCAGAAAGGCATTTAGAAAAAACAGTACCTTTTATTTTTTGGCGGAAATGTTTGGTTTAAATTTTGGGCCAATAATTAGCCAATATTAATGACCAATTTAATTTAATTAATTAAAAAATTTGTTATCATACACAACATACCATAGAATTCGACGAAAATGGTTACTCGGAGGTTTTTGAGGTCGCCGATCGCCAATCTGAAGTCCAATTTGAGAAATTCAAAATGGCGGACTGGAAATCGGGCCATTTTCCATAAGAAATGAGAATGGATATCTTGGCCTTGAAAATCCGTGCTAGGGGGTTTTCGAGGTTGCTGATTACGAATCCGATGTCTGATTTGGTAAATTCAAAATGGCGGACCGGAAGTAGAGTCAATTTATTAAGAAAAACTCGTATCTTTTTCGATTTTGGACTGAAAGTTAGGTCTAATTTACGAAATACAAAATGGCGGACCGGAATAACAGTCCGTTTCTCGGAAAAACTCGTATTCGTTTCTTTTTTGGGCTGAAAGTATAAGCTCGGGGGTTCTCGTTATCACTGATAACGAATTTAAAATGGCGGACCGGAAGTAGCATATTTTTCAGGAAATACTCGTATTTCTCATACTTTCAGCCCAAAGAAATAAAAAATACGAGGTTTTCCAGAGAGATTGACTATTCGCCGGTCCGCCGTAATCAGCGACCTCAAAAACCCCCGAGTACTCATTTTCAGCCCAAGAACGAAAATAGTACGAATTTTTCCTGATGAATTGACTCTACTTCCGGTCCGCAGTTTTGAATTTACCAAATTAGTCCTCGCATTCTTAATCAGCGACCCCAAAAACCCCCAGTATAGATTTTCAAGGCCAAGATATCCATTCTCATTTCTCCTGGAAAATGGCCCGATTGCCGGTCCGCCATTTTGAATTTCCCAAATTGAACTTCAGATTGGTGATCAGCGACCCTAAAAACCCCCGAATAAGCATGTTCGTCTAATTTTATGGCATATTGTGTATGATAACAATTTTTTTTATTAATATAATTGAATTGGCCATTAATATTGGCCAATTATCGAAAAAAAAAATCGGTAAAGTTATTTACACAGAACTTCCCTCGTTATTTGTGCATGGCAGTCACTCTAAAAAATTATTAATTACGAAATGACATTGAGAATACAGATCGGAATATAGTTATTGCTATTATTACAAAAAAAACTGGTAACTTATGGTCAAAAAAATATACAGAGTGCTCATCCAACAGCAAAAGTTCAATACTAAATAACAGGTGCCAAATATGGAAGGCTTGCGCAAATACCTTTAAAAATGTCCACCATGACTGAATTATTTCTTGGGATGCCACTATTCAATAAAAGTATATAATAGGTGCATATGCCAAATATTATTGGCATCTGTCACATTTTCAATTCCACATTCACGTAATGGAGTGGAAGTATAGTGGTGGTTAAAAAATATAAATAATTTTCAAAACTTTGTTTTGAATAGGTTTAGAATGTCACGAAACGCGAAAATAAATTTGAGCAAAAAAAAATTTTTCGCTCTATTCCAGTGTTAAATTTTTTTCCAAAATGGTGAGAGGATGTGGCAATTTTTTTTTCCGAAATAGGTTTTAAATGTCATGAAACGTGGAAATTTTAAATTTGAAAAAAAAATATTTTGTCTATTCTATAATAGTGATAAATAGATTACCTAAACATGTTTTCAAAATTTTTTAAAAATATTTCAAAAACACTTTTAAATTTGTTTGAATAATTTTAGAATGCCATGGAAACATGGAAATTTTAAATCTGAACAAAGAAAAATTTTTAGTGGTAAATTTTTTTTCGAAATTTTTAAAAAATTTAGAGCGCTATGAAACGTGGAAATTTAAAATTTTAAGGAAAAAAAATCCATCTATTTTAGTGGTAAAAATTTTTTCAAAAATGTTGGTAAAAAATTTTCAAACACTTTTTTCTTTTAAATAGGTTTAGAATGCCATGAAACGTGAAAATTTTAAATCTGAACAAAGAAAAACATTTCTTTTAGTGGTAAAAATTTTTTCAAAAATGTTGGTGAAAAAAATTTTTTTTTCAGAAATAGGTTTAGCGTGTCATGAAACGTGGAAATTTTAAATTTGAGCAAAAAAAATTTTTTTTCATCTTGGGTAAAAATTTTTTCAATGTTGGCGAAAAAAATTTTCAAAAATTTTTTTTCCCGAAATAGGATTAGCGCGTCATGAAACGTGGAAATTTTAAATTTGAGCGAAAAAAAAATTTTTTCACTATTTATTCCGTTTAGACGGTCCACCCTGTATATTTTCCAGTGAAATTTCTACCATTTCTGCGCTGACAGTAGCGTCAACTACCTACCAAATTTGACTGCTCTCCGTCAAGTAGTTTTTTAGTAAATGCACCAACAGACAGACAGACAGACAGACAGACAGACAGACTGACGGAATTGAAAAACCTATATTTTCGGAATCTACGTGTTCTGAAACGTCAGAATCCGTAAAAATCTCGGAGGGTGATTTTTTCTCGAATACAATACTTCCCTTCGGTATGCGAGGGAAGTAAAAATGAAGCCAAACATTTCTGCCAAAAAATAAAAGGTACTGTTTTTTCTAAATGCCTTTCTGAACTCTGCAACAAAAATTAAATCAATTGACCCTGTACCTTTTTTTGAGGGTTTCAGATCTTTCATGCTAAAATGACTAAATAGTCTTATAATTTTTACTTCCCTCGTATACCGAAGGGAAGTATTGTATTCGAGAAAAAATCGGTAAAGGTATTTACACAGAACTTCCCTCGTTATGTGTGCATGGCGGTCACTCTAAAAAATTAATAATTACGAAAAGACATTGAGAATAATAATCGGAATATAGTTATTGCTATTATTACGAAGAAAACTTGATAAGTTTTGGTCAAAACAACATACAGATTGCTCATCCAACAGCAAAAGTTCAATACTAAATAGCAGGTGCCACATATGGCAGGCTGCGCAAATACCTTTACAAATGTCCACCATGACTGAATTATTTCTTGGGATGACCACCCTGTACATTTTTCAATAAAAGTATAATAGGTGCATATGCCAGATATTATTGCCATCTGTCATATTTTCAATCCAACATTCACGTAATAGAGTGGAAGTGTAGTGGTGGTTAAAAAATTTCATTTTTTTTAAATTTTTCAAAAATTTTGGGAAAAAAAAATTTCAAAATTTTTTCTTCTGAAATAGGTTTAAAATGTCAAACGTAGAAATTTTAAATTTGAGCAAAAAGGAAAGTTTCCTTCTATTCTATAGTAGTGGTAAAGAAGTTTAAAATTTAAAAATTGCATATTTTTTTAAAAATAGGTTTAGAATGCTATGAAACGTGAAACTTTTAAATTTGAGCAAAAAAAGTTTCCATCTATTCTAGTGTTAAATTTTTTTCCAAACTGGTAAATATTGCAAAAATGTATTTCCGAAATTGGTTTGGAATGTCATGAAACGTGAAAATTTTAAATTTGAGCAAAAAAAATTTTTTCGTCTATTCTGTAGTAATGATAAATAGATTAAAAATGTTTTCAATTTTTTTTTTCATTTTCCAAAAACATTTTCAAATTTGATTGAATAGTTTTAGGATGCCATGGAAACATGGATAGTTTAAATCTGAACAAAGAAAAAGAAATCTATCTTAGTGGTAAATTTTTTTAAAAATAGTAAAAAAAAAATCTAATTTTTCTTTTAAATAGATTTAGAATGCGTGGAAATTTTAAATTTGAAGAAATAAAAAAAAATCCATCTATTTTAGTGGTAACATGGTAAAAAAAGTTTCAAAGAATTTTTTTTTGAATCAGGCTTAGAATGCCATGAAACGTGGAAATTTTAAATTTGAAGAAAGAAAAAAAAATTATTTCATTTTAATAGTAAAAAATTTTTCAAAAATATTGGTGAAATAAATTTTCAATTTTTTTTTCCCCGGAATAGGTTAAGCATGTTAACGTAGAAATTTTAAATTTGAGCAAAAAAAATTTTTTTCACTATTTATTCCGTTTAGACGGTCCACCCTGTATATTTTCCAGTGAAATTTCTACCATTTCTTCGCTGACAGTAGCGTCAACTACCTACCAAATTTGACTGCTGTCCGTCAAGTAGTTTTTTAGTAAATGCACCAACAGATAGACAGACAGACAGACAGACAGACTGACGGAATTGAAAAACCTATATTTTCGTAATCTACGTGTTCTGAAACGTCAGAATCCGAAAAAATCTCGGAGGGTGATTTTTTTTCGAATACAATACTTCCCTTCGGTATGCGAGGGAAGTAAAAATTGAAATTATAAAAAGATGAAAAAATTTTTTACAACACATCTAAAAATAAATAAATAAATGAATTGAAAATAATAATAATAATATTCTTTATCTCACTGGACTTTCAAAGAAAGCATTGGAATACAGTCAAATACAGTATTTAAAATATGACTGCACTAATACTACAGTAAGAACAAGATAAAAATGGCTAACAAACATTTAAACAAGTAATACATAAAAAAAATAATTAAAGTATCAAGTAAAATCTGATGAGAAACAATTAAGGGCTGTACCACTAACGCCACAGTGGTCAAGCGTGTCAAATAATAATTGCGTAATTCTATATGCTACTCTTTGTAATCTCTTCTAAATATTATCTTCTGCTCGCTCTTCCTGTTGCACTTAGAATTTTGTTAATCATCGCTTATGCCTGTTAAAGAAGGAAAAGGCCGCAACACATTTGTTTGTAATGTGTTCCATAAATGACTTCTCAGCTTTCCAACGTCGTATTGAATATTTCTAGGATTATTCATGAAGTATAGCGAAACTGAAAAGGCAATTGCAAATAATCCGCAATCCTTATCGTTTGGTTGTTGTTGAACTTTATGAAACGTAATAGGTGGATGGTAAGGATACATGTTATGTAAATAAATTTTTTGGCTCTCATAGGTCAATCTTCCAGGATTTAAACTGTCGTATATATTAATTTGAATACCATCATAGTACGAGCATATCCAGTGCCCAATAGTTCCAATTTTTATACCACCGCCGTATAATATTTGTATGTTAGGGGTTCCTGGTTGTACTTCTTTTATGAATTGAGGTGTTGAACAGAAAAGAGTGTCTTGATGGTTAAACTGAAATTTATTAATGGTATTGTCTGACTTTGAAAATTTATTTAAAACTTCTCCAAACCTGTTAATCACGGCGTCCGATAACTCCTCGTTATCAGAGATTAACTGAGTTTTATCAATATCAGTTAATTTGTAAGAAAAGTAATCATTATTTATGTCTCCAAGCTCTATTTTTCGACGGAAAAATGTGTCATTTTCTTTGGATAATCTAACCATTGCTTGAGTTTTGGTAATTAGTTTATTCTCTATTTTCTGTACAAAACTCTGTTCGACTGTGTGTTTAACATGTTCAGTTAGTTCTTCTTTACGGCACCCTTTATAATTTGTTTTAAATATTCCATTACATTCTTTCTTTTCGATATATATTTTTTCAACTGTTGAGGTAGGAAAAGGACGCAGTAGATTTGATTTTAACGTGTTCCATAAATGAGATCTTAGCCTTCCAACGTCGTATTCAATATTTCTAGGATCATTCCTAAAATACAGCGATACTGAGAAAGCAATTGCAAATAATCCGCAGTCCTTAAGGTTTGGCTGTTGTTGAACTTTATGAAAGGTAACAGGTGGATTGTAAGGATACAAATTACGCAAATAAATTTTTTGGCTCTCATATGTAAGTCTCCCAGGATTTAAACTGTCGTAAATATTAATTTGAATACCATCGTAGTACGAGCATATCCAGTGTCCAATGGTTCCAATTTTTACACCACCGCCGTATAATATTTGTATGTTAGGAGTCCCTGCTTTTACTTCATTTATGAACTGAGGTGTTGAACAGAAAAGAGTGTCTTGATGGTTGAACTGAAATTTGTTAATGATATTTTCTAATCTTGAAAATCGATTTAAAACTTCTCCAAACCTGTTAATCACCGCATCAGATAATTCTTCGTTATCCGAAATTAACTGAGTTTTATCAATGTCAGTTAATTTGTAAGAAAAGTAATCATTAGGTATGTCTCCCAGCTCTAATTTTCGACGGAGAAATGTGTCATTTTTTGTACTTATTTTGTCCTTTATTACTTCCCTCGTTGTTTGTACACCATTCTGCTTGAATGAGTATTTATCATTTTCAATTATTTTGTTTTCTTTATGGCACTGTTTATCATTTATTCTAAATATCCCATCACGTTCTTTTTTCTCGATACATATTTTCTCAACGTCTTCACTTTGATCTATTGAGAAATAAATGGGTTTGTGATCCGAAAAATACGTTTCATAAACTCCAGCATTAAAATTGGAGATGTTTGTGTACACAATATCTATTTGAGTGTTGAAATCGGTAGTTGAGATATTTTCATCCAGTCCTGAAGACAGTTTATGATATTCCATGCAATGTGTGAGTGTATTTGATTGTCCCTTGCAGACGTCATAATTGAAATCGCCCATCACAACAGTATCTGTATTAATATAATTCGCAATATCACCGAAAGCATCTTTAAAAAGCTGATTTGAAAAATTTGGTGATTTATAGCCCGTTATTAATACAAGCTTGTTATAACTTATACATATTAAATCAATATGACCGACATACACATTATTAAAGTTTCTTTCAGATCTTTGAATATGGGCTAGAATTTTGGTTGGTAAATTAATTTTAGAGTAACATATGATTCCACGAGGTTTCCTTGAATGCACGTTCTTATCAGTTCTAAAAAAAATATTATATCCTGGCATTTCCAATATATCTGTTTCAATAGTATAAGTTTCAGAGAATATAAGAATATCACTATTTTTATACCAGCCATCAGATGAGATATTTTTGAAATTTTTCGTTAAAGAACGTACGTTTTGGTATATAATTCTTGCTTTATACGAATCTTCCAGAATATCTGAAAAAATGCTTAATGATTTTTCACTCCTTAATTTTTGTATTTCATATAAAACGGAATCACTTTCATTTGGAGGTTTGGGCGGGTTAAATTTTCCTATTATGAATAAGCCTTTCAAATTTGTCACTCTGCTAAGAGCAACATACAGGAGAGATCTTGTCATTCGTTGTCTTTTTCTTAAGTCTAAACATATTTCTGAATAGGTTTGACCTTGACTCTTGTGAATGGTCAAAGCTTCTGCCGGTACTAACGGAAACTGTTTTCTAATAATTTCGTAAGTGTGATTAGAAATGTTTATTGCGTTAGAATGTTTTTCGATAGGAATTAAATTAGAAGGAATTTTATGATTGTCCATAAAACTTTTAAACTTCTTTTTTGTTTTCCTTCCTACTCTATCTTCTGTGCATTCTAACCAAATTATTTGAATAGTTCTCGATGCTGAGAAAGTAATAAATTTTAATATTCCACAGGCTCCATTTACCAATCCATCCTCGACATCTAAATTCACAGTCAGCATATATTTGATTCCTATTTTAAAATTTATTTTAAATGGCAACCCACCTGTTTCTATTAACTTTTTATTTTTCATGGAGTCCAATATTTTTTCCTTTTTGTTATGATCAATATTTGTCAGAAATAGATCGTCTGCTACTGAAACATGAATTTCCCCTGGAAACCATTCAATTTTTTCATTGTTAAATTTATCAACAAATTCATTTTTTACATATAATCTTATAGCTGACTCTGGCACATCAGCCTCCCTAACGATTCTACTTTCTATTAGCTTAATATTTTTTTCTGTCATTTGTCCCACTGATAAGTTATTTAGTGCTTCTATAAAGGCAAGTTCATCCTTTTGTCTCATAATTTCAGTTAACTCATAGTATACAAATCCTTCCCATAATGGTGAATCAACCAAAGCAGCCATACTGCTGGTGGAAGAATGTTCAAAAACATATTTGTCCATAACGGGTGGCAACTGTTTGAGGTCGCCAACTAACAAGACCGACACACCTCCAAAAATTTTATCAATACCCATGATTTGCCTCAGTCTAGTATCAACCCGACTTAACAATCTTGCACCTACCATTGATACTTCATCTATTATTAATAGGTGTAAGTCAAACAGTTTTTCTCTTATAGAATTGGCTAAGTCCGCATTCAGTTCTGGCATTTGTCCTCCAAATTGTTGAACGGGGAGAGCAAATGCTGTATGTAATGTAACACCACTAATCAAGAACGCAGCCTTACCAGAAGGAGCACACAGCAAAATTCTTAGTCGATCTAGTTGATTTCCAGGTACAGAATTAAAATAAATATTTAAACTTTGGTAAATTAAGCTAATAACGGTGCTTTTCCCAACTCCAGCAGATCCACTAAGAAATATAGTGAATGGCGTATTTCCAGTTTTAAAACAGTGTAATATATGCATTATAATTTTCTTTTGTCTTGAATTTAATGTTTGCATTTTTTTGCACATTTCTTCGTATGAAAAAATGTTTGGTGCTGTATATCGATTAATTATGGTTTCTTTTTTTTTCTTTACATTTCCGCCTTGTTCTAAAATATCTATTTCTAGGCATTTACTCAATCTTTGCTGTTCAAATTCTTTTATTTCTTCATCCTGCACATGTTGTACATCATCCTGAGCCTGTTCCAGAGCTTCATCTAACACATCTTCATTTATTGCCGAATACTGTCTTCTGTTATTGTCAATTACATCACGATTTTGTCTATATTTGGCTTGATGATCAACATTTTCTATTTCTTCTAGTTCATTTCTCCAAGGTAAAAATAGTAACATCTGTTCTCTATAATAATTTATTGGATCTTGATTAAATTTGTAACGTCTGAAACGTAAAATTAACTTTCTTCTTCTTATATTTCTTGTATTTTGAAGATCGTCCTCGTTATCATCGTCATTTGAACTATCCTCATAAGTTTTACCTCTCGATTTATAAAGAGCTGCAAAATCCGCTAAGCAAATATTTCCCAAGTTGTTTGGACGAATGGAATATTTATCTTGAAAATTCAATAGAAATACTTCATTTGAATCTTCTGGTAGCAGTTTTAATAATGATCCGGGTTTTAACATTCTTATCCTTTCATTAATAGAGCTGGTGTTAATATATACTGACCCTCGACTACTTTTTGATAAGGGTAGGCTTAAAATGTGATAGGCCGCTTCTTGTGCTGACATAACATTACTATTTATAAATATATTCCCAATGGTTCTAAGTCTTTCTTTTATCCCTTTGTTTCCGCCCTCAACATCATTCGCAGCTTCTCTTAAGAGTTTTGTTAAACCAGCGTCAACTTTACTTATATAATTAATGATATATGATGCACAGCTATATGGATCCAAGACGAATTGCAAGTCCATGTTTGATTCAAATAAATTTAAAATATCGTCATTGTAGCCATTAATATCTGTCTCTATACTACTTCTTTTAATAAATACTTGTTGTCTTGTTAAATTACTTCTAATTGCCAATATATACTGTTCTTCTGTGAGTTGAAGTTTAACTAAAATATTTTCAAAGTCAATTATTTCCGGAGTCTTTTGAAGTTTTTTAGTGAATTCCTTAATTTTAGTCCAGTTTTCTTTTATTGATTCCGAAATTTCCATTTTTTCCAAAGGTTGCAATATTATTGTACGTGGCATAACAGGTTTGGGAAAGTTAAATCTACATTTTGTCTTATTTTTTCTTCCTTTGTAACAAGTGTCTGTATGCCTATGTCTTTGAAGAGATATATTGGGATTATTCTCTATAAATTTACAGGTTACAAATCTATCTATGAATTGAACACAGTTGTTTGTAGTGTCATTATCATCAGGATTCAATTTTGGTGCATTGTGAAGCCATAAGAATATATGTTCGTGGGGTGAACCTCTTGCCTGAAATTCTACCCTTTCATAACTGTCCACAACTATATACTCACCAAATGGACCTTCATTATTTCTCAAGTATTCCATTAGCCTCTTAACCTTATAATCATAGTATCTCGCACAAGTAACGGGATCTAATTTTATAAGTTCACATTTCTTATTCTCTTCTAAATTCAAAGCTTCTTCCATTGATATAGTTTTCTTGTCAATTAATTTGGATAGTAATTTTATAAGTTCAGGCCACCTTTTTTCAGCAGCTGACAGTGTGAAAAACAAAGTAGGTGTTCCTAGTTGTCGAATCATAGCCAATAAATTTTTTTTCTTTGATTCCCAATAAGATGGAGATGATCTTATTTGACTTAATACTTTATAACCAGCGTCGTATCTTATTAGGTCATTTATCATATCTTTGTCTAAAACCTTGCCTGCCGTTAGATTCTCAGTTCTATTTAATTTTCGCAGACATACATTTATGTTGGCTACACACGCCCGCTCTAATTTTTGTTTAGCCATATAAAGGATCCTAGTCGCCACACATGACCTCCTATCACTTCTTCTAGCTTCTGATTTAGCCCTATCAGAATAAGAAATTTTTTTATCTGTTAAATTAAACCCAAATCCCCCAAATATTCTCGGAAAACTTAGTTCATCTATGTCTTCAACTATATGCCATGGTATAGGCTGCTTATTCTGACCAGGAGCTATTATTTTCATAGAATTAGTTGAAACCTCTTTATTTCTGTCAACAATTAGCACTTCGTCATCTGGAATATCATCATCATCATTGTAGTAATCTGTTTCATCTTCAGAAATAATGACAATCTCGTCCAAATTAGGCTTTTTCTTTTCAATTTCTCTATCATCCATTTTATCTTCAACATCCATCCTTGTTAGTAACACTACAAGTTCCTTTCTGATCACAATAGGCTTTTCTTCATTTATGTCTTCATCTAAGACGATTATTTGTTTTACTTCTGGTGTAGCCACGTTGTTTCTATCCAAATTGGCTTTATTCTCCTCGCCGTCTAGAGTAATGTGATCATTGATGTCATTTGGATTAACAATAAAAGCAATTGTTTTGTCAAATCGTTTTTCATACCGATTTATATATTCATCACTGATTTTAATACGATGTTTTAGGTATAAAGGTGTTTTTATTAAATATCTAAGTGCTTCACAAACATACGCCGGTCTAATAACTTCGTTCATGTAGTCGGATTTGTGATCAATGTGTCGTTTCAGCTTAATTTGTATAGTGGACATCTGATTAAACGTTCTTGGTAAAACCATAAGCATATCATCCGTATTTATAGAAATATTAACAACACTTCCTTTAAGTGAGAGCTGTGGATGTATTGCATATGGCTTTAAAGGTCTTATTTGCATAAAATTAATAAATGGAGCGACCATTCTTTCCTCCAAATCAGATAGATCAGTAATGCATTGAGGTAACTGGGCAAATTTTAATCCATTGCATGTAGCCAATCTCGGTACTATCCCTGACTTTACATGTTTATTACATGTTTTGCAAATAAAATTTGAATCGATAGCAGATACGTTACCCATAAATTTTTTTACATCTTCCATTATTACAGCTTTGTTCAAATTTTTTTCTAAAGAATTTTTGTCAAAAGTAACAACAAAATTTCTAAAAAATAGTCCTTCGCAGCAACTACAAATGTACTCGGGTAAAGTACTTCTGCACTTTATCACGTTTAACTTAGCTTCAACATGCTTATCATTTTTCTGTTTATTTAAAGAATTCGTGTACTGTTCTCTATATTTATAAAATTCATTATTTCTCAAACAACGCTTATAATTTGTAGCTATTCTTCTTGTTTCCTTTAACGATATTCCATCGCTACGTTTACATTTTCTGTAAATTCTATCCTTCTGCTTTTCGCTTTCTCTAAACTCATCAAATTTTCTTTTCTCCCTTTTAACAGTTTTATCTTTTTCCTTTTCTGGTTCCCTATAATTTCGGTTTTCCCTTTTTTCTCTTTTATTAGTTCTATCTGTTTCCTTTTCTTGTCCCCTGTAATTTTCATCCTGCCTCTTTTCTCTCTTATTAGATTTATCTATTTCCTTTTCTTGTCCTCGATAATTTTCATCTTGCCTCTTTTCTCTTTTCTTATTTTTATCTATATCTCTTTCTTGTTCCCTATAATTTCCATCTTGTCTTTTTTGTCTCTTGATAGTTTTATCTATTTCCCTTTTATGTTCTCTACAATTTTCGTCTTTCCTTTTTTCTCTTTTGTTGATTTTATCTACTAATTTTTCTTGTTCTCTATAATTTTCGTTTTGCCGTTTTTCTCTTTTATTAGTTTTATCTATTTCCTTTTCTTGTTCCCTATAATTTTCATCGTGCCTCTTTTCCCTCTTACTAGTTTTATCTACTTCCTTTTCTTGTTCTCTATAATTTTCGTCTTGTCTCTTCTCTCTCTTGCTTGTTTTATCAATGTTCCTCTGTTGTTCCCTATAACTTTCGTCTTGCCTCTTTTCTCTTTTACTTGTTTTATCAATGTTCCTCTCTTGTTCCCTATAATTTTCGTCTTTCCTTTTTTCTCTCTTGCCAGTTTTGTCTATTTCTTTTTCTTGTTCCCTATAATTTTCATTTTGCCTTTTTTGTCTCTTGTTAGTTTTCTCTAATTTCTTTTCTTGTTCCCTATACTCTTCATCTTGTCTTTTTACTCTTTTACTAGCTCTATCCTTCACCTTTTCTTGCTCCTTATATTTTTCATTGTTTCTTTTACTTCGTAATCGCATTTTCTCTGTTGCACCCTTGCTTGAAAATGATTTTTTACGTCTTCCTTTTATAATACCCATTCTAAAAAGTGAAATTAAAATATAAGAATAAATATAATTCACAGTAGGGTAGTAGCACCATATGACTTAACATAACCTCAAATTTTACGTCATTGTAAGTTTATTCTCATTTTCAATGTTTTTATTCGCATTTCTAGATTGGGTCCAGTGTAACATTTATAAACTCGCTCATATAGAATAAATGTAATTTTCTAATCTCGTTGAATATTAAAAACAGACCGTTAATTATAGGTTGGATTTCCAATCTGTAAAAAACAGACTACATTTCTCAAAACCAACAATGTTAAATTCTCTATATAATATTTGAGAATTTATTAATGTTACACTGGATCCAATCTATAAATGGGAATAAAAACATTAAAATGAGGATAAACTTACAAGAACGTAAAATTTGAGGTTATTAGTTCTACTATATTAGAAACAGTAGCAAACCTTAAAAAAATTAATAAAATCGTTATTTTTTTATCGTAAATAACACTAATAGACTATTTAAATTTGATTTCATTATACTTACATTAATATTTCTTGTCTGGCTTGATATCAAAACAGAAAATCGTTTCTAAATATTTGTATATTTTTCATATGGACAATACTGCAAAGATAAACGTCTGTACCTGTCAATGTATTAAATTAATCTATTGAAGGCTGCCATAATTATTTCAAGTAATCAAGTCGACAGCTTATTTGTTATAGTGAAGTCCCCGTAATGGGCTTGTTCAGCATTTTTTTTTTATTTCACAAATCGAAAGTGCAAGTATAAATTAACGGATCTGAAAAATATGAGAATCTTATTCGCACGTTTAGTATCTTAAAAACTATTACAAATTTCCATCTCACGAAAATGGAGCGTGGCCAGGCGCTACGTCACTATACGCATAGACTCGGCGATCTCAATAGACTTGATGCTCCTTATTGGTTATAATTATAAGTGTTTTCGAAGTATTGTTTGTTTTGCTTACTACTTGACAGTAGGGGAGTACAATTTGGTGAAATGTCAAAAAATTACAATTTTCTCTCGCTCCTGCCGGAACGAATTTTCGATTTCAACCCTGCAATTTACGATTAGAATTCATCGCCGACCTTCTCCTTTCCGTAGACACATAGAACGAACTTCCACTCGACGTATTTATTTAGTTACCAGCGTTTAAAAATTCCATGTTTTTCGACTTTTCAGGTTAAATTTGAAAGGTCCCAGAAAGCCATTTTTCTTGCGTCACTTACGTATAGTGACGTCACATATGAGCGCTCGGTTTTTGCAACTATTACCAATTTCAACTCCTTATATCTCGTGAACGGAAAAAGTTAATAATACGAAATTTTAAGTGTATAATGAGAATATCGAGTACTATATGAAAAAGTATAAAAACCATATAAAAAGAATATCATGGAACAAGCCCATTCAAGGCATAGCGTTTAGCCACTCCCCTAGCAAAAAAGTGCTTTCCCAGATTTCTCCGGATTTTCACGTTTCAGATTATGTATATTACGACAATTAAAATTATTCAATTCCATCTGTCTGTCTGTTGTGTTTCTATTAGTGTTATATCTTAAAATCAACTCGATGAAACACCCTTGTTACACTTAATAAAAGGAAAGAAATAAAGAGGGAAGTTCTGTGTAAATACCTTTACCGATTTTTTTTTCCTGAAATAGGTTAAGCGTGTCATGAAACGTAGAAATTTTAAATTTGAGCAAAAACAAATTTTTTTCATGGTAAAAATTTTTTCAAAAATGTTTGAAAAAAATGTTTGAAAAAAATCGGTAAAGGTATTTACACAGAACTTCCCTCGTTCATGGCAGTCTCTCTAAAAAAATAATAATTACGAAATGACATTGAGAATAATAATCGGAGTAGAGTTATTGCTATTATTACAAAGAAAACTTGATAAGTTTTGGTCAAAAAAATATACAGATTGCTCATCCAACAGCAAAAGTTCAATACTAAATAGCAGGTGCCACATATGGCAGGCGTGCGCAAATACCTTTACAAATGTCCACCATGACTGAATTATTTCTTGGGATGACCACCCTGTACATTTTTCAATAAAAGTATAATAGGTGCATATGCCAGATGTTATTGCCATCTGTCACATTTTCAATCCAACATTCACGTAATGGAGTGGAAGTATAGTGGTGGTTAAAAAATTTAATTTTTTTTAAATTTTTCAAAAGATGGTAAAATAATTTTCAAATTTTTTGCTTCTGAAATAGGTTTAAAATGTCAAAGGTAGAAATTTTAAATTAGAGCACAAAGGAAAGTTTCCTTCTGTTCTATAGTAGTGCTAAAAAAAGTTTAAAAATTAAAAATGATGTATTTTTAAAATAGGTTTAGAATGCTATGAAACGTGAAAATTTTAAATTTGAGCAAATAAAAAAAAAATTCCTTCTATTTTAGTGGTAAAAACTTTTTGAAAAATGTTGGTGAAAAAAAATTTCAAATTTTTTTTTTCTGAAATACCTAGGTTTAGAATGTCATTTAAATTTGAGCATTCTGGTGTTAAATTTTTTTCCAAACTGGTAACAAAATGTTGCAAAGTTTTTTTTCCGAAATTGGTTTGGAATATCATGAAACATGGAAATTTTAAATTTGAGCAAAAAAAAATTTTTCGTCTGTTCTATAGTAGTGATACATAAATGAATTTAAAATGTTTTCAAATTTTTTAAAAAATTCTTCAAAAACATTTTTAAATTTGTTTGAATAG